>CAJVRN010000015.1:8362500-8962500 GCA_911728415.1 Lagocephalus sceleratus
AAATGTGCGGTGACTCTTTTTTTTTTTTCAAGCAGGAGTTGTAAGTGCAGCACAAGCAGTGCAAATGCTGATTTAAACAAACCAGAGGCGATTAGAGGTGGAACTGGCAACTTTACCACGTTGTAGTATCGATTACTTGTAAACTGGATTTAGGTCAGACATATTGATCAGCTCAGACAACCTCTGCAATCATCTGCAGTCAGGACAATCAAACACACGCTCAGCTTGTTTCCACAGGGGGATGTTCAAATTTACAGTATTGGGACGTTAAGTGATTCTGGTTCTAATGAAATGCACAGTCTATGGTAAGTCAAGCTTTAGTTTCGCAAGTTTATTGATTGATTCTGCTTTAAATGTAACAACGTGTGTATAACTGTGCACTGCATATCACTGAAACACTATATGACATTGCGTATAAATGTACATCTACGCTGCAAATGACCGATAGCAATTAAAAAATACTAACTTTTAATGTAATAACAAAGTGTGTTGCATTACATAATTTCTCAGGTGGTCTTTAACGTAAAGGAAGAACGTGAATATTATTGAAAAACACGATTCATACCTAAAGTGAACGTTAGGGGGCAGTATGGAGCCACTCGCTTTTTTATTTTAATAGTGTTGTCGTTTAAACCTCCTCCATCCACCATCTGGGATGATGTAAACAAATAAATGTTGGAACAGATAACTAAACACGATTCCTGGATATACGAAAGGCTTCAAATATTATTTTTTTAATTTCTTCCAGAGTGAGGAGAACAGAAGACGGAGTTGCGTCCAAAGTGTAGCAGGTCGGCAAGTTATTTTTTTCCCTCTCTGCACCTCTTATATCATCCCCTAATATTAAAACACTCACATCACTGGAAAATGAAGCGCTGATGCCATAACAGTGAAAACTTTAAATGCTTTTCCATGTGGTATTTTTGTCATCACGCCCTCTATTTAACCTTTGACCCCTCTCTTGGGTTTCTTGACCTGTGAATGCGTAACAGGTGTTGATGGACTGTTTTTAGGTGTGTGTGTGTGTGTGTGTGTGTGTGTGTGTGTGTGTGTGTGTGTGTGTGGCGCGCTCAGGCTGCTGTCATCCCTCATGTCTGGGAAAGAGTGTGGGACGGACAGAGAGGAGGACTACAGGTTCCTCCACAGCATGTTGATGGAGAAGAAGCTCCATCTGCTCTTCAAGGTGAACATTCTGAGCTTCACATCTGCTCTCTTTCAGCGATATTAATCTGTGTTGGAAATAATTACGCCGTCATCTGCTGGGCCTTAAGTGGAAACTACTCCGGCTGCTGCTACTACTTGTATAAAAATGTTCTGGCTCGTCCCGCGCCATTCCATAAATGATGTTTTACGATCGTGAGTTTATTAGAAGTTGCAGAAAACCTCTGCTGTGACGCTCCGCTGACAGATCCACGAGCGCCTGAGGCGTTTCGAGAAGCGGCTCCTCCTCCCGGTCCGAGAGCACGCGGCGGGCCTGGCCTCGGATGTGAGTGACCCCGCCGGAGGATCCTTTTCAGCGCTCCGGCCGCTTCCCCTGATAAGGAGACGACTTCCTCGCGAGGAGCTGGGGCAGCCAGAGAGACGCGCATTCTTTCCGACTCTCAGAAACCTTCGTAGCTCAGATGTTTGACAGCAGATATGAATTTAATGACGTGTGCCAGGAGTGAGGTCACCGAGGACAGCCTGGGTGGACTGAGATGCTGCTAAAATCATTCCCCCCGCGCACGCCAGATCTCCAGCTCTTTTTTTTTCAGCGCTGTTTCTCTCCGACTGCGATCCGCGGTGGCACGACTTGACTTTCCCTCCTTTATCTTCTCTGTATATTCCTGCTCCCCGCTGTACGCCCTCCGTCTTTCCATACCGTCTCTATATTCTCTCCCACGCGCTGCTCTCCTTCCCGTCGCCCCCCCTTCGCCTCAGATTCGCTCCGACAGCCTCTCCCCTCCTGGGTTAAATCACCAGGGCCCGCTGGTAGGGCCAAACCGAGGGCCTGCTTCCCCTCAGAGAGGCTTCTGTTTGCTCGCAGCTGAAGCTAATGACCTGCAGCGCACCGCCTCGCGGCCTCTCGGCGCGCCCCGACATCTTGAAGCAGTCATCGCCCTAATTCGCTCGACATGACGAGCGACGGCGTGCAGTCGCGGCCGCTGTCCCGTAGTCGCCTCGTTGTTAAAGACACTTAGCCGAAGAGAGCGCGGGTTAATTAAGTTGGCATCGAGCTTAGGTCTCCGTGCGCTAACAAAGGCAAACACTGAATTTTCAAATATTTATTTCAACGTTAATCCTCTAATTAGGTCCCATTTCCTCTCTTCCAGTTAGCGGAGGAGCTGAAACACCCAGACTGGACCGACGAGGCCAGAGAACTAGCCGGCCTGATTTCTAAACCTCACTTTAAGGTGAAGCATTGTCCTTCAACGCTGCACATTTTGGCTGCGATAAACTCTTTCAGACACTTTTTGTTTTGTTTTGTTGAAATGGCATCATCCGTACCATCCAAAGATTCCCAAATACATCAAATGAATGACGACATTTGGAATCCTCTGCCCTTGACGATGATTTTTGGTAGCCACGTAGCCTAGCGCAAACATCTGTAATGGAAACTCTATTTGTCGAGATTCCGGGCGCAATTTTCATTGTTTATTCTTTGATTTTGGTGAAGGTTACAAACATGCTTCGCCCACTCTGACCTCACGTAACACGGAAAACGCACGTCTGTCCTGTCAACACCTCACATATATGATGACACAACTCTAAACACACACACACACACTCAGATTAAATACACAGATCGTTTCTGAATCAAAGAGGTGTGACTGATCCACTCGTTTCTTATGGTGAAGCCCCACGTATGTAGTCACCAAATGGAGCAGTGCTTCTCCTGTTCAACCATCACTGGACACGCTCGTTTCCAGACGGTCGTGCTTCATCTGCTTATGTGATTCACACAACACTCTGGTGCGAGTCGCACAACCTGACAGATTGATCCACGTGCAGGTTTCAGTGAAACTCACTTCGGGTCGTCATTCCACCTGATTACAGGCGCTGACATCTGTGAACTGCACCAATCCGCTCCCAGTTTGTGTTTATCAGCGCCCACGTGTGTAGGGGCCCAGATCCAAAGCATGTTTCCTTATTCTAGAGGCGCTGACACACACACACACACACACACACACACACACACACACACACACACACACACACACACACACACACACGTATGGTTTTCCAGTGAGCTGAAATGCTCCGGCCTCAGCCAGCACAGCACTACCAGCCCTGTTTGAGCAGTTGTAATGACCCGTTTGTTCTTGGCCCCGGAGCATCGGCTCACACATACTTAACGCCGCCTGGCCGCCGCAGCGACCTGCAAATTAGCGTTTGGGCTTTGAAGACCTCGTCTCTGACACGTCGCTCCGGCGCTGGCGGCTTCCCGGGCCAGCGGCCATCGAGGGACGTCTCGGCCCGGCTGACGGCTGTTGGGACGATTGCTGAAAAAGGAGTGGACGAGCAGACGCTTCATGAAGAAACCGTTTGTGCGTGGGTGTGTTTATCCAGAAAATATGAACCGTTTGGGCACGACGGCTGCGGCAGGTTCCAGCCCAGCGCTGGGAACGTGTGTGTGTGTGTGTGTGTGTGGGGGGGGGGGGGTCCAGCAAGCAGGAGCGGAAGGTGCCAGGTCACGGTGTGTGGTGCGGACTTGAGGAGGGTGTCTGTGGTGACCCGAGCGTCCCTTCCTGTCCCCCGTCCCCAGGGTCTCCTGTCCGTGCACGACGCCGTGGCCCAGCGGGACTTCGAGCCCGCCCTGCCGCCCGTGCCCGTCCGCGTCCTGGAGGACGAGGACGAGGACTCCGTCAAGATCGTCAGCCTGGTCAGAACCAAGGAGCCGCTGGTCCGTACATGCGTCTCTCCCGAAGGTCGTGGTAGAAGCGCGATTTATTCCTCCGCCGGTTTACTACGTCACTTTTGGACGCGCAGCCGGTCGCGGTTGCCAGATGTTAATGAGAACATTGATACCACTTTCAAAGAACACTATCAATCTTCTTATCTCAGCCCTGGCGAGAGAGCGAATAATCACAATGGCGTCCCGGGGGGCTCTTCTCAGTACGAGACTCAAAGAGGGTTGTCGTGAACGCTGCCAAACTTCTTCCGTTGCCTGACGCGGACACGGCTCGTGTTTCCCGAATTATCGTCAAAGAGCAAGCGGCACCTGACCTTCAGCCGGGGGAGTTTGAGCCGTGGCGGGGCACAAACGGCTCTGGGCCCAGTGGTCCGGACTGGTCGGTGTCAGGGCGTGGCCCGGTCCCGGTCCAATCTTCGTCGTCGTCTTCGCTCTTTATCTTTTTTGTGCCCTCGCGCATGTTAAATTTGCCGTATGCTCGAACATTGTTCTGACTTCCCCTCCTTTCCGTGATCTCCCAGGATAATCCGCACAACTCCCTCTGCTTTGTTCCGAACCGTTGTTGCATCTGGAAAGTTCCGGGATCGAGTGACACTTGACCGAAAGTACAGAAGTGCGCATACCTTCGCTAATGACATAAAATCCTCTAAATTTGTCCGAGGAAAGATTCATTTTATACATGTACTGTAGATCAGATTCTCCATAAACATACAGATTAATGGCCGGTTGTCCGGGTTCCACCTTTCCACTCTGGTCCAGAGCGGAGATGTTCAGTATTCCCTCACACAAAATTCCACTGTTTCAGCCCCGGTTTCTTAGGAACTCTTACAAGCCAGAGAAACAATCTGTTAAAAGACAAACTCCACACTGCGTCGTGTTTGTGTGTTTGTCCGTAATCAGGAACACACTTTTGTGTCGGTCCCAAAACCGGACTGATCGATCCAGGACGTTACTGTTTTCCAGACGGCGGGGTTACACCCGCGGAGGAGTTGATTGTGGTCGGTACGATGTGATTCTCTCCACGTGAAAGCATCTGTTGAACATCATGGAGGTTTAGATAACCTTTTCCAGCGCGCACGCGCACTTGTGTGTGCGTGTGTGTGTTTGTGTGTGTGCCTCTGAACACCCCCTGCTGCAATACAGCGACTCTGAATGGACACGGTGGTTTTTAACCTCTTTATCCCCGCTTCTTCAGGGGGCGACCATAAAGAGAGATAAATCCACTGGGGCCATCGTGGTGGCGAGGATCATGAGGGGAGGGCCTGCGGATAAAAGCGGTGAGCTGCTAAATCAGATTATTAGCACTACTTGATGATATTTGCAGAAGCTTGATGGGATTTACTAACATTTCAAGGCCTGATCCACGAAGGAGACGAGCTGAGGGAGGTGAACGGAGTCTCGCTGGAGCGCAGGAAACCAAAGGAAATCCCGTCTCTTCTGGTTCGTCTCACTTCATCTGAGAAAACCCGTTTGTCTTGTTCTTACGCCGCTCTCCTTCCTTTGCTCCAATTTTCACACCCCTCTTTTGGATTTCTGACACTCGAAACAAATTTGGGACGTGCACGCGATGCCACAAACCTCCAAACACACACCAAAGATCCCAAAATGTTTCTTCGATGTTCCCCAGCATGCTAATTTAAAAGGTACTTGAGCTGATGTCACTCCGAGCTAAGTCAGCGCCATCAAAGCTATCTGGCCTTTGGATGGTTTGTTGAGTTTCAGAATTCCCCTCCTGCTCTCCTTCCCTTCTGTCCCGCCACCTAAGCCTTTAAATCAGAAGCGGCGTCTCGGGGATACGAGGCGCTTCATCCGCGTAACGCCACGGCACTTGTGCTTGTTCCCGCGCAGGCTCGATCCCAGAATGAAGTCAGGTTCACCATCGTCCCTGCCTCCCCCAAGGAAGAAGCGGCGCCAAATGATCCGAAGGTAGCCGCGCCGGACGGCCGCTTTAAGTGAAAACAGGTCGCTTCGCTGTCACGTCTGTTGTATTTGTGGTTGCCGTCGTTATGGAAGCACGTCCAGACAGTCAAGGACAGGAAGTTCGCCATCTTCCCAACCTTTTCCAGACTTTTCTTTTTTTTTTTCTGGTTGTTGTTTTAATTGAAACGCACGGTTTATTATTTCGTACGGCTCCAAGTTTACTCTCGAGCGGAACCGGCGCGCCGTGCGCAGGAAAACCTCATCCACCGCAGTCCTCTTGGTGAACCATGCACGCCGCGTGCATTGGGTTTCAGAGCTGGAAACCCTTCGACTGAGGCGGTATTCGGACGGGATTAAGGCAAATCGTTGTCTGTGATCGTGGTCAATCCTCGAAAATGACACCGTCACATGTGAAGAAGGACCAGATGTCCGTTGCTAGGACACGGACGGAGGGGAGAATGAAGCAACCAACCAAACACACGGCACATTTTCCTCTGTGACCGTCTGTTTTCCTTCCCCCCTCAGCTGTTTGTCCGAGCGCTCTTCGACTACGACCCCGGTGAGGACCCCGCCGTCCCCTGCAAGGACGCGGCCGTGGCCTTCAGGCGGGGCGACATCCTCCAGATCGTCAGCGCGGAGGACGACGCCTGGTGGCAGGCCTGCCCCCAGAGAGACGGCCGCGGTCGCGCGGGGCTCGTCCCCTCGCCGCAGCTCCACGAGAGGTGGGCGGTTCACACCTCGCGCCGTCTACAGAGGCCGAGTAACATTCCTGACTGTTTCTGGAACAGGAGAGTCGCGCTGCAGCAGCCCAAAGCCCTCTTCACACCCCGGAGAGTCAAACCGGCAGGTGAGGGGCTCTAACATGGAGCCTTTCCTTCCTGAGGTGGACGGCTCTTTAGGCTTTTAGATTTTAGGGTGGAGCTCTGCTCTTGCACTCATCTCTTTTATTTTCTCCACATGTATCACAGATGAGAAGGAAGGTACACACACACACATGCGTGCATACTTCTATCTTTGTGAAGACATTTGTTAACATAATGCATCTGACATAATATATAACTAAACCCCCTGACCATGACCCTGACCCTGACCCTGACCCTGACTCTGACCCTGACCCTGACCCTGACCTTGTGCCGTGTAGTTCTAACCTCAACTTTAAAACCAAGGACCAGCCAAAATGTCCTCATTTTGCTAAATTAATGTGCATCATGGCACACACACACACACACACACACACACACACACACGCACACACATGTCCTCACGTGTTCTGTCCTTGTCCAGTGTGTCCAGTGGTGGAGGATGTGGACTATGGAGCCATCACTGGGATCCACATCGGTGAGACGTTTTCCTGTCAAATCCCGCTGATACAGGAAGATCAAAAGCCTGATCATTGATTGAACAAAATCAAATCACTATTTTACACTTACCTCCGTGCACCTGGGTGGCAAAAGCCACACTTCAGAATTATTGATTGGACGTCAATTAGATCTTAATTGGCTTGTTAAATACAGCCTGACTTGAATTTAAAGTAACAATGATTAATGAACTTGACATTAGCAACCATTTCCACTTTGGAAAATGTATTGAACGTTAAATTATGGAGGGAAGATGATCTTTTCAGCACAAACCAGCTCGGAAGACCGCGCAAATTTGTGGTCTGGAGATTTGTAGCAGCTAATGTGGTTTTCGTCCCCATTTACCCCATTTGTCCTGATCTCACTGACTTCATCTCATGTGCTCGACATGTTTGTGCATCAGAGCGGCTCAGGATGTTTATACAGACACATGCTGATTTAAAAAAAACCTTTTTACGTATATACAAGGCAGGGTGATTAGCTGGGCCACATGCGTTTAATAATCCTTCGGTTCCTTCTTATCTGGGGCCAGCCTCCACCTGAGGACGTGGCCCAGAACCTGCCTTTCCTTTCTGCCTGGATTATGAATCCTTATAGATGCCGGACGACTTAATGCAGAGTAATCAGAGGAGAGGGAGAGGAAATGGAAATACTGGAGGATCCATAGTGAAAGGAAAAACATGCCCCGTGCACTGACTTCCTTCGCTGCAGGATTCAGCAGAGATTTCAGGAGTCATCTGACAGAGAAAAACTAATAAAAGTGCGTGTTTTTACCTTCGTTAACAGAATGTTGGGATGTTTCGTACATCACCGAATCTGAGACGGAAGAAAAAAAATAACCAAGCAGTTACATTTTCCTGCAAAGGAAACGTACAGACGTGCTCGCAGAGTGAAATTACAGCTAACGTCAAATAAATCCCGCCACCTTCGTTTTACATCACGCGCACGAGTCCAGCCCGCCGAGCCGGGCCAGACCGCAGACGCACGCAGGGCGCTGGCTGCCGGGCGGCCCTTGAAAAGAGCGTGACGGACCGTGTTGTCGTCTCCCGACTGCTGTTCGGAGTACGGGTGGCAGCTGGCAGCGCCAGAGGTTTTCGCAAATTGGGTTTTACTTTTCTGTTTAGCTTCGCTCTCTTACTGTGGCTAATTCTCTTTATGGCCGCCGGTGCTAAGGGAAGCACCTCCAAATGGAACCTAGCTGTGGTTAAAAAAAAAAAGCAAGAAAAAGAAAAAGGGGTAATAAAAGCTAATAAGGTTTCTATTCCTGTACGTCTAAGAACACTCCCATGAAAGAAGTAGCATCCAAAGAATGACGACTGTTAACAAAGACTGATATGATGCTGAGCTCATACATGAACGTGCTGCCAAGAGAGCGGAGCAGACCTGATCTACAAGGGGAATAATAATAATAATAATAATAATAATAATAATAATAATAATAATGATAATGATAATGATAATAATATCAAAACTATTCGCGCTCATTTAGCAGATTTGAAGTGGAGCAGCTGCTGGTTGTTCGTGCTGAGGGTGAAGTTTCCCCGATCTGAACGCAGCTAAAGCGTGAGCGCGGACAGGGTGTGGGTCTGACGGCGACGGCTCGTTCCCGTCAACCCCCCCCCGGTTCTCGGCGGCGCACCTGACCGATCCCTCTGTCCCGCATCCAGCTGGCTTACGCAGGAGCTTCCGCCTCGGGAGGAAGAGCAGCTGGGTGAGGCAGGAGGCCCGATCCAAGAGGTGGAGCGCGGGGGTAAATGGCTCAAATCCGCCCCCGACCTACAGAGAGGTGATCCCCTACTGCAGAGCCCCCGAGGACGGACGCCGTCTGGTCGTTCTGGTCGGTGAGTATGAACATCTGGACGGAGGCTGCAGGGCAAACACGTGGCGCTTGTCTCGTCCACTCCGGCGCCGCTACGCAAACACAACACGTCGTCCCTCCAGCTGCCTCACACATCTGCCCCGCCGGCAAAGGCCTTCTCCACGCCACGCTGCCGTGGATCGCCCCTCAGATTAAAGGTGGAAGAGGAGGGTCAAGATGGATGAATAAAAGATGAGGGAAGAGGACAGGCAGCAGAGAATGATCCTTCATAATGTCAGCCAAGTGTTTCATCATTGAACCAGAGCAGCTAAGACAGCCTGGATTTAGGTTTAGACGTCTTTAATTGAGCCGGAGCTTACCTGGACTCCGGTTTGCCTTTTTTTTTTTTTCTAAAGGCTCTTCATCGACCAGAGATCATCATTAGGAATCTCTAGCTTATTGGCAATGATGGTTTATAGATGGAAAATCCTCCATGGCAAACTGGAACCAGCTGCGTCAAATTTGGCCACGCTGGAAATATATACAGTGTTTTGTTTGTGTTGTGTACATACTTGAAATGAAACGATAGACCCGAGCGCCTTTAGGAACGGTTGTGGGCCTGCCAGGCCGTACAGATCCTGCAGCTCTCCAAAAAAACAGGTCAGGGCAGAAAATCCTCCCAGTCTGAGGAGACTGCGCTCCAGTTCTCCTGCGAAAGACATCAGCGGCGTACGAGTCTATAAACTTGATATTTGTTAATGTATCGAGCTCATGCGGCCCTGTGATGGAAAAGGCAGCTATGTCAGGAATCCGACTGTCAGGGTTCAGACGGAGCTCATTTAGCATCTGATGCAACGCTGGACCGAGGGGAGCAGAAAATCCCAGATGTTACAGTCTGTGTGTGTGTGTGTGTGTGTGTGTGTGTAGGTGTGTGTGTGCGTGTGTTTTGTACCCATTTTCATCACAGTTCTACCCCCCGGTTTCTCCTTCAAGCTGACCACCAATCAGAGCCTTCTTGGCCCAATCAGGACCTCTCCTGTCGTCGACGACATGAAGCTGCTGATTGCTTTAAAAGCGAAGTCAGCGCGGTCCCGTCTGACTACGAAGCTGGCAGCCGCCTGTTTTTACTATTCTGCTCCGCTCGGCTTTATTATTAAAGCATCTGTTACACCAGTGATGGTCTCTTTACACAAACCCAGCCTGACCTCCAGGGTGAGCAACAGTAGCAGATAGAATCCCTTTGAACAGGCAGAAACCTCGAGCAGGACCCGGCTGGTTCTGGCGGACCCTCCCACCGTCGACTGTCCGTTGCGGTCCAGCGGCGGAGGAGTCCCTGATTGGCCGGTTGTTTTCAGCTGCTGACTGAGAATCGGGTCCACGTTTTCCGCTGAACCGTAGAGCTCTGGTTCATTTTGGTTTGGAACTGCGCGGCGCGTTTCCGCATGCGAGCCGGATGCAGATAGCTGCCTTGGTAACATAATTACCGTGACAACGCAGCAGCGCAGCGGTTAAGGCGGGCATTAAATCTGGTCTGTCACGAGCCGAAACTGACTGCAACAATAGAGAAACGTTCCAAACTGGATCCAGGCAGGCTGCTCGGCGGAGACGCGGCTTCTTCTTTTTTCTTTTTTTTTTTGAGTAGTGGAAAAATAGTTAGAAGCCCAGAAATGTTGACCTCACATGATCACCATGATTCTGGGCCCGTCGAAGCTCCAGGAAGTTTAAGGTCATGATTAGACATACGTTAGTGGGGGTCAATGCAAAGGCCGTATGGGGGGGGGTTGCTTCCTCTTCTTATGTTAACAGCACGTTTAGAAGTAAAGCTTTGGAAGTCCCGGGGGGCACGGCAGCATTTACTGTCCTACAGAGAGCTGCAGAGAGGGAGAAAAAGAGCGAGGCCGTGTGGAGAATCATTTTCAAATCAGTATGAAATCAGAGCTGCGTCTGTCTGATTCTCTCATGCTTCCTCCCTCCTGCTCTGATGATGGAGACAGATGTGTCACCGGCTCGCTAACCTCGCTGGATCTGTTTGATCATGAGCAAAACATGAACGCACACTGACACGGTTTGGACCGACCTGCCCGCACACTGAACATGGCCTATTGCACTTTGTCCCGAGGGCCTGACGGCGTTGGCGTTAGTGAGCTGAAGAGGAGGCTTTTAATATCCGATCCCGACCGCTATGGCGTCACCGTACCGTGTAAGACACATGTGCCTTTGCTTCCTGCGAGCTCGGCGGATTCTGATGTGTTTTAAAGCCCCTTCTGTCCTTTCAGACACCACCAGAGAGAAGAGGAAGCAGGAGAGCGAAGGGGTGGATTACCATTTTCTCTCGGTTCACGTGTTTGAAGAGTACATCCTCAATAATAGGCACGGCACGCACCCGTATCCCCCAGTGTCCCCCAGTTCTGCTGCTTCACTTACCATTTCATACCACCTATCTTTTTAAAAGGTTTATAGAATACGGCCGATACAGTGGGCACTACTATGGAACCAGTGTGGACTCTGTGCACAGGGTGATGGCCGAGGGTAAGGTTTGCCTCCTGGACGTGCACCCGAGCGTAAGTCAATAAACCAATTAAATTCCCTCCTTCAACCAAATCGATCACCTCCATGAATCTTAGATCACTCTATGACGCCGTCATTCATCTGCTGCTCCGAGCTTTAAACTAAAACGTTATACAAACAAGCAAAAGTTTCATGCTCCATCTAGCGGCTGTGTACAACAACAACAACAGACTGGTGCTTGTAATTCCTGCTAGCTCGTTTCCATGCGGACTCACAGTTCGTGTTGGGGAGACGTTAATGCCAACATCTGTTGTACCTCCAGCTGCCAGTGGGGGCGCTAGTTCAGGAACCACTTGTGTAGTACGCGCTACGAGATCGGGGGAGCCTCGAACATTCAAAAAAAAACTTTAAAAATAGAGAGTAAAGAACAAAAGTAAGGAATAGTCAAGTCAAGGCTTTTTCGACTGCACACCCTTTATACAGACAAGCGAAACAGAAAATTCTCAAACCAAGAATAGTTCAATCACTACTTAACTCCTTTGCGACACAAACCTCATTCGCTGGCAGCGTTTCTAATTTCATTCAACGTGTATTTTAAGAACAGGCTCAAACTTCCCAAAAGCTTGATTGATCCAAGTTGGCTAAATTCTTCTGCTCAAATCTATTTTTTGCTTTTGTGAAAATCACCGCGCCCCCTCTTCACCCTCCTCCTCCTCCTCCTCCTCCTCCTCCTCCCTGCAGAAAATCAAACGCGTGTACTCGCTGGAATTCATGCCATACGTGGTGTTTGTGAAGCCGCCGCGCATCGAGGAGCTTCGCCTAACCAGGCGGAGGGCGAAGTTCGTGTGCGACGAGGAGGACAAGAGCGCGGTCCGGATCTTCTCAGTGAGCATGTTAGCCACACGTGTGAGCGTGCGAGGTGCTTGTTCCACGTCGTGTCATGTCTTCCACGTGGTTGACCTGCGACTGTTTTACAAGGCCAGGGTTGCTGGGTGGGCGGCCGATGTGCCTAAGATAACCCACAGGTGGGACACGTTGTCCAAAAGTTGACATTCAAGGTGATAAAAATGGAAAAAAAGGTGTGTGAGAGGCGCGGGGTCACTTTCATCACACCCATCTGGCCTGTCCATCAACGTTTGAACCTACCTGCCCGCGCTGCCCTTATTAAAGCAGCGAGGTCACACATCTGCGTCCCAGTCCGGCTGGAGCGCGTTGGGCTCCGTGGACCACAACGGGCTCTCGCCCCGCAACACCCTGGCTGCAGAACAGGCTTCCAATCTGCATTAGTTGGTGTGGAACAGTGGTTTAGATCTCAGTGTTTGGCTGTTCACATCACTCTAGCACCAAGGTTCTTGGTTCTGACTTTTATTTACAGCCCAGCCTTGAAAGAAAGAATAAAACCATGGAAGTGCTTAAACAGAGCTGGAGTGCATGCTGACCCTCCTGGTGTGTTCTGCTGGCAGGAGGAGGACTTTGAGAACATGATCGACCTGGCTGAAACCATGGAGAACCAGTGTGGGCACCTGTTCGACAAGGTGATCGTCAACGGAGACATCGCAGCGGCGTTCCGGGAGCTGAGGGTGGACCTCCAGGGGGTGGACCGAGCCGAGGTCCGGTGGATCCCGGCCGAGTGGGCCTGTCTGTCGCCCGCAAACGCTCGCAGGAGCTGCGGGGAGCTGGGCGGCTGGATCTGAACCCAAGAACTGCAGCTTGACTTTCTGTCAGACCTTCAGGTTCACTGTTGGCGTTTGGCAGAAATAACAACTCTCGGGGGGGCTGAGGGGAAACACGCCAGAGTGCAGCCGAGCGTAATCCTCCCCTGCCAAGTTACAAACATCAGCATGGAATCATTCTGACAGCTGCTGCATTTCAATTAAGCGTAATGTACACCAGAGAAACATTATTAGTCCGAGTCAGGCAGACGTCGGGCTGCACAAAAACAGACCCACAAACAGGATAACAGTGGATTTCAGCGTGCATTTAACTGCAAAGCTACTGTTCCAGCTGTTCCGGGGGCAGATACAACTTCAGCGGTGTTATTTCTCACTTGTCTAAAGTTATCTGTGCCTCTAAAAGCTGGAATGTCCCATTTTATTCAAAAAGGGGGATGACCAAAGGTCTGCTGGATGAATAAGCTCGCTAACATGGCCACAGACTGTGGGTAGAAAACCGTGCCCAGACAAGAATATGTTGTTTCAAACGGCCCAATTTAAAACCTTCTGCTTTCTTTACTTTCGTCTGGAAAAAACAGCCCCCCCCCCCACCCCTGCCGAAGAGGGAAAACCTGTGTTAACGTTCAGCTCTGGGCTCATTCTTCTTCATAGAAAGGTGTTTGTTGATAAATGAAGGGCCAAAGTCGTGTGTTCTTCCATCCTGCGCGCCGGCTCGGCCCCGTCACGCCCCATGAAAGCGTGAAAAAAGGGTTCCTGTATCACAACTGCATTGAGACAATTAAAAAAAAAAAAAGGGTTCCAGGCTCGACATTAGTGACGCTCCATTAAGGAATACTCATATTAGCGCCCCGCTGCAGCTGACCGCTCCTCCTCCTCACTCTCCACCTTTCCGCGGCTTTCCCGCGGTTTTCTTCCGCCTCTTCGGATGCTGTGCTCAATTTGGTGTGACGGGGTGTTAATGTGTCCATCATGTCATGTTTGGGAGGAAGAATGTGGGAGTGTGGGGGGGCACTAATGGCTTTCAGGAGACTTTGCAGAGAAAGTTACGACTACATAAAAGCTGAAGTGTGAAGAGCCAACGAGGCTGCTGGGTAAAGGCTGTGGGGATGAGGAGCGCGCCATTTGGTTCATATTTAACTTTGGCAGGATCACCATCTGTGTCAAACCCCCCCCCCCCCAGTACGGCGTGGACGGCGGCATGGATGAGTGAGGATGCGCTCATCGGCCTGTTTACATACTTCTTGATTACCAAAACACTCAAACCACGCTGCCAGGGCGGCGCAGCGCTTCTTCCAGGCCCCGAGCCAAACCCCAGCCAGAATGTGGCTGCGTAATTTCATCACGCCGCTGACGGTCTGCAGGCGCCCCTCTGAGATCACCGCGGTGTCATTTAAGACCCCGGAGCGGGCCAATGAAAACCCACCGCCTTCTCGCTCGGCGGCGGCGCCCACTTCAAGGCCCGCGTGGGGCGATGATGTCGAGTTTTCTTGGTTAATTTGGCTCACTCGCGTAAATGACCTAAAATAAACAAAGCTGAGCTTAAATAATATTTAGACTTGTTTGAGATGGGGGGGGGTTCTAACAATCTCGTCACAGTCGCACCCTCAACCATTTAGACTCACGGACACCCCGAATAAAACTTTGACTTTCGCTTTCATATTTAGTGACTTTAGAGGGAGTAAGAATCATTTAGAAGTGTAGAAATACATTTAGTCTTTGAGCCCTGGTAGAAACTAAAGAAGGACCAAGGTGATGACGAATGTTTCTCATTAAACAGATTGTTCAATCAAAGCTTGAAGAATTCATTTGCCTCTGGTATGTGACCCTCGCGCAGACGTGGCCTGGAACTATCCAAACAGTGCAGAGATATATGTGCTTCCATGGTGCTTTTACTGGTCTCCTGGCCAGCGTGCGTAGGTGTGCTGTAGCTAATATCAACAGCGGGGCTGCGCAGGGGCCGCAGCAAATGGCCTGTGATAGCATGTAGCACTCTCCGACTGTTGCGGAGGAATGTGCAGCAGGAATTTACTGCACCTAGCGGAGACACTTCTGCTCCATGTGCTTTTCAGCTCTGAGAGCGCTCGGGCTCCACCGACGCCGCCCGTACCGCCCAGCTACGAGCGGGGGCGAGGATGATGAAGTCCTTTAATATGTTTAACAACTGAACAAGTGCAGCCCGGATCAAAGCCGTGACCTTCAAAAGGATCCAGGGAAGATGAGGAAGAACCACTGGAAGGTTATTAAATTAGGCCGGCAGGTGGTGGACTCATCACGGCGGGTCGGCCTTACGTAAGAATGTTTGTCCACAGCTAAACCCGAACCGGCGCGCGTTTGCGAACCAGCTCGGCTGTTCTGATGTGGCATCGACAGGGCCAGAAAAGAGGGAATCAAACGACGTTTCCTCAGGAAGATGAGTGCGATAAGCCGAGAAAGCTGCAGGTCACAGGGCAGGCAGGTCCTCTGTTGGTCCTGAAGCTCTGCTCCCGCTGAGCTTCAGCGTTTTTTGGGGGTTTTCTGCAGCGCGGCTCACACAGAGATGACATTGTTTGCGACAGAATGGCAATTATCTCATTTCTGCATGTTGCTCTTAGCGTGCACCTACAGTGGTCCCCGCAGATGGTTTCATTTACCCTCGGTTGCACGTTTAATCGTCCCAGATTGGGTCTATTTTAGTTTTAGCTGCAGTGAGGCTAAACAGATGAAGGCTGTTGTGTATTTATAGCTGATGGACAGGCTGCAACATCTGCATAAACAGAATTATTGTTGGTTTGGACTTAAAGACTCGGTGGCTCGACTTTGCTGGAGCAGCATTGCTGGATCATCGCCGAGTAAAATATAAACCATAACATCATTTCCAAAATGTAAGCTGTAACTTTGGAGCATCGTAACACTTATCCGCGCAGGATCTTTGCTTGTAGTTGAGAAAAACATCTGTAAAGAGCGCCATTTTGTCATCTTTACGACTCTTTCCACAGTCTGAGGGTTCTGCTGGCTCTTAGCGGCCCTGCAATTAGCCTCATAAATTACTCTAATAAAACATAAAGGATTCATATAGCTTCTACAAAAACACCGGGACTGGCTGCATCAACACCAGGCAAAAACACGGTGTATGTAATGACCCCTCTCGATGATGTGGTGTTCCTGCTCAGAGGGCTTCCAGGCGCGCGATTGGGCGGCCGAGGAGCCAATGAGCAGCGGAGGAGCAGGTTATTTGAACTCTGCTCGCACAGAGCAGCTTAAACCAGGCAACATCCCCTGACTCCTCAAACACTTTCTCCCTCCTGAGGCTTTTACATCTTCATCACGAGACGAGAGGAGAGGAGGAGGAGGAGGCACGTTACGCCCGCCACATCTGGAATGGGACCCGTCTGCTTTGACTCACATCTGGAGGGCTACTGATGCACCTGTGTTTGACTACGGACGGAGCCGCTGCCATGAGTTCTGACACGCACGCTCGTTTGGAGAACGGCGGCAGAGGCGAGCCGGACTGTGGAGATTTACCTCGGAGCGCTTTAGCGGACAGGGAGGACGTGGAGCTGCTGCGCTGCCGCGACGCAACGGACATCAGCACTCCCTTTAAATTCAGGAGATACGGGTATGCCTCCGTTTACTCTGGACGCAGTTACACTTTAGAAGAAGTTACATGCTTTCTTAAATCTCTGTGAAATGACGGGGAACCGTCTGTCGTAGTTTAGGAGGTTGTGTGTGTGTGTGGGGGGGTCCTCATCACCTTCTGATCCATCCAGGCCTCGTCTGGGTGGCGTCAAAGTCCGCCACAAGAGGCAGGTTCTGCAGGACATGGCCCGGCCGCTTAAACACTGGCTGTACAAACACCGGGACAACCCCTACCCCACCAAGACGGAGAAGGTCCTCCTGGCCCTGGGCTCACACATGACCCTTGTCCAGGTAAGCGAGGGCCTGGGCGCCCCCCCCGAGCGCTCCCCCCTGCGTCCGGTGTTGCTCCAGACGTCGTGTGTCTGCGCAGGTTTCCAACTGGTTCGCCAACGCCCGGCGGAGGCTGAAGAACACGGTGAGGCAGCCGGACCTGAGCTGGGCCCTGAGGATCAAGCTGTACAACAAGTACATCCAGGGCAACGCCGAGCGGCTCAGCGTGTGCAGCGACGACACCGACTCAGACGGTAGGGACGTTGCGCGGCCCCCCGTCAAAACGAGCGACTGGGCCCCGAATCCCGGCGTGATTCCCCGTTTTTCCCGCCACAGACGAAGAGTGTCCCGTCCAGACGGCCATGGGCCAGTCGGATTTTGGCAGGTCGCCTCACAAGGGCGTTCTCCAGAAGCAGGACAGCGTTCTCGCCATGGCAGACTCGGGCAGCAGCGAGGACGGCGCGTCCCCGCCCTCCAAGTACAAGAGCAGCCTGCTGAACCGATACCTGAACGACACGTTGCGCCACATGATGGCGGCCGAGGCCTCGCCCTCGGCCCGGAAGAGGAGGAGCCACTCGGAGTCCTTCAGCTCCGGCGAGGACCGGGACGTCGTGTCCCCGGCGTCGTCCTACGAAACCGAGGCCAATTTTGTCTATCGGATGGGTGAGAGGTGTCTTTTTGTTGCTTTTATTGGTCCCGCAGGAGGAACAGTGACACTCCGAAGCTTTTAAGGCTCGGTTAAATAAAAGCAGGCCTGACAGACTCCTCTTCAGAGATACACAACACGTCTCTATCCTTCTCCTAAAAGTCAGGAGCTCTGAGACTCACTTGTAAAATTAAAGCTAATTTGGGATAAGACCCGACACCCTGTAGGCCGCGTCCCTCAAATCCACTCCGAACACGAGCCAAAGCCTTTACAATCTAATAAAGGCTCACGCAGATGCTGAAATCCCTCATTTTAAAACTGGATGGCGTTCCCTCTGGCCGCCGCTCGACGCTTTTCCATACGCTTGCATGTGCCATTTGTTCCGCTTTCGGCTTCTCGCCGAGGTGGAAATGTCCGGCTCGGTCTCAAGGACAATTACAGAACGTCTGAGACTTTATTCTTCCCGAGGTGAGAGGTGGAAAGCTCAGTCGGAGACCGTCAGACCCGCCGCTCAGCCTCGACACAAGGCAGAGCCGGAGCCCCAGAGGCCCCCGGGGGTCATCTCGCCAGGCTGTGAGGCGACCCAGAGCCAGAGCGATAATATCGCTTGGCGTTTCCCCGGCGCTGTTTGCGAGAGCTACCTCGCTTGCTTAAGTTTTGGCAGCCCGTTTTTTCCCAAGTGTCGCTCAGCCCCTCAGAATCAATCTAGATTTACATCCCATCCCGGCAGCTGCGAGGAGTCTGCGGTGATTTCAGGTGATGGCGTTCGTCACATGTCTCACGGTTAAATTCAAACACGCTCTAACTTCCGTTACATCATTTCGCAGCCGCTCTCCTGGCAGTTGTGAAACCTGGTTTCTGTCTAAAGTCATTTTACAGATCGGCTTTTTTATCCTGCGAGACAAATGTGCTTTAACTCTGCACAACTGCAATTCATAACGCCAACGTGTGTTATGGGTTATAACATGTGTTACGAACCTCCAAAACAGCAATAAAACAATGAAGCCAAAGGCAAAGTGGAACAAATACAGTGCAAATAAACAACATAAATAAGCGTTTAGTTAAAATTAAACATATATAATTACCCTCCTTTCTGTTTATTGTCTCAGTAAACTGACTGCAATATTTTTGTTTGCATATTTCTTTAAATAGTCATGTAAACATTGAGGCGGGTCCCCCTCCATATATGCTAGGCTCTACAGTAGCCCAGAACTTCAGGATCCAACTCTTAAAACCCCTATCCTCTCCACTAAATCTTAATTTTTTTTGGATTATATTCAAGATTTAAACCACGATATTGATCCCTTTTATGCATTTTAATAAGAAGCTAAGTTTAAGGAGCTTGGAATAGGGACCGATTTGATTAAAAAGTGCTTATAGAAAGCTTTACTTTATAGAGTCAAAAATGTCTTAATCAAAAAAAGAAAAATCGAATTATTCAAATTTTTGCTGCGGTTATTTTTGGCTGAGCCTGAATTATCATTTCTCTGCCGTTTGTCATGCTGAACAAAGATAAAAATGTTGCTATTCCCAGAATGTTGGTAATTTTTTAAAAATACTTGAACCTACTGGAAATGTAAGCATGTGCTAGCGGCGGTTTTAGGCGTGTTTGCGGCCAACTTCACGGTTCCTCTGTGGCAGGGAAGTGGAACGCGAAGGTGCCAGACCCTGGCCAGGCCGTAACATCGTTAATGCGCTTATACTCAACCCTGGAGATGGCTAAAACTTTCACCAAATTTCAGCAAACGGACCAATAAACAAAGCTACCTGACACATGTTGGATGCGTCAGCCAGTAAAAACGGGAGTTTTATGTTTGTTCTATTATTATTTACGCTGAGCTAAATTCTACGACACCTCGGTTTCGCCGAGAGAGCCGTAAATACAAAAACTACGGCAGCAAAATTAAGCTACATTCTTCAAATGAAAACGCAAATCCAAGTCTGTAAGGTGGAAATAATTCCGAGATTTTCCAGAATCTCCAGATCATTTGTGCGGGAAATGTTGGGCTTGTTAGTTCGCCCAGACACTATTTCATCAGAGGCGAGCTCCATAAAACGCCGTCCACTCATCAATTACAAGAGACATCTTTTGGGACTACTTTTTTAACGTTTCTTTATTGTTAAACTCACCGAATACAGTTTGAAAAGCAAAGAGGTAGTATCTTGGTAGTATCTTGGATGTGTCCGGTTTCATTATTTACTTAAAGTATTTTAATGATTTAAGCCACGCCCACAAGCCACGCCCACACTCCCAAGCTTTTGAAGTCACATTTGCAACACAAAATATTAACGACATGGGCAGAACTAGAGAAAAACTCAACATTTCCAGTATCTAAATTTTTGCAGTGAGTTTCTAGAATTACTGGGACAATAAAGATATATCTTTAAACAGTAAATAACATGATACTGGGCAGCTTTTGACGGTTTTATGACCACGAACCTACAATTAATTGCTTATAAAGCTTCAATTAAAAGATAAAAAAAGGGCCGTAAAAAGCTATTTCTAAGCACGTTTGGACGACTTTCTGAAAGACGTTGTTAAATCCTAGATGCTAAACAAGGATGACGTTGGTATTCAACACCCTGTAAAAAAGGTTTATATATATTTCCCAGGTCTAATAGAAATGTTACAGATTTGCAGTGTGACCTAAACTCCGTCTGCGTTTTTGTTGGCATCACAAGCAGAAGTAAGAAAAAACTGTTTTTCTTTGTCCTAACCGGCCATAAATACGACGCGGCTCCGAAGGCCCTTTCTTGGCGGACCGGGATAAAGCTGAAGACAGAAATGCTCGGGGACATTCGGTAGCGCAGAAAGCACAGAACCCAAAGATTTATTATCGATAAGTAGTTGCTCTTGGCCCCGGCCCCACGGGCAGACGCTGGAGACGAGCCGTTAGCGCTGAAAGATCTCAGGTCGTGCCTCTAATTTCCCCGTCTGTTGCTCTCCGAAGAAAGACGGAGCGCTGAGAAAAGGGCGATATTCTCAAACAGAAAATGGAAAAATATTTTGGACAAGTCGTGCGCTCTCATGCGCCGGGCCGCCAACGGGAGTCGAGCGCGCTTGTAATATTTCCCCCGGGGGTCCGGCACCGGCTGCTAAGTCCATTGACATCGTGACATCACGATCAATCCTCCGTCCTTCTAGAGACGGTTCGAATTCGGAGACTCTCAAACGACACGTCAAGGACTGAATGCTCACGGTTAGCCCGCAGTCAGCCCCGATTACATGATGCAGATATCAGATCTGACTCCCACTCCAAAGCCCGAGGGGAGGGGGGGGGGGGGCTGCACTGAATTGGTTTCGGAGTTCAGACGGGCCGCTGAACTCCCACCGAGCCGAGCTTCTCTGGTCCTGCGAAACGCATCCAGACGAACGCTAATGTTTATATTCGAAGGCCCAGACGCTTGGAAGCGCCCACGACCCGCGGATCCGAGCGAACCCTCACACGCACACACACACACACACACTCGGAATGAACACAAATGGCTGCCACATGCTCGTGAGGCCCAAAGACATCAGTTTATTAACGTGAATATTCTGTTTGCAGCTTCGCTGCTGTCACGTAAACAGATTCCTGGCGTGTTGAGCTGAGTCTTTGTCTTTTCTCCTGCAGACACAACAGACTATTCTTCAATTCAATGTGACAGGTAATGCTCAGCCTTCACTCACATCAGCTGTTTGCACTTTTCAGCTTTTACCAATTCGTCCCCCCCCCTTCCAAAAAACTTCTATTTGGAGGCTGCTGTGGAAATATTAGCACCATCTGTAATCCATCTTAGTTTTGAGAGGTTTTTTTTTTTTTTTTGCTTTGAGAGGAGATTTCTGCTTCAAATTTAAAGCCGTCTCCCCAGAAAGCCGTCGAACCCAGTGGCTGATGGGTTGTCCCGGCCTGGTGTCCACAGGGAGCGGCAGCAGCAGAGGCGGGTCCACCAGGGCTGGAGGGAGATCCACGCCGCCGTGGCGCTGACCAACCTGGCCCAGGGGCCCGGCTGCACGCCGGCCCAGAGCGGCCCGGGCCAGCGGCGCCCCAGAGAGCCCTTCGCCATCACCAGGAGCGCCTTGATAGACAGGATGTGCGCGACGGGAACCGCCGCCGCCGCCGCCGCGAGGCAGGGCTGCGCCGCCAGGCCCGCCCTGGCCAGCCGGATCATCCAGAAGTCCTCTCACATCTCCGAGGTCCAGACTGTTAACGTGGCCCTGGCCAGCGGCGTCTCGGCATCCAGCATCCGGGCTGAACTCATCCTTCCATAGGCTACAGGACCGCCAGACGCCTCGCTGTCTTGGAAATGTACAGCCTGTAATTTTATTTTTTATTTTTTTAACCTTTAATAACCAAGAGCGTCCTGGCCAAGGCAAGAGATCAAAGCACAAACCAACCCAGGGGACTCAAACCCACAACCTCCTGACTGTTTCTGCCCCCCCCCTCCTGTTTTTGTGATGACCTATTATTGCCCTTTGTTGCAGTAAGTTACTCGACGTTCAACGAGGCGCGGATCATCATCCGCTGGTAAAGTCCGACAGCAGCTATCTGAATAAACCGAATGTGAAACCAGCCGACCAATCGCTTCATTTGACGTGAGCGGAAAGATGCGTACTTAAGCTGCTTTTGGAATTTGGGGTTGAGGCCCCCGGCTAAGTTTAATTAAGGACAGTTTGGAGGATATTAAACAGCTTAACCGTGTTTTTTGGGGTGGTTCTGCTAATGGTTCATCGCGTCAGTGCGTTCTGCTGCCCTCTACTGGCCGATAAAAGGCTCGAACGGGTTAAAGAGGGTTTCTCTTTAGAGCACTTATTGACGCACGTAATATGATATCTGCCCACAGACCTAAATAAAACCACATATCTTTTTTTTTTTTTTTAAAAGGTAAATATTTTCTACAACTGGCGACGGGTCCTTTAAAACAGATCTAAAACCAGGTCAGAACCTTGAAAACTGTCGCAAACGTCACAAAGTGTGACGAGCATCCTCAGACTTGTTATCAGGCTCTGTCCTCCGGGACAGTTTTAATAAAACCCACATGTTAACAGGACTTTTTTTTTTTTTTTTTTTTCCATTTTGTGTTCCCGTTTAGCTTTCTGACATTTTGAGTAAATGATGCTTTCAGCAGACGTCAACATCACGGAAAGACGGCCTCTCTCCCTTTTCCACTGTGAACCTGCTTCTGATTAAGCGAACTTACACGCGGGACAGACACTAAATGGAACAACGCTGGCTGACGTGAACGTCGTTTATTTCGGTCTGAGATGACAGAGGAGAGCGGACGGCCAACGCCAGGCTGGCATCGGTGTGTATGATTCAAGCAGACTACACAGGGGAGAATCGGGGGGGGTCAGCACAGGTTTACATAAGAGGAAAGGAGCTCCAACAGGCAGAAGTGATACAAGAGCAACGCCTTCAGGACACGAGACAAAACCCACTGATCAGGGGCAAACTGAAATCGAGACGTTCACTGAAACGTGAAAGAGCTTCTTTACCTCTAAACACCGTAAACATTGTGGTCGTGGTCAAGATCGGACAGAAAGAGAGAGAGAGACAGAGAGAGAGAGAGAGAGAGAGAGGTGAGGACCTGGCTTCGGGGGTTTTAAAGGGGGAAAATAAAGGAAATGGTTTGAAGCACACGGAAAGGGCGTCAGTAACTGGGAGGCCTGGTGGAATCTTGTCTATATAGTGTTCACAGTGTTGTGGCGCAGGCCAACGTTCCACATGATGAGGAGTGGAGCCCGTAAACATGTTTGGTTGGAGGTTTTGGATTTTTGAGCTTCGCAGCCATTTGTGCTGATTATAATAAAAGGTCTGGAGTCGTATCCGACGAGCACGGCGCTTCAACTGAGAACCTGATTCATGTTAGAGGCGCTACACTATCGACGGTGGGACGGCCGTCTCCCGGCCGGAGGAGACGTCTACGCGCCCCCCCCCCCCCCCGTCCGAGCAGAGCGGTGGCGAGCGACAGGTGAGTTGTGAAGGAGGTGTGCAAACATAAGCAACGTCTGGCCAGAGCGGCAGAACTGTCCCGACGGGCGCTTCTCCTCAGAGCTCCGGTCCGGTTCCGCCGCTCCTCTTTCTCCGTTTTTTTTCCTTTCCGTTTTCGGGCCCGGGGTTGGATCTGCCGGCTCGGTGGGTGCGTCAGGGTATGGAGCAGTAGCCGCCGCACGCCCGGCCGCCGCCCTGCTGCTGCTGCTCCCCCCAGCTGTAACCTCTGACCCTGGTTGTCGCTCTCCCACAGCCCCGGGGTCTGGAGGATCTTCTCCACCAGCTCCTCAAAGGCACACTGGACGCCGTCTTTGGTCTTCGCGCTGGCCTCTGAGCGAAATCGGGCAAATCGGTGGACGAACAAGAGCAGAAGGGAGGTTGAAGCCGGCAGGTGTTGACAAATATGAGGCTTATTTTCATAACGGGGCGAGGGGACGTCCGACAGAGCAGAGACGTCCCCTCATCTGATTAAACCCACATCTTTTTCTTGGACCCCGACCCTTCTCAAAGCCCCTTAATTAAAACGGTTTTAAAATGGAAACTCCGCGGGAACGCTAACCTAATTTCCCCAGAAGTGCAGATGTGAATCGGGAACACGTGCAGACAAGGATCCGGTGAAACGGAGCGCCGCCAGATTTTAATCATAACGCAGCTGCGTCTTCCATCGCAGCTCCGAAAGCCAGCAACAGTCAGCGTAAACAAGGCAACAAACCCAACCCGAGCGCGCGGCCGCGCCGAGGGACGTCTCGGGCTGATTCCAGCTACTCAATTAGAGCTCTGACATCTGAGGGGAAACGTGGTCGCGGCCCCGGCTTACATTTGATGGCTGCGTGACTCTAAATGAGCATGTCTGATTCCATACGTACCGATAAAGAGCATCGAATGTTTCCTGGCAAACTTCAGCCCCTCGTTTCTGTCCACTTCACGGTCATCCTGAAAGCAGAAGCAGACGTCCTCGGGTTCAGAAATCCAGCGTTTCCTTCTGAGCGTCTTCAGAAAACACTTGATTTTTTTTTTTTTTTTTTAAATCAACAAAATCGCTCCAGCGAGCGCGCGAGAGCGGCGGCCCGACCTTGTCGATTTTGTTCCCCACGAGCATTTTCACGACGTCGATCCGAGTCGTGTAGGTCTCCAGCTCGTTCAGCCAGTTCTCCAGCTTCACAAACGTTTCGCGCTTGGTGACATCGTACACTTTCGGCACAAACAGAGGGAGAGCGGGAGTCTGTGCGCGCTCGTGTGAGCGTGAAGACAACATGTGGTGTTTTTACAGTAGCGTCATTATTTACCAAGAATGACTCCCTGAGCGCCGCGGTAGTAGCTGGGCGTCAGGGTGCGAAACCTCTCCTGCCCCGCCGTGTCCTGCACGGGCAAACGCACTTGGATCAAGAACGGTATCAGCCTCGCAAACGTCCCGGGGGGGGGGGGGCGCTTATGGACTTTGTTTGTCATCAGGATTATGCAAAATTTTCCCGATAAGTTTTTCCAGAGGCAGAGCTTGGCCCCGCTTAGGACTTATTAAATGCTGGAGTCAAACTGGATCCTGTAACTGGACCCAGGAATCTTTTATTGAGAAATGTCACTCAGTGATTTGCAATGAGACTCGACAGGCAGCAGAGCGTGCAATATCGGCATCTCACGACTGCACGTCCATCCAGACTAAGGCCACGCTGCTCTGTCACATTTGCTTATATTTATGATAGCTCAAAGTCCAAAGACATTTAAAACAGAGCTGACCATTACCAGATCTCCAACAGCTGTTGATATCACTATATAAAAAGGATTACATTTAGACAATCAAGAGTTCAGCCTGAGGGGAACACACTCTCCAGATTCTGATGTTACAAACGAAAGTCGTAAAAAATAACAAGGGAAGAACTGAGCAATAAATTCAAATAAGGATGATTATTTGCCTGCATTACTTTAAATATATTAAGTTAAACCACGCAACAGGTTTTTTTTTTGTCCAACTGTGCAATGTCTCCACCTTGTGGAGCAAATCCATCAGCTCCACAAGGTGGAGTTTTTTTTCCTTAAAGCGCAAACAAAGACGAGGAAATGGCTCCGTTAAAGGCTTCATTCTTACCCAAATGGCGAGTTTTGCCCTGTTGCCATCTATTGCAAGCGTCTTTACTTTGAAATCCACACCTACAGAAACAGGACGATGCAGAAAAGTTTGTTAAAAACTTTTTTTTTTCCTCCCCCCACAGTTTCGATTCTGCGTCTGCGACATCCACGACGCATGAAAACCATAGAAATGTGTCAGACCTATTGTGGCTGACAGCTCTGGGTCAAACGTGTCGTCTGTGAACCTCAGGAGGAGACTTTGGGGAGAGAAGAGAAAGAAAATGAGCAGAACACCCAGAACAAAAGGCAGTTTGAGGACTCCAGACACGACAAAAACAATGGTACAAAACGGAGGGAATTACGACAAGGTGACTCAATTAAAGTTGCGGTAAGCTGCTCTGGTGGCACCGTGTCCACATCTGTCTAAAGCCACATCTGTCTGAAGCCACATCTGTCTGAAGCCACATTACAAACATGTTTACATCCAGCAGGCTAGCGGCGCAGCTGGCCCACAAACGCCACAAACCTGGACTTCCCCACCCCGCTCTCGCCAATAATCAACAGCTTCAGAGTCGTCAGAACGTCCTCGTCCATGTTCCTCCGGGAGAAAGCCTGACTGGTGCTCGAAGACGCGTTTATCGGCAGGTTTTTCCGGGTTTTGTTTTTTTTTTGCGGCTACAGGCTGCTAGCAGCTGGGTGACAGTTTGCTTATCTCGACGCTTCCGATCACGTGGTCTGTGACGTCACGGGGCGAGATTATTGAAAGAGATTATGATTTTGATCATTAGTCTTTCTCCTTTATGTTTAGCAAAAGTAGGCCTAGAACACAACACAACTATTAGTAATATTAACATACACTGTATTGTAATAGTAATTATGTAATTGTGCTTGGAACAACTTGGTGGGGGAGATTATCTGGGAGAAAATGATCAGGTGACTAGAACCAAATTAGAAGGGAAACTATGTTGACTAGTGATAAATCCCTTTATTTAGCTCCATTTACATTCCCCCACCCTTCGCTGTATGAGCCCCCTGAGTTATGAACTGTATTCCTCATGAATATAGAACGCGATGAAGATGAAGACAAAGCCTGATTCTTTTGCCCCTGTAGCGTTATGGGAGCTCGCGGGGAGGAAGCGCCTTCACAGAGCTATTGTGAGTAGTCAGGTGAAACACCTGAATGGTCCACACATCACATTATAATACACCTCTGTTCTGGGTCTCTGCCTCCCTCCCAGCTCTAAAATTATGAGGTTTCCTCAGCCGTGAAGACGAATGGCCAGAGGGTGCTGAGCAGCTGAGAGCCGGCGGGCCGTGCTCCACCTCTCCACCGGCCTTTTCCATGGTTCGTTACACGCAGGTCCAAACCTGCCATTATGCTAATGTCCTCAAGCAGAATAAGGAGAGACGCTGGCAACCCACAGATCATTCCTCGGGACCTTCTGACCGAATGGCCAGATTACGCTCGGACTGCCTGGAGAGGCGCCTGCGAGTCTGCTTTGAGATGACGGGTCGGCTGGTGGGCTCTCATCCCTGGTGGTTCCTCGTCACCCCGCTTCTTCTCTCCGCAGGTCTGGGCTCCGGCTTCTGCCTCCTGGAGGACAGGACGGCCAACGACATCGAGGAGCAGTTCACGCCCGTGGACGGACCAGCCAAGGAGGAGAGAAGATACGTCCAGGAGACCTTTCCAGGGAGCGAGTCCGCGTTCTCACGCCTGCGGCTCAGCACGGGTGGGAATTACGCCACCTTCATAGCTACGAGTGAGGGGGATGTCCTGACCCCGGGGGTCCTCCAGGAAATCGCTGAGCTGGACTCTGAAGTCAGGAGCATGGTGGTTCGCCACGGCAACCGGTCTTTTGGATACGAGGACGTCTGCGCAGGAGTGATGGGGTCCTGCGCCCCCAACGACGTCCTGGACGTCATCGAAGGCCACAGGGCCAATCTGACGTTTCCGTGGTTTCACTCCGAGAACGGGAGCTTGGCTCTACACGGGAGCCTCGGAGGCGTGACGCTGCGGGGGAACAGCTCGAACGTGGAGAGCTCTCGAGCCATTCAGCTCTTTTACTACCTACGGCAGGACGAGGGGACGAAAGCAGACCTTTGGCTGAAGAGCTTCCTCCACCTGGTCTCAAACGCCTCATCAGCCTCCATCCGGGTATGAAGAACCTCGATTTCAAACTTTAAACCGATGTTGTTTTCCCCTCGCTTCTGACCACGTGTCCACCTGTCCAGGTGTCATACTCCACCTCCAGGTCCATGCAGTGGGAATTTCAGAAAACCCCGGGCTCCGTCATCCCTCTGTTCTCCGCCGCCTACGCCATTGCCATCTCCTTTTCCGTCATGTCCTGCTGGAGGTTGGAGAACCATCTGCCCCCGCGTGAGTCCTCGCGCGGAGATGCTGACGTGTGGTTTTTTTTCCCCCAGGCTGGATAACGTGAGGACCAAGGTGTGGGTGGCTCTCTGCGGGGTCTTCTCCACAGCTCTGGCGGTCCTGAGCGGGTTCGGCGCGCTGCTCTTGCTGGGTCAACCTTTCGTCATGACGGCCGCCTCGTGTCCATTCATGATATTGGGTAGGAGCGTCTCCGCCTCCGGGTTCTGGGAAGCCTTCACAGATCCTCGGAACCTCTCTCTTGCCTCTGCTGCGCGCAGGTGTCGGCCTGGACGACCTGTTCATCATGGTCTCCTGCTGGAGGAGGACCCGTGTCCCCGACAGCGTCCCTGACCGCCTGGCGGACGCCTACGGCGAGGCCGGCGTCTCCATCACCATCACGACCCTGACCAACGCTCTGGCGCTCTTCCTGGGCTGCGGCTCGCCCTTCGGTTCGGTGCGGTCCTTCTGCCTCTACGCCGGCGTTTCCGTCTGCTTCTGCTACCTCTACTGCCTCACCTTCCTGGGGGCGTGCGTGGCTTTAAACGGGCGCAGGGAGGCGAGGAACCAGCACTGGTTCACCTGTGGGACGGTGCCAGAAGATACACCGCCAAGCGGAACCAAAGCCTCCAGCGTCTGCTGCCTCGGGGGGAGGTACGACCAAATCACAGAGAGGGAGGAGGCGGGGGCCGCGACGCGCGTCTTCGAGAAGTTCTACGGACCGTTTCTGACCCACAAGTCCGTCAAAGTGTGCGTCCTCCTCCTTTACGCGGGCTACCTCGCCGCCAGCGTCTACGGTTGCCTCACCCTCAAGGAAGGACTCGATGTCAAGAACCTGGCTCTGGACGACTCCTACGTCAGCCGTTACTTTGAGGATCGACGGCAGCACTTCGGCGAATACGGCTTCAACGCCATGGTGGTGGTGAAGCAGCCGCTGCTCTACTGGGACGGGGCCGAGCGGGAGCGACTGCACTCGTGCGTCTCCAGATTCGAGAGCTTGACCTTCGTCGGCGGAACCCTCGCCTGGTTTCGCTCCTTCCAGCGGTACGCAAACGCAAACGGGCTCAACCTCACTTCCGCCGGTGCTTTCCAAACGCACCTGTCGCGCTTCCTGGAGGTCAACGCCGTGTTCAGGCAGGACATCAACGTTTCTGCGGGCGGTCGGATCCTGGCCTCTCGGTTCTTCGTTCAGACGCTCCAGAAGGTCCCCCAGGAGGACGCCATGGTGGGGCTGAGACAGACGGCTGCGGCGTGCCCGCTCCAGCTCCTGGTCTTCCACCCGGCCTTCGTCTACTTCGACCAGTACACCGTCGTCATGGTGAAGACGGTCCAGACGGTCATGGTGGCGGCGCTCGCGATGCTGGCGGTCTCGCTCGCCCTCACGCCCAGTCTGCTGTGCTCCGTGTGGGTGGCCTTCGCCGTGTGCTCGGTGATGGCGGGCGTGACGGGCTTCATGGCGCTGTGGGGCGTCAACCTGGACTCCATCTCAATGATCAACCTGGTCATGTGCACCGGCTTCTCCGTGGACTTTTCAGCGCACGTTTCCTACGCGTTTGTCTCCAGCAGCAAGGCCGACGTCAACGAGAAGGCCGTGGACGCCCTGGCCCGCCTGGGCCACCCCATCCTGCAGGGGGCGCTGTCCACCATCTTGGGGGTGGTGCTGCTCAGCCTCTCTGGGAGCTACATCTTCAGGACGTTCTTCAAGGTCATCTTTCTGGTGATCACGCTCGGGCTGATCCACGGTTTAGTCTTTATTCCAGTTTTTCTGACGCTACTTGGGGCTTGTTGGAGGTTCCTCTAAAAAGACTTATTTAAGTCGCATCAAAGACGAGAGAAATAAACCTCTGCTTTTATTGTGTCTATACATGACAATTTAAAAACTGTACTTATCTTTCCTGAATTGTTTTTATATCTTTGAGCACAACCTGACTAAAACACACAGACTTTAAATAAACCACACGACATACACAGACTGTGGATTTGTCACATGCTCTTTGAGGCTGCGCATCAATGATGTCTGTACACGCAGGAAATAAAATATTTTACATGGAGATTTGTACACTCCCCAAAGTGCTGAGACCCTTTACATATGCTCTTCCTTAGAGGAAAACTTTACATTTACAGTACATTCCCATAAAGGCCACCTTCAAATATAAAGCAATGCAGATATAAATGGCTGTGGGCGGGACAAGGGGGGTCAGCGACATTCTACACTTGTGTCAGGTACTGGAGAGACCCGTCACGCTGGAAATGGGCGACACACAAGCATAGCCTGGACGATACGACTATACACACTGGGGGAATTATGGAAGAATGCTGCCAAGACAACAATGCTACTTCAGCAGTCATGATTTTGGAAAAGAACTTTGCCAATATTCAAAAATTTTACACTGCTAAGTTTAAAAAAAAAAAAAAAATGCATGATGAGGGTCATAATTGAGCTGCAAATATAACATTCAATCGATAAAGTGACCTGAGCAACAAAAACATGAAACGGGGACCAAAGGAATTATATTTCATATATAACAGAAATGGGATGTATCGGGGGAGGAAAACAGAAGAGACAGCAGAAGTCCTGAATTCATCCCTCGTTCCATCACCCCTGAGCATGTCAAACATGGACCCCTCCCCTTGTTACCGCTGCGTGGCTCCTCGCTGGGTTCATCTCGTCTCCAGCGTCTTTCCCTCCAGGACCTGCTGGATCTCTTTGGCATCCAGAGTTTCATACAAGAGCAGAGCTTCCGCCAGCTTTTTGTGCTCTCTGGCATGGGACTTCAGCAGCGATTTGGCACGTTCGTAAGAGTCCTGGATGCAGGAAAAACACAAAAAAATTAATTAAATTTTTTAAAAAAAAATTAATTAATTAATTAAAAAATTCTCATCCAACAACTTTTGATGTTCACTACAATCAGAGTGGATACACCCATGAAACCTGACCCACCTTCAGCAGAACTCTGACCTCCTGCTCCACAGCTGCCTGCGTCTCCGGGCTCTGAGCTGTCAGGTCAGTGTAGGTCATCACACCCAGCTGGAGGGCACAAGGACGAGCACATCTGAGATCACGTTACAGGTAAGAGAATGAGCCTTGTATTTAGCTAACTGACCTTTTCGCACATTCCAAATCGCGTCACCATCAATTTGGCGATCTTTGTGGCGCTGTCAAAGTCACTAGATGCACCTGGAGGAGGGGAGAATAGGTTAACAAGAGCAGCCCACAAGAAATAACGTGATGTATGTTGTGACATACCAGTTGTGATGTTCTCGGGGCCAAATATGATCTCCTCGGCCACACGGCCTCCCATGCTGACATCCATCTGAGCCAGCAGCTGAGAGCGCGTCTCGCTCCAGCGGTCGTTCTCCGGGAGCATGGACACCTGAGAAGACCCCAAGAAACAAAAAAAGGTCAGCAAGGGCTGAAAGTTGTAAAGCGAACAGTGAGTTTTCAGGTTTCTGTGTCCTCACATGGCCCAGACTGGGGCCTCGGGGCATGATGGTGGCCTTGTTGATGGGCATGGCGTCTTTGGTGTAGTACGCTACGATGGCATGGCCCGATTCGTGATACGCTGTGATGCGCTTGTTCTTCTTGTCTATTTCTGCACTCCTCCTCTCAGGACCTTCGGGCAGACAAGGGCAGCAGATTGGCCAAATATCATAAATACAATATGACTTCTATAAATAACTAAGCTCCAACACTCACCCATCAGGATTTTGTCTTTGGCGAACTCCAGCTCCTTCATGGAGACCATGTCTTTCCCGTCGACGGCTGCCTTCAGGGCGGCCTGGTTGACCAGATTTTCCAGGTCAGCACCAGAGAAGCCGACGGTGCCTCGGGCGATCACATTGGCCTCGATAGCTGCCGAGGAGAGACAAAACAGCAAGTCTCAGTTGATGATGTCAACTTGTTTAGAATGTCAGGGAGAATCGAGGCTCCGTCCTGAAGCTTGTAAGGAAAACACACCTGGATCCACTTTAATCTTCTTCAAATACCAGTTAAGGATCTCCGTGCGTCCCTTCACATCAGGTTTGGGGACAGTTACCTGCATGTCAAACCTTCCTGGGCGAATCAGGGCGCTAGAAGAGACAAGAAAGGATTCAAACTGGTGTCGGTTTTATAATTCTGCAGACTGTGAAGATTAATGTACATGTGAAACTTGACAGCAGACAGAAGAGAACATACTTATCTAAAGCCTCTGGGAAATTGGTTGCTCCAATAATGATCACACCCTCATTTGTTTTGAACCTAAAATAAGATGGTAAAAGGAAGTGATTTTCTCTTTTCAGGCTCTTTAGCAGTCCGATTCTCGTTTTATATTTGTTCTCCAGCCCACAGCTTCAGCTTTTCATTAATGTGATGAATTGGCTTCATTTGTCAGGCATTTAGGAGTTTGGCTAAATGTCCCAAAGTGGTTATTCTCCTCTACATTTCAGTTAATTACCCATCCATCTCCGCAAGCAGTTGGTTGATTGTCTGTCTGGAGTAAGGGTGCATGGGAGACTCAATTCTTTTCCCGCCCACACTGTCCAGCTCATCAATGAATATCACACAAGGCGCATTGGCTTTAGCCTCTCCTACAAAAACACAAACAATAAAGCACATATAAAACCAGTACTGCCAATAGGAAATATAAATATGCAAAACACAAAAATTGAGAAGAGGATTTTACATCTGAACAAAGAGAGGACTAAATGGTGGCTCTCTGGGAAGAAATAGGGAAGCATGCAGTTCCCCTTTTGACAACTAGATGGAAGTTTTCCTACTTTTGCCCGGCAGTAATAAAGGGGACAAATTTATATTTTTAAACTTGTTAAAAACATAGGCAATATTAATTCACCATGGACAAAACTCTTTTTGTCTCTCTGAAGGAGAACAAATATCACTATTCATCACCGATGACCTCACCAGTGATTATTTTATTATCTACAGAGGGCCAAATATAGAAACCATGAGAGCACCAGAAGATGAATGTCTACTGAGAAGCTTAAGGAAGAAATCCCACTGAAGAGGTTCCTGATGCGGCTAGCTCCAACTCCAACAAACATTTCGTCAAACTCCGAGCCAGAGGCGTAGTAAAAGGGCACATCCGCCTCTCCAGCCACAGCTCTGGCAAGGAGGGTCTTTCCAGTTCCTGGAGGGCCAACCAAGAGAACGCCTAAAGACAGAACAAGAAAAGGGATGAAGAAGAGTGAGAATCATAAAAACACAAAACAGACATTTCTGTAGCTTCAGAAAGCATGGCGGGTTCACCTTTTGGCAGCTTTCCTCCCAGAGCTGTGAACTTCTGTGGGTTCTTCAGGAACTCCACCACCTCCTGCAGCTCATTCTTGGCCTCCTCCACGCCTTTGACGTGCTCGAATGTGACGTTTTTCATCTGCACAGGGTCCACTGCCGAGTCCAGGCCTGATGTGGTTCGGAACCGCACTATTCAAAATGGTTAGATTAAAGTTCGAAATCACACTACACGGCACGGTTAATGAGCACACACACACTCCCACACATGCACACACTCATGCTGCCTGTTAGACGCACCTGATCACATACATTAGTTGTTTAATATGTTAGGCATGCCTTTAGTGCTGTTCTTTGCTTCTCTGACTGATAACTAGTACAAGGTTTGCAGGAAGATGCAAGTCCACAAATACAACAACGTATAACGTTAGGATCATGCCAGTATGCCATCAAACAAAGATGTTTTAGAGAAGAAAAGAAGCCTTTACCCGATATGAATGGGGTCTTGGAGAGGCCATAGAGTCCAACGAGAAGCAGCACCAGCAGGATGAGACGTGTCCTCCTGAGAGAGTCTGCATATTTGTAGAGAGATGACGTCAGTGGAACTCGGCGGATTAGAGATCCTCTAGCGTTGGGTGCTAGAACTTGCCTTGCGTGCGCTGCGTCAAGCTTTGGGCTCGGAGGAATCCCTCAGCAAAGCCCCTTTTGAAAGCATCCTGCTCCCCCGTCGGTATGTTCTTGCTCTTCAGCAGGCCGTCCAGACTTTCAGCATCAAGTCCCTTGTCACGTGTCAGGAAACCCTGCGGCAATTAAGTTGATCAAATCGATGAATCAGCTTTCAAAATATCTTTATTCTCATGACTAATTTAATGCACCAATACTGTATGTTAGTTTAGGCATCTCAAGAAAATATTCCTTCACACATAACTGACCTTCATGAACGATGGTGTGAACCTGTCGGACTCGGAGGGATGTTCGAAGGCTGACTGCACCCGTCTGGTTTTGCTCCTCAAGGTTTTAAAGCCTCTGCTCTGGATCCAAACTGGAAATGTACAATGAGCATGATTTAAAAGTTAAAGAGCTGGATTTTGAAACAGTGTACCCTCGTCTATCGTGGAGGTTATGTTCCGGAAATAACCCGTGATAGACGAGATCCGCGAAGTAAACAGCTTTATTTTTTACAATTATTTTACAGGTTTTAAGGCCATAAAACCCCTAACCACATACTTTTATACACTCTTCTCACAGGCTTTAACATTTTCTCACAGTTCTCTCTTATTTAAACACTTTCAAAGTTCTAACCTCTTCCGCCACCTTTTCGGTGCGACCGCAGGTGCCTTTTCCCCTGCACTTCGTTTCATCGGCATTATTGGTTTTTTCAAGCCAGAAAAAAACTTGGTTTAAACTTAAAACTTAACACTTGGTTTCGGGTAGAAAACATGCATCCCTTCACAGTCGCACTGCTGGATTGAACACGGCTAGACGAACATGTTCATACTGTACGCTGTAAAAAATATAATTACACTGAAAAAAAATACGCAAAGCCGTGAAAAGTGAACCGCGTTATAGCGAGGGTTCACTGTATACATTTCATCAACATAGTTATGTTGAACTGTATGTATGAACTATTTATTAAGATATAAACTCAAGTTGCTCACTATACTTCTGTAGAGATGAAAGTTGATTAGATACAAATTGGTTTATCAGCTAAAATAACTCTGGTGTACCTGAAGAATGGAGAAGCTCTGTCTTAAATGCCTCAAGAGGTGAATGGTGCTGCCTTGAAAATAACGGGGCCGACACGGGCAACGACCCACAGGTGGATCCTGGGGAGAGGACATGACAGAGCCGTGAAGACACAACGCTCACAGGATCCGTTCATGGGAACCTCCACTTAGAGCTGCATTATCATTAGACAGCACAAGCACAACAAACACACATCTGTCTCACCGTGCTTATTGCAGAAGAACGAGTGTGTTGACACATGAGAGGTCCTCCAGGGCGTCTGTCCACCCAAAGGAAAGAGGGCGTCCTGAGAGCTCCAGCATGGCAGCACACGGTCGGCCAGCTGCTCCAGCTGCTGCTCCCCCAGGTCCGCCAAGCCGAGCTCCCGCAGGTTCAGTTTGGGCTGCAGCAACAACACACACACACACACCATCACAATGACTGCGACACACACACACACACACACACACACACACACACACACACACACACACACACACACACACACACACACACACACACACACACACACACACACAGCGGGCACAGAGGCGCAACTCCGACCCCCGCAAAGTACCTCTGCGCGGCTCGGTTCCGACTCCGGGGCGGGCTTCGTCCGCTTCGAGGAGGAGACGCCGCTGCAGCCCACGGTGCTCTTGACAGCGTGGAGGACGCTGATGAGGTGGCTCAGGGGGACGGTCACCTGCGGGGACACACACACACACACACACACACACACCCGATGATGCTGCTGCTGCCGCAACCAAACCGAAACCGAACCGGACCAACGCGGGTTTGGACCGAGGCGAAAAACGCGCGTTAAACGGAGCCACGAGGCTGCAAGATTGACCAACCCAGTACGCTAAATAGTCAGTAAACGCAAAGATAACGTAGGAAAGGGGTCAAAAGGTGAACTCGGGTTTGTTTTAGCACCTGCCAAAACAAGCAGGCTAGTGCTAGCTGCGCACGCTCTCCCCCCCTACCTGTGGCTGGACGGACAGGGAAAACATCTTTTAGTCTCTCTCTCTCTCTCTGCTTCAGAACAGCCGTGAAGACCTCTGCCCCGGTCGCTTTGAGCTCCCCCCGTCGTCTGTCGTCCACCTTTTATTCCGCGACCATGGCGCGCTAGCGTGCTAAGGGCTGACGGGCGACAGCAAGCCGGATGTGACGTCGACAGCGTTGCGTAACAACCGTTCGCGTGCGTGTCAATATTGGAGGAATTAATTATTTTGTTATGGTGTAATTAAAGGACAGAAATGTCCAATTAAGACTCAAACCCGTCTTTTTTTGGCTTTTTGGTGTCAAACCTTCTGACAAAAAACTCTAAGTTCCACATACACACACAAGATTCGACATTAAGTGCATATTTAAAAGTGAATCTACACACCCCTAGTAAAATGTCACATTTGGGTTTATTTCTTTTTTTTAACAATTCACAGTATTTCAAAGTGTATGGACATTCAATTTTATATATGTCTCGATAATGTGTTTATTTTAAATCAACATATATACACAAAAACATTACTATTTGCATATTTGCAAGCATAAGAGATTTAAGATTGTTTTTCCCTTGTTGCTGATTGTTTTTCCATGCACTAAAATAATCCTACGCACATTTACTCATTGTAGTGTCCCTTTTAATATTTGTTCTAAAATAGATAAATATGCCCTCTTTATTTAAAAAAAATAAACATAACAAATTAAGCCATACACAGGTAAACAACAGTAGTTGTTTCAAATATATAAAGAATGTATAACCATATTCATTACACTAACATCCTAAACGCATAAATATTCAGTTAAAATGTTACGTTTACTTCAGAAGCTCCCTCATTTTCTGGTGGTGCCACATCTCACATGTGATTTGTGACAAACATCATCCAAAAAGGTCACAAAGCAACAAAGTGCAACAGAATCCTCCATTGAAGCAGCTGTTGAAACATTCAGGAGATTTTCCTGTGAGTTAAAAAAAAAGAGCAAAATACACTTTCAGAGGTTGAAAAAAACAACAAAATAAATGACAGGCAAGGTAGTTGTTATATATTTTCTCACCTTCTCTTGTGTTTTAAGTAAACCTGGACACCCCAGTGCGTTAGCAGAGGCCAGAGTCCATATAGCACAACTGTGAGGGGGCAGAAGTCAAAAGGCCACCAGGATGGTCTCGGGAACTGCAGAAACAGGCAGAACAAATAAAGCATTGGCTAATCTGAATCCCAAAAACATGTAAATATAATTCTGTGAGGCTTGAAAAGTCACCTTTTTTACTACAGGTAATGATTTCTCTTCCCTCGAAGATGATCTTGACTGGAGGAAAAACAGTTATGCAGGTCTAGTTACAAATCACCCTCACGTGGGTTTAAGATGGGTGATGGATGGACTGCGCTCACACACGTGGATCAGCTTGTGTCTCAGCGACTCAGCCTCTCACCTGTGCAGACGTGCGTGCCTCCAGGGCGTGCAGCCTGTGGACCACGTTGGACATGTCATGCTGCAGCCTCAGCAGAGCTGCGGCTATTTGCTCGTTGACATTCACCCCGGCCGCGCAGCGGGGCGCGTCGGCGCTGGCGCCCAGCCGAGAGCTGCAGGCCGCCCTCGACGGCTGGGAGGCTGAAAGCAAATCTGGATGTTGTCAGGAGCTGTGAGACGCGACCCCGGCGTAAACAACGGTCCAGAGCGGCGGCTCACCTCTCCCTCTGCTCGACAGGGAGCTGTGAAGTTGGCACGCGTCCACCGCATCGGTAAAGAAGGGATCTGCCACGACCGCTTGGTTCTCTCCTCCAGTTCGCGCAGCGCTGCTGTCAAACCACAGATCATTCTGCCTGACTGAGTCGGCCCCTGATCCAGGTGACAGAATTTTCGATGTGGACATCCGCTTAGGAGGTAGACAGTAACAATAATTAATGCAGAGCAGCCAACAGTCTAAACCTTTCTTCTTCTTTCTTTATATTTAGTTTCACACACCACCGTACCTCTTCTACAGCCAGATGCTCCATTGAATCACAGAATTCCTCATTATCAGAGTCTGTGGATCGTTGATTCTTGTGAGGGACGGTGTCCACATATTCTGAACAGTGAAAACAGAGATAACTCTAAAAAAAACTAGAAAGCACTCGGAGAGCGCAGACCTCCGCCAAGTTTATATAAATTGCAATAAAATCTGTCTTCTGGATCAGATCCGGATCAGCTTTTGGAATATGATAGAGGATCCCATTGTCCATCCTTGAGTCAGATCTCATGGGGTTTGGTCAATAATTAACCCAGATGTTGAGAAACAACATTTTTGGCCCCATTGACCACAATGTTAACGAACATTTCAAAGTGATCCAGAATCCAGGATTTCTTCCAGATCACCCCAAAATGAAATCAGTTCTTCCTTTTCACATTTCCAACAAATCCTGAAAAATTGGCGGAGGTAAAAATCATCTCCTTTTACAGCATATTTAGGATCCGATACGTGTGATCTTACCACACGCGTGACCTTTAAAGTGCATATAGGTGCTGCACTGCGCACCGCGCTCGATGGAGTAGGCCAGTTCGTCTTCCTCCATCTCTGTGTTGAGGGAACTGTGGGTCCCGTTGGTGAGGGAGGACACGCTGGCCTCCACGCTGCTGCTGGAGCCTCGGGTGTCAGCCCGCCACCTCGTGTCCTCCACCATCAGCAGGCTCTGGTCAGGCGTCCAGGCTGAGACAATATCAAAGAGGAAAACCACACATCCCTCTTTAAAAAGAGGCGCTTGTCTAACCCTGGACACACACAGATATAATTTCCTTTACGTACTCTTTTTTATACGCTTTTCAAATTATTTTGGCACAGTTTCCGACATGCATGCATCCTCTGTGTCAGTTTATGTTACAGTCAGACAAAAACAGGGAACTATTTTTAGTTTTTGGGACACTAATTTGGCACACGCGTGGGTATTTATAGTAGCAGCTGAGTTGTGTGTTACTGATTCTAAATATACTGCAGCGCCTGTGTTTGAAGTAATGAACAATCGTGTCAACGAGTGTAGTTTTGATGTTTTTGGATGCTTCAGCGGAGCTCTGCGGGGACAGCACACGCCATGAGTAACACTGGAGCGCTAACAGCCGCCTCCCTTCACTTCAAATGATGCTGCTGCTTTGTGCGCATCTGATACGAGACAGATTTGGACAGTACCTTCGTAATCCACGTCCTTGTCCTCTGCATTGTCTTCTTCATCTCCCATCTCCTCTTCCTCACTTTTCCAACCACTACATTCCTCTTTCCTCTCAAGTTCACTAGCCTCTTTGCTGCCCTCGGCCTCCTCGCTACTCACACTCATGCCACGAACACTGCCGTCATTGTCATTCTCTTGGACGTTTTGTATATCGTCCCACAGATCCCCATAGCCTGAACAGTGAAGAGACACTCTTTATTAACTCCTCAGTAAATTGTAATCATCCCACAATGACAACAGTGAAGGAGAAAGGAAGCCACGCACTAGTCTGCACACTACATCTATCACAAAAAGACGAAAATGACTGACTCCAGCACAGACACGACGGAGCACACAAGCCAGATTTATATAGCTTCTGCAGCACAGCACAAGTTGTTAATCCAATAATCTGCCTTAAATAAGCCTGAATACTGCAAACAAACTATCTGCTCAGCTTCTATGGGCGCCAAAGACTTGCCTTCCATCACTGGTTTGTGCATTTGGTTCTCCTGCTCATCTAACAACAAAAGTCAAGTGAGAAACAAGCTTAGTAGCAATCATAAAAGATATCAAGAGATCAAGACCAGCGCCGCATCGCCCAGCTTTTCTGAGCAACACAGATGCTGCGAATGTGGATTACCTGCATGTTGTGCGAAGGGCCTCGTGAAGGATCTGCTTTGCACGTCATTTTCTACATCGTCGTCGTTGTCCACCTCCATAAAGAAGTTGTCTAGCTTCTGCACCAGATCAGACACTTCGTCGGAGATGGGGATGGTCTCCAAAATCTGACAAACAAGTGACACGAACGTCCTTGTGTCACTGCCAGATTTGTGTTGGCAGTGGATTAAAAAGACATGACAGCAAACCAGAGCACGAGTAATGGGATACTCCCCCTTTAACTTCACATAATGATGTAAAAAATAAATGTGCTATATCCACTATTACCAATGAACACATTTAATTTAGCCCGTGTTAAAGGCACAAATGTGAATTATTAATAAGAGGGGTTGATTCTTTACACGAACAGGGCTTCCATTCATCTTTCATTAAAAGACTTACCAGCTGGATATCCTGGACATAATTCTTCATCGCTTCTACTTTTGTCATGTTTCCCAAAGAGCTCCACGCATCCCTGGCAACACAAAGTCTTAGTTCAACACTCAAACACTGAACAAGAACGTTGACACTGACAAACTGATTCTCTCCATAATTCATCTATTCAGTGTGCCTGCAGAACTATAAACAGTACAACAATTTAAATGGCGCTATTATTAAAATAAATCATATATTTTGAACAAAGCATGCGTGCCTAATTTGATTTTATATGCCAGAAGCCTAATAAAAAAGGGAGGAAGAGTTACCATTTAACTTTACCACGAGAGTCCCAGAAGCTGCTGGGCCTCGGGATGTTGCAGGGCCCCTGAGTGGCCTGCATGTAGTAACCATAGAACCTCAGCAACATGTCATCAGAGGGCTGGAAAGGACCTGGAATGACGGATTAAAACAACACCACGAAATAAATGATTCAGAGGAGTTGTGTGTGGACTAGGAATTGACTGAATCAGTTAATCATGTCTGATCCCGGGCAGTAGACTTATCAAGGCAGCCCTTTTGCATGTAGGTCAGGTCATCTGGAGCAGTGATTACACACCAGCAGGCGCAGAATTATAACACACTATAACACAGGAGCTGTCAAATGAACGAACACCTCAGCCCAGGTACGTCCGTTCAGAGACTAGACCGCAGCAGCGGAGATAACTTATCACCTTCTTCAGGCAAACTCCAGATCACTTTTACTGCAGCATCAAATTTCGCCTCCAGGTTGTTTTCCTCCTCTTCCTGCGCCATGCTGAATCCCAACAAGGATGGCATGAAGGAGTCCTCGCGTCTTCAACAAGAATATCAGTTAATGCACAGCTAATTGAGATCAGCAAAGCGTCACCTCGGGATGCAGATTATCCCCCTTTCATATAAATTAGCTACAACGCTCTGTCAGGTAAGGGTTATCAAGCGTTATTAACTATTTTTTTTCTTTTATGCCGCAGCTGTTTAATTAGAAACGTACCATGAATTTAATCTTCGCCGGTAAAATAATTAATTCATTATCCCAACGTCGCTGTGCATTATGCCGCAGAAAGACAATCTTGAGTACGGTCTACGGTGAGCTACCAGAGGTTCTTAATCTTTCTGGGAAATGTAGTTTATTTTTAGGAAAATATCGTCCAGACGCATGCATGGCTCAATGCGGATTCCTTAATTTCCCACAATCCTTTCCCGGGTGGATTTAAACCGCTGTGCATGTTGGGAAGTGTAGTGATATTTAGTTTTATTCCGTTATTAATTTCAGTTTGTGCACCGGATTTTACAAAGCATTTATTAGTTTAATTTCACAAGAGGCATAGTTTAATGTCACGCATCCAATTGTTCTTATTTGTGATTTGCATTCCTTAAATACATTTTACTACATTCGGTGGTGAAATTGGTGCTGCTATTCAAGTGCGATGAATAAATTATTTTTTGTCCTTTTATAAAAGCGCATATTTACGTGGGTTGCAAAAGAAAATACTATTTACGTGTCAATCTCTCTTGGAATCTATAATAACACTGGCCGTGTAGCTTTTCTTTACGTATGCAGGCATCATAGTTGTTCCCAGAAGGAAAATAAAACAACCTGATCCATATTTTATTTCTTCAAATAAAGATATTAAATAAAGATAATAAATCAAAAGGCCCTGTGCAGTCGTGGAGACGAACAATAAGGGGGCTTCCAAGGTTGAGAATCGTAATTTATCGTAGTAATATAATGAGTAACCTGATAAGATAATATTTCAAGCGACGGTAAATTGACACAAAATAAAAATGAAAGTAAAAGACAAACTAATTACATTGACAATAAGAGCAGAAGTAATAATAACGGTATAAAGGAGGCGCTGGACTATTATCCCCTATGCGAGTCTACGTCACCCGCTCTGAACGCTCATTGGTTCGCCGCCCTTCTGCCCCCCCCCCCCGCCCGGCCAACCGCAGCGCGCCGCCCTCCCGCGCGCCCCCGCCCCCCGGCCGCGGCTCGTCCAATCACGGGCCTCCGTTTCTTACGCAGGGGCGATTCGTCACGGCTCCGTTGTGACTGGGAGGCCTGCGGCCTGACAAAGCCGGGCGGGGGAGCCCCTCTCTCAGCGACGCGGCGCAGCATCACCGCCTCGCCTCAGCGAGAAGGACGGAGAGGAGAGAGCCACGAAGGGATGTAAGATGGCAGAGCTACAAATGCTACTAGAGGAGGAGATCCCTGCCGGCAAGAGGGCCCTGGTGGAGAGCTACCAGAACCTGTCCCGGGTGGCGGAGTACTGCGAGAACAATTACGTCCAGGTAGGCCGGCGCTCCCCGGCCGTTGAGTCCGCATTTCGGGCTCCTCTGCTCGGCCGCGGTGCTTTAGCCGGAGCGGTGGTGGTGGTGGTGGTGGTGGTGGGTGGGGGGGGGGGGAACCACCGGGGGCAGGAAACGGCTTCCCTGACCGCTGCCTGCCCGGGCCGGAGGTTCCAGCGGTTCGGTGCCCGTGTGGCGGTCGCCCCCCGGACCCCCGGGCCCCGGTCCGGTTCGGCGCCCGCCGGGGGAAGCCGCGCTGGGGTCCGGGCTCGGGGCTGTGGGGGTCCGCTGGGGGGGCTCTCGGGAGGGTGTGTCGTTGTTGTGGCCGGGGGGGGGGTTATCAGTTTATTATCCCGTTTTTTTTACAGCATATTTACACGTTTGAGACCGATTTGCACATGATTAAAGTGGGGAAAAGACGCAGCACATTCGAATAATACAGTTTTTTGAATGATATGTTGAGAAGTGCATGCACATGAAGGACCATCCTACATGTGTGGATACACCTATAAACTGTAATATTTGATATGAGTGTAAAAAATACATGCATGCTGAGTTATTAACGCTTCTAAATCTTCAATAGCTTTGTTATTACAGACAGGCCACTTGGCTCCGTGCCTTTTATTATCAGTCTGACATCATGTTTTATTCTCTCTTGTAGCATCACTTATCTGTGAGATTGCATGTGTGTGTCAAGCTGGGATGCTGCGTCTTGTTCTGCTGAGAACAGATTATGCCCGTGCATCGTTTTCACATGCTCGTGCATTCAGTTTTCCGAGTGTGAGTGCAGACCCCGCATCCCTGTTTGCACACACAGGCTGAATTTTAAAACGCTGTCAGGATAAGTAGTCATAAAGCCGACACAGCGCTGCCTGCGCCCACAAAATAAAGAACTGCGGCTGCTTTCAACCACAAGTTCGGGTTTTGTCAGGTTGGTGCGAGACAAGCGTGATGGATAGATGTATTCTGTGGTCGTAGCCAGGGCCCTCCGGCTCAATCTCCATGGTAACTCGAGCTGTACACCTGGTCAGGAGGTTGTATTGAGATTTAAATCCATATTTCAGTGTTGCCTATTTGCTGATTAGTTTCCTGACATTATTCGTCCGCGACAGAGATTCTAATCTGAGCGAAAACGTTAGAGATTGCTTTGATGAGCTCTGCATTGAAGAACGACAGAGGATTAAAGGCGTCCCTTGCGCGCTTCATTCTGCTGCCATGTCCGTCTAACATTTAACCATGCTGCCTCTGCATTCTTGTGTATCAAAGGCACACAAAGTTTGTGTGGATAGCTTCATATAGTTGATGGAAAATCCATCATTGTGTGATGCTGAGTTCAATAGATCAGTGTTTGTACTCCTTTTTGTTGTTTGTATCCATTTTAAGGCCTACATGTTCACACAGCCGCACTTGGCGTCAGACCAAAGCTGGTTTGTGGACGGTTAATGGATTTCTCCACCTACTACCTCTCTGCAGGAATGAGTGGGGAGGTGTGAGATGAAGGACAGTTTACCTAATAATTCCCTTATGTTGACCCCCCACGCTCCCACGATCAGCTCAAATGATTCTCCTCTGACTCATAGCTGTTTCACGTATGACTCATGGAATTCCAATGTCTGACCTGGGCATTAGTATAATGAGACAAAGAAAATGCACTTTTAAGTATCCTTCCAGCATTTTAAACCCAATTAATCATTTCAAAACCATTAATAAGGTCATCTGTGGGCTTGAACTATGCAATAATAACAAGAGAATAAGACTTTTATTTACAGTAATGATAAATAGAATGGAATATATGTGTTACATTGCCAGTTTTAAAGTGTGTGTGGGGTCATCTGGTAGGTGGGGGGTGCTCTTGTATGTACTCGGAACTGTGCTGGTTGTACGGTCTGACAACAGCAGGAAGGAAGGACGTGCGTTAGCGCTCTCTTGCACACCCGAGGAGAAGCAGTCTGTCGCTGCCAGAGCTGCTCGGTGCTGCCAGAGACTCGGGAGGCGCCCCCTTGCAAAGCAGGATTTATGGCTAAACTAATATCATCTGTTCTTTTATCATATCAGGAGGTTAAATCTCCAGTTTGATCACAGTATTAAACTGGGTACATTTGATTGGCTTGTTAATCCGCCCTTTCTTTTGTGCTTTTCTCTTCTCCTTTTGATTCGCTCCAAAATGACTTAATATTCTGTGATGGTCTTGATTAACGCAGTGCAGTCGACACTTTAGAACCCGAATGCAATTGTCTGACATCACATATCTGCAGATATTGGTGCTGCAGCTGTTTTGCAAGGTTCTAACAGATGGATAGATTTATGTTTCGGAACCATGACCTCTTCAAGTATCCTCATGTTTGATGAATTTGATAGTTTTATGAGCTGTATCCTAAATTATCTGGGGCATTCCAACACTCAGTGCTTCATAACTTGGGATAATGTGTTTAATTTGAAATTTGACACCCAAGTGGAACTGAAATATTCCAAGTGTTCTCTTCATAACCACAATGTTGCTGCTTTCTTTCCCAGCTAAAAATATGTCCTTCGGTCCCTTTGCTATTTACAGGCACTTAGAAACAGATGGTTCATGCTGCCAGGAGATTTGGTATCCTATGAAACATCTTGGCATTCCTTCATTCCTGCTCACTGGGCTCAGCTCCCACAATCCACCTGTTCCATGTTTGCCCTGTGAGGAGTCTGAAGGTTACTGTTGTCTTTCCAGGCTTCTTTGCATCCACAGTTTTTCCCTCTGCTCCCTCAGACGAGGCGAAATGTTTGTTTCTTTCCCTTGTTTGTGACCTTTTCAAAAGCCTTATTAGTTCCATGAAAGCGAGGAAGCTGCTCACATTGACTGAGAGCAACAATGAGGCTGCTTCCGTTCCCCAACGTTGACCTTCCACTGCTAATCCGGACTTGTCCTTCTGTCCCGTTAAGGCTCAAGACAAGAAGAAGGCACTGGAGGAGACCAAGGCCTACACCACCCAGTCTCTGGCCAGCGTAGCCTACCAGATCAACGCCTTAGCTAACAATGTGCTGCAGCTGCTGGACATCCAGGCATCGCAGCTACGGCGGATGGAGTCCTCCATCAACCACATCTCCCAGGTACGTTCCTCAACCTGTCCTCCATTGGTTTTTTAGGGTGCACTGCGTGGGAGCTTTTCGAGGACTGAGGTCCAGACTGTAGCAGACATACAGTATCTGGCAGGATTATACCGGATCTGCCAATCTACCACAGCCCTTGTGTATTCTCTCTTGCTTCATCAGCAGTCCTCTGTAATGTGGCGGCCCTGCCAGTCAGCCGGCGAGCGTCACCCCCGTCACCCTCCCTCTGTGCTTCATTAAACCTGTCAGGGATGAAGTGAAATCCTGACGCCAGCTCTTTTGTCCGTTCACATTTTCCAGCGCCGTCTGTGTTCCACAGGCTGCAGGATGGAGAGGAGCTAGGTGCAGTCCAGTGAAAGGGCCCCTTTATGGTCCCTCCTTTGATACGCTGGTCTTATTGGATCATGGAACCATGATGATGGGAACACCTGACTGCAAGAGCAGGCAGATCGACAGTTTTCTGTCAGATTCCTCCTGAGAATAATACTTGAACTGATGCAAATGAGCTCTTGACACCCAATTTCTCTGGTGTAATGCGCCTATACGTCCTTTATTACAATAACTATATTAATAAAATATATTCTGCTGAATCACTGATGAAGAAAATTAACACCACGTTTGCTGGAATCCTAAATCTAGTACAGAGCGGGTAATTGTGCTCCTCCCTTCATCCAGAGGGTTGTAAATGTGCCGACCGTCTGCCAAAGCGCAGGTTTATTAAGCCGAAACTGCCGATGGAGCGATGACATTTGTTCTCAGAAGCAGAGCAGAGGTTGAACAGGCAGCCAGATGTTTATTAGAATAAAGAGATTACAGGAGAAAACGAGACTGAGAGGGAGGCAGGAAGAGCACGCAGAGCTCTCGCCGAGGATGAAGTCAGTTATTACAGCAAGAGGTTTCATAAGATTACCTCACAGAGAACTTTGTTTTTAGCAACGGTTGTGCGGCGGAAATACTGAAATGGTGCCAGGCCTCGCCCAGCGCTGTCGTGTCCTGCTGCACTGCTTGATGGCTTTTAAATGTCTCAATCACAGGTACATATTTGAGTCCAGGGATCGTGATTCTGGTGCCCGTGTCACTTTCTCTTATCTGCGCCCTGTTTCCTCCCGTATCAGTAGCAGGAAATAGGCCGGCCCTGTTTTTCTTCTTCCCCTCTGAGGTTGGGTGTGTCGCTTCAGTTTCCTCTTCTAAAAAAAGAGCATCGTGTTTTCCGAATGCATCGCGCATGCCGGCAGACAAGGAGGGAGATGAACAACGAGAAGGTGGAGCTCAGAGCCCCTATCGCGGTTTCAAAGGGGGTCAAATGTGAGAAGGAATACAGAAGGAATCATTATTTATTATGGGATGGATCACACAAACCTGCATCTCTGTGTTTTTCCTTCATCCTCTTATCTGTCGTGAATAATTGCCCTCCCTGCCGAGGGACAGTGAGGGTAATCGCAGGAAGTGAAGGAGGTCACTGCCATTTCCAGTACGGCCCTGACGTGACGGCTCATGGGGGCACCTCATCAAACAGCCCCCAGGGTGTAGGCCAGCGGGGCGGAAATCACTGGCAGAGACCCGCTGTGCGAGCAGCCAGTAAGAACTGGAACCAACTGTGTGAAAGCAACATTTTTCTTCAGTGGTTCCTGCTTCTGTCTCTTACCCAGTGACCACTGGGACGGGCTCCAACACGTCCCACACTGAATGAGGGATTACTGGTAGTTAATGGTGACTGATTCAAGCGTGTACAAGTACTCACCCTCCACCCCCCACCCCCTTGCTCTGCCTCACACAGACGGTGGATATCCATAAGGAGAAGGTGGCGCGTCGAGAGATCGGCATCCTGACCACAAACAAGAACACCTCCCGCACTCACAAGATAATCGCCCCCGGCAACATGGAGCGGCCGGTGCGCTACATCCGCAAGCCCATCGACTACACGCTGCTGGATGACGTGGGTCACGGTGTAAAAGTAAGAAAGACCTCCATGCTCGATGGATTTGATCGACCCAACTTGAACCATCTCCTATGAAAGGCTTGTTGTTGTTGTGCTGTTGAAATGTGGGTGAATCCCCCCCCCCCATTTCTCTCTGTCATCTCCTCTGCCCTCTTTTCTTCCTCCCCTTAAAGAGCCTTCTGTGTGCCCACAGTTCTGTGCATCAATTGCCACCGTCACACATTTTCAGCGTTAGTTAGCGGCAGCCTCTTCACCCCCCCCGTCTGTCTCTGCTCAGATAGCGGATGACCGCTGGTTTCCAAACATCCGCCGATTCATATTCAAAAGCTCGCGCTTCCTTCCCTGCGAGCTGGCTCGCGTCGAGACAGAATTGGCACGCTCCCCTATGCAAATCGATACTGCACATAATTGTTTTTTTTTTCTCATTGCAAAATTGGGCAAGCAAACCTGTTTTTACATCTATGATGCCTTAAAAAAATCATTACCTTTTGAACATGAAAAAAATCATAGAAAATTACATTAAATGATGCCCAGCAGTTAAAATACTGCTCTAATTAACTTTTTGACAGCTGATGATATTTAAGCATTATTTTCTTTTAGGACTACTGTCGCGTTACCGTGTTGATAGTGAGCTATTTTCAGTCATTGCTGAGTCTATTTCAGGGGTGTATGCTCTGGCACTTGTAGCCAGATTTCCTCCGCGGCGCTGAAGGCCGCCGCCCAGCTCCGCGTCCTCAAACGCCAGGGGGGAATTTGCGCACGGTTAGATGGGAACTCTGGACTCATTCACACAGAGTTTACTGGCATTGCGGGCTGTTGCCGGGGTGAGCTCGTTCCAGCCACTCCAGTTGTCTTGCTGATTTATGACCTTGTTGTGCTTTATTCCGTGGAGCAGCAGTTAAAACGCCGCCTGTAGCTCAGACACATCTCATTATTTCTGCTGCGTCTCACCGTCCGGATGATTTCCTCTTTGATTACAGTCTGCAACACACGTTGAGGCGGCGATAACGCACTCATAATGTACACGTAAAGAGGGCTGGGGAGGAGTTTTCCTTACTGTTTCAGCGAATAAAATAAATCCTAAACTGGTTTGCAGGAGAGGAGCTACTGGAGGAACTACTGTGGACCTTCAACCGGATGTAGATTAATGCTACTTACTCAGAAGCGTTATTGCCATGCCATAGCGATCTTTTCTTGTGTGTTTTATAGCTTGTGTGTCAGACCAAAAATGAGTGTGTTTCATGTTGAGATTTCACACGTTCTGTCTCATTTTAACTGTTTTGAACCATTGAGCACATCTGGTTTTCTGTCTCTCCTCTCTGCTTGCTTGCACTCAGTGGCTTAAGGCCAAGGTAAGAGATGGACGTCTTTGTCTTTTTTCATTCACTGATAAAACCCCAACCCAAGTGATTTACTAGTAATGGAATCTGGATTTAGATTCTTGTCTTTAATTCAGCCTTTTCAAGGTAATTATTGTGAGTATGAAGCATTACTGGCCCTAAATATACCGTTGGTTGCTCAGATGTGACACTTGACATCACTTCAAATCTTGTTTTGTTTTTCCAGCCAGCCGGACTATTGTAGGATCATTATAGCATATGATGTAGTATCATATAGTATTTTATCATAATTGTGTTCCTCGTGTTACGCCAGCAACATGGAAACAACACAGCAGGACGGGGAGGGACGATTTCCAGGACCAACCCGCCCACACAGAAGCCCCCGAGCCCCCCCCATGGCTGGGCGTGGCACTCTGGGGTGAGATTGTTTATTTATGTGTTTATTTATTTATTTAAAATCACAATTTCCTGTTCTGAGTCTAACTGCCTCCCGTTGTGTTGGGCGTTCAGGCGGAACACCCCCTATAAGACCCTGGAGCCAGTGAAACCCCCGGTGGTGCCCAACGACTACATGACCAGCCCGGGCAGACTGGGCAGCCAGCACAGCCCCGCACGCACGGCCTCGCTCAACCAGAGGCCCAGGACGCACAGGTCGGGCCCGACGAGACCTCAGTGCAGACGCGCGCGGTTTCTGTCATCTGTTGTGATCTGTTATCGACGTGTTGCCGTGGTGACGAGGACACGTGGGACTGACAGTGTGAAGACTGTCAAACTGTCGTTTTTGTGATTAACCCCGTCTCCGACGCCCCCCCCCGCCCCGATGACACTTTTCTCCTCCTCTTCAGCGGCAGCAGCGGGGGCAGCGGCGGCCGGGAGAACAGCGGGGGCAGCGCAGTCGGTGTCCCTCTGGCGGTCCCCACCCCCTCCCCTCCCAGCATGGGCCAGGGTGAGTCTCAGCTAGGCCGGCCAATCGGGAGTCAGAACCGAGGTGTTCACCCTCCTTCCTCCCTCGCAGTGGCGACCTCCTCAGCCTCAGTGCCTCAGGGCCCCGGCCTGGGCCCCATCCCCATGTCCCAGTTTGGCACCATATCCCGACAGATCTCCCGCCACAGCTCCTCCAGCGCCTCCTCGGCCTCCATGGTCTCAGCCACGGGCACCTACCGCCGCGCGCCCTCCGTCTCTTCCCAGCAGCCCCACATCAACGGCGGCCCTGCTTACACACAAAACTCAGGTTTATTCATCATTAATACATTTATGATGACGATGACGTTGAACCAGATGAGGCATGTAACCTTTATTACCTCCACCAAGGAGGTTATGGTTTTGTTTGTCTGTCTGCCTCTCAGCAACATAACACAAAAAGTTATGGACCGATTTTGATGAAATTTCCAGGATTTGTTGGAAATGTGAAAAGGAAGAACTGATTTCATTTTGGGGGTGATCCGGAAGAAATCCTGGATTCTGGATCACTTTGAAATTTTCGTTAACATTGTGGTAAACGGGGCGAAAAATGTTGTTTCTCAACATCTGTTAATTATTGAACCCCATGAGATGTGACTCAAGGATGGACAATTGGGTCCTCTATCATATTCCAAAGGCTGATATATCTGATCCAGAAGACGGATTTTATTGCAATTTATATAAACTTGGCGGAGGTCTGCGCTCTCCAAGTGCTTTCTAGTTTAGAAGTGAAATGATTGTTGATTTGTTTAAAAGGAAAGATCCAGATGATACAGATGGGTGTCATCACTCTGAGGTATCGATGCGTGGAGCAGACATTTGAACCCGTAACACTCCCGCTCCGTGAGGGTCCAGACTGGCCTCCGTTACATGTGATTTATCGGTCGGACCTGGCATGAATGCGAACGTGACATCACGCCTTTGAGCGAAGGCGGTCCCCCGAACGCGTCACCGAGCTGCAGTTTCCTGTCGCCCGGTTTAACCTGCAGCTGCTTTTTATTTGAGAGCGCACATCTCTGCTGAGCTGTCACCGCTCCCTGCTCTCGGGTTTGTAGCTTTGCTTTGCAGCTCTTTCACTGGCGCGAGTCTCTTTTAAATCAAATGCTGATGAGGCAGCTTCTCAGATCCAGTTTAAAAAAAAAAAAAGTGTCACAAAAGAACACTGATTGCGCCAGCATGAAGGAGTTGCTCAGCAATGCTTCCTGCAGCGGTTTGCTCACTCACAAGCTCTCTAATCCTCAATTATCTCCTCCATTAAATCCCGTGGCCCTTCTCTGCTCATCGTCTTTCTCTTCCTGTCCACCGCCTCCGTCCTTCTCTGTCCCCCCCCGCCTGTCTGCTTTGCTGCTCTGGGTGTCGCTGCTCCAGTGTCTGTGGCTCCTCCGCCTCCTCCAGTGGTCCAGCTGACCCCACAGATTCCTCTGACAGGCTTTGTGGCCAGAATGCAGGAGAGCAGTAAGTACAAAACCCTGTGCTTCTACAGCAGATACACATCCCCAGCACAATGCCCCTGCTCACCTGCTGCTCCTTCACAAATCTCAGACACAAAGCCTCTTCGTTATCAGATATTAGATCACTAAATTATATCCAGACTGGCGGTATTACTGTGTGCGCTTCAGGCTTGCACACTGCCTGTGGACGGCTACACACAGCACACACTTAAACTTTAAATTCCAGTGGAGCCCACACACACTTGAGACGGCTGTCTGTTACCATGGAAACAGATGGCGGTGAGCACGTATGTGTGTCTCACGTGGTTTGTCCAGGGACAGAGAGAATATGTGACCTGGTGCCCTGTCCCAGATGTCTGGAGAAATGCAGTCGTGTAGTAAAGTCCACACACACACACACACACACACACACACACACACACACACACACACACACACACACACACACACACACTTAAATCTATTACCATGGAGATTATAAGTCATACAGTCGTTTACAAGGACGTGTGTGTGGAGGACACACCCAGGAAGTGACACATTTCCCACTTTCAGTTGAATCAGCGCTGATATTTAGAGTGACTAATCAATCGTAGTGACACATTCTAAAGAGGTCACAGCGCAGAAAACACCGATAATTGTCTAAATGAAAACTCTGGAGTCTGACTCAATACTTATCGATCCAAAACACGAAACTGTTCCAACAAGACTGACAAACATAGCGTTTGTTTGCCTTTATGAATGCAATGTTGCTAGTGTGGTTTATTGATGATTAATTAAATGAATGTTAACCAGTTTAGAAATAAATGTACATGAAGATGACCGAACACTGCCCTCTAGTGCTTTAGCGCGTCCAGTGCAGCTTCAACGTCATAAAGTTTTCGATATGATGATCTTTACTTATTCACTCTCAGTACCAGGAAAGAAATGATTATTTATCAATTAATCAGATCCCCTTTCTACTAATAAACAATCATATCACAGTTTTGTCAATTGTAAAGTGGCATGACCATTTGGGGTCTATTTTTCCTCACTTTATGACTTTGGTTGATAAATGTTGGGAACTGTCTGTTTTAAGTCACAGACAGCCCTGCTCCACCTCCACCACCTCCTCCAGAGGACCTCAGCGTGTTTGAAGAGCCCTCTCCTCCACCTCCTCCACCCCCCGTGGACTACGAGGAAGAGGAGGCAGCCGTTGTTCATTACAACGACCCCTACGCCGATGGAGACCCCCAATGGGCGCCCAAGGTTTACTTAGAGAAAGGTCAGTGTCGTTGCAGTTAACCCTCCCCTCGTGTGTGTTACGCTCTCATAACCGCGGTGGTGTTCCCTCCAGTTGTGGCCATCTACGACTACACCAAGGACAAGGAGGACGAGCTGTCCTTCATGGAAGGAGCCATCATCTACATCATCAAGAAGAATGATGACGGCTGGTTTGAAGGCGTCTGCAACGGCGTCACAGGACTCTTCCCGGGAAACTACGTCGAGTCCATCATGCACTATGCTGACTAAAAAAAAGGTTAATCCCAAAGCAGCGCTGCAGAGATCAAATCAGATGTACAGGTCTACGCAGTTGGTCAGAGCTCCTGTTTGAATGAAGTGCCATGGTGATTTTCTTTTCTTTTCTGTGGGAGGTTGAGCTTGCACAGTTTTGCTGCGTTAGAATTAAAAAAAAAAAAAGAAAATCGCACAAAGATGAAGCTGGAGGTTCTGCGGGTTTATGCTGAAGAGTAAATAAGGAAGGAGGAAGCCCAGTTTCCTGTTACAAATAATCCAATTAGCTCAAAGGATCAAACAATCTCTTCAACACAGTGTTATCAGTCAGCAGGAGAGGCTCCGCCCCCTTTATTTACCACCGTAAACCACCAAAACCCACCATCCCCACGCTAAAAAAAAGAATCTTACCTTTTTAGACTAAAAAAAAAGGACAAATAGACAAGTGCATTAGGACATGAGTGAATGTTCATCACTGTTGATGTCCAGATCAGGAGTTTGCTCTGTCAGTGCAGATGCTGTTTGTATAGACAAAAAAAAAACAGTTCCCTTTCTCTTCTCTAACTTGTATATAACCCGTAACGTGAGAAACTGCCAGTAATGTTCGGTCAGTCGTCGTGTTTCACCTGCGCGTTTCCGCCATCCGTCAGTGGAGGTGACGCCAACGTCCTGTTTTTTAATTTCATTTTTACTTGAATATTACCTTTTATTAATCACTCATGGTGCCATTTTTAGCCCAGTTTGGACAAAAGTGGTGTGAATATTTATTTTTCTTGTCGTGTTGCTCAGTCGTGTTCGACCCCCCAGACGCCCCGGAGCGCCGAAAGGACCCGCCTCATTTACCGTAATCACCAAACCCAAACGACCTCAGAACAGGGGTCCTCTGCTCCAGAACACCCCTCACATCTGATTGTATCCTCTTCAGACTGCCTCCTCTCGCAGAGCGGTTGTCGGTGCCAATCCCTCTGCCAGCATCAACGTCTGTAACCCAAGGACAACCTTTATTTTGAAAAGCAAAAGGGCCTTCCTGGCGTCACAGGGATGTGTCTGTGCGCGTCGGCGTCTGAACATCTTTACAGTGACCCATTCACCACTACGTCTCATTCTTGATTGTATTTTTCCATCATGATGTCACTTTTTTCTACCTAACACGTTTCTAACTTTGTAACCGCGGCTCGTTTCATCGTGTTGGAAGCTGGCGGGGGAAGCTCGCCGTCTGTGCGTGAAGGATTAATTTATACTTTTGTTCTCATGAAGTCATAAAACGACCACTGGCGTGTGCGTGAGCGTGTGTGTATGTCTGTGCGTGTGTGTCTTTTTAATGTTTACCACCTAATGTCTCGCATTTCAGGGCATCACAGGTCAAAGCACCTTTATTTGATGTGTGTTTTCTCTTAATATGAAATGTGGTGGGCGGGGGGGGTTTCGTCAGTCCATATTTCTGTACATATGATGTGTTTCATTGAATTTTATGTACAGTCTTTTTGTAATAAACGGCTTGTGGAAACCTCTGAAGTGTGGCTCTTTTTTTTTATTTAACGACAGCATTTTTAACGTTGGAGAAGGGAATGTGGGGAGGATTCTCAAACTTGCGCAGACCCAGGAGGAGGAGGAGGGATGAAGTCAGGCAGCGGCTCATACGGGAAGTCTTCGGCTCCACAGGAAGCTCGTTCTGCCGAGACAGCCATTAAAAGCAACTGCTGGTGTATTGTTTGCCCTTCTGCTCACATCAGGTCTCAATCTTCAGCCGTTGGGAACTATTTTTTTTGCGCGCTCTGACCTTGGTGTGTCTTGGTATGGATTGTTGGCAGAGCGGAGACTCTCAGCGCAGCCTGGTAGCTCTTATAGAGGACAGCCCCGTACTGACGGAGAGGACCCACAGTCAGCAACAAAACACTTGCATTTGACTTTTACCACTTTTACAGGTTCCCGTTAAAGTGCTGCGTTTACGGGAGCTGACCTTTGCTATCCTAATGGAGTTGATCCAGAGCAGCAGGGTGTGTTCGTCCTCACAGCACAGGAACTTGATGTAGTGTGACTCTTTCTGGATGCAGGGGTGCTGGGAAAACAAGCGCAAAACAAGCTGTCGTGCTTACCGCGCTCCTCCAGGCCCGAACGCCGCCTGTACCTGCAGTACAAGCGGGCTCCGACAGGTGGCAGCAAACACCTTTCCCCCCTCTGGCCGTGACCAAACGGGAATCGATTCGTTTCACTAAAGCTTTTGCAGACTTTCAGTATTCACCACGTTCGTTTGGCTGCTAACAGATCTCTGTTGGCACCGCTCTGTTTTGTTTTTTTAAACCTAAACTTGCATTAAAGTAATCGTGATAATAATGACTCGAGGTTGGGTCAAAGGTCGGCCGTGCTTACCTTCAGGATAAAGCAGAACTCGGTGGGCGCTCTGTACTTCTGCCTGTAGTTTTTGGTGGCGTACACGTTGACCCTCTCAAAGCGGACGAAGCAGGCGAGGTCAGCGGAGCACTGCAGGACCGACAGGTGGAAACGGCTTTCTCACAACTACGAGCCAAACCTTCCCAGAACTGGACTCTTTTCTCACTTCTCTTTCACAGTATGTGTCATCAGCTGAACTGAACATTGTGCTTTTCTCCTCTTAACTCTCACGGGTCGGTCTCTCGGAGATCGTGCTGTCAATTACATGCATGTCGCCCGCTGCCAGGCTCAGCTGCAACACATTATTCACCTCGACTGACACAAGCAGCATGAAATTCAACCCTCGATGTCATAATGTCTTGGTGCTGACAGACGTTTCTTGTGGTTGTGGAATTGAGGAAGTAACTTGGCAACATTACATTTGTGTATGATGGAATCTGGATCTGTCAGTCATGAAAGCCATTTAACAACATAATGTGGAGTTTACGTTCCAGTTATGCAGACGAAGTTGTGTTTTTCATGAACCTTTGTCTTTCCTTTGGGAACATAGTAGATGCCTGAAGCCCGGAGCAGGAAGTAGCGAGGTCTCCAGATTTTTTTGCCATCTTCCTTTAGGTACAGGACGGCCTCGAGGTCAGGGACGATGACAGTCGGACCCTCGAAATGCTCCTGGGTCAAAGGGTTAAAAGTTAAAACGTACGTTAATTATGCAAAAGGGAACTCAGAGAGATTACTTTTTATGGTGTGATGATAGAATCATCTGCACACACATCTCAGTTCAGACTGAATGTAACAGAGAAAAGGTCAGCTGACTCTCTGACCTTGATGAGGAGCTGACTGGCCTGCTGGTTAAATCCACACAGACACGATTTCTCCTTCTTCCACATGTAAAACAACTTCAGGAGGAGGAAAAACTCTGTTCAGGCGACGACCTTTGCGCACAGATTAAAGTGAAAAACTGCTCACCTGAGGCTTTCTGAACATGACATACTTCTGAGGGTTGGAGAGAAAATAGATGCCGTTGTTGCTATGGCGACCCCACATGGACAGCAGCTCCACTACGCTTTCGTGGTCCTCAAAGATCCTCTCTGATGAGATTACAAGCGGACATCTTTTTTAGAGTCTGCACGCGCCCCTCAGGTCATCTAGTCCTCCCACAGTCCAAAGGCATTCCACCTGTCCAGTGACTACTGGGGAAGAGTCCAGTGACCCCCAACCTGTCTGGTCGGGACTCTGCTTTTCGTCCGAGTTGACGGCTCTTACCCCACATGCTCATGATTCAATCTGCACAGCACGTGTGTGTGAGTGTGTGTGTGTGTGAGTGTGTGTGTGTGTGTGTGTGTGTGTGTGAGACCTCACCAGTCTGCAGGTCAGAGTTGGCCTCACTCAGGCTCCAGTCGATGCTGCGGTCACAGTGCGTCTTCTCAAACAGCTTTTCCAGGACCTCCCCGACCGTCTGCCTCTCGTCCACCATCAGCGCCTTGTAGCTGCCGTCAGTCATCAGGACCTTCACGAACAACTACGGGAGGAAGCGCGGTCATGACCCGAGGCAGCTGCGGCGGCGGCGGCGGCAGGGGCGGGGGTGGCGGGGGCCCACCTTCCTCATTTTAGCCTCTTTCAGCTTCTGCAGGGCCAGGTTGATTTTGTCTGCCTTTGTCTGCTCTTCGCTCTGGGATCGTGAGACAGGGACGTCAACGTCGCGGGCCAAACTCGAACGTTTCTGCGTGAAGTACCTTCTGAAGTACCATCTGCACTTTCCCAGCGGACCCAGCCGCGTCTGACGGGCGGAGGGAGGCCGCCGGCTTGCGTTCCTGAGCCGACGCGGCAACTGGTTTGCTGCTTTTGATCGATTCCGCCCCGAGGTCGGCCACCAGCGCGTCGAGGTCGTGGTCCTCCAGCTCATTAAGAGACTCCGCTAAGGAGATAATGGAACGGCTGTGAGCCCGGCGGCCTTGTAAATGTCAACGATTAAAGACGGCAACCCACAGGAAACGTCTGTTTCAGCTCAAAGCTGAGTGGCTCCCAGTTTGGGGGGTACCAGTTTGGACTGGGTTTAACCCGCAGCTGCTGTCGGAAACAGCCAGATGTTTGCCACGAGGCTCTCGCTGCGGCCGACCGACGAATATGAGAATCAGTGACGAAGAAAGCCGCACGGAAGAGGTGTGAGACAAGACACTGTTGATGGTTATCACTGGAGTTGATACCAGACACCACCGGTCCAAGATGGCAGCGCCTCCACCCCTGGTGTAGCGCTAAACTGGTTCCTGGTTAACCATGGCGCCAGTGGACGGCCGCTCGTGCTCTTCTGAGTAGATTCGATGGCCGCCTCCCCCCAAACTGATCGTCTCCAGTTGGAGGTGTCAGCAGCCTCCTGGCCCGTCATCAAACACTCACTCCTCATCAACCAGCCTCGTCCCTCTTTCATCTCTCGGAAGCCCGCCCCGTGTCCCCCCCCCTCCTCCTCCTCCTCCTCCTCCCCCCCCCTCCTCCGCCGTGGAGCCCGGAGGTCTGGAGGCTCTTACCGTTTACGTCAGTGAAGTCCGGCGAGAGGTTCCCCTGCGAGGAGGGACCCTCGCGTGGGTCCTGCTCTGCTGGCGTCAGGCTCTGCAACCGGGTCACGTGAGGAGGAATATTAGCGAACAGACAGCAGTGCATGGTGAGAAGATTAACGGTTTTGCTGGTGATTGGAAACGCAGACGACACAGATGTCATAACAGAAGTCGTTTGTGGTTTCGGATTACGCTTGTAATCAAAGAAGAGGCCCTAATTCATGGCACATGTGCGCTGCGAGCGCTCTGAGCTGTGTTTTAATTGTTACACGCCTCTGTTAAATATGCTTGATTTATTTTCTAGTCTATCAGGCTTTCCTTTCAAGGCTGGGCAGTAATAGATAACACATTTCTCTCAGCTTCCTGCATGCAAGGGCCATAAATCACCTGTCAGGTCATTAAGAAAAAAAAGAAATTAATTTGTCAAAAAGTGCTTTTGTCTTTGTGCAGAACTTCCACCTTTTAATCACATTAAAGATCTACAGGAAGCAGAGACGCTTGGCTACAGGAAGTGATAAAAAGACTCTAGGTTCAACCACTGGACCCCTTAAATAGCTCCTGGAGGAGATCAGGGGTTAGTTGGTTAGTGCTGGTTTCTCAGATTAGAAGACAGAAGCAGAAATGAGACATGTACTGCTGCAGAAGAGTCCAATAATGATGCTAAAGCTGGGCCCAGCCTTCAGGATCTAGACATTTACGGGTTTGGGTTAGAGCCCTCTCACTCATGAACCTGTTCCTTTGAAAGATGACAGCCGGTTTGACGTCACATAAAGCAGCCCTTCTTTGCTGCCTACAGACTCCAGGACGGCGGCGGCCTTTCGCTGGACTCACCTGGGAGAGACCGTCTATGTCTCTGACCAGCTGGGTGAAGAGGGCGTCGATGTCGTCCATCTGACAAGCTGAACAGCAGATAAACAGTCAGACGCCACGGCGGGCCGTGTTGCGAAACATTTTATTTGGTTTTGCGCAACCCCGTTTCAAATCGGCCGCAGCTCGTTTGTCTTTGACTTTAACAACAAAGCCCGTGAAATGGTGGCGTCCGACCCTGCGAGGAATCAGGGCCAATTATCCCGGGTTCAAAAGCAAACAGCAATCAAAGGTTTTTCATATGGAAAACCTGACGGGCCGGCGCGGGACGGTCTGGGGGCCTCCGAAAACACGCAGCTCGCATATGGAGCTTCTTACGCCAGCAAACGCTTGGAGAGTGCGGCTGTGAGGTTACCGTTGACTGTGAAGACAAACATACTGCGGCGGCGCGCCTGCAACCCAGAATGCACCGGCGCAGCAGGGCAGACGCCGAGGCGTTACTGGTGCTGAAGTTTTAGAACATATATATTTGTTCTCTTCTTGTTACCTTTGGGGGCAGAAGGTGAAGGGCTGCCTCACGGGTTGTGGGTTTCGACATTTTCACACACATCATATCGGTGGTCTGTGCCCACGTGTGCTTTTCATTCATCGCTTTCTCAAACTCTCGCACCAAACGAAGGGTATCCTTCCCAAAATGGGATGGAAGATGTCTGTGCAGGCTCTCAGTCAGCCAGGTCATCGTATCCAAAGTGGTTTTCTCTGTCAGCTGGACTGAGTTTCTTCTCGTGAAGACGTTTCGCCTTCTATCCAGAAGGCTTCTTCAGTTCATTTCAGTTTCATTCATGTTTTTTTTCCCGATCCTCAATTTAAAACCCTTCAGCAGCGAGGTGGTAATGAGGCGAAGTGTGTCGACGTTTAGCAGAGTTTTTGGAGCCGTTATTAGCGGTGGAGCTGCTCCAGCCGTAAACAGTTGTAAAACTACAGGACCCGAGCTGGGAGACAATAAAGCTGCCCGTCTCTGTAGGGAGCGCTGGCATCGGTCGCTCCCTCAAACCCCTGACTCCTGCCGAGGGGCAGCGAGAGCTGGACGCGTCCCCTTAGAACTGATCCTAACACTCAGCGGCAGGCTAAATATTTGACTAGCCCGGCCGACGTCTGTTTCGTTTTGTTTAACTTCACGCTGAGAGAGTCTGAAAGCTGCAGCTGAGGGGCTGCAGAGTGATGCCTTTTTCTGCCCCGTATATGGACGCATGTGTATACTGTTACAGGGCTTCATAAACTAAGAAGTTCTCTGTAGCATCTCCCCTCTTACTAACACACACACACACACACACACACACACACACACACCCAGATGTACAGTTTACATCCTTGGCTGTGCTGCTCAGCCTCACTCTGTGTTTACCTCCGACAGTAAACAGAACCTTCATTAAACTGTAATGAGGTCAAATGGGAAACGGTGGCAGGCCGAGTATTGTTTCCATATGAAAGTGAAATTTCCATACCAAAAAAAGTGAACTTCACCTTTACGGTCTCCCGCACGCAGGAGCCCATCCTCTGTTTCAGCGACTTTTCTTACTCTCCAAATGACATTTTAATCAATCAGATCGCATCTGCCCCAGATCGGAGTGCGTGTTAATGGACGGGGAGGGGGGGGGCCGCAGGGGCCACAGCTCGTACCACTTTAGTTTGGGTTTCTTTTAAACATCGCTGAAGTGGCTGCACAAGAATCCAGATCCAGAACACGTCAAATTCGGCGTAAATCGGACATATAAAGCATAATCGCTAAGATATTTTCATGCAAATGTGAAGTGAGTCTCACCTGTTTCACGCCGTCGTAGCCGCTCGGACCCAGACAAGCTCGTCTGTGGTGCAGCTCGGCTGCACAAATTCTGCTGCAAACAGGAAGTTTGTTGTAAGTAAGTGTTTTTCTTGGTGGTGGGGGCAAGTTCGTGCATAAATATGCTATCTCAGGCAGCAGAGTAAAACTGATCCGCCCCAGAGATGAACAGAACCCTGGACTTAATTAGCAGAACAGTATGCAAATGCCCTGAAACGGAGCTGGTCTTAGATGAATAAATCAACCCTTATCAGACTCACTGTGTTTCATATCCATTTTTATGTTTCTTTTGACCATTTTGCTTTCTACTTTTGCTTCCTGTAGAAAAAGTTTTTTTTAATGTTTAATATTGAAACAAGAACCAGTCTGGCCTTCATAAAACCAGATAAATAAATATAACTGAAAACACATTCGACTCATAGGTTTTCCATCATTCTGCAGAGTTTGGGGCATCACTCTTTTAAAACATTAAAGCATTACTATTGCCTGAATTAACCATATCTGGCTCTGGAGTTTTCACCAAGGATGCTTTCTGCTTCGCTCCTTCAGTGTTTTACATGAAAGTCTGAAGTGGGTGAACGGCCAGAGACGTGCCAAACACACACTGTGTAACATAAAGATCATCAGTGCGATTGTGGGTGAGAAACTGCTGATAATCGTCATGAACAGTTCAGCTGTTCACGGGCTGCAAGTTGTAGCAGAAACTGAGACCTGACTGTCTGGGCTTTGTGTGATTGTGCATGTTTATAGGCACATGTAAGAAGAGTCTGCTGAAAAGTCCTGAAATTACGTGCGTGTGGTCACTTTTCCCTGAAAATCACAAGAGGGGAAAATGTTAGAAGCTTCTAATGTGGGCTAAGCCTCTAATCTGGGCCATGTTGGTTCCTGGAAGTGGAAATTAACGCGGTTCTAGTGACTTTGATTGTATTCAAACCTGTGACGAGACGTACTAACACCAAACACGGCTGATCTGTGCAACGTTTTTGGATGATCAGAAAACTTAACTCGATTCGCGGAAGCTCGTTTGCGCCACTCTGGGAATTGCGCGCAACAGAGCAGATCCCCGACGACCCCCCCACTGGAGTGAGACTAAAAACAACAGAGTCGTCCAAATATCTACCACATGCACCGTTCGGATGAATTGGGGTGACTCGGCAGAGTGGTATGTCCGGGAAAGCTACGGGTTAATTTAAGACCGGGAGCGACGCCTGTTGCCAATTAGAAGCAGCAGCACATGTGGGCTGGATGCAGCGGGAAGGGGGCGACAGGGGCAGAGACCACTGGAGACGACTTACACGTCTGTGCAATCACTTGTTTGAGACCAACCGGGAGTTGCTGGGAGGCTGTTTATGAGTTAAGGATCTGATCTAATCCGACTGGAGGACCGCGCAGAAGGACCACCGTGGATCAACACATATATACTTGTTTAGGTTCATTTCTACCAACATGGCATTCATATCAGCGTTGTTTCTGCTCGGCGCCACATTTACGCTGAGTGAGGAAGCCTCGTCTGAACACTGTCGGGGGGCGCACTGCTTCTCTGACCCAGACTGGAGTGGACCGTGCGTCGGAGCGCACTGCCAGGGGCTCACGAACGCAGCGGCTGCGGCGCCCAGGCGTATTCTCCCGCACCCCGCACAGCCCAGGCCGGCGCAGGTCTACCCGTCATTCCAACAGGACGCTCATTTCGCCCGCTACCAGGGGCAGAGCGCGCCTCTGGCCCCGTACGCCGTCGTCCAGGCGCAGCAGGCGCTCCCGGACGGCAGGAGGACCAACCCGAGGACCATCACGGCGGATGTGGTCCACCCTGCCTGCGCCGGGGGGACCTGTCCCACCGCAGACTCCCGTCAGCAGGCGAGCGATGACGCCGCGGCGCGGGGGTGCAGAGGGATCGGCTGCAAGCTGCCGGGGAGAATGCGCCACAAGCCCAAACCGTGCGTCGGAGACGGCTGCGGCGCGCACGCAGATGATGGCGGGAGGTTAGGGACGGCACCGGTTCATGTGCGGGACAGAGCGGCGCAGTTCCTAGACGAGTTTGCAGACTTTGGTTCCGAACGCGGTGCGTGGATACAGCTGACGTGCGACATGAAACCAGGTGAGTAGCACCGAGGGAGTGACGGGGGAAAAGGACGTTTGATGAATTCACGCGGATCTTTGGTCTCCAGGGGCCAACGACGTTCCTTCGGAGGACGCGCTTGTGCTGCAGCTGCAGCTCTCCAAGGACCAGAAGAAGCTGGTGGAGGCCCTGAAGAGCCAGCAGGAGGAGGTCCGGGAGATGCAGAGGCTCCTCGGCGAGCAGCAGGGGACGCTGGTCCGCCAGCAGACGGAGATCCTGGAGCAGCAGAGGAGGATGTTTGAACAGATGGAGGAAGTAAGGCGGGTGTGATTGATGACCAGCGATAGACGCAAGAATATTGACTCGTCTGTTATTGGCAAACGATCAAAGCAGCGCGGGAACGACGTGCCGAATGAAAAACATCTTCATACGCTCAATGACTGAGAGTCTTGATCTTTGCCTGGAACATCAGACACGCCGATATTAAACCAGCGTTGTGATCATCTTTTATTTTTCTGCCTCCAGGTTAAATCTTATTACAACATAATGATGGAAACCATCAAGCAAACGTCGTTCCAGAACATCCAGGGCGATCTGGGCGCCCACGTGGACGCGCTGGGCGCGAAGGACGCGGCCGGAAAAGCTCAGCAGGCGCTCACGCTGCACAAGGTGGACATGGAGGCCAGCGTGATGGAGGTGAGCTTCCCGGAAACGCCCTAGAACTCCTGAACTGCCTGGGTCTGACTGGCCCCGGGGCTCAAGTCGCGTTCTCGTGGATGTCGCGGTCAGGTCAGCCGCTCGATGGGCTGCGGGAGCTGCCACGGCGAGGAGTACTGCGGCTTCAGCAACGGCCACCCTCGGTGCGAGAAGTGCACCGTCTGTCCTCCGGGCTTCTTCATGGTGGCCCAGTGCTCGCTCCACGCAGACCGGATCTGCCAGGTCAGCACCTCCGTCGTTACCGCGGGGATGACCTCAGGGGTGGGCTCGCGAACCCCTCTGACCCCGCCTCTCCGTCGCCGCAGGACAGGGACGAGTGCCTGGAGATCCCCGACCTCTGCAGGGACCAGCAGAAATGCCTCAACACTCCCGGTGAGAACCTGGTTGTTGACTCCGCCCTGGTTGTTGACTCCGCCCTGGTTGTTGACTCCGCCCCCCTTCTCTCCAGGTGGATTCAGGTGTTCTGGGATGACGGAGCGCGACGCCTTCTCCGGCGCGTGCGGCCACGGCTACTTCTTCAACTCGGCCATGGACGAGTGCCAGGCCTGCAACGACTGCGATGGGGAGACGCCGGATTCACCCTGCACCTTCGCTGCCGACGCCGTCTGCTCCGACCCCGCCGCCGACCCCGCCGCCGAGGGCGAGCCCGCCCTTTCCCTGTCCTGGGCCGGGGACGTGAGCCTCCCCGGCGCCGGGGGCCGCAACCTGGCTCACTTCTCCCACAGCGCGCAGCTCCACATCCACGGGCGGGGCAGCGGCGGCGGCGGCGGCGGGCTGGTGGCGCCGGAGGACGGGCGGCTGGTGCTGCGGCAGCACGGCCTGGTGTGGGTGGACGAGAACCTGTCGCTGCAGCACGGCTGCCGCAGCTTCGTGCAGCTGGGCCTCCGCCTCAACAGCACGGACGGCTCCGGGGGGCGGGACCTGAGCGGCGTCCGGGTGGAGCAGCGGGACGGGAGGTCGCTGCAGAGCGCCAGCGTCAGCGGGGTCGCCGAGGTCGCCCCCGGCGACGCCCTCTCCGTCTCCCTCCGGAGCGCCGGCCCGCACTGCAACGAGAGCGGCGAAGGCGTCCAGCTGTACGAGCGATCCGCCGCCTCGCTCAGCCTCCTCTGGCTCTCCCACGACACCGGCGCCGTCGCCATGACGGCGCGGGCCGCCGTGTCCGCGCACTACCACACCAACCACCGGCCGACGTTCAGCACCACCTACACCTCCGACCCCTACGTGGTGGGGCTGAGCCACGACGGCCGCGGGATCCGCTTCGCCGAGAGCGGCGCGGTGCGCTTCGTGTTCCAGCAGGCGCTCTACTCCATGGGCGCCGCCTGCGTGAGCGAGGGCTTCCAGGTGCTGGCCTACCTCAACCGCAACGGGACGGGCCTGGAGCTCTGCCGCTCCTTCCGCCCGGGCGTCCACTACCGGGACACGTCCCTGTCCCTGTCCGGGGCGGCGGCGGTGGCGCCCGGGGACACGCTGGCGCTGGAGATCCTCTCCCCGCCGCAGTGCAACGTGCGCTTCTTCACCGACGAGACGGGCATCAGCGGCCTCAGCCTGGTCTGGGTCCCCGCCGCTCTCTCCTCCTCCCTCTCCGCCTCCGTCTCCAACTCCAGCCTGCCCTCGGGGGCGGTCCGGAACAAGCCCCTGTTCTTCCGCCAGACCAGCGCCCGCGTGGCCCAGGTGGACCTGCACGGGAGGGGGTCGGCGGAGCAGAGGCGGGACTTCCTGTTCAGGGAGGGCGGCACGGCCAGCGTGGCCCTGGACCTGAAGCTCATCCACTCCTGCAACCTGCTCAAGGTCACTCTCCTGAGGCGGGGCGACCCGGAGAGGCCGGGCGGAGGCCGGGAGGCCGAGGGGGGGGCGCGGCCCGTCCCCCTGGCCCAGCAGGTCGGGGGCCCGATGCCCGAGGGCAGCCGTCACGCCGGGGTGAGCCTGCGGGCGTCCTTCCCGGTCCACAACGGGACGGCGGTCTTCTTCACGCTGGACTGTGTCCGCGGGCGGGTCAACCAGATCAGCCACCAGTCAGGAAGCGGAGTGTCGGTCCTCTGGGTGGCTGCTTAGTGTCAGAAGCTCTATCTTACGGTTTCCTCCTGTGTCTTATACATATACACACCATTCTGCCTCCTCTTCACACTACAAACATCAGTGTTCAGGATCACTTGGGAATAAAACCAGTTGATAATCCAAATATGCGTATGGTTAAAAAAAGAAGAAAACATATTTGACTTAACTTTTGAGTGAGTTTGCTTCATCACTGTCAGGGGCTATGCACTAGATCACCACTAGGGGGAGTCGGTGGCGGATCATTCTAATGTTCATCTTTATTAAACCATCGGCAGGTAAAAGTCGTTTCAGTTAGAATTGTCTGCTTTTTTTTTGTTTGTTTGTTTTAACTAACTGAGCTAAATCCAGAAAACATAAGCTAACATCTGTGTGAAACTCGATATCAGAAACAAAATGGGGGGTTTGAGTCGTGACTGCACTTGATGTAAGCTCGTAAACTCATCGATTATTAAACATCGATCACATTTTTATGGACGTGTTTACCATTTCTCTGGGCGTTCAAATGATCTAAACGAGTTCAGTTTATTGAGCATTCTTTGCCTTTTTATTTAAACACGTCACTTTCTATCTCCTCTCTTCAGCTGGTGCTGTTTTAATTCAGTTTGTTATGTTTTTAAAAGCATGTTTCATCCTATCTGCCTTGTTAAATGTGAATATAATATACAGTTGCATGTTCAAAAACACTAAGCGTTTGAATTTTCGAGATCTACGTGCTTCACTGAGGACCTGTCATATTAAACATGACACTTATTCTTACTTTAAAAGTAATAAAGTGTATATTTGAGGTTTTGTATTAAATCAAATGTAAACAAAATCCAGATTTTCTTGCTTTGCCGTGCAGGAGGTGGGTCTAGTTGTTTAAAAAAAAAAGAAGCACATTTCGTGTGATTTTCCCTGGGGTGAGTCATGTTTGGAAGGTCAGGACTGTGCACGTGCCTTCAGACGTGGCGGCTGAATTTAACGGCCTGTGCTGCGAGCAGGACCTGCCGAGTGTTTCCAATCAATCAGGGGGCAGAAATTATTCATCTGAGCTCAAACATGACGAAGGAGACCTGACGACCTGCGTCCACTGACGATGGTTCGTGTTGAAAAGCCCTCCTGGAGACACGTCCTGCCAGGACCCAGGAAGCGGCTTGTGTTTCTTAAATGACCTCCGGGTCTGCCGAGAGCTACGGTTTCCTCTAGATCACGACCCTGGGCGTTCACCAGACTCTTCTCCGGGCTCCACCCCGGTCAGATACGAAGACCAGGACCTGAGATTTTCAAATAAATAGGAAAATTGAAGCCACATCCTGGCTGATAAATGTTTACTGGAGGCCTGTAGGGTCCAGATCCCAGAACCACCAGTTGCCCAACATTAGATAATAGACTGCAGATGTGGCGAAAGACAACAAAGACAGCGGGAGACGCCGTTTGTTTAACGGGTTTTTACAGTTTTTTTTTTTAGCACAGCAAGGAAACAAAGAAACCTGAGCAGAAAGACACACAATGTATCGCACATTTGTGAAGCTTTTCCTTCTGTCAACACGTAGGTGCGTTAAACAAGGCTTCCTGGTTCTGATTGGGCCGCGCAGATGGGCTGCATGTGGCCCCTGGAGATCATCTGAAGGTAGCATGAATATTTAAAAAGCACATGTGCTGTAAAACCCAACCTGCACACTGTTGCGGCTGCAACCCGGAGGTGAAGACAAAAGGCTGGAAAACTCAGACATTTGCAGCTCCAGTGCATCTGGAAGCAGTTCGCCTTTGTTTTGAACTCTTTCTCTCTGTAGTTTGCTTTAAAGTCACCCTGTGACTCCCAACTGTCCCTGTGTGGTGAAATAAATCAACACACACATACACACGCAAACACACACACACACTTTCTCCAGTCCAGTGTCGCTGGTGGTGTACTTCTGCCCTCTACCGGCCGCAACTACAATTACACGCGCTTTTGTTTGAAGTGTTAAAGTTGTCTTTATTTCTTTTTCTTACTTGTCACATTTATATGATTACTACACTTTCGTGATACATTTTCATATATTACTTTGTGTACCTCACTTGTATATTAATGTAACTGCTCTGACTCAGTTAGCTGAGGTGGACACACACACACACACAGTTAATTATCAGTGATTCTCACCTGATTACACAGTTTTACACTTCTGCCAGGTAAGAAGGGCATTTCTACTGAAGGTTAAGCACTGAGTGAAAGCAGCAGCTGTCGAATGCAACAGGTGAGTTGTATTAAAAAAAAAACAAACAGATTAAAAACATTAAAAATCCCGTGTGATGCTTTGGGACGTGAATACAAAAACCCAAGAGAAAGTTTTGGATTTGGCGTGTGTGCTGCCGCATCGGAGGTCAAGCGTGACCATCGGGCACTTGAGGGTCGACTGTTTTGGACACCAGGACGCTGCGTTGCTCGATTGTCCTAAGAAGGCATCGCAGAGCTAAAGTTGAAGTGACTCAAGGTGGCGATGGCGGTCGTGGGCTCGAGAAGCCACTTGGATGAAAAACAAACCTGTTCTGGGTAAATAAAATCACTCATTAGCAGCATTAATTGTGGATAAAAGCATTGATTTGACGCTAAGGTGTTCTTTAAACGGCTGATTTTTGGTCCTTTTTTTATGTAAAACTGACAGTGAAGCTGGTTAGAAAGTCTGAGGAAGGTGAGGAAGAGGAGGGGCGAGTGCAGGCCCGGCTGAGCTTTAGTGAAGGATCTCAATCAGGAGGCGCTTGAAGTCTCCGCCGCACTCCGAGTCCAGAGCATCCTTCAGGGTGACGTCGTACTTCTCCAGATACATGTCCTTTATCGTCTCCAGGTCGATCTGTGGGATCACAGCGCCGACGTGACACACGAGCGAGGACGCCCCCTGGCGGTGGGTTGGTGTATCTCACATGAATCCTGCTCATGCGCAGTTGAATCGTATTTACCTCAGAGCGGCCGACGATGATGCGAATGAGCGTGTCCTCGTCTGTGCCCACGCCCTTCATGGCTGCATTGAGGCGTCGGGCAAAATACAGCTGAGGGTTCTTGGCACACCTGACTGTAGAACACACACACACACACCCACACACACAAAGATGGAGGGCGTTGCAACAGGAGCAGTTGGTTCATGAAGCGTTAAACAGGTTATTCACCCCACCCAGGGTTACGTAGCAGTCCTTCAGAGTTCCCGTGGCCTCGGTGTCGATCGTGTCCAGAATGTCTGTTCCTGAGAGCTGCGGGAGGATTAAAAGAGCGTTTAATGGAGGCAGAGGGCGGGGCCCGAGCGGCTGCGCAGAGGGAGCGTCCCCACCGACTCGTAGGCTTTGAAGGTGGCCTGGAGCTGCAGGTAGTTCCTGTGAGTCAGGATGTGGGTGAAGGTGGACTCGTCCGTGCCAAATCGGCCTTCTCCAGCCTGGAGAAGGAAAAGACGTGAGTCAGGGTTCTCCCTGAAAGCTCTGGAATCCACAACGACGTCACCTGAGCGCACCTCAAACAAGGAAGTGGCGTCCTCTTGAGCTAAATCCTCGTCCACCTCGTAGCCCTCGTCTCTGCTCGCCTGCAGGGAAAGATGGAAGCAAAGGAGAGGGAAGGAAAACACGGGTGGGAAAAGGAAGCACAGAGGGAGCGGGGGTGAGGTTCGGGACAGGAGGAGGGGTCAAACTGGCAAAATAATCTCAGGGATTTAACAGTAAACCACTCTTTCGCAAATGTCTTATTGTAAAATATTCGAGGGATTTGTGTGAAGTCACAACATGTTTGTCTCTTCCCTTTTGCTGGGAAGGAAAACAGAGAGGAAGCAGCAGGGGGCGGGAATGCTGGAACAATCGGGAGAAGGCACACAGGCCAAGGAGCGCCACACAATGATGCGGTGTGTGTGAGGTGGGAGGAACAATCCTGCCAGCTGTTTCCATGTGACTCACGTCCAGCTGAACCTCTGATTGTCCCCGAACCCCCGCCCCCATTGAGTGCTGCAGATGATGGATAAAGGAGGAGGAGGAGGAGGAGGAGGAGGAGGAGGAGGAGGAGGAAGGCTCACCTGCAGGAGGGACGTCAGCAGGTTCCTCACGTCCCCGCTGGTGTCGTCCTCGATGTCTGCCTCCAGGTCCCGCTCGTGCACTGTGAGAGAGCATCAACACCTTCAGCTTCTGCCTTCGATACACGAGGAGATGAATAAATAATAGACATCTGCATCTCTAACTTCATCCAGAGGGTTATAAAAGCAGAGAAAAGCTAAAACTAAGAAAAAAAAGAGGCAGAATCAGAGAATTCGGCCTCTTTTTTCTCGTAGTTCAGAAATCTGATTAAAGAAATTTCACCTTCCTCACACTTCAAATGACTAATCACTAGATAAGAGGAGGACTCACCCTGAGCGTAAGCCTCTTTGTAGCTACTGATGTCCTGTTACAAAGACAGATGAGGTTCACACACACACACACACACACACACACACACACACACACACACACGTTTGCTGAGTCAGCGCTGACTCCAGCTGTGCTGCAGCCGCCCTCACTTCTCATCTTCAGATGAAACACTCTGCGGCGGTCATGGTCCTCATCACCTGGTTGTTGGCCGTGCACAGGATCTCCACCAGCACGGCCTCGTCGGTGCCGGCGCCCTTCATGGCCTTCCTCAGCTCTTTGGAGAAGTAGACCTGGGGCGGGTCCAGCATGGCCACGATGGCGTTCTCGAAGCTGCCGGTCAGCTCCTTCTTTATCACCTCCTCCAACTCCTGCTGAGCACACACACACACACAATACACACAGGTGGGAAGGCCCGAGTGTGTGTGTCTGTGTGTGTGTGTGTGTGTGTGGACTCACATCGTCATACTTCTCAAAGTAGGCCTGCTTGATCTCCACCCGCTGAGCTGCCGAGCGGTTGGCCAGAATCTGAATGATGGCTTCTTCGTCGGTGCCTTCAAAGTAAACAAGACCGCCCGTTAGCTCTTTGAACAGATTGATTATTGATCAGCGGATTCAATTCTCTTCTTCTAACGGCATCTTCTCAATTTCATGTTCACTTCCTGGAAAACGGTCTGACCCTTACTCGTTTCATCATGTCCCTTAACCTGCTGCTTCAATAGTGTGAAACGCCACTCTTGTGACCTGTTTACACACATAATTTGTATGTGTGAGCCCAGTCCCACCGAGCAGATGTGTTTCACATGCGTGCTGACGCACTCACCTAAGCCTTTACACGCCTTTCTGATAGCTTTGATGTCGGCTGTGACATCAAAGTCCTCACAGGGCACGACGGTGGGCTGGAAAATAAAGACAGCGTTAAAGTCTCCTGAATTGCGAGGAGGGCTCGACTCCTGCGGAGATTTGCGTGTGAAGGGCGCAGCGTCTCCTGCAGGAAAAGGGCGCAGCTCTGCGGCTGAGTCACGGGCCAGCGTCGCATCCCTGCAGCCTCCGGGACCCCCCACCGGGCCCGCCGTGCCCACCGCTCCTCACTCATTTCGACTTTACGGAGTAACTTTTTCTTTTGTTCCTGTTGATTCACTTTTTGAAAAAAAAAAAACCAAACTTGTCGCGCATCCAAATCCCCCCGACGCGCCGGTCGAGTTTAAATAGGCGGCAGAAGTTGCGTAAGTGCGTATTTCTTACCTGGACGTTGCCCATGGTCTTCCAAAGCGCACTTTGCGGCCGGGCCGAGGACAGGAGCTGCGTGATGCTGCGTGGCGCTGCGGGTCCTGCTGTGAGACGGGTGCGGGGACGCAGCCCTGTGCGGTGCCGCAGGGGTGACGTCACCGCTGGTGTGCGCCGCCGATGGGAGGACCCGGACGGACAAACAAGAGCAGGACATGCGTGTTTCTGCTCCTGGAGGGAGCCGAGAGGCCCGAACCACCGGGCCAGCTGAAACAGGGTTTATCTGGGACACAATAGAAGCAGAAAACACGGAAACCAAAAGCTTTCTTTTATGTCACTTTGGAGGATCCTTTAATTATTATCACTGCTGTTATACACCTTCATGGACGTCAAGACCACCCGGACCTTTTATAACCGTGTAGCTGAATAATTTTAGTCACTATTGACTGACATATTTCCGTTAAAATTCTAAAATGCCCACGATAAGTAAGGTTTATTCGAAACAGGTTTTTTCCCCCGATATAGTCAAACGTTCATTCTCCACCAGGGGACAGTGTTGTACCGACAACTGAACCACAGGGTGTAGGATTTCAAAATTTGGTTGTGTATATTTAATTCCTCTGGTGTATGAATCCGTCTCTCGCATCCTGATAATTCCAACAGGGGTTTGTTTTTTTAGGGTTTTCATTGTGGCCAGGAAACACACAAACCTCAATCTGGCTTTATAGAAAGACTTTATCCATGTTTGAGAACAGGTTATTTACTGCATTTACATGCAACACAATGAATGAATGTACAATATAAATACTCCAAAGTGCGTTTTACAGCTTTCTGTAACTCCCAGGAGGAACACATACAGGATTACAGGCATAAAATACATGTGGGCAAGTCACAACAGCGTATTTCAAACAGCCGAAAATCACCAGTCATTCAAATTTTAACGTGAAAGTCACAGCAATGGGTCATGATTACTCAAACGTTTCTTTTTTTGGGACACTGAACTGGCGAGACAGATTGTGTAAGGTTATATTTAAAGACGCTCCATAAACACATGACAGCACAGGTCGTCTTTTAACCTTTTGAAGCCTTCTGGCGAACGTTGCACCGCTGCACCTCTATCTCACACTCTCTCTCACACACACACACACACACACACACACACACACACACAAGACGCATGTGTGTCTGGTTTTGGTCTGGCCAGGAAGGCTGCTGTTGACGTCAGTGTGGTGTTAAAATGGTTGCTCCCCGTTGGCCGAGGAACATTTGGGACATGCATAGTTGTGTGTCTGAAGGTGTGAGAAGGTTTGGCGTTTAAAAAAAAACAAAAAACGTTCACATCAACCACGGGAACCTTGGATTTGGGCTGTTTTGTTTCCAGCGTGTGTAATTTCCACCATCACGCTGCACCAGTGAACACTTGATGAATCAATGGACAATTAGCATCACTGACAATTAGTGTTTTAAAAATGTACACATACAATTGGTCTCATTTTAATATAAGTTGAGTTACAATCTCTCTTTTCCCTCCGTTGCACCAGTCAAACTGGTTGTGAACGAGACGTTTGGTGGGTTTGGCATCTTTGGTCCTTGTTGTCTCCGAAAAGTCTGATAAGGTTCATCTCCAATGACCAATGGGGAAACATTCATCAATAATTAAGTTCATTAGGTGAAGTGGTTACGTCCATTCTAAAAAAACAAAAACAAAAAGATGATTGTCTTATCTGCTGGTTAACGCTTTGTTCTCCGATTTTCTCGGTGTTGTAACACAAACACAGCGTACGGTCACGCCTGAAGGTTTCCCTCAGATCTATGTCATCTCTCTCCACGTCCTCTGAGACCTGAAACGCCTGGTTTGGCACCATGAGTGGTTTAGGGAATGTTGTCATCTATATCCCCACCACTAGGGGTCACTAAATCTCACACACAGAGCCTCGCTCTCTCTCTCTCTCCTGTAGCAGCGATGGTTTGTGTTGGTGATCTTTAGATGCCGGAACTGTTGCCGTGTGATCTCTACACACACGCGAACCTTCAAGCGTGACCGTAACGTTAACAAACGTGGAAGCAAAAGTACAGAAGATTCATGTAAGGTGGCATCGCGTTCGACGCAAACACAATAACGTCAGGATTGCATCGACGTAAAGCAAAAGTACCCCTCCTCCCCCGACCCGGCCGGCCTGGGGAGGAATCGGAAGGTGGTTTTGCTGTGTCATCTGTGCTGTCAGTGTGTGGGTAGAAAACAAGAGTGCGATGGTGGTGGCAGACATCACGCCCGCTCCCCGGAGCCCTGCTCCTGCAAGTCCCAGGGACAGACGTCGGCCATAACCGCCGGTTTGTAACCGCTGCTCACAGAGCTCTCCTTCTTCTTCTCTGGCGCTTTTTTGATCTGTGCCGTGTTGCCGGGTGAGGGTTCAGGGTCTCTGGAGTACACCTCTGACCTCCTGATCTCTATCATCTCAGGGTCTCTAGTGGAGCTCCTCCGGCGCTCAGCAGCCAGCCCGCTGCACTCCGACGACTGGCTGACGCGCCTCCTCTCCGACGGCGGCTTGCTGGAGGAGCTCCGCCTCTCCCTGGCCTTCTCCTTTGATTTCTCCTTCTCGGACTTGTGGTTGGAGGAGCAGGAGCCTTTCCGTTTCTTCTTGTGTGTGCTGGGGCTTTTGCAGGTCTTCTCTTGCTTGGGAGAGGGTGGGCTGGTGTAATCCCAAGGGCAGATCTCCACCATCAGTGACGGGGGCTGCAAAAGGCTGCCCGTGGACTTGGAGTGGTCCGAGTGGAGCGCCTTGGGCTTGCCGTCGGTGGGCGTGACGCTCTTCTTACGCCTGATCCTGTCCGGAGAAATGGAATCGGAATCTCGCTCCAGCATGGGCTGCTCGTCGAACTCCCATGGACAGACGTCTGGTTTCAGAGGGAGGGGCGACCTGGGTGGGCGAGATTTGCGCTCCTCCCTGTCCCCTTTATCTCTGGAGCGCCGCCTGTTGGAAGGGGACTGTCCTACTTTCTGCCTCTGCTGGGATCGGCTGCCTTTGGGCATCCCGGAGGTGCCGCTACCTCTGCGGCTGCCGCCGGTTTCGCCAGGGGCGATGGAGACGTGCTTCTGGGTCTTGACTTCCGTGGGAGTCTGAGGTTCCTCCAGCTCCCAGGGACAAACCTCGGATACGTCGTAGAGGTTCCTGCCCGTCTCTGAGCAGATGGAGGGCTGGCTGCCGCTCACCTGACCAGTGAAACAACAGAATTAGCATCAAGGGAATTAAATGATGGATCAAAGCTGGATCCACGATGGACCTTCTGTTACCTGTTGCTTCATGATGCCCATCTTCAGCGGTGTCTTGGAGTATTCCACCGACTGGCTGATGCTCATCTTTGGGTAATGCTCGGGCGTCTCGTCCACTTCCGACAGCGTCCTGTCCTCCGGTGCCTTCAGGCCTCTCTTGCTGGCGTCCTCCACACTCTGGGTCTTGCTGGTCAGGCCGGGCATCTTCTCCTTGGCGCTCGCGATGACACTCAGGGACTTCTGCATGATGGAGGTCCGCAGCTGGAGCGGCTTCTTCTCGTGCGTGAGGTTGTGGGCGCTGGCTGATTTCCAGAACAGAGGGACGGACTCGGTGGACTCGGCGGGTTCCAGTCTCGGGGGCGTGGCTGAAGGTTCCAGCTGCTTTTTGGTGTGTTTACGTCCAATCAGGGAACCCAGGAGAGATCCCTCCGCACCACTGGCACCAGCAACTGGGGTCATTTTCTCCCCAACCTGGCCCCCTCCTTCTCCATCTGGGTCACAAACGTGGTCAAAACTGAGGGACTTCTTCAAACCTGCGAGTTTTTTCTTCAGAGAATCATCTCGAAGTTTGCCTGCATTCAGATAAAATTCAGTAAAGCGAGAAGCATTCACAACAGTCCCATAACTTCCATTGGGGCTGAAAGATCTCACCCTGGTGGCCCGATTCAAACGGGTTTCTCCTCAGGGTGCTGCGGTTGCTGCCGTGCTCGCTGCCGTCCTCTCGGCTGCACTGCCGATGGATGTGCATGTTCTCCGGGATCTCAGTGATCCGCTTCATCAGGGAGCGGCCCAGACCTTTCTTGGAGTTGCGCTTCTTGTGAAGGTGAGGGTTGTTGGCCAGCATCTTCTTGCATTTGTAGACCTCCAACTGGGCGTAGAGCTTCTTCAGCTCATCCTGTGGAAACCAGGCACAGATCTTAGAACCATGTTCTCAGGGATGAATGATCTGAATTTCATCGGGAGTTAAATCTCAGATTCTCCTGATGATTCCTCTTAAAAGGTCAACACCTTCATCCTCAACTCAGGTCTTCCTCTGTTGGACACTCCCATTGTCCATCAGATTGTAGAAATAAGTGGTCTCTCAGATATTGAGAATGATATCTCCTAAAGTTGTGATTGTCCTTATGATTCGAACAACACCACCAGGAAACATCAAACCAAAGACGTGGTGATGTTTGTAGCTTCTAGTCCATAATCTTCTTTCCACATCTCTCACCTGAGCAACCCTCACCAGAAGATCACATTTCATGTTAGAAACCGCAGACTGACGTACTCGTATGTCTTCAGGGTCTAGGCTGTGCTCGCTCCAGGCCGACGTGATACTGTTGTTGAGGTAGGAGCCAGATCTTCCCATGTCCAGCTCCTCCTCGTAAGCCTCAGTGGCGATGTCATCCCTGGCCTGTGTTCCCTTGGACAAGAACTAATAGAGATGGGAGAGGTAAGTTAAAGACGGCATCAGAGAGCCAGCTGGGAAGGGAAAAGATTGAAATTTTTAAATATAGCTCCTTGTTCTGGCCTGAAGGATGTCTCTGATTACATTAACGCTTTAACAGAATAAACATGATGGCAGCTTGATGGTGAATCATGCCTCCATTTTTAGACAAATGAAATCATTTTCTAACACTCCTTTGGATTGTTGCTGTCCTATTTTTTTTTTTTTTTTTTTTTTTTTAAAGGGATTAGGAGAGGTATGTATATCTCTCCTGTATCTCTATGTGAGTGTAGCTAATTTATTCAGCTGGATTTAAAGAATTGGTTCCTCCCGAACCCTGGAATGTCTCACAAAAGACACAAAGATCTAAAATCATCCGCCTGAATTTGGCACAGTGCCAGTGCAGTGTGTTTTTGAACATCCTCCCATTGTGCGCAATTATCTCAGGATAGTGAGCCTATTTGCACGTTCGAGGTGGATAATTAAGGGAGAGCTGAGGAACAGGGAGGACTGATGGTGGAGCAAACTCCTCACGCAGCAGGAGGATTACAGTAAATGTTCTCCGTCAGACTTTAGGAAGCACATTAGGATGCCCGCGGGGGCTGCTCAGCTATTATAATAAACATCAACACTCAATTTTGAAAGAATTTAAGGTGATGGTACCAAACGCACCAGCGAGGTTTAGACAGCCGATGATTAAAAGATGACTGTAATTTATGTAAATTTGCACCGACGGTGTGCTCACACAGACCAAAACGCAAACAAAAGCTCAACCAGCGATTAGTTAGGAAACTCTCACAGTGAGGCCTCGAACCCCAGCCCTCAACACACCTTAAATATGGGAGGAAAGGGGCGGAGCCAATTAAACACAGGTGAAAGACATCAGGGGAGGTTTGCGGGCAAGGGAGGGGCAAATCAAGACAAATTAAACACACATAAAAACAAGAGACACAGACACACATCCAAATGCAAACTTAAAGCCTGGCTAAACAAAAGTGAACTGGCGAGGATGACTGTGAAAGGTAAAACCTCCTCACCTTTGGGATGAGCAGCAGGCAGAGAGTGACAGTCACGGTCAGATGAGTGTGAGCAAAGAACAACATGAGCATCCAGTCGGGGTGCAGCCCCGGCACCAAGGAGAACCTGCAGAGAGGCGCCACAAAGGGAAAACACTGTTGGATAAAAACAGCCCAGGACTCACCAGGTCCGGTCGTCAGCAGCGGGAGTCAAAGGTTGACTCTCACCTCTCGACGTCCACCCACCTCCCAGCCTGTCAGGTCCTCAGCCCATCCAGCTCCTGGATCATCCTCACACACCTCCATAAAGGCTGCTCTCCACCCTGCCAACCTTCAACTCGCCCCAGTCTTCCACCTGCCATGATTATCCCCACAGGTCCTCCATTTCCCCAATAAACCCTTTTAAATAGTACCCATTTCACCCCATTCATTAGCCACCCAACAGATTATTTTATGTTAAAGGAGCATTAAATACTTTATATTCAATTGATTTTTTTAAAGCTTTTTGGCTTCAATACAGCGCAGAGACGACGCTCCCTCCTTGATAGCCTAACGTCTCTCACCTGTGTGTAATTGTCTCGTGTATTTAAACCCCTCTTCTCCCTCCCTTCTGCACCAGCTTGTCTGCGCGCCAGCTTTCTGCTGGTCTCGGTCCTTCTGTTCCAGTTTACTGACCCATTTTCATGCTACCTGAGATGATGTGGTTGCTGTGATTGATTCTAGTGGGCTGAGAGGAGATTATAAACTTCTTTAAAACTTTCATTGTTTTGGGTAGCGGATGTGCTCTGGAGTCTCAGACAATCGGTTGTAATTGTCAAAAGAAAATCTAATAATCTAAAGTAACTTGAACCCCTAAGTCCAGTTTTTTGCAGAATCAAACTCCCAGCAGCTGTTCTTCAGTAGCATGTGGCTTCCTTTAAACTCATAATGTTATCATGCAGGTAATCCCCGCAGGCTTCTCTTGTATTTCCATCGTTCTTGTTCTTTTTATATGCCAGAAATCCAAGAACCTTTTTTTTTTTCAGCCTTTCTTCTTTTGCTCGACTGTAGAAAGTCAGACGCCATGACGGATAAATCAATGTAATTATTAGACAGCAGGAGGCAGCGGATTATGTTTTGTATCAAGGCTGTGATGCATCCTGTCTTCCAGAGAGACAAAGCAGACCCATAACTAGCGCAGAAACATCCAGAGCCACGGTCGGCCATTTTCATGTGTGTTTTAATCGCTGCCACGCACCGGGCCTGCTTTATCTCTGGGCGGCAGCAGCTAACTGCCTCTGTCAGCTCCCCCGAAACGACACGTTTTATCCCCCAGCTGGAGAGAAAGACCTGATTTCTAACAGTTTCACACCACTGATGGGCGGGTGCACCCGCTGGACTTTTCTGGTCCTCAACAGATTAGCGGAGCGTGATCTTGTGCACAGCAGACCTCGAGACAAGCGAATAAACGATTCTACCACCGACAGCTTATTCCGAGAAAGTGCAACAAATACATTTACATCTTCCAACCACAGGCTCCTGCTATCACATAAAGTTTTGGTTCCTGCTTTAAGAAGAGGGGAAACAATTATTTTATAATTCTGTTACAAAACTAAAATATACCTACATGATTTTATTGATTCAGCAACAGGGATGTTTGAACCACACAAATCTGTTGTGTAACTGCGTAAAAATACCCACGGAAATATGGAAACATTAGCATGACTTTTAGTCATCAACTACTGAGTGGAAGTGTTGTTAAAATCCATGCAAAATTCATATTCATTAAATATATCAGCAGTGAAAGCAAAAACAATTGACATTAAATTCACCTATAGTCATTTCTAATAAGTCCATCAAGAACACATGTAAAATTAAGTGAAAATAATTGAATCTGGTTTTAATGATAAATATAATGGAGTGTCATCTGCATAAAGCGTCTTACGACAATATGCCTAAACCGAAGCATGAGGGCTGCAAAATATACAGACTGATAATTAAAGATTACTGATTTAAATGTATTCTTGAGGTGTGAGGCTTCTCGAAATTGGTAAACAGGAAAACAGGTAGATTTCTTGTAGCCTGATTAAACTTTAGTATTCATGAATATTGCTCATCAATTACAATATTTTGCTTTTGCAGAATACAAAGTGAATATTGAAAATTTCTAAATAAATGGGAAATTGAGGGATTGAGGGAGGAGGTGCAGCCTGGCATTCAGCTCTGTTTTTAGTGTTTTGGTTTCCTTATTGGAGATGTACTACAGGTGGTTGACACCAAAAGTAATGCTAATGGGAATACTAATTGCCAACTGTCCTTTAAAACAGAATCAGAGCATCTCGGCCAGCCTAGCAACTAAAAAAAAAAAATCTAAAAAGCCAGCCAATCTGCTGAGGATTTCTTTATATAATTTAACCGAATGCATAAATCTCCATCTGTGACAGATCCAGAGAGACCGAGCCGATAACAAAGCGCAGACGGGGCTCCCGCTCTGAGCCGCGTGAGTGTTTCTGCCTGCAGAAGCCGTTTGTTTATTCACCTCTATTCAGACCAGGCACACAATTGACACCATTCATGTCTCAGACGGAGGCGGCAAACTCTCAGCCTTTCATCCGACATGTTCGACACTTGTTAGGCCCACTCTCTGCGCTAAGTACGTCTGATTATGTTTGAACAACAGCTTGTGCTGGAGGAAGACATCTACAGAATAACCCCTCCGCTCCTGCTGTTTTTCATCATTATTGTCAGAGACAGCAAAGAAAAGATACTCTGTAATCGTACAGTCAAATCCTATCTGTCTTTGTGCCATCTCAACATCTTGTTTGTCTGCGTCGGTGCACAAAAGAATGCTTTTTCAGCCTGTCACATCCCAGCATTAGCGTGGATGTTCTGGCCATTCGTCTTACCTGATGATGTGGAAGATGGCTGAGATCAGCAGCTCGTTGTAGATGGCCACGGCCATGTAGCGCGGCTCGTGGAAGGCAGACGGCACGGTGCGGACGGCGTAGCACAGGTAGACCCCCCACAGCAGGAAGAGGGACTCCGCTGGGGAACACAAGAGGTCACACAGGTGAACGGCTGCTCGCTGAGGATGTTCCTGGGACGTTGGAGGAAACGGAGACCGTGCAAGCTCCACAAAGCTGCAAATGGCAGTCTAGTGATGCGTTCAGGGGTCAGTAGATGTGTGGTTTTCTTTACTTCTGTGAGTTCTGAACACACACACGAGGGCGTTTTCTCGAAATCATCAAAGGGAGTCTTCCAAATTCTTCTGCGAGCCGGATGTGTACTCAGTCCTTGCTCTAGTTGCATCTTAAATAAAAGACCCACCGCGGACCCACAGTCTTCACAGCAACAATGTTGTTTTGTAAATAATACTGCACTCACTTCCTGTTGTCATCTGATCCACAGACAGACACTGAGGGAAGTTTTCACATCCTCATTGTCTGGAGTGCAGCCACGGCTGCGGAAGCACAAATGAACCTCATTATAATGAAGGAAACGAGGGATGCAACGTGTGCATGATGTGCAAACAAAGGAAGAGATTTAAGATGTTTGCATATGGAAAAGGATCGCAGCAAGGCCGCGAAGCCTTTCCCCTGATTACACCCATTAATATTCATGATTAGGCCCAGTCTATAAATCATCACTAATTACACGGTGCTCGATACTGATGCACAGAACTGCTTGCAAAAGATAACAATTCCAACAAATACAGATTAATGGGGGGTTTAAATCAACTGTGATTAACAATGTGTTTGTTTTTTTTTCCTGCACATAAAACCAAATGAGCGTCCGTGGCTATCAGTGTGAAAGATGCCGCTCTTTTCACTGCTGTCACATTTAAGCCCATGGATAGAGCTAAACTTTTTAGTTTCCACAGCTATCCTGACACCACCTCCATCCTCCTGAGTCCCCCCACAGCTCCCTGCATCATTACTCAGCTTCACACTTCGCAGACTTTACTTCTTCCCTTCTCTCCACCCTTCGTTTTCCGACCGTCTGTCTGTCCATCAGTTCTCAGAGGCAGACCAAACGCTCTCAGAGATCCACCCCCCCCCACCTTTTGAAAACAGCTGTCAGACTGAGTCTGAGTGAGGCGCACATCACCACCATCCACATCCACAGTCGGTCATTAGGAAGCTGCTGACACAAAGTCGGACTACTTGAAGGACACTTCCTTGAACTTCAGTTCCTGGAACTTCTTCCTAGTCTTGAGCACTTCCTGTTAGAATCTTGGGACTTCCATATAAGGGACAACAGTGTATATATATATATATATATATATATATATATATATATATATATATATATATATATATATATATATATATATATATATACGGATGCTCCTTAATGGTATGGTACTCCTTAATGGTATTTAATACATCATCATGACTTCCTCCTGCCTGCTCTGACACAGTCCTATATCTAGAACACGACTGTGCCGCTCAGCAAAAACCCAGTTAGGATAATTTCCCCGTGCAAACCTGGAACCAGCAAGCAGCATCCTAATGGGGTAATGTGTGACCACCAGTGGGAAATGAGAGATACTCTGCAAACAGCAGTACAGTTCAGACATCATATATGATGAAGTTTGATGAAGTTTCATTCACTCCAAGTGAATGCCGTCTGTCTCCCATTCTTTACTTTTTAACCCCTACTGTGCAGTAGTTGGCGCAATTCTGCTGTGTTTTCTATGTTCCCACCATGTTCCCTCACACTCACTTAACATCTACGAGTCTCGGAGATGGGTTTGGGTTAAAGCTTGTAAAAACAAAACCTTGAATTCCTCCAAAAATGATCTTATTCTCGATCGATGTCTTAAACCAAGGGCTGTCTGGCGGTCAGAAGTGGCAGAAATGTCGAATTCACATGCAAAAGCCGCTGCTGTGAAAACAAGACGTCTGTAACCGCAGACCCACGACCACAGAAACACTTGAGACCTGCCCCCGGAGTTCAGGTTCACTCCGACCTCGAACTCAATCCTGACCACAAGGGGCACTAATGCCGGACACGCGTGGTGAATCAGAAGTTTTAGGAGGGCGCGCTGGTCAGAGGCCGCGCCGCCTTCTCCGGCCTTAGCATCGCGCATTAGTTCAACCATCCCAGAGAATTTCTCAGGGGAAAAAATGCGATGAATGTGTTTTACAGATTTAACCCGACGCTGTCTGAAGGGCAGAGCACTCCGAACGCACACGACAGCGCGTTACGTCCTCTGTCACACAGGCTGCTTTGTTTGGAACCCGCTGGACCTGCAAGAGTCCCATTAAAGCATTTATCCCATTTAAGACCAGACCGATGCGGCTGCTGCTGGGTGGAATGACCTCCACTTGCAGCGGGCGCCACATCTCTTCCGGACCGCTCCGTCCGTCCATCCATCAGAGCCGGCGCCAGTTCCACGACCGCCCCTAATAAGCGCCCGCTCCGATGTTTGGCATTCTTGCAAAACTGGCATAATTTGGAGGCTGTTCAGCTAAAACACTGACCTTCGGAAATGACACTTCTGGAAAACACTTCAATCACCTGTCAGAGCGCACGGGGGTGGGGGGGGTCCAGACGTGGAGTGAGAGCAAGAAGAGGATGAGGAAGGTCAGGTGAATTTTCTAGTAAAAAGAGCTATTGTCCCGAGTAAATACCAAATTTATGAGTCTTTGCTAGTACTTTGTGTACTATTTAATCCTATATTTTAAAGCAGCTTCAATCTGTTTTTAAGTATAAAAGCACAGGATTTGAGATCGGGTCTGTATGTGGAGAGCGATGACAGGGATTTTAGCAATGTCGATATAAAAAGAACTGAACTATCTATTGGGTTTTTTAAGTGTTCACTCTGTGCGCCGTCACCTGACGTATCAGAGTTTTAGCAGTGAATGCGGCAGAGTTCTGGAGGTTGAGAATCGTACGATGGGAAAGTTGGCGAAGGTGCAGCGATGTATATGTGATTTACCGTTACCACGGTCACCTCGGGGTCGGTGAACACGTCTGGACTTTTTATCAGCGGTGAATAACATTCGATACAGTCGAATTTAGCGGCTGAAGCGAGCTGCCTGGAGGCTTTCGCTGTAAATACAGTTTTTCCTGCCCGCTTCTGCCCGCAGCCTTTTCCAAAAATAACGTCTCTAAACTGAGCTAAATCCTTATTCTGCCCGAGCGACGCAGACCGGAACCAGAAAAGCTCCTTACAGGGCTGAGCAGGCCGGACCCGAATGCTGCCGTTTCTCACTTACCGACGGCCATCATGTAGTCCCATCTGTCCAGCAGACACGTGCTGAACTGCAGCCCCTCCGGAGTGAGTCCTGCCGTGATCAGGGCGCGACTCAGCTCGGGGTTCTGACACACCGCCGAGGTCCACGCCGCCAAGAACCAGAGGACGACCAGCAGGATGACCAGCAGCAGCCTCAGGACCCTCCAGCTGGTCATGTAAGGGGTCCTCTGGGCGGTGCGGGACAGGAACACCTTCAGGACCCTGGGCGAGGAAAGACAGCAGATCAACATCGGGCTTAATCTTCTGCTCCATCGAGGACCAACATCGGTGTAGATAAAGATTTGGGTCGTGAGAGCATCACAACAAATGACGGGAGATCAGCCGTCGCCGTGCAGGTTGGCTGATCAAACGAGATCAGATGTTCTGTCGGATGAGGAAGAGGGGCAGAAGCAGGCCAGAGATTCATGGAAATACGTTCATCCCCTGTTCCTATCATCTCGGCGCGGTTCTCATCTAATCGCTCGAATACACTGTGACAAATCCATCACAACGCCGCCTCATTTGCTGAGACCAGCTGACGAGAGCTGAGCCTCAGGAAGCTCCGCATCCGACAACCTCGATGGGGAAATCCAATCGGTAATATTGCTAGAGGAACACTCTGTGGCCCTTGACCTCCTTCCACCATTTGAGCAGTGTGTGTGTGTGTGTGTGTGTGTGTGTGTGTGTGTGTGTGTGTTGATTTTTTGTCTGAATAGATACTTCAGCGGATGCAATCCGATGTGAAATTCAAATGTGGTTGGCTAGGCTGTGTGTGTTGCTGTGTGTATGTGTGTGTGTGTGTGTGTGTCCTGACATTTACCACATAGAGCACCAAAATACTCATTCAAGTGGGGCCGTTTCATTGGTCCTCACAACTTTAGCTTGGTTTAAAGATTGAAGTTAAAATCAGGCTTAGGTCAGAGTTAGGGGATTAGGAAACAAGGAGGAGACATCGGGGGAGGATCACAAGTCCACAAACCCCAGGAAGCGCCATGCCTCACTCCCGCGATGCTTCGGGGGTGACAGTACCTGTACAGCTTGAGGACCACGGTTCCGTACATGATGGCGAACCCCAGCAGACGAACCCACCTCAGCAGGACGCAGCGGAACACGCTGGGATGGAAGTACAGGATCACCACCTGGTCCAAAACAGACACTCACAATATGGACATCCTCCCTTGTTCTTAGAGTATTTGTGATATTTAATTCATGAACGCATCAACTTCATCCTCTACCGCTGTTTTCACAAATCAATCAGTTCAATGATTAATTGAATAAGTAAGCCGACTCATCTCATCTGGGTTTACTCCTGACATCCGAAACTTTCATTGGTCATATTCCAGTGTTCCAGGTATAGATATTTACAGTGGTTTCCAACGGTTTCAGCACACTGCTGCATTTGCTTTGCAGCCTCTGAAGTCTGCCAACCTGTGTGGATTGCCGCTGGCTCAGGTTCAGTTACTCCACAGCGGCAAACAGGAAACCATGTGTGTAATTAATGGATTATAGATGAAACGCAAACACGTCCCTCTGGAGGGCAGAGCGTAACCTATCCCCACTCTTTGCACCTAATTAAGATTAAGCATCAGGAAAAAACTACAACACCTTTTCTTTCTGGAGATAAGCAGAACATCTGTGGCTACCAGCCGGACCGGGGGAACCAGGAGGGTTCCGTCTGCCTCAGATGTGCAATATGGCCCCTCCTGCTGAAGCTAGCAGTAACAAATGAAGATTTATTGCTGGACTCGCTCTTTTAAAGGTGCTTCTTGCTAGGATTAAGGCGCTCCACCCGCGGTCAAAAACACCTGCAGGAACAATCACGGGAGAACGGCACCCCTGGTCCAATTTGGAAGAATTCTAGCTGCTCCTCGTTAAGGCGTCGCCGCCGACTTTGTCGGTGCTGCAGCTCAAATGGTCCTTCCGTGATGGCTCCTGTCCTTTTAATTCACTTTTATCCCCACCGATGCCCCTTTGTGCTCTCATTTATCCATTTCTTTGGCTCCACAAATGCAAAAGGGTGTTCCGGGCCTAATTTGCTTCATGGGATTATCTTTAACCTTCACTCTCTCAAAGCAGGGGAATCTCTACAGTATGTGCGCTCCTGCTCGCTTCACATCAAACGCAGGCTGCTGCCCCGACGTTGGCATCCCACCTGTCATCTTTATTTCTCTGTTGCTCGAGCAACCTTCCAGCTCACAAACAATAAATCACCTCCACGCGTCTAAACTAGGCCACGCTGTTTCTTACACCCACACGCGTGAATGCAAGAAATGCAAATCCACGCACCAGTGCACGCGAGCTGACGGCACCTATGAAGTCTTAAAGGCCGATCCACCTCCTCCGCACGCACAAACAGGCGTGGACTTCAGGCAGAACCAAGGAGCCGCACTTTGGCATCACCCTGAAGAGAAGGTGGTCCCTCCCGGGTGAACCCCCCCCTCGTGCCTCCTCCATCAATTAATCAGCAGATGTATTTTTAAAACAACTTGTGCTAGAACTTGATGGACTGTTTAAAAATGCATCGGGCGCAGCAGCTGCTCGGAGCTCAGCCGAGGAGGCCCGGGGTGGCAGCAACAAATACAGAGCGGGAGACAGAAAGACAAAGCAGACGGGAGGGCGAGGGGACAGGGGGACGGGGGACGTCAGGACGCACGGATAAACACTAAGTAAATGAGAATTAGAGGCTCGGAGGAGTGATGCAACGCCAAAGCAAAAGGAGAAATAAATCTCGGAGTAAGCGAACGTGTGAAGATGAGAGGGCGGCGGTTTATTTTTGGGGGCGCTGTAATTGGGGTTTCGATTTCAGTCGGCGCGAATGTGGGCGGGGTGCAAAAGAACGATGAGCAGAAAGAGGAGCGTGGTAGCAAGCTGCATCTGGGACAAACACTCCTCCCTACTACCATTCATCGGGATAAACGTGCTTTTCGCTTTCTCTTCCTTTCAAGTGGCCCACGTCCAGCCTCCTCTGGCGTCCCGCTGTTGGCCAGCCTGTGCGGCGCCCGCACGGAGCGAGCCCCTCGCTTCCATCCTCCCTCCCCGCTCGGCTTTCGCCCCTCCGTTTCCCAGCTAAAGACTTCTGGGGAGTCTTTAGCTGTGCACGTGTAAACACACTGGCCCCTGCTCGGACACAGCGGGAAGGCATCTTTGTTTTAAACTTCCCAGAGACGATCACAAGTCTCTAACGGGAACTAGCAGCAAGCACAGAGGCAGGAAGTAGCATTTACACGCTAATCTCTTTTAGAAGGGATGTAATTAGGAGTAATCCCCTTTGTAGTGTTCAGTAGGATTTCTTTTCCTGGAATTTAATCAAAAAAGCAAATGATGACACTGTTCACCTCTTTAATTAACAGACAATCACACACTGGATTCAATTTGAAATGACACACGTGGATTACGCCTCATCTCCTGATTTGATGTTCAGGTGTTGCGCAACTCTCCACGAGGGCAGTCGAACATGGTGGAAGTTGATCAGATCACGGCGGTCGTTTGAGCTCTGATCGAGAACTTACCGGGAAGTAGAGAAGCAGCGCCCCGAACAAGATGGCCTCCAGCAGAACCAGGCCTGACGTACGGACGCTCTGCAGAAAGAAAGTCAATCAGCGGGGGGGTATATCACAGGGGACCTCCAACCCATCGCGGTAGCCCAACGGAATCATCACGAATAACCTGAAAAATAATCACTGAACATCATTTTCACATCCGCAACGTCAGTTTTCACCTTCTATGTTTTATTTTTCCTCAGCTGCTTCTGTGGAGGGAAGTTAATTAAAGGAGCACTCCGGGGATTTAATATTAGTGTCCCTCAGAGTTTCTTGCTGATTTTCAGCTCCGCTTTTATTTATTCATACAATAGTTCTTAAACTGTGACTGAAGCGGCCCATTGCTCGACGCTCCCCTCACCTTGTTCCTCCTGAAGTGGTACACGGCCACCATGCTGGCCAGGTCCAGCACCACGCACAGGCCCTGGAAGGACGCCACGGCGAAGCGCAGGGCGCCGTCCTCCTGCACCGTGCAGGGCGTGTCGTCCCGGCAGAAGGGGCAGCCGTCGCGGCACGGCAGGCACTTGCTGGCCACGTCGGGGACCTCGTCCCTGCCGGGGCCCTGCTCCTTACCTGGAGACGTCACGCAACATCATCCGTCAGACGGGCGACGAGACGGCGATTACAGCGAGGGGGGGTGGGGGGGGGTGATGCCACGCCATCCATCACTCCAGGCTCTTATTGTGATGATGTTGGCGGCGTGCGGTGCGTTCGGGTGCAGTTTATCACATCTGCCCATGACGGGATGCGCGAGATGTGTCAACAGCGGGGCAGAGAGCCGGGACATTCATCTATCCGCTGCAAATCTCCTGGTTACACGTTGCTGCCGTCCTCCTTCCCCCTGATTGTTTTAGCAGGTTGCTAGGCAACAGTGTTCACAGTCTGGTGCCGAGGGACAGGTGGAACAAGGGTCATCACCTCCTGTAACCTTTCTTCTCAAACCTGATTTTCCCTTTTTCTTTTTGGCGATTGAGTTATGAGATCTCGCTGCATTACAATGAAGCGGGTCAGCGCGCCGTCGCCGCGGGGACGAAGAACTGTCGGAGACAGGAATGGGAATCACTGACGTCGGGGCGTCAGAATTCAAATCAGAGGCAGCGGGGAGGAGGAGGAGGAGGAGGGATTAAAGCTGGATATGATAAAGTCTCAGGGATGAAACGGGGAACATCATCACAAGCTGGACGATAAATGTGTGTCACGATTGATGTGTGTTACTCTCAGTCCCATAAAACCAACCACGTCAACACAAGCGCTCGGCCCCTCTTCCGCGAGATTAATCCGAAATATTAAAGAGCAAAACTCCAAAGGGCACACAGTAGTAAGCTCAAGGTGTTCAAATTTAAAAAAAAGTGAGTCAAGACCTGTTAATTCAGGGGAACAGGAAGTGGGACAATCACCGCGGCAGAGTTAATCAGGATGCAGATCAGCCTTTAGCCAACTACTACATTTGCAGGCTCTTGTGTAAACTGGTAAAATCAGGTTTTTATTTCTATATTCATTAAGTCCCACCGTTTCTTTGTTCCCTGGCATCTCACACTTTCATTTCCAAGATAATTTCAGCTAACAAGCATATGGGCTGTTGGGTACCTCCATCCGCTGACGTCGCGGTAGAGGAAGGAAAAGTGAAATATCCACATTCTTCACAGTAACGCACAAGCACGCCTCCACATGTGGGGTTCATGAAACTAAAGTGGGACTCACAATTTTTCAATATCTCTTCGCCGACTTGTGTTCCCTTTGTCAAAATAAAGACCCGTTAATCCCAACGGTCCCATGATTCAGATGCCACCCGCTGCTGTTTCCACGGAAACGCCAGCCAGGATCCTTTGACTGAGGTTTCATAACCCCTGAGCCCCAGGAAACCCATTCAAAGGCGCCGGAAACATTTCAAACAAACAAAAACATGTCTGTCAGCTGAAAAGAAAAGATTAAAAGTTCTGCTCCGGCAACTTCCACAGTATTTTTATATCACAGAAGGATGCGTTACTTACTTTTATATCCGTTGAGCGCCACCCGGCTGGGATGGTAGAAGCCTTTCCTGCACTGGCACTTGTACTTGTCCAACACGAACCCATGGCCGACGATGGGAGTGCACTGGGAGGGGGGGTGGAAACGGTTTCAATCTGTTATCATTTAACTGAACATCACCGGACTTTGGTGTTAGCAAACGCGTCGCTGCGTTTCCGCTGCTGACTAATGTCAGCCGATGAACTTTACCGCGCTTTTCTGCAGCGTGCGAGGCACCAGTCGGCCCACTTACAAACTGGGGAACGCCAGGGGAAATCACAGGGCTTCGCGGAGTAACAAGCAAAACTAATTAATATCTAAATAAAGACTTAAGGGTTGTTTGCAGAATTAAAGCATGTCTGCATAATGTTGTCTTCCATTTATGACTGTGGGGGCTCCACAGGCTTACACACCATCTGGAGGGTGGGGGGGGGGACTCAGACGCTGGCGCTGGTGAGGATCCTGCACTGTCATGTGAATGCACATGTCCCAGTGCTAAAATAAAGCCATAAATATAACATGGGCGTTCATACATTGTTCATCACGGTGCCTAGCAGAAACGGTGTGTTTCCTCCGGGACAGAAGCCCGCTGCATTTGCACCCCACGAACCAGCCCCGGTTAAACTCTTCTCATTCTCTGGGCTTCGGAAAAGGAACGTTTCAGTTTGTCTGAGAGGACTGATGGAGCACGGCGCTCGCTGAGCCCGAAGGTGATTACCATGGCGGGGAAAAGAAAAGAAAACAGCAAGTCTGGCTGTTTTGAAGTTACAAAAAAAAACTACAATCAGCACCTCTAAAGCTCTCGTACTGGGATGTTGGTTACTGTAACTCATTATTTTTTAGATATCAAAGAAACTGTTTTTCTTTGGCTGTCATGAGCAGATTTCCAGATTCCAAGCTTTATGCTTAGCTAATCTCCTCAGCACTGCTTCAAGCCCGCCCAGTTTATAGATTTTGTAGATAAACTCTTATAAATGACCAACTCTTTATCTTTGAGATTATCTTAGTAAATACTAGCACCAAGAGAAAACTGTTCTGAACTTCCATAATAGGGTTATTAGTGCCTCTATTCCTGCACTTTAACATGGTTGTTATTACTACAACACATTATTATGAATTACCTAATTGTATTCTATTAAAGTCACAAATGAGCATGTAATTGCTATAGAGTGTTTTAATGAATATTTTAAAGATGGCAGCATTGTAAACAGCAGCTACATCAAGAGAGAGAAGCTCTTTACTGTGATAAACACTCCTCGGAGCAGCTACGTGTACGTTGTTTTCCAAAGCTGACGAACGGCCCCAATCCTCTAAACTGAGAGGCAGCGGCTCGAGGAATGAGCCGTGGAGGGAGGAATGCCTGAACAAGTGTTTGACAGAATAAACAGATAACAGTAAATCACGGCACCGGCGGTGGCGCGGCAGTTAAACGCACCGATCCTCGCATGGAAAACCGATGTGAGTCTTAAACCGCTGAGATTTCACCCCGCCTGTTTATTTCTAAGAAGGTTTATTGACTAGCTGAGGTTTGACGTTTAAAACGCTGCCTGCCGGCTGCTACAGCTGGTAGATTTCACACTCTTTGTTCCATTTTGCGAGGAAAATCCAACAAAAGTGTCTTCTTTTAAAGGACACGTGGCGTTGTGCAGCTACAGCTGTAGGTCGAGAGATGTGAAAATGGTAACACGCGTCAATCTGCGCCAGAGAGGCCCGATTAAAGGCGCAACCTTTAGCAGAAACCAAAGATAAATGTGATTCAGTGGCAGAAGGGATTCGCAATATTCATGCAAATCAAGTATCCACATGATGGTTTTCCCTCCACAGAGAGTCATGAATAGAAATTAAAAGAACAAAATCGTAAACTCCCGCGAAAACTCGCTTTTTTCTGCAGGAACAAATCAGCGCGTTTTATGTGCGTCCACACATTTGCTTCTCAGTAAACGGTCAGAGGAATGAAAGTGTTCACTGCTTTGAGTTCCAACTTGCTTTTTTTTTTTTTTAATCTTTTATTTTTCCGTCAGGCCCAAATAAACATGGGCCCGGGCCAGAATATCTCCACATCGGACTGAAGGAGCAGGTGGTGCGACGCTGAAACGGCCTCCCCCGAAGACGCGAAAAACAGTTGGCACCCAACATCAAGTGAGAGTAGATGGACGGATAGATAGTTTGACCTAAATTTCCCAAACTGTCTGCTTTAATAAACACGACTCTGTTCTGACAGAAGCAGTTTTGTGTTCCCAAGTGTGTTTTGAAGCTAATGAGGGTGTAAAATTGAACCTACTTAGATTCATCTAATAAGGCTCTCGGAAAACATCCCCATGAACACATCCCCCAAAGTGCTGTGGCACAAAAAACAATGTGCCATCATGGTGCAGGAGGGCTTTCTAACGGCACAGGCAGGTATTGTTCTTCCTCAGTGGGCAATAAAAGGGTCGTTTGACACGTCCCACTTTGGCGGATCACCCTCGTGAAAGCGTGAGAGAGTTTTATTACTGGCTCAACTTCAGAGGAAGGGTGCTTTTAAGCGCCGGAACCTGCTCTACGTCCCCCAGAAACATTCGCCCAACGCTAACGACCCAAGCCGACGCTGTGACGGTCCCTAAATTCGCTGAGCCTGGACGTGAGTTTCTGGTGAGTTTCTGGACGTGAGTTCCTGTTTTTTTGTTTCTCAACGTGCCGTTTGTTAAAAGAACCCCGTGAACATGACACCACGATGAGGCGAGAGCCAAAGTGGGGAGGAGGGTGTGTGTGTGTCTGTGTGTGTGTGTGTGTGTGTGTACGGGGGAGAACTCGCCGTCCCTTGGAGATCTATAAATACACTAAAAGCATTAAAGCCTAAAAGCATTACAATCACTTTGTCCCATGGGCAGAGATTCTGTCTGCTGCAGTTCCACAGGACCAACTTCTGATGGGGCGGGGCCTGTGTGAGGTGAGACGACCCTGGACTCCACTCTGGAACCCCCCCCCCCAGACTCAGCCGGGCGCCCATGGATCGGCAGTTTTCCGCGGTTTCAGCGGTGCGCCGTCTTTCCCTTCTCCGCACCCTCAGCGTGCGTTCCGCCCGGAAACAGGGATGGCAGGTGTGTGAAATGAGACGTTTCCAGGACGTCAAATGCTTCCGAGGCGCTTCCTAATTGGCTGTGCCGCTTTTTTCGGAAGGATGCCCGGAAGCGAGCCGCGGGTCTCGCTTGGCGTTTTTAAGAGTCTTCCAAAACAGACATCTGGGTGGGTGGTCCCCAGCTCCCCTCACTCAATTAAGATCCGCCTGCTGCCGCGGACTTGACAGGCTCTTACATTCCAGCGTGGCGGAGCTGCAGGCAGCTGATTACAGAATCAATGGTGCTTTTTTTTTTTTTTTTTTTTTTTTCCCCGTGGAGGATGAATCTTCCCTGACGAGCGTCACTCCTCATCCATCACTGCCTCTCCTCCTCCTGGTGTCCCCGCCCTTCCTCTCTTCCCGCCACTGCGCATGCAAAGCTAATTAAGCGACAAAGAGGAAGCAAAGCAGGGAAATATCACCGGGCATGCATTATGCATCTGCTGTAGAAATCTTGCATAAGTCATGCCGTGGCCCTTCGCAGAAATCACTTCAAAACTGGAGTTAACAGTCCAGAATGCTTCCACGGAGCAGCACAAACCCTTCACGAGGCCTTCCAGAATTTTCGGCGGACACAGGTACGGAAACATCAAAGCAGAAAAGTCTACTCAGCATGAACTCCAAAAAGTTCACAAGTGTCACGAAAGTCACAAGTGTTAAGAGTGTTGTGGGTTCTCTGAGGCTCCCGGAGATGAAGGAAAATATTTTGGACGCGGCTAAGTACGTCGAACACCTTTTCTATTTACCCCGCGTTGAACTCTTTCTTCAAAGAAAAAATGCAGAAAATGAAAGGAAATGCTTAAACACACTGGCTCTGCTGGTTCATCGTGTCCCAGAACATGTCACTCCATTTTTAGCTGTAGAGCTTCAAACTCCCCAAGGACAGACGGAAAGCCTCTGGCAGAACAAAACATGGAGCGCTGAAGTGAAACAGACTACCGAGCAGGTTCTTTTCTGTCTCCACTGCCCCACAACCCTTAAAATCTGCTTAGACTGAAGAATAAATCCCAAATCCGGGTTGTTATTTTCTTAGTATTCTGCACAGGTGTCAACTGAACTGACGTCACCTTAGCTTAAAGACACACAGAGTATAAATACCCTTCAAGCTAAATTAAATATCACAGCCTGAATGTTGTTCCGTGGAAGATGATCCTTTCAAAAGGGATTCCGCCGAAATATTTGTGATATCCACGCAGAGCAGTGAGGTGACAGAGGTGTAAACTGTTGATTGCCTCCGCGAAAAGGGCTAAAGTTGCCTCCGCCGGCTCAAGTGAGGCGGCGGAAAAGCTGCAGCGGCTGAAAATACGAACTCCTTCGACTCCGCTCGAAGCTTTTCTCTCAATTTCACGTTGCCAGGCTGTGTCTCAAGTAAAGATTTCAAGTGGGGGGAATAAAAGGTTTAAAAATAGAGAGCTAAAGACAGCAGGAGTAATGGAAAAATAAAGACTTACAGGGTTTTAAGAGAAGGAGAGGAAGGGGTTGTGATAGGCGGATTTGGAGGAGTGTGAATAGCCGCTGAGACGTGGAAGCAGCATCAGCGGAGGCCTGTAGCTGACAGAGAGGAGCCACTGTAACTGTCTGTGGCTGTCACAGCAGTTTACACTCATTATCCACGCTCTGCTTTTGAGGCTCTTTATCTCCAAGAGCATGTTTCACAGGACGACAAAACCGCAGATACGCAGATGCAAAAGGCGCAGGCAGAAGTTAAATCAAGCTAGGAATCAGAAGCAATTCTCCTTCCTCAAGTCCTTGTCTAATTATATAAGCAGCACTTTCTTATGTAAGATGTTTCCCCAATGACTGACTGTCCATAATGCATGAAATCTTCTATTTGGCTCACAATGACACATCCTATCTTCCTCCACAGCCTCGCTCTTCCTGGGCAGAGCAGAAAAAAGAGGAGGGAAGAAGAAGAAGAAGAGAAGCGGGATGCTAAGAAGGCACCAGAGCATTCCTCTGCGGGCTGTGTGTATTCCCTGTTAAAGATGATTTTATCACAAGAGGAGCAGAACATTACTGATTTTTATGTAATGAAATGTGATTTCTCCTGAAATAATGTGAAGCGAGGAATGCAGAAAACTGCAAAGGCGCTGCACGTTTCTTCTTTGATCAGGTCATCAAAGAAAAAAACCCTGCTTTGTTTGACCATCTGAGAGATTCCAGACGCTCCGCTGCCAGTCCTCCTCCTGCATCGACTGAAATGTCTCAAATCTGTTATTTGGCTGCGTTTTGTGCAGCGTTCTTCATGCTTTTAAAGGGACAGTTCATCAATATTTCAGATTGTTGATCCTTAAAAGTCCTGCGGCCGTCTCTGCTGCAACTATTGCACACAACAATGTGAAGCTTCTTTAAGATTACTTGAGGCAGCTACATTAATGTTAATAATTGATGACATTGATTCGATGGTGAGTGTGCATCATCATCTGCTGCTGCGGATTATTAATTATCAGCGGTAGCGAACAAACGATGTGGTCTCTGTTTGTGCCAGCTCACAACATCTTCCACCACCTCGTCTCTTTCGTAGGACAAACTCCAAACTCAGCCAGATGGCTCGCGTCGAACTCCAGCCGGTACAGATTCAGCTGAATATGGAAACAAATGGCACCGCTGAAGGATGGATGGCAAAGGCCTCCGTGGTGCAGAAGTGGAGCCACTTACCGGGGCTGCCATCTTGGACCGGTGACATCATCTGAAGCCTGAGGAACTCTGTGGAGCCTCAGCTGACTCTTGTTTAATACGGATAGTTATAAAGGTTTACATCAGTGGTCTCCAACCTCTTCCCCAAAGGGCCGTGTGGCTGCAGGTTTTTGTTCCAACCAGTCAAACACACCCGGTTTGACCAGTCAAACAAACCCAGTTTGACCAGTCAAACACACCCAGTTTGACCAATCAGCTGTTGAAGACTCAGGTGAGTTGATGAAGTGAGTCCAGTCTGGTGTGCTGCTGCTGGGTTGAACCAGAACCTTCAGCCACACGGCCCTCTGGGGGAGAGGTTGGACACCCCTGATGGAAGCTAATGGCTCCAAAACACAGAAGACTGTTCGGTGGCCTCACTCTCGCTGATGTCTCGGGTGGTCTGCGGTGGATAGACCGCTTTTCAACGTGTCATTGCGCCTCCGTTTATTCCAGGTCTGCGTCCCACTACCATCTACACTTTGAGGCGCACGGTGCCCGCCGTGACCAATCGCCTGGTTTCGCCGCCTTCACATCAAACGTGAACAATCTGTTCGACATTAGGCAGAATAATGAAAGAAGGAGGAAGCTGCAGGGTGCTGACAGAAAGCTCCAAAGTGAATGAAGATCAGAGCAGCAGTAATAAGGGGCCGCCGCGTTAGTGCTCTGCCCAGAACGCACCCTGCTCCATCACATTACCAGGGGCCCACGCTTTATTGTCATTTCTGCTGGAGACCGAGCCTCGGGCCGTGTTTGTACTAGATGGAAAAAAGCAATGAGCCTCGCATTGACTTTTCACAGCCCATTTCCCACAAAAAATGTATTTAGCAGGATTTAGACATAAACTTTTAATGAGAACTTTGTGACAATGGCAAAGCTTTTACCCACCAGTCCGAAAAGTACGACAAAGGTTGAGGAGCAACCGGCAGAAGGGGAAAATGATGGCTTTAAGGAGGAATGGGAATGTGTCAAGGGCCATAAATCCTTTGCCAATAAATCTTCCGCTGTTAGAAACTCGGGAGGTCGATACTTTCAACGGGGCTAAATTAATGCTGATGATCGAGACATTAAATCCCACAATGTTTTCTAAATCTCAATCCCCGCCTGCAGCACAGGCGCGTCGGAGGGTGGGCGAGAAATAACACTGATGATTTAAAAGGCCGTCAATCGTTCCCTCCTGGACAATTAAGGGGAAAAAACGTATCAAAAAGATGTTTCGGCGAAAAGGTCTTTGACAGATGGATCGGAGCAGCCTTGCGCAATCAAATAAATGAATTAATGTGAAGGTGAGATAGCGTCACCGCGCTCATGCGTCAGCAGCAACGGGCATGATAATCACACGTTCTTCTGATGAACGTCTGATACAGACACCTCCTGCTTCCTGCAGACCACCACGATGGGGGGGAGGGTGGTGTGTGTGTGTGTGTGTGTGTGTGTGTGTGTGGGGTGGGGGGGGGCACAAAGAGCACGGTCAATTATTCACTCTCTCGCTCTCTCGCCACAATCCATTACACTACATGTATTATAGATATCATATGGCTGAGAACACGTGCGCTGCTCTCCCCTGATGCAGATGCAGACTTCCTGCACAGAGATGGATATGAACGCACACACACACACGCACACACAAGCATGCCTACATCCTCCACCCCATCGTCACAAGCACGCCATCGTCTACAGAGACGACCGCACACCTTTCTGAGTCACTTCAGAACAGACATATTTTGGTGAAAACACATTATAAACGCGGATGCCAGCGGCAGCTTTTGCTGAGCGACCTATTTCCGTGACGATGGTGTGATTGCGCCGCACGCTCAGGTGTGACAACAACTCCAGGTGCATTGTGGGAAGCCTGTCTTTCACTGAGTGCTCGGAAAGCCGCCGCCTCACCTCCATACTGGTGAGATTGCAGCGGTGGGTCCCGGCAAACCAGCCGCTGGTGGAGCACTGGTCGATGTCCACGTCCTGCAGGTTCACATCCACGCGGACGACGCCGCTGCCAGAGACAGAGAAGGAGACAAGACCGACGGATTTAAATAAGCAATGGATGAGCTGAGGGGTTTAATCATTCATCTTCTGTCAAATCCACTTAGCTCAGGGGAGGTGGGGAGTAAAATAAAGGTGGAAGATGAAGAATCAGTCAGAGAAGATCCTCTTTCAACTAAAATAATGCATGAAATATGCTGAAGCAGAACATTGGAGAAGAAAATTAAAACAAGAACAGACCGATGCTCAGAGTAACTAAGGTCAAGGGAAAAGCAGAAAAAGGGGCAGAGTGAAAGGAGATAACAAGAAAAAGACCCAGGATATATTTCAAAGAACACCAGGGTAATGAACATGAATAAGGAATAACAAATATGGGATGTCATTTTTATTACTTCATGTCATCATTTTGAATTGAATAGGAACATGAGTATGAAGGACATGTGAATTTAATAGTGTGGTGAACTCCTCACCAGAATCCACTGTGATGTGAATTGCGAAGGAAAGCTTCAATTGTCTGCTAATAATCTATAAAACTCTCTGTTGGTGGGAGGATGCTAAAATTTACACTCAGTATAGTTGCTGCGAGAAAAAAAACAAAACCTTTAAATTCGATTTGGGAGCTGCTGGGAGTGAATTAACATGGGGGCTGCAGCAACAAGGACCCTCACTCTTGGAAGGAAGTCTGCTTTTAAGTACTTGAACTGCAGCCAGGCAGCCATTATCCAGTTAGACGAGTTAGCCCTGCTCCGAGCTCACTGGATGAGGCTGAACAGGCAATTACAAGGAGGAGCTATTCAAGCCTGGAGGACCCAGCAGGACCCACCAGAACCGTCCGTGCACGTTGTGGAGCGCGACTGCGCATTAATCTGTTCCTGCCATTTGAACGTTTATTGGTGGATAAGTAAATAAATAAAAAGTAAACCAGCCATTTGCTGTTAACTGTATCTTATTAATCGGGATTAGGGGATTCTGGGATCTATCCTAGCAGGAACGCAGTCTGGACAGATCATCAGTGTCATCACAGGACACACAAACAATTCAGACACACACACCTCAACTTCACTTCGAGCCTCAAATCAACCTTGTGTCTTTGTTTTCGGAGTGTTGGGAATCTCAGGCAGCGACAGGGAGAACAACCTACATGGTGGAAGACACCAGAAGGGAATCAAACCCAGCTGGCTTTGTAGTTGGAATATGTGGATAAACTCCCAGCTAACAGGGTCTCCCCTCCAGGTCTCCCGTGTCTGCACACTGGGGTGACTAGAGACCAGTCCGGGGTGTGTTCCTGATGACTGGGATAGCCTCTAAAGCAGAAGAAACCACAGAAAGAGGATGCATAACAAAATGAGACCGAGATGGAATACGACCCCAGAAAGGTGTAAAGACAAAACATCTTTTAAATTTGGATCTGGAGTGTAAATATGAACTGATTTTCAGTAGGTGGCAGAGGTGTGCCCTCCTGAGTGATTCTCTCCTGTTATGCAACTAATCCTAACATTAACAGTCACAGAGACCAAGATGCTCTCATGCCTCCAAAGCCCACAGATCATGGCATCCTCACCATATCTAACCTGACAATGGTAATCCTGCGAACCTTTAACTATCAAGTCCCTGCTGCCAGTAATTAGGACAGATGGATGTCACCATCCATAGTAAATAAATAATACTGTGACGGTGCAGAATTAGGAACTAACCTCTGAGGACTGCTAAAAGCAATATTTCTTTAAACTAAAAGTGTGTGTTAGGAGCGCTCGTCAGCTCTGAGCCTGAGACCTGTGAGCAGGACGGGTTGGAGGTGTGACCGAGCTGCTGGTCTGAGCAGCCGCCAGAGCGGTGAGGCGAGCGGGGGTCAAACGCCGTTCGCGGACGTGACCGCAATACAGGAGAAGCAGCCGGGGCTTCGCATAGTGGCGCGGCGGCGGTGTCAGAGGGCTTCGGCCCCATGGGTGCAGTGCCTCAGTGGAGGATCGGGCGCTTCGCGCCTCCTCCCAGCACCGGTGAGGAGCAGCGCCACGCCCTCGGCTAAAGCCTCGCTTCTGAATGCACGGGCCCCATTTGAACAGACTCATCCACAGTTGTAGCTTTGATTGTTTTCCACCGTCCCAGAGAGACGGTTCCTGCTCCTCCCCTGCTTTGATCTGCAACTAAACATTAAAATCTGCAAGTTAAATATTTTCACATCGGGTTTAAGGCGACGGCGAGAATGCAAACGGAGCTGAGGAGCGAGGTAGACGGCAGGAGGCCCGGCGCAGCTGCCTCCATCATCCACACTAGATTATGCATTTCTGACCAGAGTCAAGCAACTTTCTATTTTTAGACACATCCCTGCGACGGAACGAAGAAACCATAAAAGTTGCAGAGCGCACGTCGCCTGACAAGAAGCAGAGAGAGAGAGAGAGAGAGAGAGAGGGAGAGAGATCAGGGAAATGGCATGCAAACACTGCTGGTCTCTGAGCTCCAGCCTCTGACTCCAGGAGCAGGAGAGGAATGAGTGGAGCTGAAATACCAGAGAATGCACGGAACAAAAGTCTGCTCGTCCTCACGGACCTGCTCTGTCAGCGGGACGCGCAGACGCCCCCGGTTTAAGCGCACTTTTACAATCGTGCCCGCATCTTTGCATCACTTTCATGAGCAGATTCTGGACACTGATCCCTGACTGATACTCAGCTCCTCATTACCGCTACGGTAATCCTCCCACAATCTTAAATCCACGTTTCTGGATCGCGTCAGCTCAGCAGTTTAAAAGCAAAAGGCCATTCTGGCTTATATCACTGTAATTGCGCTCCTCTTTCACACACCTCCATCACACCAACCAAGTACAAAAAAAGATCTCAGATACTGAGAAAAAGCTGATAAAGACGCAGCTTCAACGCTGAAAATTGGAATTTCTGTGTCCGTGTTTCTGGTGAAGGATGAATTCCTTTCCTGAAACAGATATTTTAAGCGACTGACACAAACAGATCCACCTCCGTGTCCGTGCTGATGGTCCTCGGCAGGTGATGCTTGATGCGTTTTCATAGTGTTGGACACAAACAAAGCAGCGAGAGACGCTACAGCGCGCTGAAATTGAAACTGCAACTCAAATGTCTCCGCAGAGCGAAAACATTGCAAGAAAAGGCTGTGACGAGGTCTGGGGTAATTCAAAAAAAACAAAACAAAAAACCATCTCACGCTGATGCAGAAACACGCGCGGCCTCCTGCTGCCACTCACTCCGACCCATAGCCTTTCGTCGTGAGCACGACGCCCACGCTCAGTTAGCAGCGCGGATTCTTCCAGGCTGTTTTATGCAAATGTGAGCGTCTGAATGCGAGTCAGGGTCGAGGGTGTGACACCGAGCGGCTTTGCTCTGAATGAGTTAGCCGGGTGATGCATGGATGGATGTGAAGGTTTAGTGCACCTGTGAGTGGTTTTTCATTTCGCTTTGTGAGGTTTCATTGTTTATTTATGATTTAATTGATCTGTTCCAGGCACTCTGGGATGGCAGCCTTGAAATATGAGATGCTTGGGCAATTCTCTGCACCTATGTGCCTGCATGCACAGTCCTCACACACACACACACACACACACACACACACACACACACACACGCACACGCACACACAAATGCAAACCCTATGGTGTTCATTAGACGCTGCAGCAGCAGAGCTGCACAGCTGTGATCTGACAGGTGAGCATATAAAATGAGAGCAAGCAACCTTCAGCGCGTGTGTGTGTGTGAGCCTCTCTGCCATCTGTGTTCGGCATCAAGGCTGCAGTTGTTTAGGAATTAACGTTGCAGTCTCATAACCTTCCCTGTCTGTCACTCAGGCGGTACTTTGACTGTTCTCCGTGACTGTGACCGAGCAATTCCATTGGCTGGTTTCGCTCATTGTGGAAATCTGCAAACCGTTTTTCCCACCACAGCCACATGAGTGTGTGTGTCTGTGTGTGTGTGTGTCTGTGTGTGTGTGTGTGTGTGTGTTTATTTCACCTTTATCACATCCTGTTTTGCCAGAGATATTACATCCGTGTACACTCTCCAGACTTCCAATGAGCACCACTTCTCCATTCATCACACTCTTTATGGTTCCATAGTCAATTTTAATCTGTGTACTTTATGTTTGACATTCCCAACGTGCACATTCAACTCTGAATCTCACTGACACTCTGGAACCTTTACAAATATTTTATTCTATCATTTCCCTCTCTGGCACCCCCCTCTCTCCTGAATGTTACTCGTGTGTGTCTCCGTCTCCACAAACACAATTTAATCAAACTAAATAAGTACTTTGACGCTTCATCTCACCGGAACTTTGGTGCCGAGTCGCCCGTCAGTCCGTAGAATCCCGCCGACAGGGTGAGCAGCCAGTGGGGCACGAACGCGCCGTGCTCGCACTCCAGGTACGGCGCGGACCACTTGATCTGGTTCTTGTCCAGCAGGTACCCCCCCGACCTGCCGCTCACTCCGTCGGGCACTTTCCTGTGCGCATGGGGTCTCCGTCCGTCCCTGAACTCGTTGAACCAGTCGGCCTCGGGGCGCCGGGTCTGGAGCTGCTGGTGCGCGGACCCGGACAGGTCCTGAAGCACGACCTCTCCCTCGGTTCTGGTCGCCTGGAGGAAAATGTGCGGGCCGGGCGTGGACGCGTCGGCGTGGAAAGTCACCACCGCCCTGTGGATCTTAGGATCCCCCTCCAAGATGCTCTGGACCAAGGCGTGGTACCAGTGGATGTCCCTCTGGAGGCTGTGCTCCCGCGACCTGTTGGCCTGCAGAATGGCGTTCAGGAAGTTTGTGGCGTGCGCCAAAGTGTCCAGGATGCTGTGCAAGGAGTAGTGCGAGGCGACGTGCAGGCCGCCGCGGAGGCTCCTCAGCTCGTACCTGCGCGAACAGTTCACCTGCCTGAGCGCCGAGGAGTCCCCGGTGTGCAGGAAAGCGGTCACCACCCTGGGCAGGTCCTCCTCGATCTTGTGCGCCACCACGGCGCGCTCGGTGGCCGCTCCCGGGTAGTAAGTCGGGTGGTGCGGGTCCCTGTGGACGTTCTGGGTGCTGAAAATCGGATTCTTCTCGTCGCTATCCGACCACTCCACGTAACCATAGTTGGATCCCCAAACAAGCGCCGTTTGCAGGAGCAGCGGGACGACCAGCAGAGCCATGCCGTTCCTCGTCACGAAGGCGGAGAAGACACCGTGGACACTTGATGGAAAGTGGCGAGCATCACCGAACCCCCCCACCCTCTGGATTTGGGATCACTTCGGAATGTCCCGATCTGTCGGAGCGGATCCCTCCGCGCTGCTCGTCCTCAGCATCCTCTCCTCTGCGGAGACGCCGAACTCAGCAAACAGCCCGACTCTCCGGGCTGGGAGCCATTCACGTCAAGTGACGCTCGCTGGCTGGAATCCACGTGAGAGGAAAAACACACGTCTGCGAAGTTGCGCTCCTCCCGGTCGAACCCACCTGAGGTGGCGCCCACCGGTGAGGGTCTGTTTCTGACTGGTGGTGGGCGGAGCGGGAAAGACCGGGGCTGTCCGGGGCTGAGAGGAGGGGAGGCGACGGTGGTGATGAGGGTGGTGATGATGATGATGATGATGGTGATGATGATGGTGATGATGATGATGGTGATGATGATGATGGTGATGATGGTGATGATGATGGTGATGATGATGGTGGTGATGATGATGATGGTGATGATGATGATGGTGGTGATGATGATGATGATGGTGATGATGATGGTGATGGTGATGGTGATGATGATGATGATGATGGTGATGATGATGGTGATGATGATGATGATGATGGTGATGATGGTGATGATGATGGTGATGATGGTGGTGATGATGGTGATGATGATGGTGATGATGATGAGGATGATGAGGATGATGAGGATGATGGTGATGATGATGATGGTGATGATGATGATGATGGTGATGATGATGATGATGATGATGATGATGGTGATGATGATGATGATGATGATGATGATGATGGTGATGATGATGATGGTGATGATGATGATGATGGTGATGATGATGATGATGATGATGATGATGATGAGGATGATGATGATGATGATGATGATGATGATGGTGGTGATGATGATGATGATGATGATGATGATGATGAGGATGATGATGATGATGATGATGATGATGATGATGGTGGTGATGATGATGATGATGATGGTGGTGATGATGATGATGATGATGATGGTGGTGATGATGATGATGATGGTGATGATGATGATGATGATGATGATGATGGTGATGATGATGATGATGATGAGGATGATGATGATGATGATGATGATGATGATGGTGGTGATGATGATGATGATGATGGTGGTGATGGTGATCAGTGACGATAGTGGAGAAGCAGCAGACGGCCAATTAGTCCCGATCTATAATTAGAACATAATGGAACACTGAGAATGAGCCCAACTGTCAGTAAACGTGTATGAAGGAGCTACAAAGTACCGCAGCCATTTTTATTTGTTTTATTGCGCAAGTATAAAATGTATTCCAGCCTTTAATATCAAGCAGAATAAGAACATCATTCTCCATCCATCATCCACCCACCCACACAGGTCTACTCTAAGCACTCACTCCTGGGTTAATAACGTGAACTGGTGTAACTGGAGAAGTCCCCCAGGCCCCCCTGAAAACACACTGGAAGAACATGCAGACCAGGACTTTCTGGTGATGAAACAGCAGCACCAGCAGCTGCACGAAAATCAATAATCCATCGGGCTGCAGCCTGGTGATGCTTCGAGCTCGTGTTTATCGGCGGAGGCTAAACTGCTCTGACACGTCGCGGGGGTCGTCAGACTGGATGCTGACAGGTTCACTCGGTTATATGAAGCGTGGAGGCCTCGCGAAGCCCCTCTGAACCTGTTAGAACCCCGAGGAGCGGCGGGTGAGTTCAAGCTCAAGCGTCCGTCTCCAGGACTCATCTGGAGGAGGCGGGAGGAGGCCTAAGGCAGCGCCGTGCGGCCCGTCCAGGGTGCACTTGCAGGCCGTTGCCATGGCACCGGGAGGTGTCAACACCTCGCCCATCAGCGATGGCGAAGGTGTGTGCGCGCCCTCGCATCTCCGCCGCGCAGCAGCGCGAGTGAAATTAAACAGGAGGCGCTCTCTCTTTTCCTTTTTTTATAACACTGTCTCAGAGATCCTGGGAGCTTGATTAGTGTCAGAAGAGACAGCAGCAGCGGTGAGAGTGAAAAAAAAAACTGAGGGCTGGTGCAAAGTGATTGCTTCTGCCCCCTCTACTTCATCCTCTCTTACAAGCGGCACTGCCTTCCCCGGCCTGATGAATATTTGATGGGCATTTGCTGCTTCATCTGCATGCTTTACAACCTGGGCTTGTACAACCACAACAGCGGCTGCTATAGCAGCCATCTTTTCGCCCAGGACTCCCTCTTCTCCCAGAGGAAGGCCGGGGAAGGCGTGCGAGTGGGTTTTTCTTTTTTTTGTTTCGTTTTTTTTTTTTTTTTATTATCATTTTGCTCCTTTTTATTCATATAAGCAAGCGCAGATCTCGCCACCGCGCCAGTGCGCAAATCTCTGTGGATTTAAATGCTCTGACTGTGAGCAGTTCAAGAGGAGAGGTTTTCCTAAACAAGCGCCACGGAGCTCCGCCAGCACCGCCGCCGTGTCTGTTTACGGGCTGGACAAAAGGTCAGGGGTCAACGCCAGTCGGGTTCCTGTGCTCGATCGTTTGGTACTTGAGATTAATGTGAATTCATTCAAGTTCTCAGCAGAGTGGCAGAGAAAAATAGTTGGGAGAAGCATGCATTTAAACAAGACTCGCTCTGCTGCGCGCAATAAGGAAACGAATCAATCGCGTGAAGAAGATCAATTAAGGAAAAGGTCAGGTCTATGTGAGGACCAATTAATCCTGAACACACATTAGTATTTCTACAAAACTTTGATACAGACCACGGTTTACTTTCATCATAGCAGTTGTCTTAAGATACTTAAACTTTAGAGTTTTTTTTAATTAAATAGAGACGGTCTGAAGACGAGTTTTGGGATTATAATGAACAGTAATCATTTACAGAAGTCATACAGGAGCCGAGGCTGTTCGGTTCACTGTTCTTTACGATATTGAAGTTAACAATATTTTTTGAAAGCAATATTAAAGTCGATCCCAAGTGTGGTTTATACTTTATGTACCATCTACAGTGGACAAACAGCACACACTTGTGCAGACTGCGACCCTTGCTGGTCATGACTTGTAACTGCGCCGGCCCTGCTTGACTCCGGAGCCTGTTTTTATTACTATTCCTCACGATAACACTCTGTTCCACCAAAACAGAGTGAATAAAAACAAGGACTCGTGTGTGTGTGTGGACGCGCAACATTCGGCCTCCCCGTCACCGAGCCTGCGCTTCGGCCTCCGGGGCGCCAGGGGGCGCCGCTGACGTCACCGCCACTCCGAGGCGCACGCAGAAGAAGAAGGAGGAGCGGAAGTTTGTTTGTTGTGTAAGGTGATTTATAAAAACGTTTTTTCCTGCTCGTCTCCGAATCTTCACAGCGGTTTAACTCGATGTTCTGTCTGTCTTTGGGCAGCCCCGACCTTGTACGACGCTCCAGTAGCAGCCCCTAAGCGTCGCCGAGCTGCGGCAGGTGAGTTTGTGTGGTGATGTTTTCACACATGTTTGTGCCGTTTTCACACATGTTTTTACCGTTTTCACACGTTTGTGCCGTTTTCACATGTTTTTGGCGTTTTCACACGTTTGTGTCGTTTTCACACATGTTTGTGTCGTTTTCACACATGTTTGTTCCGTTTTCACATGTTTTTGCAGTTTTCATACGTTTTACCATTTTCCACACGTTTTACCGTTGTTTTCACACATGTTTTTGCCGTTTTCACACATGTTTGTGCTCATTAAATAAGTTAGTTTCGAGCGGCTCTGATCGCAGTTTAACAACCTTCCTACGAGGTTCGGGGAGAGTAAAAAAAAAACAACAAAACCTCTGGGTTTGTTAGACCCCCGAGTTGTGATGGTCAAAGGGTTATTAGTGGTCTTTACCTTTTCAAACTTCGTTAAAACACATCATTATTGTTTACAGTTAAGGGCCAATGAGTGTAACGATTACATGTTGATATTTCCCGTGTATGTTTTAGTTTTTCTTGACTGTTGTGTGCATTACATGCTTCAATATTGGTGCTTACGGGGACGTTTGTATGTTTTTCTGTCGCAGCATATTCAAGAACTGAACATGGATTCTTCCTGCAACTCCAAGAAGCCGAAGAATCGCGAACCTAAGCAGAACCAGTCAAGTACTCCCCCTCAGAAAAACGCCTACGCCCGGCTTCTCAGTCAGCATAACAGCAGCAAGTTTAGTCTTTATCTCAAGCAACACATGCAGGATACGTCGCAGATAGAAGAGCTCACGCCAGCCGTGCTGATCAAAGCCCAAGCCGATATTCAGAACGTGACCTTGAAAGTAGGAGACCAAGTGGCCGGCAATTTTGCCGACTGTGCTGACTTTTCTCCGTCTGCTGTGAAGAGTAAAGGTGAGGAGAGTTCTCTGTCGCTGTACATGCAGAAGCTGGTCACTCGGAATGGTCAGCAGGACTGTGAAAGGAAGCAGGGTGTGTCTGACAGACAGCAGCGCGGACAGAGACGGGACACCACCACCAGCTACGACGGGGACGTGGAGTCAGGGGAGGAAGTGCATCTCTTAAAATGCAACCAGTCCAAGAAGCAACAGAAGAAAAACAAGGACTCCCAAGAGACAGACCCGTTGTTCGGGCCCCCTCAAACCCCAAAGAAACCCAGCGCAACCGGACAGGAGCAGAAGATGACAAAGTCAAAGAAGAAAACCCCAAGGAACCCGGAGGAGGACACAAGCAGACAAGGAACATCTGGGGCTGACACTCAGATGTTGAGGCCCGGGAAAGGCAACAAACTTCAGCAAACCAGAGGTAAACTCACTATAGTTCAGGTCATTTCATCTTTTTTTTTTTTTTTTTTTTTTGACAATTCTTTTTCGTCAAATTCTTTTTCAGCTCCAAATTCTCCTGCTCACAAGAACAAAGAAGGCAGTGGTAAAAAGAAGCAAGTGTTTGAGTCCTACTTGACACTGGAGGAAGTTTCCCATGGCCTTAAAAGAGGAGAACTGATTCAGGTGCAATGTTGGATTTAGAAAGATCTAATCTATCACGGATGTAGTATTAAGGAACCCAGAGTATGGATGTGACGTCCAACATACGTGTTTGACAGCCTGTTGAGGTATCAGCATTAACGTAAGAATCAGAAGTCATCATTAGATGTAAGGCAATGAGGATACTTTCAGTCTAGGCTCTGACTTTGAACCCTCAGTGGTAATTAAGACAGAAATGTCTCAGTGATTTACTGGCAAAGCAATTTTGACTTTATATTTTTTCTTTCAGGGACAATTAAGGATCAACCCAAAGAATTACCAGGATGCTTACATCCCATCACCAGTGAGTTCAACTGAGACCGATGTAGACTTGTTTTATTTTCCTGCTGACTTGTTGCCTTCTTGCATGCGCGTGGCAGAAGATGAATAATCTGACTTTGTGACTGCAGGACGACACAAGAGATATATTTCTGGATGGCATCGTAGCTCGTAACAGAGCTCTAAATGGAGATATAGTGGTGGTGCAGATCCTCCCCCAGGACCAATGGAAGGTAGATAAGTTACAATTAATTTGGGTTTGATGTTCCCAAACCTTCAGTTTTTATGTTGTTTTTTAAAAGCTCCTTGTGACATTAAGGCATACTGGTACTGAGGGCTGCTTTGTTTTCAAGCACGTGAAGTCAGACTCTGACTGTCAAGGCTCCAGCGAATCAGACAACCAGAGAGAAAATCTAGTTCCAGCGGCGCAGAAGAATGTGGCGCCGTCCTCCAGGTCTGACTCCGCTGTAGAAGACGAGTCCAGCGACAAAGATGACGTCACCAGAAAGGTTCAGGCTCTCAGTCTCGACTGTCCAGGTAGCGAGGACACAAACATGCGCCATTCATCTCTGAACATTGCTCTTTATCAATATGAATTTGGGACGGAGAGATGTTTATTTGGGGATCTTCAACTTGTCAATTCCATATATGTTACAGGGAAGCGGCCGGAGCAGCCATCAGTCTCGGGGTTAAACAGAGAAATACTTCAAAGGACTGCTAAGGTGCGTTATCTGTTTTAACCATTGACATCTTCTAGCGTCCTGACTACTGCAAGAACATTTATGTTTTTTATCAGAATTGATTCAGAGCCTGATTCCTCTTTTCACCGGTGTTTTTAGGTGGTTTACATCGTTGAGAAGAAACACTCGAGAGCTGCCACGGGCTTCCTGAAATTCCTGCCTGATAAGCCCTTTGCCATGTTCTCCCCCGTGGACCACCGGCTGCCTCGGATCAACGTCCCTCTCACCGACTGTCCGGAAGACTTCCGGTCCCGTGCGGGGGACTACACCAGCACCTTGTACATCTGTCGGATCACCAACTGGGAGGCCAACTGCAACTTTGCAGAGGGGTGAGTGTTGTCTTTCAGCCTTCATCTGAGCCTTCCGCCATTCCAACCTGTACCCTTCCCGTTGGTTCCTCTAGTCGTCTGGTGAAGACTCTGGGTCAGGCCGGAGAGATCGAGCCGGAGACGGAGGGCATCCTGCTGGAGTATGAAGTGGATTTTTCAGAGTTCTCAGATGAGGTGTTGGACTGCCTGCCCAAGAACCTGCCCTGGACCATCCCTCCAGAGGAGCTCAGACAGAGGAGAGACCTGAGGTACTGGTACCAGTTCAGCACTTTTAGACTGGGCACTGTCTACATCCTGGTTGACTCTAAAATTAAGTGCTCTGAATGAAACCTTAAAGGTCACAGACATGCTCCATAGACGGTGTTGTTTTTCCGTAGGAAAGAGTGTATCTTCACAATCGATCCCGCTACAGCCAGAGACCTGGATGATGCTCTTTCCTGTAAACGGCTCCCTGACGGTGAAGAGTCGCAACATCTCGTTTACAATTACAGATGTGGAAAACTGCTTTTAGATGCATGCTGTTTCTAACACAGGTAACTTTGAGGTGGGGGTCCACATTGCTGATGTGAGTTATTTTGTGGAGGAGGGCAGTGCCCTGGATGTGATAGCCAGTCAACGGGCGACGAGTGTGTACCTGGTACAGAAGGTTAGTGCCCACTACGACCTTTATTGATGCTGTACTGCTCAACTTAGAAATAAGAGTTTACTAAATATCTGTCTCAGGGTGTTTGATGTCTCTGTTGAGTATGGATTTTTGAGCTTTTATTCTGTTTTGAGATGTCCAACCCTGACCTCCTCTCGTGCAGGTGATCCCCATGTTGCCGAGGCTGCTGTGCGAGGAGCTGTGCAGTTTAAATCCTCTCAGCGACAGACTGACTTTCTCTGTTATCTGGAAAATCACACCGGAGGGAAAGGTAGAGCTATTAAAGACCAGCCGTGGCCTTTTCCCTGCTTCGTGTCATTGATCCCGCTTCACCTCCCCTCTTTCAGATACTGAGCGAGTGGTTCGGCCGCTCGGTCATCCGCTCCTGCGTGAAGCTGAGTTACGACCACGCTCAGAGCATGATCGAGGCTCCAGAGAAACTGCTTCCAGCCGAGGAGCTGCCGCCAGTGGACCAACAACACCCCATCGACGAGATCCATCAGGCCGTGCTCAACCTGCACTCCATTGCCAAAAACCTGCGAGCTCAGCGCTTCACAGGAGGGGCACTCAGACTAGACCAGGTCTCTTGACTTTAATGTCCACCTTTAAGAATAGAGATCATCGGTCGGAAGAAAATCACATGGGTGTTGACCTGCACTTATTTAGGTCGCCTGACCCTGTTTGTTTCACTCATGATCATGTTTGTTTCTTGTTTTATTTCAGCTTAAGCTGACTTTCAGCCTGGACAAAGAGACCATGATGCCTCAGGGCTGTTATGTTTACCAGTACAGAGACAGTAACAAGTGAGTACCAGCAGTATTCAGGGAACAGGACTCGGTTTTCAGCATCAAGATGCTTTAATCCTCCGTTTCTTCTTCTCCTGTTTAATACTCATGACTCATTCTGCTCTGTAGGTTGGTGGAGGAGTTTATGTTACTGGCCAACATTGCCACAGCGAACCACATCTACACCAGGTTCCCTGAGGTGGCCCTGCTCCGCCGTCACCCTCCTCCGAAAACCAAAATGGTGGACGAGCTGCAGGAGCTCTGTGACCAGTTGGGATTCGACATTGACCTGTCGTCTGCAGGGGCGTTGCATGTCCGTATCTACCTTTAATCATACAAACACACACACAGATTTGAATAATGTGGAACTTTGGGTTGTTTTAATGACGTTGAGTCATTAATGTTGTTTAGGATGGTTCATTTATCGTCGACTCTACATTTTCTCCCTGTTTTGCAACATGCAGAAGAGCCTCAACGCTACTGTTGGTGATGACAAGTATTCCAGTGGCAGAAAAGAAGTCCTCACACACATGTGTTCCAGACCCATGCAGGTGAGAGTGCTGAACCCGCTGCAGAAGGACGTGTGATGCTGCCATTTGTTAGAGAGAATTGGAGCTGTGTTTGTTCTCTCTTATATCAGATAGCACTCTACTTCTGTACCGGCACTTTCAACGAGGAAAAACTTTTTAAGCATTACGCCCTCAACGTTCCACTCTACACTCACTTCACCTCACCCATCAGACGCTACGCTGATGTCATCATCCATCGGCTGCTGGCTGCTTCTCTAAGTTGGTACCATTTCAATTAATAACACGTTAAAACAGGATTCTCTTGTCTATCGCAGACTAAGATCTGATGCTGAGTGGATGCTTTCTTCTGTCTGTCACCCTCATTTCCATCATCTCTCCGTTCGTCTGCTTGCAGAATGCGGCCCTACCTTCAGCCTGACCACAGAGGAGGTCCAAAAACAAGCCTCGCACTGTAACGACAAAAAGACGGCCTCCAAAAGAGTCCAGGAGCTCAGCAGTGAGCTCTTCTTTGGAGTGTTTGTTAAGGTGTGTTGACAGATCGCAACACCTCTCAGCTTTTTGTGTCACACTGTATTTGCAGCCCACTGAGATCTTGGTTTTTACTCCACAGGAGTGTGGCCCTCTGGACTCTGAGGCCATGGTCATGGGGGTGCTGGATCAGTCCTTCGACGTCTTGGTTCTCAGATATGGGGTCCAGAAACGCATCTATTGCAAGGTACAACTAATATGTTAAGCAAACGTCATTGTTGTCATCGTCATTGTTGTACATGGACAGAGGCGAGACCAGAGACCCACGATTCCCTTCATTTCAGTCGATTGCAGGCCTGGACTCGTTCCGCCATCAGAAAGTGGGAAAGAGGTCTGAGCTGATTCTGCTCTGGGCACCTGAGAACCTAGAAGATCCAGCAGTGGAGCAGGTGAGGAGCACCTGGATGCTTAACGGATTCTTTTAAGAATACTACTGATATAATGAATGCTGTGAGTTCAGGTGGAAAGAGTCACAGCTCCTCTTTTTTACTCATAGGTGATCTCACTCTTCGCTTTGGTGGACGTGCAGCTCAAAGTGGACGGCGCACCCATGAAGTACAGCGCCGTGCTGAAGAGGCCCGATGAGAACAAACCATAAACACATGCAAACGCGCCACATGCGGCACTTTAGACGCTCAAATTTGCACATTTGCTTTAACTGTCAGAACTGTTTGTTGTGAACTAACGCAGCAGCGACGCGAGGAGCGCTGTGGTGTCACTGTTACCGGTCTAATGTATGGAAGCTAAAACTCAGATTATTTCAGTTCAACACCAGTGCCTGTTTCGCAGAGTGATGGGAGCCATAATTGCTTTTGCAGGAGTAGTAGAGGATACCAGACCAGTATGCATGAGAGGAAATAGCTGTAATTAGATGAAAGAGTTGCATTTGTAGAAGAACATCTCACCACTTAAGCTGTGTTTCATATTTGTTACTGTAATTTTTGGTTTTATGCAAGAATCTTCTGCCACATGAATTAGGGGGTCAAACTGACTTATTTCACAGCAGGAGGCGCAGATAATGACTTGTCATTTTATTTAAGTGATTCATTCGTGTTCTGTTAAATAACAAAGTTTATCACTTTAAATTATTGTTTTTAATACTCGACATGGAGAGGACTTGAATGTGAATTGCTGCTGAAAATAGTCAGCGGTCTTAAAACCCTGACGCCTTTAGTTTGGCTCATGTGCTTCCAGCTGCTTTGTGCTTTTTATCATTTTTATTTTTACACTCAGATGTGATGAATGCACAAAAGCATTAGAATTTTCTGCCTTCATTTAGTCAACTGCAACTGAAAACTTTTCAATTAACTTCACTTCGGACCTGCCTTTTTTTGGTTTAAAGGGATATTTTGGTGTTCTGAACAAAGGCTTAATGAAATTGTCAGCCTATCTAGTGCCATGCAACCATCAGAACCCAAATCTGTCAAAGGTTTGGGGATTTTTCTTTTGTTTTCTTTCAGATTCGTACCACGTACACTGACTGTAAGGCCTGTCGGAGCACAGCTGAGCTGAGCTCCCACACGTTTTCTGCATCCTCGATTTACACACGTGAAATCTGGGTATATCTCTCAGATTTTAAGGGTAAATGTGAATGTTTTAAGATTTTACACAGATGTTTTATTTTGTGAAAAATGCTTTGAATGTACTGTAGGGCACAGAAGAAAAAAACATGTACAGACTTTCTGGTTAGACTGAAGAATATAATTTGAATCGTGGTTGAAATTGAGAGGAAAAATGTGGTTTAATGTGAATTTCTTTTAATGATTCATTTTATTTGGTCAGTATTGAGTGTGTTTGTGCTGTTCTAAACATCACCACCACCTGTAATGAAAATAAAAAGAAGCCAAATGCAAACAACATTTAGGAATGGTTTTGATAATCTTTGAAGAGAAAACATTTTTGATCCTGCCATACCAGCAAAGACTGAATCAGACAAAATGCAGTGTAATGAAAACTTATTGAAACAATAAATAGACTCTGTGGCCATTAAACACAACTCACTATGCTGTAAATCTGCATATTTGATGTATAACTGAGCCAGCAGATAAATGATAGGTTCTTTATATTAACCAATATGACACCAAAGCCAACTCCCTGTGATAATAACAATAAATCCTGTGCTGCAGTAATCTTTATTGCTGTGATCGTCACTGAGGCATTTCCAGAAAGGGTCCAAAGGTTGCACATAAATTAAGTGTGCCAAACCATGCTAACATTAAAACAAGGCCCTATATTTACGTGCATGGTGTTTATTGACCACTTAGATGCAGGTAATTTGATACTTTAGAAGAGTGGGGCACTGTCCTTTTACACAGGGGCCATGGATCAGAACCGGTGGGTCATCAGAACATAAACACCCTCACCAAGGGTTTTCCCTGAAGTCACTGATGGTTCAAAGTCAAAGTGCCATAAAGTCTTCCTGACAATGGTTCCTTCTTCCTTGGACACAGACCAGCGGCGTACGGGAGGACGCGCAAGGGAATGAATTCATGCTGGTCTTCCAGGGAATGCCTTCAGTTATTTCCTCAGAGTAGAGAAGCTGTAAATCAGTGATGTTGGAAAAGGTAAGTTCCGTCTGGACATGGCTGATAAACCCTCGGCTGTTCCTCGGCGTAGCCCCGTTCTGGTGTGGCGGCACCCAAAGTGTGTTTGTTGCTGATAAATCTCAGGGAGCGTGGGTTTGGCTGGACTCCAGCATCGCCATGGGGGCGAGGGTCGTGGTCCTGCCGTCTGGCCAGCGTCTACTGGTGGACGATGATGGGAAGGTAAACATGGCCGTAGCGCAGAATGAGGGCGTCCTTAGAGCAAATCAACTATACAAACATGGTGTGACCCCCGCCCCTCCAGGAGCACAGTCTGTCCCAGGCGCTGGAGGCTTCTCTCAGGGTCATGCACCCGACGTTGGTTGAGGGCGTGGACGACATGACCAACCTGGGGGAGATGACCGAGGCCGGCCTCCTCAGGAACCTGATGGTGCGGCACAAGCGAGGCATCATCTATGTAAGACACGAAATAACCTTTAAACAGCCGGTTTGTCCGTACATCCGGAACACACATCTGCTTTAAGAACCATCAGACTAATTAGTGTGAGTCACAAAAATCCAACTTCTTTACTACAGACTTATATAGGTTCTGTGCTGGTGGCCATGAATCCCTATCAGGATTTCCCCATATACACCAGTGAGCAGGTGAGGCTGGTATACCTTCTTAAGTTCACGTGCATGGTCCTACACGTGTCAGGTAATCCGTCTGCGTGTCCTTCAGGTGAGGTTGTATCACGGCAGGAACCTGGAGGAGCTCCCTCCCCACATCTACGCCCTGGCTGAATCCTGCTACAGTCACATGATTCGCCGTCTGCAGAACCAATGCTGCATCATCAGGTCAGAACAACTCCGGTCTGGCCTCTCGGCGGCGTCGCATGTAGCGAAGATACGAACGCGTCATCTCTCTCTCAGTGGGGAATCGGGGGCAGGGAAGACAGAGAGCACGAAGCTGATCCTGCAGTACCTGGCAGAAGTCAGCAGTCAGATGTCTGAGCAGCGGACTGAACACCTCATCCTGGAGTCGAACCCCATACTGGAAGGTAAGTCTGCCCTTCCGCCACAGAAACACGAGAGCAACACAAGGCTGGACGTGCACACAGCATCCTCGTTTTGCTACGCGCAGCCTTCGGAAACGCCAAAACCATCCGCAACGACAACTCCAGCCGCTTCGGCAAGTATTTGGAGGTCTTCTTCAACAAGGCCGGAGTGATCGAAGGTGCCCGTGTGGAGCAGTACCTGCTGGAGAAGTCTCGAGTCTGCCATCAGGTGAGGACGCTCCTTTACAAACACCGACATCAGCTGACTTTTGACTTCAGCACCGCCGTGACCCTGATGAGGACTGAGACATGGACGGACATGTGAGGCGGCTATTGTAAAGACATACGTTTTAATAACTTTCAAGGCCCTGGAGGAGAGAAACTACCACATATTCTACTGCATGCTGGCAGGAATCACAGCGGAGGAGAAGGAGACGTTGTCCCTCAGCGACCCCAGTGAATACATGTTCCTCACAAAGGTACAGTGCGGCGCAGAAACCACGGGAGACCACAACACGGTAGCATTTACCACAGAACCCAAACCTGCTGCAGGGCGCATGTGTCAAGTGCGAGGGCAGAGACGATGCCAAAATTTACAAGAACATCCGCTCTGCGATGGAGTTGTTCTTCTCAGAGAAGAAGCGTCAGGCCATCCTCAAGCTGCTGGCAGCCATATTGCACCTGGGGAACGTCTGCTTCGAGGGTGAGCGGTAACAAACCCAACTGGGCATTCTGCGTTTGACAGCAACAATCATTGTAATTACTGTCACCTTATCCTGTGGCCATAGGCAACACACGGAACAACCTGGAGACCTGTCACGTCAGCAAATCAGAGCACTTCAGCATGGCGGCGTCCCTGCTGGGGGTGAGCGAGCGCTCTTTATTCCCTGTCTTGTTTGGGATTGAACTTGAACGGAATGTGCGCGCCTGTTTTCCACAGGTCAGAAAAACCATGCTGGTCTCCAGTTTGACCAGTCGATCCATCACGACCAGGAGGGAGAGCGTGACCAAGCCCCTCAGCTCCACTCAGGCCTCTGACTCCAGAGACGCCTTCGTCAAGGTGAAAAAGCTGATTTAGCCTCATAAGAAGACATCAGGGATGACAATGACCCCGGTCCTGCTCGGGGGTTCCTCCCTGTTAAACGCTGCCTGGGGATCAGGCCCCGGCTTTCTGTGGTTGTAAATAAATAAACAGATTAAATGTGTTTAAATTCCAGGCCATCTACAATAACCTCTTCATATGGATTGTCGGGAAAATCAACAGTGTCATCTACAGGAAACTGGCCAAGTCCCCCAAATCCTCCTTCCTGTCCATCGGCCTGCTCGACATATTCGGATTCGAGAATTTCAGCAGAAACAGGTCAGAATATTTCTGCACGAACACTTTGGGGGGGAAACACGACGGTGACATTTAAAACTGAGCAGCATCTCCGTCGCCCAGCTTCGAGCAGCTCTTCATCAACTTGGCCAACGAGAAGCTGCAGCAGTTCTTCCTGGGTCACGTCTTCAAGCAGGAGCAGGAGGACTACCAGAGGGAAGACGTCGCCTGGACCAACATCAGGTTCTGCGACAATCAGGAAATTCTGGACCTCCTGGCTGTGAAACCCTGCAACCTGCTGGCTCTGGTCGACGAGGAGAGCCAGTTCCCAAAGGTGGGTGCTCCTGCTGCTCTTTACACAGAGTCACGAATACAAACGGAACCAGGACCAGTCCATCTGTCTGTGGCTCGCAGGGTTCTGACTTAAGCATGCTGCAGAAGATGGACCAGCATCACAAGGGAAACAGGAACTACGTCGCCTCCAAACGCGAAGGAGACACAGACTTTGGGATTCATCACTTTGCTGGAGTGGTCTACTACGACTCCAGAGGTACAAAGTTTAGATGACCGCCACGCGTCCGCTCTGGGTTTTCAGATCCTCATTTATGTGGTTTCCTAAACCCAGGCTTCCTGGAGAAGAACAGAGATGCTGTCAGTTTGGATTTGATCAAGATGGTCAACTTGTCCACCAATCGGCTCCTTCATCAGACATTTGAGTCCCAGCTCCCAAACAGCGAAAAGAAAATCAGTAAGAACAGGAGGGTCACCATGACGCCCAAGAACTCTGTGCGGGTACGAGAATGTGACCTTCCCCACAGTCCTAATCCTACAGCATACGTGCTCTTCAACGATGGTGCTGCTCTCCCCCATCTCCCCTGCAGGCCCCGGCGGACAACTCCAAACAAGTGCCGACGCTGAGCGGTCAGTTCCGCCAGTCTCTGGACTCGCTCATGAAAGCTCTGTCTGCCTGCCAGCCCTTTTTCATCCGATGCTTCAAGCCCAACGACAAAAAGCAGCCAAAGGTAAGCGATACTGAACGGCAGCTTCGGCTGCAACAATCTGTCCCCCGAGCAAGATCAAGAACTTCTCACTGGCCAACAGATCAAAACTTCAGTTGTGTTTGTGAAACTGTGGGAACGGTCTGCTTCTCTCATTTTAAAGTTGTTTTGTAGTGTAAAGTTGTTTTTTTTCCTCCTGGTAACGTGACGTTGAAAAGCGCTGGGACGCTGGCGTGAACAGCATCGTGATCTGTTCTCCTCCAGGTGTTTGACAGGAACCTGTGCATGCACCAGCTGAAGTGCTTCGCCATGATGGACACCATCCACATCAGGAAGCTGGGATACCCAATCCGGCACAGCTTCGAAGACTTCCTGAACCGCTACAGGGTGCTGCTGGACACCACCGCCTGCGACCCCAAAACTGTCAGTCCTAACCTCATTTTATCACATAAAAGAGAAAAAACAGAAATATGTTGACTTGAAAAACACAATGAATGACCGTGGCAGAGAGAAGAGTATATCTTATATTTTATGCCCCTTTTTACAATAAGCATTTATTGTCCACAGCTTTTTTAAATATAATAATTTATTCCTTTTTTTCTTTATTGAACTTGTTCTCTAACTTAATTTCTAAATCTAGCTTTTTTTTAAAGACTTCTGTTCCTTTCAAACTGTAATTCCTTATTCTCTTAACTTCACTCAACACTGTTTGATATTTTACCTGTTTATTGTCTCTTCCTCTGTTAAATCCGTCCTTCATCATCTCGACAGACTACAGCTGCTGCCTGCTGTGAAGCCATCTGTCGCTCTGTGATTCAAGACAAAGACAAGTGGAAAATAGGGAAGACAAAGATTTTCCTGAAGGTGAAGAAATCTTAACACACCAAATTGCTTTTTTTATGTCCATTATGCACGAACTAGGCGGTGCCAGCCAGAAAAAGTATATCGCTATTAACATTAAGCACCTAAAAATGTTTTGATTCCAAGTTGCATTACCTGTTTTCCTTTAAGGATTCCCGGGATATTATCTTGGAACAAATGAGGGAGCGAGAGCTCAACAGGGCAGCTCTGGTGATCCAGACATTCATGAGGGGACGCAAAGACAGGTGCAGAACATTCTGGATCAGAGAGGAAATAGAACCTGCTTGTGCGCTCAGGCTGAATTCTGCCTTTCCTGGGATACTTGACTCCTCTTTTTCTGCAGAATGTCTTTTCTGAGGAAGAGGAGAGCGGCAGTGGTGCTGCAGAATAACTGGAGGAGCTGCAGGAGAAGACAGAAGGTTTGGTGTTTGACTACCTTTTACAGAACTTGCTAAACACAGCTTATCTCAGAACTTTGACCTTTGATTTCTATCATGCTCCAGCAGCTTCATAGCGGCTTCGAGCGGCTCATATCCAGGATCCGGAGTCAGAAGCTGCGGTCGCAGTACTTAAGGCAGCAGGCAGCAGCAAACACCATTCAGCGCCATGTGTGTACCGCTGTGTAAAACTTTGGGCTCCAGTAAACTTCTGTTGATACCGTCAATCAAAATGGAAGCAATATTGAAGCCTTTAACGTGTGGTGATCTCTGTAGCTGCGGGGCTACTTGGTACGGAAGGAGCTGAAGCAGAAAAGCAACGCAGCCGTACTGCTGCAGGCCTTCACCAGAGGAATGTTGGCCAGGAGAAGGACCGAAAAGATTCGGGATGATGTACGTAGCCGCTGAGAGTCTCCGGAGTGAGAGCAGCACAACAATGTAACAATCACACCTTCAAACCCCAAACCCCTGTTTCAAGTAGAACCACGAGCTGGTCACCTTAGATCTCCAGCAGCAACTCTTGGCCATTGCTCAGGAGCTCGAGAAGTCCGAGCCAACCGTTGAACAAGATTCAAGGGAGCGAACAGGTGATCACCAGGCCCCAGGTCCTCTGGAATCATCGGAATCCTCTGATATCGAGGTGAGCCAAAATCTTCTGGCTATGCTAAGTTATCAACACCTAACCAACTGGATGAACCTGTTTTTGCTTGTGAAGGAGGACGGAACCGCAGCGGCCTCCTCTGCAGAACAGGATGAGGAGATTGAGGACAGCAATGAGTTTTCGTTCCATAGCTTCAGCGTCCTTCACTTCCAGGGCCACGCCACGCACACGCACATCACCCAGAGACTCAGGCAGCCTCTCCTACACCACGACGACGAGGGCGACGCCCTGGTGAGGCGAGGAAGAAGGAAGCTTTTCTGAAGAGTTTTGGGGGTAAAACGAGGAATTTCCTCTTCAATTCCAGGCCTGTCTTACTGTTTGGGGGCTCATATTGCATTTTATGGAAGACCTGCCTGAGCCCACGTCTCCAGAAATGGCAGCTAACGATTCGAGGCCCATCTCTCGTAACTTGCCTACGAGGCAAGGCATTAAGCGGAACAGCACAGAGGAGCTGGAGCAGGTTAAGTGTCCAGCCAGACTCTGTATTTTGTTTGGTTTGGCTTTTGTCTTGAATTATTAATATTTGTCTTCACAGAAAGTCTTGAGGAAAAACAAGAAAAAGCACAGAGATGGAAACAGAAGACCCACCGTGATACCTGCAGAGGTGAGTGCCCAGTCATCAGTGACGCGTGCTGTCATCATACGCTGATTCTCATTCTAGTTGGAGGATTTTATAAATGAAGAGGACATGTTGATGGGAGAGAGCCCCAGCCTGCGTCATCCACTTTCATACCTGGAAACACTCCACATTATCGCCAGATCTGGTTTATCGAGAAAAGACATAAGGCACGACCAAAATAAATCCTGACTTCTTCACTGTCAGTGCCTGTCTATTGCTCTTTTCATGTTTTCCTCCTGGCACAGGGATGAAATTTATTGCCAGATCTGCAAGCAGCTGATGAAAAACCAGAACAAGAGGAGCCAGATGAAAGGTTGGACCCTTCTTTCCATTTGTCTTGGGATCTTTCCTCCAACCGATGTCTTCATGAAGGTCAGTCAAGTCAAGTTTTGTCTGGTGTGCTCCCTTAATCACACTGTGTGTACATTATGTTTCACATTCCTAGTTATGACGAGACACTTATAGCACTTAAGATCAATACTAGTAAAACATTATAGGATAAAATTACCCACATTACAGATGCAATGAAAAATGTATTATCTTAATAAAATAAAAAAGCATTTACTGTAATTCTGTTCCCACAGTATTTGGAGAGATTTCTCCTCAAAGGGCCAAAGGGTTATGGAACATATTGTTCTGAGCGCCTGAGTCGTATGAAAGCCAATGGAGAGAGGAAGGAGCCTCCCTGTTGGATAGAGCTACAGGTAGAAATGCTTGTCTCATGTCTTCCAGGAAGCATTCCTGTGCTGAGCAACAGAAGTGAATTAGCTATCAGTTTTCCTTCCACTGCTCCGACTTTCTTTTTCTAAATCCATTTTCTCTCCTGCTGACAGGCTGCAAAATCAAAGGAGCCTATACATGTGTCTGTAGATCTGCTGGACGGGCGCTCGGTCAACCTCCGTCTAGATTCGGCCTCCATTTCCGCTGAAGTCTGTCAGGCTTTGGCAGACAGCATTAATCTGCAGGACACATACGGGTTCTCCGTCTACATCAGCCTCTTTGACAAGGTTGCGCTTAAGCACGTCTAACCGTTTCTGTTTCAGCTCGTACTGATGTTTTACGTTTGTCTAGTTTATGAGTCCTGGTTTTGGGGCTGAAGTGTTACTGAGAAACCCGCTGCTCTGTTATTGGCAGATGTTGTCTCTGGGCAGCTGTGGGAATCATGTGCTGGACGCCGTCTCTCAGTGCGAGCAGGAGATGAGGAGGCGGGGCAGCGAGGAAAAGGACGCCCCCTGGAGGCTCTCCTTTCGCAAGGAGATGTTCGCGCCCTGGCACGACTGCTCCCTGGACCCGATTAGCACGGATCTTATTTACAGACAGGTCATCAAAGGCCTCAAGTCGCACGAGTACACATGCGAGAAGGTGAGGCCATATTAGCCACGCCATCTCTAGTCTCTAATCTAAACTTACCTCGATGAATCAAAATTATGGTTAGAAGAGCAGCCATCCCTGGTCCCAAAACAGAGAAAAGTCACACAGAATACCTAAATATGTCACTAGAACAGAATTCCCCTAACAGGTGAGGAGTGTGGAGTATTTGGCAGAGATAAAAGTCAGACTTTTCCTTCAGTCGTTGATAAGATTCCAAATGAGGGAGCAAGGGTCAGTCTCAGGTTACTCTGTGGAGCAAAGCTCTGTTACCTAAGCAGAGCATGTTGTTCCTATTTAAAGAATCATAATATAAATCCTCGATTTAACTGGCAGGCAGTCAGGAGTGGGTAATATGGAGGCATGCATGAATGTGTCTTATTACACTTACACTTTCCTGACAACAACAAGATTACAGATTACTAACTATTTTTTTTTCACTCCTTGGTTGTTGTATGAGTCTCTTATAAAAGATGTCATTTCTCATCTGCCTGGTGATCTGTTGGCCATCTTGGTTTTGTCAACTTGTTTTCCGTAGTTACAACGACGGACCAGTCGGGGGCAGTGTTAGGGATGACGCAAACGTCCTCTGTAGTTGGCTGAAATGCAACTGTGGCAATGAAACCTGCAATTAGTGCAAGTTTAAACCTCAAAGAAAGTATAAAAAGGCCCCTCTTTGGTCGTAGATAATGCCAGTGGAGACATGAAGTTTCAGAATCTCAGATGATAGCAATGCACGCTCAAAAAGAAGTGTCTGAAATGGTTGTTATGAAATTCCCCAGGAGGATGAATATGTCACCCTGGCAGCGATGCACTATTACATCCGGTTTGGCCCTGCGTACAGCAGAGACAATGTGCAGAAGGTGGTGGAGGAGTGCGTCGCCACCGAGCTCATCGAGCGCAGAGGGATGACAAAGTGGATCGACTTCATCGGCTCGGCGCATTCCCAGGTACAGTGGAGGTGCCCCCTCTTAGCCCGCAGCTCAGGTGAGAGCAGGTCAGATGAACGTGGTGTGGTGACCGTGCAGGCTCCAGAGAGGAAAACCGAAACGGTAAAAGAAGAGCTGGTCAACACTGCCCGACAGAAGTGGCCCCTGGAGTTCTCCAGGTGTTACAGAGTAACAATGATATCAGGTGAGTGGACACGCCGCCCATTATGATCACTCCAGTCACACCCGACCAACAGTGGTGGCTTCAGAAACGTCTGCTTCACAGGACCACCGCTGAACAACGGCACATTTACCGTGGCTGTGAACTGGAGAGGCATCCTCTTCGTGGATGGAAAAGACACGCAGCTCCTCGAGGTCCCTTACCTCAAGATAAAGCGAGTGTACACGAGGTATTGGTGGCATCAGGCCCACGCCGTCTCCTTGAGCTCCAGCACCAAACGTACACAATGTTTTCCTGGCAGCGGCAAATTCAGCTCCCTGTCAGTGAGCTTGACCACCGTCAGCGGAGAGTTTGTCCTGAAGGGCGAGAAAGCTGCAGACATGGCGGCACTCATACGGGAGCACCTGGAGGGGCTGCGAGGACGCTCGGCGTACGCGCTGGCTCAGCGGGACAGCGGCAAAAGCGGTACGGCTCAGCGGCCCGAGCGGGCCGGCGGGGGACGAGGGCGGCCGTGGTCATCTCCAGTCTCTGGTTCTGCAGAAGATCCCGCGTCCCTGGTGTGTACACGAGGAGACCTGCTGCTGGTGGAGAAGGAGGACCACCCCTCCGCTGGCGTGAACTGGATCAGAGCCACCAACCAGAGGACCAACCACAGCGGTGCCGTCTCCAGGGACGTGCTGCTCTTCCTTCCAACCCTGAGCAGACCCTCCGAGGACCTGCTGGTACCGCTTGACGTTTCTCAAAAAATAACGTTTCAATGATTAATCTCACACTTCCAATAGCAGGAGACAGTGAAGGGTTATTGAGGGTTCTGTTGGGCCACCTTTTGTTTCTTCACTCTGATCTGATGTCTACACCGATCTCAAAGGGATCAGATCAGACTCGGCTTTGTTTCGACTGGCAGCCCAAATCGGAGATGTTGTCGGCCCGTCTGCATCGGTTACGGCTGATACGGACGCCGGAGGCGTGTGTCTGCTGTAGCACGTGTGTTGTGTGACTTTAAATGATGGCCAGTTACAACAGCAGACAGATTCAGGCCACGCACCCTCCACGTCACGGCTGCCTCGTCCCAGTCCGGGACAGCGGTCTCTCCAAACCTCCACGAGATCTGCTGGGCTTCCTGCCTTTGGGACGACGTGACATCGCTCATGATGAGGTCGACTTGGAACAACTGGGATCAAATCAGATTCCATTTTTCCACCTTCAGACTAAACAGATTTCTGTTCAGCTATAACAAAAATCTCAGATTACATCCCACACCCAGATTATGACGCTGATTCTATTTATCAGATTTTCTAAAGGCTACTGAGGTGTAGTAACATTTAGATATTCCATGTTCAGACACCAAATCAGCTCTGGGTCCAGGAGATCATGAGATGGTTCAAGCTTCTGCTTGTGATCTAATAAATTGTTCCTGACCCACCAGGAGCTGCTCAGTCCAGCGCAGAAGAGAAGGTCAGTGGCGCAGAACTCTGTGAAGAGGGAAGAAATGGGGGCTCCTGTCTCTCTAAAAGAGTTTGCGCTTGAGAACTTCAGGTACTGACAATGTCTTCACGGTCTTAAATGATGGGAAAAGTAAATGCCTGAGTTAAGAAGTTGGATTTGACTGTGACAGGCCTGCAGGGAGCAGACATGGTGCCTACAAAAGCGAGAGACTGTGGGCTTGTTCCAGGGAACTTCTCAGACAGCCGCTCTTGAAGAACCTCGTGCACAACTCTGAGCTCAGCAACCTGGCCTGCAACGCCTTCACTGATATCCTTTAACTATTTCCTGTTTATAAAGAGAACCCCCTCACACCGTGTCAATTTGTAGCTTTTCTTTCTCTCAACGGCATGAAAACTCCTCCGCTCTAAAGTGCAATTGAATATCTTTAGTTACTCCTTAACCTTTTCCTGCCACCCATCCTGAGGTACATGGGCGACTACCCCATCAATTACGCTCGCCATGCCATAGAGCTGACCGACCAGATCTTTGGCCCGGCCACCCAGCACCACGCCCTGCAGGACGAAGTCTACTGCCAGATCATGAGACAGATGACTAACAACAACAACAGGTGATCCACATCTCATACACACACACACACACACATATTTGCATGGAAATTTGCTTATATTTGTGAAGATCACATATATCATGCCGATGCAGCAGAGAGAGACAAACACATACTGAAGGCTGCAGAATCTGTTTGACTGTGTGGGAATTGTATCAGTTTGCATATTTATACCGCACATAGCATCTGGAAACGATTTATAGAATTCACACACACAATCAAGAGCTGACATGTCCAGTCATCTTTGAATCCTCCTGAACCCTCTCAGGTCGAGTTTGGAGCGTGGGTGGCAGCTGATGTGGCTCTGCACAGGCTTGTTCCCGCCCAGTCCCGCGCTGATGAGCCACGCTCGCCGCTTCCTGGAGTCCCGCTCCAGAGATCAGCTGGCTGCCGGCTGCCTGCAGAGGCTGCAGGAGATGCCGAGGTCTGAAATGCAAAAATCATTAATTGGTTTCAGGGGAGGTTTGGACTCTTTAGCTTGTGTGTGTGTTTCAAACATCAGTAAGGAGCCCAGGAGGTTTCCTCCCGACCTGGCAGAGCTAGAAGCCATCCAGCAGAACAGCACCCATGTCTACCATAAAGTTCACTTCCCAAATAAAACAAATGAGGTACGACACAAAGCAGCTGAACGTCTTTTAGCTGGAGCTTTCCAGTGCAAACATACGGAATATGAATTTCCTCACCTGGCCCGAGCTCGCAAGCACGTTGCCCCAAGTGTCCGCTCGCTGTTCTGCAGATATTTGAGGTGACATCGACCACCACCAACAGAGACCTGTGTCATAGCATCGCCTCCCGGCTCAAACTGGGCTCATCCGACGGGTACGGCCTCTACCTGAAAATGCGGAAAAAGGTGAGGCTGTGCTTTTTCTCCGCCACTGGCCACATCATGATTTCTGCGCTCGCAACATTTGCCAAGGAGAATGTCTGAATATGGTGACATTCTGGTCTTCCAGATGACAAGCTTGGACGAGAGTCACTATTTCTTTGACAGTACAAGACAGGCCTCGCACTCTTTGAAGGAGGCCAAGAAGGCCAAAGGTCACCTTTCATGCTGGCACCGTCCATTTTCACAGACTGAGGACGGGTCTTTACTAATTCAACCTTGCTCTTTCAGCCAGTGCAGCCGCTCACCTCTACCTGGTGATGTTCAATAGGAAACTCTGGTTGAACGTGACCCCGGGCAAAGATCTGGTCGCGGACCTCACCTTTCATTTCCCTCAGGTATTCGGTCGATCTTTTAAACCTCACAGGAGCGCTGTGGTACATGACCTCTGCGGTACATGACCTCTGCGGTACATGACCTCTGTGGTGGTGGCTCCATGCAGGAGGTGCATGCATACCTAAAGGGCCGTCACAACTGCACCAAAGAGGACATGGTGCATCTGGGCGGGCTGCTCTTCAAAATCCAGGTCGGTCCAGACAGACCGCGGGCAGTCACAATCCCCCAAATGCTGAAGAAGCTCGTCCCGGCCGACCAGATCAACGTCATGAGCCCGGCGGACTGGGAAAAGGTAAAAGTGAGGAGTGCGGTGGACGGAGACTCGTGACCGAGGCGTCTGCCATTCATCCTTATTTGATCTTCCCTTTGCAGCACATCTCCTCCTCCTACAAAAAGCAGCGAGGCCTCACCGTGCAGGAGGCCAAAGTCAGCTTTCTCAAAGTCCTTTCAACATGGCCGACCTTTGGATGCGCCTTCTTCGAAGCGGAAGTGAGTTATGTGGTTAACGTGGCACCAGACAGACACCAGACTTTATTTCAGCGTTGTGTTTTTTTTTTTTTAATCTCTTCCACCACAGCAAACGTGTGAAGCGAGCTTCCCCAACGCCATCTTGGTGGTGATCGGCAAACAAGGCGTGGGCTTCAGGGACCCAGAGACAAAGGTAGGAACGGCTCCGACGTGTCACTTTTAAGCGCGGCGCTGCGTGTGACCGGACCGCCCTGTGGATGGTGCAGGAGGAGCTGGCCGTGTACCCGTTCAGCCGCATCACAGATTACCACAGCAGACGCACACACTTCCACATGACCATCAAAACCGTGATGAAGGGCAACAACTTCGTCTGCGAAACCTCACACGTGAGTGGCCGGCCCCGTCGGGGTGGGAAAAAAAAAATATCTTTTTTAAGCACATAACCCAACACGACTGTGACTTTTGTCCCGTTTTAGAGTGACATTATCGAGGACCTCCTTCACTCTTACATCAGCATGTACGAGAGGCAGAGACTTCCTCGAGGATCGACCTTCTCATCTGAGGTTGATTATGACGATTTTTTTTAAGCCTTTTAACGTGAATGGTGCGGATCTGCAGGACAAACAATGAGGGAATCAGTCAGGCATACAAAGGGAAGTTTTTACAGAGGAAATTATACATTTGCCTGCTCATTTATGAATTACTCGTCCATCTTACAGTGAATGGATACATGCATTTAATTACCTCTGATTTCACTAATTACATTTGCATTTGTATCACACATTTTGAGCCTCATTAATCTCAACGTGAAACTTAATCTCAGATTAATTACAACTGTCTTTTTCAGATGATAGGGCAAATTAAAATACAGCAGTACACATGTTCATATAGATTTGATTAAATAATACTGCGCTGTGCTGTATATTTTACCATATATTACTTACTCACACACAAGCAATGCAAGCATGTTTTAAAGATTATTTGCAATAGCAACAGTTAGAGTTATTTATCATAGGTTTTGCTTTAAGTAAATGTTAATTGGAACTAGATAGGCTTTGCACTTAAACTGTTTTGAAAGGTGGATTAGTTATAATCTCTGCATCATTCAATAGGGTGTTTAATTTCAATATGAATATCCCTTTTATCAGCATTTTTAATGTTTCATCAAAATAGTCCCGCCTTTTTAGTTATGCATATTTTCCACACGCCTTTACAATTAAAATTATTATGATGGTGTTTGGGGTGTTTTTTTGTACATGAATTAAACAGTTTCCCAAATGTCAGCCAACATTCTTAATTCTTAATTCTAAATTTTCCATTGGACATCTGATGCTCCTGGAATGTCCCCACTGCTGCCACAGCCACATCCCCCTTTCTCCAATTTCACTGATCAAATGACATCACAAACCCTAACTCTGTGTGTGTGTGTGTGTGTGTTTGTTTAGTAGTGGAATGTAATACTGCTTATACAATCCTCCCCATTGCCTGTCAAGTCTATTGCACTGTTACCATGGAAACCATGTGACCAAAAAAAAAAAAAAAAATCAGGTTACCACTGGCAGGTGCATATGAGGTGCAGGATGATTGTTTGTGCCTCAGTTGGTTTCCTGATGCAATCTGACTGCAAGCAGAGCGGCGGCGTGGCTGCACAGCGCCCTCACGCTTACTACGAACGCTGGAAGTAACTCATTAATTTATACTGGAATTTACTTTTGCGGTGTCAGAGGTTAAATGTCGTTCCTTCAGACGAAAACAAAGTGGGCTGAAACGGATGAAAGTGTGTGTGCGTGTGCGTGTGTGTGTGTGTGTGTTTTGTTTTTTTTTTGCTCTTATTTCCCAATTACGGTCTGGGTGTTTAAACAACCGGACTCGTATAAATTAAGGAGAACTATGAAGGCCCCTCAAAGACAGCTGCACAAACCTGCGTGCGTGCGTGTACGTGTGCGTGCGCGCGCGTGCGTGTGTGTCTGTTTGCCCTACAAGGATGCAAAGGCATTTTGATGCACTGCACCAAATATGGAACAAAGGACCTTATAGCCCAGACCACATTACTATCTCTTTTAACACACGCGCTCGCGCGCACGCGCTTAGATTGCACTTCGCATAGATTCCAACTAAGTGCGTTTATTTACGTAAAAATAAAATAAAAATAAACAAATGTTCACGCGTGCGCATGCATATATTTGAATGCGCACGCGTGAATAATGTAAATGTTTGCACTCATAATGTGTGTGTGTGTGTGTGTGTGTGTGTGTGTGTGTGTGTGTGTGTGTGTGTGTGTGTGTGTGTGTGTGTGTGTGTGAGTGTGTGTGTGAGTGTGTGTGTGTGTGAGTGTGTGAGAGTGTGTGTGTGTGTGTGTGTGTGTGTGTGTGTGTGTGTGTGACAGTGAGTTGGTGCGCGCGAGCCGGCAGGAAGGCGCGCGCGAGCCCGGCTCCAGCCTCGCGATAGCCTCGCCTACCGGGAGCGTCGCGAGGCTGGATGCTGAGGGGCGCGCGGCGCGGGTCCCGTCTGAAGAAGCCGCTCCTCTCCGCGCCGCGCGCACGGCTCACGCGTAGCGGGCGGCCGCGAGGGCTTCCGACGCAGCCCGCCCCCGGTGTCTCCGGCAGGTGTGAGGGCGCGAGCGAGAGAGAGAGACACACAAATAGAGAGAGAGAGAGAGAAAGAGGGGGAGGGGGGGGGAGGAAAGGGAGAGAAAAAAGAGAGAGAAAGAGGAAGAAAGATGGTCGCAAGTTCGGGATTTCCGCTGACGGCAGCGTGCGCGCGGGCTCCTCTCGGCGGAAAAGTGGCTCCATGAGTGTCCAAAGTAACAGTGGAAGTGGTGGAAGTTTGGAGGCGACGCCATCTTGGTCGCGGCTCTCCGCGTCCCCAACGATCCCTCAACAACATCCGACGGCGGCGGCCAAGAGCAGGGAAGGTACGGCGGCGCCCCGGGGTGCGCGGCCGCGCCGGGGCTCCCCCCCCGCGCCACCACCCACCGGTGGGTGAGGGTAGGGGGTAGGGGGAAGGGGGGGGGAGCTGGGGGGGTGTTTTTGGAGGGGGGTGTTTGTTTGGGAGCAGGAGCGGGTGTGAAGTTGAGCGATGCTCGAGGACGCCGGAGCGTCAGCTGTCAGCGGCCGGCGGGGGCTACCGGGGCTGCACAAAGGCAGCGCTAGCGTGTTGTTCTGCTAATAAGACCCCCCCCCCCCCCTCCACCTCCTCCACCACCACCACCGCCACCTCCTCCTCTTCCTCCTCGGTATCTCGGTTCGTCGTCGCGGCCGCTTTTCTCTCTTTTATGATTATTTTATTTTATTTTTTCCGTGGCGGCTCACGACGCCAGGAACACCTAGTTTTTGTGTGTGTGCGCGTTACACAACGCCGCCGTGCATGCACGCAGCAGCGGTGCGCTGCAGCGCATGCATCTGCTGCTGGAAACTTGAGCACAGGCCTTTGACTTCACCTCTCCGGGCTCCTCTCGGGGCATCTGTTTACTGTCGACAATCCTTCCTTTTTCTTTTTTTTTTTTTTTTTCTTTTTTTTATTCTTACGCCGACGTCGCTAAACGGCAGGATGTGAAAAGTAGTTCTCGCAAGTGGAACCGAGCATCCGCGTCGGTTGTTGTTTTGACACACGAAATGCACGGTGATCTTAATCACTGCAACTGAGGAGGAATGCCAGCAGGGCTGATTAGCCTTTTACCCGTTTTTGTGCTCGGATGCGCGGTAGTTCGGCCTTAGAAAGTTGGACACGCATAGAGTGAGCAGGGTGATCGTCAGCTTTGTCCTTAAATAACCTGTCAAGAGGCCTTGCGGGGTGCTTTGTGTTTCATAATATCCATTACGCGTTTTAGGGCTTACCCCCCCCCCAAGCCAGAAGCTACGTACAGAAGATATGCAGGAAATGTCCAATAAGGAAACAAACACTTTGCAGCAGCAGCAGGGAACACGGGGCGTGTGTACGTGCACGTATTTCTCCACCTGGAGACTGGTCGTCAGAGATGAGGGGCCAGGTCAGGCATTTCTTGCGCCACATTGTCGAATTGCTTGCAGGTTTTGACTATTTTTAGGGCAGTTTCAGATGCAGATCCGAGCCTGAAACGCTGAAAGGTCGCGTCCTGCTCCAGCGGTTCCAGGAACATTAACGCGCGTGTGGCACAAATTCAGAAAAGGCCCACGTCAGTTCCTCGTTGGAAAAATGCAGCATACGGAAAAAAAAAAAGCGCCTGTGGGATAAAGAGATGAAACTTCAGTATCATTATCTCTGGTGTTGTGCTGAGATCCTTTAATGTCGAGGACTGCTGTGAATTTTGGCGACTTTAATAACTGCAGCATCGCCCGTCTACCCCGTCTTCCACTCATGGCATCAAAGTGCGTCTTTTCAAGAGCTACCTGCTGCCCAGTTGAATCATATCCATTTTTTCCTATTTTTATCCTGTAATCACTCTAATTTTCTCTAATCCTCCCCCAGATACTGTCCTCCGTCTCATCCGCTTAATGCTGATTTTTGTTCCTCCTCAATAATTCTCCCGCAGCAAAGTGATCGGGACTGCTCCCCGGATGCGCGTACGTGTCTGACTCTGGTTTACTATTTGATGCCAGTCCCCATGGAGGAGCTGCACAGCTTGGACCCCAGGAGACAGGAGCTGTTGGAGGCCAGATTCACGGGGGCCGTCACTGGCAACACCGTAGGCAGCACTGGGAGCACCAGCGGAGGTGCTAAGGTAACCGCGGCGCGCAAACACCAAACGTTTGTACTTTGAGGGCGGCGGGCGAAAACGCAGCCCTTCCCCGGGGGCCCGCTCCCGTCGTCAGACTGATGAACAGACAAGATGGCTTGGACGGTTTAGTTTGGGATTTTCTCCCCCTCCACGTTGTATCTGTCAACAATAAATTAGAACTCGCAGGCGGGGATCAGCACTCGTATTAATATTCTTAAACCATCAGTAAATACCGCCAGCGGGGATCCCGGTTGATCACGTGACCCGAAGGTTGCCATTTTGGTAAAGATTATTCCGGTTTTCTAAGAAAAGAAATGAATTTGGGGAGAATGAGCACATGTTGGAAGATTGACAAATACACGCCTAATAATTGGAGATCTGGATTCCTTTCGGTGGGTGTCAGACTAAATAACTGCCTGCCTTTATTTCACTGATGTTTATGTAATGAGAAACATTTTGGATTGCGTCATTCCGCGTCTTTAGTCCCTGATCTGTGCTCATCTGTGTGATTTCCTGTTTTAATGTGCGTAGGGTCTGGCCAACGAGTCCTCCAACCACAGTTATGGCAGCTTGGGCTCATCCAGCGACAAGGAGTCGGAGGTAAAACACGTGAATCCATTATTTTCCACAGCGATTGGGTTTATTTTAGGGAGTCAGGAGGCATAGTGAGTTATGCAGATGCAGCAAAGCCATAGATGCCGTTCAATTTTTTTTTTCTTCCTCTGCCCACTCGTCGTTCCGTCTCTCCCACTACCTCCACCTCTCCTCTTTCTAGAACTCCGATTTGAAAAGAGGGAGCTCCCCTGCCTACTCGGTATGTACTCTTTCTTTCCTGATCTCTCAGCTCTGAGAGCTGAAACACATGGGATTTATTTCTCCTTTTATTCTGTCTCTCTCATTTCACAGACCCCAGAGAAGAAGCCTTCTGAATCATCCCGAGGCAGGAAAAGGAAAGCTGACACCTATTCTGAGAGTAGTCAAGGTACCACTGATGCTTGTAAGATGAAGTACGCGAAAGCATCTGCGGGTTTCTCATATTTAATCTCTGGATCTATATTCCATACAGGGAAGTCCTCCACACGTGGGCCGAAGATCAGCGACTATTTTGACGTGAGTATTTTTGGCTTCTCGTCATTCTGAGGAAGGTTCTTTGCTTGAACTCTTTTTTTTTTTTTTTCCCCCCCTCTGCAAAGTTCCAGGGTGGAAATGGTTCCAGTCCAGTCAGAGGCCTCCCATCCACTCGCCGTTCTCCACAGAACTCTCACTCCGCTCCGGGCTCCATTGTGAGTTTCAATGCACTGACTCTTTAATGCTGATGTGAAAATGAAACGCTGCATTCCTTTTTTTTCTTTTTTTCTTCTTTAGATCCGTCAGAACAGCTCGTCGCCCACCAGTCTGTGTTTCGGGGAACACAACCCAAAACCCTCCTTGAGCAAGTGTGTTCAGGTAATTTTGACGCGCGAATGAAACGAAAGCACTTCCCAAACACTTCCCCTCCTGACTGGTACGTCTCTCGTAGACGGAGTTAACCGGCCTGAAACTCGCTGCCCTGGAGAGCAACAAGAGCCTGGACCTGGAGAAGAAAGAGGGACGGATAGATGATCTGCTCAGGGTTAGCGAGGGGGCGGAACAACACCATTGTCTTTGTGTTGTTTCTGCGCACATTACAAGTAGATTTGACAGAGCCCACCCTTATCTCGCCAGGCCAACTGTGACCTACGGAGGCAGATAGACGAGCAACAGAAACTCCTGGAGAAATACAAGGAGAGGCTCAACAAGTGCATCACCATGAGCAAGAAACTGCTGATAGAGAAGGTATCTGCGTTCATGTTATTCAACCAGTGAAGCCCTGGATTGGGCCTTTATTGTCCCCAGTATGCAGAAAACACACGGTCCATAGTTGACATAAGCCTGATATGTGTCTTCTGTTCACGGTTATATTGCGCAGAGAAATAGATGGTGATGAAATTGTTTTATTAGCTCTGTGGCAGACATTAGTTTTCCATTAAGACTGCACAGATAAAGCACCGAGGACAATGCAGAGCAGCGTGTTATGAACAGGTTTAGTGCACAGGAGTCATGTGACTCGTCTAATGTGTCTGCTGAATGCAAATACGTCTGCCAGCTGCACCTTTAGGGGTAAAGCTGTAATCACGGGGCCAAATGGTAGAGGACGGTTTTGCTTTTACGTTTTCTCCCGACGCACCCGAGCGAAGATGTTTGTTGTTTTCCCGACGTGATCCCGCAGAGCACTCAGGAGAAACAGTCGTGTCGGGAAAAGAGCATGCAGGACCGCCTCCGCCTGGGCCACTTCACCACCGTCAGACACGGGGCGTCCTACACGGAGCAGTGGACCGACGGATACGCATTCCAGAACCTGATCAAGTGAGAAACCCTGCGCCCAGTTTTTAAATCGAGTCATGGAGGCACGCTAACGAGCGCAGAGTCGGCGCAGCCGCGCGTGCGCAGAAGTGATCCGGCGCCTGTGTCGTCCTGTCCGCCCAGGCAGCAGGAGGGCATCAACCAGCAGAGGGAGGACATTGAGCGGCAGCGGAAGCTGCTGGCCAAGAGGAAACCTCCAAACCCCGCGTCCCCCTCGCTCTCCGTGGCGTCCACGTCCGAGCCCAAGCAGCGCAAAACGAAGGTGGTGAACGGCAACGACTCGGACCCCTTCCTGAAGCCCACCTTGCCTCAGCTGTGAGTTTGCGGACTCCCCGTTTTCGCTCGCGTTACGCTGAAAATCGTGCGTTTCGAGACTCGATTGCCTCCTAATCTTCTATCGCCAGGTTGACCCTCGCTGAGTATCACGAACAGGAAGAGATCTTCAAGCTCCGCCTCGGACATCTGAAAAAGGTCAAACAAATTTCAGAGCTGCCGCGGTCTTTGATAGAGACACCGTTTTAACGCGCTCTGATCATCAAAGGGGAACTGAGTCCAAACTCTTCTCCTGCAGGAAGAAGCAGAAATCCAAGCGGAGTTGGAACGGTTGGAGAGGGTGAGGAACCTACACATCAGGGAGCTGAAGAGGATAAACAATGAAGACAGTTCAGCGTAAGAAAATACTCTCCTTCAGAAAACATGAGCAGCATCCTGAGCTTGAAAACATGGTTAACCCACAGATTTAAAGACCACCCCACCCTGAATGAGAGATACCTGCTGCTGCACTTGTTGGGCAGAGGTGGTTTCAGTGAAGTCTATAAGGTAATTTCTCTGCGGGGGGTGTTGCCTCTCTCTCTGTGAACCCGGGCAGCGACGTAATCATTTTTATTCTTCCGTTCACCCACAGGCTTTTGACCTGTTTGAGCAGCGTTACGCAGCCGTAAAAATTCACCAGCTCAACAAGAACTGGAGAGAGGAGAAGAAGGAGAACTACCACAAGTAGGCCTGGCAAACGGGCACAAAGGGCGGATTTAGGGTTTCACCCCCGCTAACCCACGCTGACATCTCCTTCCAGGCACGCGTGCAGGGAGTACCGGATACACAAGCAGCTGGACCATCCCAGAATAGTCAAACTGTACGACTATTTCTCCTTGGATACTGACACGTGAGTCACCTTTGACCTCTGGCAGCTGCACTTCTGCTGGGTAGGCATGTTGAGACAGTTTTAATTGTCCAGTTTTGGTATAAAAGCGTTTTTTTTTTCCCCCCCGACCGCTTAAAAACACTTTTGATACACGTTCAAGCAGATAACATCAAGGTCTCCTCAGATTGGCCGAGACCGAACGGTAAAAGCCTTTGACGTGGGGACGCTGGTAGCCCTTTGTAAAGGGTTTTGACTGTGACTTGATCACAAGAGATGCTTCCCCCAAAGCAAAGCTGGATTTTATTTAGGAAACAGAATAAACAATTCTGCGTGAGCGCATAAAGGGCGAATGTCGGCTCTCAGCTCAGGTTCTGGGTCAAAGAGCAGATCAGATGGAAGGCTGGATGTCAGTCAGGCTTACGCGGCGGCAGCAGAAGGTCTGGGTGCTGACCTTTGACCCCAAAACGGGAGAAGGGGATTAAAATGATCCTCTTAGTTTGTGATGGTTGAAGATGCTTGTAGGTGGAGATAAGTGAATCAATAAGCGTGACCTTAGCGTTCCTATGATTCTCGTGCGTCCACCTCTAGGTTCTGCACTGTCCTGGAGTTCTGTGAAGGCAACGACCTGGACTTCTACCTGAAGCAAAACAAGTTGATGTCCGAGAAGGAGGCGCGCTCCATCGTCATGCAGATCGTCAGCGCTCTGCGTTACCTCAACGAAATCAAACCCCCCATCATCCACTACGACCTCAAACCCGGTGAAGTCGCGTGACCGCCGAGCGTTCCGGTGTCCCCCGTGTGGACTCTGTCTCACTCTCAACCGTCTCTCCGTCTGCCCGACGAGCAGGTAACATCTTATTGGTGGACGGCACGGCCTGCGGAGAAATCAAAATCACTGACTTCGGCCTGTCCAAGATTATGGACGACGACAACTACGGGGTGGACGGGATGGACCTCACGTCACAGGGAGCCGGGACTTACTGGTAATACGGAGAGCTGGGGTTGTTGTCACGGCAACGGGGAGGGGAAACGTTATCTTATTGTTCTGTGTGTGCTCCTGTGGTTTAGGTATCTTCCTCCGGAGTGTTTTGTGGTGGGTAAAGAACCTCCAAAAATCTCCAACAAGGTGGACGTGTGGTCAGTGGGAGTTATCTTCTTCCAGTGCCTCTACGGCCGCAAGGTTCGCCTGAAAACTGACTCTCAAACACACGAGTGATCTCTGGGTTTTTGGCCCAGAGTGCTTGACCGGGTTTGCTGATTCTTCTTGGTCTCCCCCAGCCGTTCGGTCACAACCAGTCCCAGCAGGACATCCTCCAGGAAAACACCATCCTCAAAGCCACAGAGGTCCAGTTCCCTGCTAAACCCCAAGCTAGCACAGAGGCCAAGGTACGGCGCAGCTTTAAGTCCTTTTAACCCAGACCGACCCAGACCCTGTGACATAGCGTCATGTCTCCCCGTCCTCCCTTGGCTTAACGTTCATCAGCCAGGTCCTCTGACATGTTGCAATGTTAAAGTATTTTTGACATGCACATACACTCATTTAAGTGTAATTGTCTCCCAAAGAATGTGTCTCTCCTGTAACCTGTTGCTACTTGCCTGGGCTCGTGAAGCCGTTTTAACGTGTAGCTATAAACCCGGTTCAAAGATCAGCTGCAGCCTCGGCGTCACCCCCCCGAAGACCCCCCCGACGAGGACACGAGCTCCCGCCTCCTCCTGACGCTGTTCTCCCCTCCGCAGGCGTTCATCAGGCGGTGCCTGGCCTACCGCAAAGAGGACCGCTTCGACGTTCACCAGCTGTGCTCGGATTCGTACCTGCTGCCTCACATGAGACGCTCCAACTCGTCCGGCTCGCTGCAGCCCTCCGCCTCATCTCTCCCCACCTACTGACTGACCGGCACTTGAGACGGCCCGCGCCCGCCCGCGACAGGGTTGCTCGGGTTCAGCGGATAATAGACGTGGCTATTTTTTTAAAATTGTTTTTACTTGAGGTGTTCCGGAGTTGGATGATCTCGCGGCGGACGAGAAGAGCTGAAGGACTGGAGGAGGGGGGAAATGCGCCCCTTGCAGATCGTACCCTCGGAACTCCAGCGGGAGCCACGGGCGAAGCGGAGAACGGGAGGGTTTCCAGTTTGTAGCAGGAAGTGGAAATGTTGTAGCTAGTTGTTTTCTTCATGGACTTTATTAATCAGCAGCTGTAGGGTTCCTCGACGCCCTGTCCAAGCTCACCTTTTGCGGCTCCGCACCACCCCACACCTCACAAGACGGCTTATGATTTCTGTCGCCGTGTATCTGTCCCTCTTATCCGAGGAGCGACGTGTAACTTGTAACCCTGACGTGTTTAGACTAACAGGAAAACGGCCCAGATGAGACGCCTGGGCTCAGTTTTTTTTTTTTTTTTTGCACTTCCATTCCAGATTTCGCAGATTTCTGGTCTCACTCGCGGCATGAAGTACGGCAGCGTGGGCTACTTCTGGACTGCAGGAAGCCAGCGTGTGGCTTCACATTTGTCTTTTGTTGCTAAGCAATTTGGACGCACCATCGGGTTCGCGGATCGTGGGTCTGCGTGCTGGAGACTTGGACTGAACTGTAGGACCAGTCGTTGCTGTGCCGTGTCAGTTAAATGTACATTTAATGTGCAGGTGACCTTGACTCACTAGCAAACACAACGAGGCTCATGCTCGCTTCCCACCATCTCACTTTGCTCCGTTTGTTTGACGCTTTCTTCCACGAAAGCCGTTCAGTCTGCTGCTATAAATGTTGCTTTTAATCGTGCGTGAATGGTCTCTGCCTGGCTTACGTGGATACTTAAACTCTCACTTAGAGGAACTCATCCTCCAGGACCCTTTTTAAGAAAACACCCGCCGCATTTTTATTTTCACGTACAAGCCCAAAAGACGATACGCAGAGGGCCAGACGAGGTGCGGAGCACGTGGACATCCGGGGGGGAGCACTACGAAGTCAGAGAACATCACCACTGCTTGTTCCACCTCCTATAAGGCAGGGGACATCAACCTCCAGCGGGTCGATGACCAAGGATGGTCAGCTGAGAGCAGGCTGGGGGCAGCCACACAGTGATGTGTAGAATACAATATGAAGGTGTAGAATTACATCCACTGTGAGGACATTGTTGTGGTTTAGCGTTGTCAACACAATTGGATGGGCCCTGCAGTGCTACCCTCTGACTGGCTGTCACAGCATGATTTAATGCAGTTAGAAATCATGGATGTATCTAAGTGTTGTCATCCTGTAAATAAAATGCTTACCTGTAGTTTCCTCCTGGCTGCTCTTTGTTCTTGTGGGGGTGCTGGGGGCTGATCCTGGCTGGGTGTGTGAGCAGGCTGGTGCAGATGGATGCAGGTGTGGAGTTTCATCTCCTCTCTTGGGTCTGCCCTCTTGGTTTGGGGGGGGGGTGTTCTGGTGTCTCCCTGTTGCCTGTGCTCCTCCCGGGGCTGGGGATTGAACCATGGGCCTTGAGGTTCACAGCCGTGTGCCCTGCTGACCGAGCTACCACCACCCACCACCCTGTGGTTCCTGGTGACATTCTGAGAGTCAAACAGACATGGACTCTGGGACTTCAGCTTCTCTCTCAGGTCTCACTTTATTTGTTGTGTAGATGAGCTAAAACACCCCCCACGTATCGGATGAAACGCGAGGAACCGCCCGATCTTGGCCGTCTGCCCTTAAGAAACGGCACAATGTGAAAGTTCTGTGAAACGCAACATCTGTCCGCTTTGACAAACTGTAACTTGATCTGCTCGGGTGCAGTAAAGCGTAAAACAAACACATCTGTCCTTTCTGAATTCTGTCTGCTGCAACAAAATGGCTGGGCCCCACCGCCACACAGATGGAGCGGATGATTAACGACGGTCGCACTTAGACAGATGTCAGTACGGAGCTCAGCAAGACACGAGTCGGATCACATTAGCGGTGGGGCTGTGGATCCAGGCTGTCGTTCAAACGCAGGAAAGATCCCCTTAATTCCTGCAGTGAGACCCATATTTCTCATTATGCAACGTCGGAGTCTTCCAGAGAACCTGAAGCGGAGGATTATCTTCATCTTTTCATGTGCAATGTCTGAGCCTCAAAGTGTTGCCTCCACACGATTGTGTCACACTTCTGAGAAGGAACAGGTTGCAACAGGACAGACAGAAGGTCATTGTGTAAAATTAATTTGGCTTTATTGCTCACTGTGCACACTGGTGTTCAGAAGCTTGTTACAGCGACGCCTCGTGGCCGCGCCGCAACACTGTCCACCGAGTCGCGAACGCCATGCCAGGAGGAGACTTCCGCTCTAATTTCTAACCCCGCACCAACAATTCACCCGACCTGGTGATCGCCCGACAGCAGGCACAGACACTGGGTTCAGCAGCTCGTGTTGAAGCCGCTCACCCTGGCACGACCTTCAGCCTGCAACCCTCTGACAGATGGGTACTGAGTAGTTGTGGATATACATGAAGACATGAGAAAAGAGCCTACGCCTTTCAAATCACAAAAAAATGGTGCAAATTAATGCAGGTTCATTCATTGGAAAGAGATTTTTACAGCAATTTCATGAGAAATAAAGTCAATCAAATTAATCTGTTGATCAGAGGGACTAATAACTAAGGTTACAATGTTGGGGCTGCACGAAAAGACCAGAATTCTTTAGTAATAATCCTGACGAACGGGCCTGGAACTTCTGTTATTGCTGTTCCACTGGGACCAGTTAAATGACCAGTGGGCTGAATTCATTGATTTATTGTCCAGCCCCGTTAACACGCGGTTTATATATATATAAAAAAAAATATTAAGGAAACGGAGGAATGCCAGATCAGAAAGCTGAATTCTGCAAAAAGTTCTTTGCCGTGTTGTAACCGCAGGGGTCAAAGCAGGCTGCAAACCAGAGAGGGCCTCGTCTTCCTCGTGCAGTAGTGTAGGCGCCGTCACAGCAGGCCTCGCCCCCCTCCCGGAGCCCGCCAACCTCTGCGTCTGAACTGGAGCAGCCGTCGTGTGTGTGTGTGTGTGTGTGTGAGAGAGTGTGTGTCCCCTCGTGGCCAAATAAATAGAGAGAAACAGAAAGACAAGACGGGAGAGAGAGAATCCAGGTGTGTGTGTGTGTGTGTGTGTGTTTTGGTCTGACGGTACAGCCGACTTCCTCGGTTACGACGTTTGTGTCGTTTCGGCGGGCACTGGCGATTCCCCGGTGTCTGCGGAGGCGGCCTCCGCGGGGAGTGTGGGCTCGGCGGCCGCGGCCTCGCTCGCCGCCGTGACTGTGACCGAGGCCGCGGGGGCGGCGGTGGAAACGGGCAGGAGCGGGGGCACGCCCTGGGGGAGGACCGGAGGCAGCTGGGAGGGGAGCATGGTCGGTAGGGAGGGCAAGGGGGCCAGGCCTGGGATGTTGAGGGGGGGGAGAGATGCCAGAGGAGGGACTGGGGGGGGCAGAAGGGAAGAAGGAGTTTTAGTAAAAGTGAGTTTTGTGGCGTGGTGATGGGTCAGAACCCAAATGTGTTCACCTGTTGATCCTACTGGTAACGACACTGAGCTGAGGTCTGGTAGAGGCAGGTTGAGATTGGGCAGGTTGGGGAGGGGGGGTAAGCCCCCCGCAAGAGGCATCAGACCTGCAGTCACACACACACACAAACGCTGCAGCGAGCAGGTCGGCTCCTTTTGATTACAGCTGCTTCGTAGCGGAGAACTCACCTGGTAGCGTGGTGGTGGGGTTGAAGCCGGTGGCAGCAGGATTGAGGGGGGCGAGGGGGCTGAAGGAGGGGCTGGTGGAGGAGGGGAGCAGGGGTACCGTGGGCAAACCTGGGGGGGGAGAGCGACACGCCTTCACGTGGGGGGGGGGATTGAAAACTGAAAAGAAGAAATAAATGTGGACGGGCGGGTTCCCCTACCTGTCTGCAGCTCGCTGGGCATGGTGGGGGGGGCTGCGCTGAGCGAAAGGCCGGAAAGCGAATCCTCCAGGCCGGTGGGAATGACGGGGGCTGCGGGGGGAGGGGTCACTGCTGACAGCTGGACCTGAAGGAGGAAAAGAAACGCCGTTTTGTCAAGTGCCCGGCATGGACAATGAGGACAGTTGTTTTTAATCTGAGCCCCCAATCTGTGGCGTACACACGCAGCATGCTAATAAAGATGTGTTTGGCTTTGAAGCAATAAGATTGTGAAGGATAACATTCAAGAACATTCCATTGTTTTTAGTCCCGCTGCGCGCGGGCGTGTGTGTGTGTGTGTGTGTGTGTGTTCTCTGACCTCGGTGAATCCGTCCTTCAGCGGACTGATGGGGTCGCTGGCAGAGTTTCCAGGAAAGCTGATCTTCTTCCCCTCTCCGAAGGGCTTGGTGGGAATCCTGTGCAGGTATCCGTAGCCAATCCCACATCCGAGACTGAAAGAGGAAACAAAACAGGGCGGTTAACGGTCTCCTTCCAGCCCCGCTCCGACAGCTCGTCCCACAGCTGACCCCACTGTTGGACGGTATCATGAACCATTACTTTACTCTACCAGACCTTAATAAAACGGCTCATTTAAGAACTTTTCCACAGGTTGATGCGCACAGAGATGAACCCAGCTTTACCTGCCATCTCCTCCCCAGGCACTGTTGGGTGTGATGACCACCTCTCTGCAGTTGTCGGTGTCAGTGTTGTACACGTAGAGCTTCAGGCCCTTCCCCTCGTGACTCTCGATCAGAGAGAAAAGGTCCTCCGACTGTCGAGAGGACGAAAAGAACACACAAAAATAAAAAGGACACGTAAGAGGACACGAGGGACACGAGGGGATGAGGGAACGCGAGGGCAACCGACCTCGTTCATGACGGTATCTGCCCCGATGATGTAGTCGGTATGTGGCCGCAAACCAGCGAGAGCTGCTGGGGAGTTGGGCTCCACCTCCTGAGGAGGACAGACGCAGAGGCGTCAGCACAGACGCTGGGGCGTAACCTTAGAAACGGGTCGCACGGAGTAGAAATGCGCTGGCTCTTACCAGCACGTGCCAAACATTCTCGTTGGCTCCTTCAAAGCTGCAGAAGCGGATGGAGACCCCGAGCAGGCCCTGCCCCCCCCACAGGTTGCTGGGAGTGACCGTGGCCTCCCGCAGCTCCAGGGTCTTCGAGGAGTAAACCAGCATCTTCACCGGCTTCTCCACGCTGGCTTTGAGCAAGTCTTTTAACGTGTCGTTGTCCTTGTTCTGTAGGGAGGAGGAGGAAGGAGGGTGACGCCACTGACACAAACAGCCCCCACAGTCTGCTCGGCCCCCTTACCAGCCGGGTGTTGTTGATGGACACGATGAAGTCGAAGAAGGGCTCCAGCCCCGCTCGGTGCCCGGGCGAGTTCTCCTGCACCTTCAATCAAACACACACGGTTTCAACGACCAGCCCGACCGACCCCAGCAGACACCACCTCCACATCGCAGGACGCCAGATACATCCGATGCACGCTGCAGCCTGCACCGCTGCAGGCATGCTGCTGCCGCTAAAGCTTGGGAATCTACTACATTGGTTGCTGCATAGAAAGGGGAGAGGATGTGTTGTGTTGCTGGGGCTGCAGCTCCCTCCAGGCTGGCCCAAACGTCAGCCCCCCGGCCCGACACCCCAAACGCCCCCACCACACCTGGAACACCTGGGGGCAAAGCACGCGGCCCAAGCGTTGCCTTTTTAATGTTTTGGTGCCTCTCGATCGGAGGCCTTCGGCTCCCTCGGTGCAGCCGGAAAAACACGTCCTCCGGCCGGGTGCTAAGCTAAGCGCTAACCGCGGGTCGCGGAGGTCCGGGGCTCACCCGCAGGACGTGGTAGCCCTCCGTGCCCCCTCCCGGTATCTCCACGCTCTGCGATCCCCCCATGCCTGCCCCGCTTCAAGGCCCTTTTTTCCTCCGGTTCGGCGGCGTTTTCCTCGCCCAGCTGACGCGGGATGCGCGAACACCGGGTACACGTCGCCAAACGGCTAGCCGAGCACTGCGCATGCGCCGTTACGTGGCAGGAAGCGGCGTCAGACGCCGCTACCTTTTCAGCGTCCGAGTGGAATTTGCGGCCCGAAATACGTCGACTTTGACGCGATTTATCGACTTGTTAAACGCCGCGGTCTGCACTTGCTCTTCCTTTCGTTTGCTGTGCCTGCGCGCGTGTTTGTGCGTTTGCTGACGCACTGGGTGCGCGCGCACATTTTAGCGGCGCACAGCGGACAAACCATCAAATCCAGGAGTCTTTTCTCTGCACAGATATCGCCGCGTCGTGTCAGAGAATCTGTGCCGGTTTGTTTGTCACTGAAGGAAACGGCGCCTCGCCGTATTTAAATGTTAATCTGGGTCTGGGTGCACTGACCGGAAACGGCCACCGGGTGGCGCTGTTCGCACACGTCTCAGACCTGCTGCAGCACCAAACGGGAAAAGACCATTAAATCTTCTATTTATCCATCAAAGCATTAATTTAATCATGCATATCTTTGAGTGGTGATGGGAGGACAGACTATGGGAACAAAGAAAATGGAAAATGGAAACAATCGATATATTAAGATAAAGAATAAGTAGAGACAATCCTGCATGGACTTCATTGTGTGTGCATGTTTCTGTGTAAGACACAGATGTAATGGTATTTAATATATACAAATACAAGCAGCAGAGACTACGCATACTAATTTCTCCTTAATAGTCTTTATTAAAGGTATTTTTAAGATGATTCTTTTAAAGTGCCTACTAAAACCTGCACGGGAAACATTCCCTTACAAATTGGTCACATACAGGATCCATTGGTCACATACAAGTTTACACAGATTACCTTAAGTATGATTTATGCAGTTGTGTCATTTACATATGGTCCCTATTTACCATAAATACTTTGTATATATAATTCTTACATAATACTGCCGTAGTACACATCCATTTACAATGGAAGAAAGAAAGGTGGACATTGTGCAAAGACACACACAGGAACTCTTTATGCAAGATATTCCACTGAGCTCCCATTACACAGAGAATACAGGTAATATGTATCACAATATATTATATCACATTAAATACATCAGGGTTAAGACAGATACGACGGTCGATTCTTCCCAGTCTCTGACAGAGAGTACATTCTCACATCCTTGTGCTTTTCTCTCACATAAAAAGACCACAGAGATTCATTCTGTAGCTCATTAGAAGGCCAGCCGAAGTCATCTCAAAACATTCGGTCAAAAAGACAATCACAGGAACAAACACGCCATAGAAATTTGCATTGCAGTCTGGGGTCAATAGGTCACATCTTACAAACATCTATAATGTATAGAAGTTTCATATGCAGGAAAATGGATTGCTCCGTCATCGATTTCCATTCTTTGGCTGACAAAGTCACTATAAATAAAGATTACTAAAATCTCTGTCATTACATTTACAAATGTATTATCATGAAATACACATAGAGATACATTTACAATAAAATACCTGAATCTGAACAGTGGAAATGCAATATATAGATTTTCTTATATATCATCAAATATTCATGTTTAGCAGGATTATAAACATTTACGGGTGTCACGGGGATTGCATGGAACAGACAACGAGCCAGCGTTCTATATATTAAAAGTTGTCAGACATTTTAAATCGCCAACTTTGAACAACTTTAGGGGGGATATACAACAGACTATGGACCTGCTGCTGGAGGTCGACATCTAAAAACACCTACGTCGGGTCAGATAAGCTTATTTTTCTTTATAGCGTGAGCGTACTTGTTGCATACCTGCACACGCACACACACGCACGCACGCACACACACACTGCTGCAGGGACTCGGGCACTGGTTTAGAATACACAGGTCAGTGCGCTGAGATTAAATAGACACCTGAAAGCACCAGCGATTCAGCAGATGTATGATACAGCAGAACAATTGTATGATAGTTGATTTTGATCTGTGCTTTTTCTTTTTTTAATTCCCTTTTCACTGTCTGAAAACACACACACACACACACAAACATTTAAAGACAAGGTACATAAAACAATAATCTAGGTTAGAAACGCACGCTCACACATGGGATTACACCGGCACACACACACACACACACACACACACACACACACACACATGTTTTGAGTTTGTATGCAGTACCGGAACCTTCTGGTACTTCTAACTTTAATCTGGAGGACAGACTACTGTATGTGGATTAAAATATTCTCTAAACAAGGAGGAAGGGTCACAATGCTCCAGTCAGAGCTCCACCTTTCATAGATTATTCTGTTTAGAGCACCGGGACTGTTTCACCTCATCGTCAGCCTTGGCAATCAAACTCCGGAGGGTTCCCAACTGGCCGCCTGCAGCGGTGCCGGGTGCCTACAGGTCGTGGCCCAGCCTCTCTATCTCATCGATGAGGAAGTCGATGTCAGACTGGGTGGCGGCAGGGTTGGAGACGACCATCCGGAAGAAGTTCACCTTGTTGGCCTGTGGCTGGTAGCCCACCATGGTGGTCCCCGACTCCATCATCATGGCCTTGATCTTTGGCGCCACCTAGTGGAAAAGACGATGAGCCCCGAGGGTCCTCGAAAAACCCCGTGAAACGAGCCGACAGCAACGGAGCCTCACCCTGTGGAGTTTTTCCCGCCGCTCGTCGCCGTCAGGCATGCCTCTCAGGCTGGGCGGGACGTACCAGAAGCAGACGTTGGTGTGCTGAGGCTGCAGGAAAACGACCGGATGAATACGCGAGCGTCCGTCGGGGTGCTGGATATCAACCCTCCCCCGCCAGAGAGGAACTCACCACTCCGTCAAACACCATCTCGTACCCGTCCCTGTTCTTGATCTTGTTATACAGGTACTGAGACAGGTCCAGGCACTTGTCGATGTGCTGCTCAAACCCGATGGTGCCCTGCGGGGAGAGGATCATCAGCCGTGACCACAAGTGCGGACCTACGGCCGCCGTCGGGCCGAGAAGTAAAAAGTGTGGCAGGATGCGAGGGATCGCTCTGAGGACGCAGGAACGGAGGAGTTTCACGCTTGAGATTTATTACACAGTTGCAACTGAGGGCTTCACCTCCGGAGGTCCACACAGGCGAAGCCAAGTGAAGCCCCGACTAGTGAAAAAGAAGCCCCGAGACAGACAGACATCAGCATATATTAGACTAGCAGGAGCATGTGATGACATCATGGCCCAAACACGGGTACCATATCACACATGTCCAAGGCCATGTGGGTGCAGAGGCTTCTCTTGACTGCATTGGAGCGGTTCTCAGCATACGCAGAGGCTCACCAGGCCTGACTACCCTTAGAGAAAGTGAGACGCCAGTCCAGCCTAAACTGCAGATTTCACACATTATTTCCTTCGGCCGGTCGTCGTGCCTCTCGCGCCTCACCTTGGCCTTCCACATGAGCCAGAACTTGAAGATGTCGACGTGCCGGCCGCACTGGATGGCCTTGTCCCCGGTGTCGTAGGTGACGTCGTACTGTTTGTCTTGCTGGAAGAGGTAGCCAGCGCACATGGAGTTGCAGCCCGCCAGGATGCCCTACAGACAGGAGGGCAAACGTCGTTATCAGGTGCCCTGTCTTAGCCCCGCCCCCCCCCACCCTGACCTTGGTTTCCAGCGTACCTTCTCTCTGACCAGAATGGCAGAGCACTGCAGAGGAACGCCCATCATCTTGTGAGGGTTCCATGTGACAGAGTTGGCCCTGAAAAGGCATCATCCACGTATGATGAAGGGAGTTTTACTAGATGAGGATGCTCACACGTCCTCACCTCTCCACCCCGCTCAGCTTATGGCGGTGCTTCCTGGACATCAACAGGCCGCCGCCCCACGCTCCCTGGGGGATAAAGCACATTCAGGCCGGGCCTGGCAGAGACGGTGCTACTTCTGGAACTCTGGAAATACTCACATCAACGTGCAGCCACAGGTTATACTTCTCACAGATGTCGGCGATCTCGTTGATGGGGTCAAACGCGCCGTAGACTGTCGAACCGGCGGTGGCGTTCACAAAGAGGGGCACGTAACCCTGCAGGAGGAGCGCGTATGATAGGACGAAAGACACAGGTTTTTGTTGAAAGACAGAGAAGCAGTAAGGCCCGGAAAGAGAGTAAACATCACTAACTTTTTGTTTGGCGTCAATGATTTTGGCCTCCAGATCTGCAGGGATGACCCTCCCCCTGAAAGAGCAGTCACGTCACCATCACACCAAGTCTCACACTGTTCTACACACTCGCTGCAGCAGTATTTCACCTCTCGTCTGTGCTGAGCAGGATCACGTTCTCTGTACCGAAGCCCAGAGCAGCTCCGGCCTTCTTTATGGAGTAGTGGCTCTGTGGGGACGCAGACGGGAGATCTATAGTTCACAAGGTTGATCTATAGTTGTAGATCTATAGTTCACAAACCTAAAATCTACAGAGTGAAGAGTAACACCTGCTGTGTGTGTGTGTGTTTAACATACATGTTCAGATGTGAAGAGGACAAGGCGAGGAGCCGCAGACATGCCCTTGGTCTTGACCTCTGGGAAGTACTTGTAACGGGCAATCATCACGCTGTACATGTTGGATATGGCGCCCCCTGTCGGAGAGAGGCGCATCAGCACCCTGGACAGCAACGCGCGCGCCCTGACCGTAAGTCAGGCCTCCGTGGCGGCGTCGTTACGACTCATTAAGCTCATAACCCCGGTTAAGCTTCACAAACTAACACACGTCCCATTTTCGTAACGGCTCCTGTAGTTTCACCTGGTGAGAAGAGTCCGTCGCCCTCTCCGTTGGGCCAACCGATCATCTCTCTCATTTTCTTCAGAGTCAGTTGTTCCATCAGCACAAATACGGGGGCGATTTCATAGGTGAACCTGACAACAGTACATCAAGCATGATTAATACAGAGTATATATGTTATTTGTGTATTTTAAACGTATTGCTTTAAAATGATCCACCACTGAAATACAAATGAGATACTTGCAGAGTAATAAACTCTCTCACAGACACCAACACACACAGGCGAGTTTTTTTTCATTAGCCTCGCAATAATCTCATTCATGGGGTGCAAACTGAAGCTTGTGCTGACCGTGCTAATTAAAAAGTGTCTGATAGAAGTCCGGCAGCGGCAAATATTCATATTCAAATGCTCTCCAAATTCACTCAGTGGTTTAATTAAAGCACACAAAGCTCTGATGGCTATCTGTCACTGCTGCCAATCTCAGCGGCGGAGCTGAATGGAGCCCCTGAATGAGAGTGTTTCGAGGAGATAAGAGCCTACAATGACCCCAAAGTTCAGGAGGACCAGAAGGCACGGCAATTGGGATTTTTTTTTTCCCCGCCACGAAACAAACAAATAATCCTCCCAGCACACAACACTGAAGATGACATTAGATTTTCCAGACTGATGTACATTAAATGTGTCACAGAGAGCTGCTGCGAACACAGAGACCTGCGCTTCTGCTCTCTGCTAAGTGGCATCTCATCACCTCCCACTCACGCCCTCAGGACTGGTCCCAGTTTACCCTGCCTTTAATGAGGCCAGTTATACAACCCTCCTCCGCTACAATCAGCCATCACCGCCACCGCGAGTGTCATCTGAAAACAACATCAACTCCCCTCGCCCTAATGCGTTTTCCACGAGAAGGTATCTAAAGGAGGATGGAGGCACTTTGTGGTGGGGAGAAAAAGAGACAAAGGATGAGGGGAAACAATGCCGTGGAGGGAGATGTGACAGAGGACAACAAAAGGGAGAGGAGGGGATGATATGGAAGCAGAGGCAGGGAAGCGTGCAGCGGAGAACGAGGACAGGGAAACAAAAAAGAAGTGAGCGCCAGAGAAAGGGAAGAAAACCTCGAGGAGAGCTGTTTTGGGACAGATAGAACATGCTGTTGTAGCTGGTTTTTATGAAGGATGATTAATTTTTTTTATAATTACAACACTGTCTTCCGAGCCGAAGAACGCTGGCACCAAAAGACAAACGACTTTGGGTTTCAAATCTCTAAAACAGTCGTTGTTTCATGTTCAGAGCAGAAAAAAAACAATTTCTGATGGTTGTATTGTTTTCATTTCGCCTTATAATGCACCCTAATAAGAGAAGAAAGGGGGTAAACAGGACTTCTTTTTAAAAATGTGTCCTCTCTGTGAGTCATTTCACGGTGTAATAGCAATAATGGTGATCATTATCACAATCAGAACCAATCATTGGTCTTTTCAGGGTGAAAATTACCCCTCAGTCACCTGCCTGTCTCCAGGGAAAGCCCCTAAATGCCCTTATTATCATCATCAAGGGCACTCAGTGTGCCTGCTTTAGTGTGTGTGTGTGTGTGTGTGTGTGTGTGTGTGAGTGAGGCTAACCCTTTGACCTCTGACTGCATTCTCCCCTCAGCCTTTCAAAGGAGCGTCGAGCCGCTCTCCATCCACAGGGACAAAAGAGCCGGAATGAAGTCTCGGCAGGGAGCTGCAGCAGCCAGTTTCCACAGAGCGACAGGGTTTTCCGTGCAGCCGGAGGACATTGTGTGTCAGTGTGGGGCCCAGCTGGCCTATCTGCTAAGACCAGCTCGGAATGAGCCTAGGCTCAATGGACTGGAAACCTTAGCTGCTGAAACTGGGACAGCCATCGCTGGTGTGTTCCTCTCCGCGTCATTACGAAAGTGTGTGCGATGTGTGTGAACGCAGTGGAACTCTGTCTCCGAGCCATCCAGGAGATGATGGGGAAGTTTATGAGGAACCAGATGCGGTGAACGTTGCAGTTTTGGGGGTTATTATCCTCACATTGATCTTTTTTATCAGCCGCTCCAGAACAAACAAAACATTCCATGAAATTGAGAGCGGCGCCGATTGTCTCCCGTCATCTGTGGCCATTTGAAACTCTTGTTAGCTCCGCTCAGAAATACGTTTCTGTCCAGAGATGCTTGTCGACCCTTTATATTTATGCCCAACTTATCAAACTCTAGAGGTTTTCTGTCAACTGTACATCTTTTTCAAGCGTGTTTTACAACCGCGTGTGGACAGAAATCACACCATCAATCACATTATTGACTCCATAAGAGGCACAAATATACTGCATTGCCCCCTTATGCTGTAAATAAACGGATATTTCAGGCATCACGTTGCAGTTATTTACAATGTGTGTGTGCATGCATGTGGGCTCACGCATGTTGGAGTGTGTATTGTGAACAGGGGTCGTGCCCTCTATCAGAGTGGGCCACCATGTTACTGTGACCTGGGATCAATATGCAATCTAACCACGCCGGGGGCCGCTATAGACGTACAGTAGAGCAGGGTGGCGCCCTGCCATCTGTCGATACACACGCCCCGCGGGGCAAAGCAAACACTTTACATAACTGTCCTCACACACCCTGGCGGCCGGTTGCGGAGACGTTGGAGAGGAGGCTCACGCCGGTCTCCAACAGGGGCTGAAAAAAGTGTCCGGGCGCTGTTTTCCGGTGACATAAAGACAGGAAAGGCCGCCTGTCCTCTTGTGACTCTCAGAGGTGTCCCCCCCCCACAAACCAGTCGGGACTCACATGTTGGTGTTGGCCGTGGACGTGAGCCACTCTCCAGCCAGGCCGATGATGTCCAGACCAGAGGAGAGCTGGTTGAAGAAGCGCGGGTGACCTGAATGTTAAATAAAATATACGTTTGCCTCATATGGTGAAGAAGCCACAGACCTGGCGTATCAGTATTTCCGTAATTACCTTGCTAACAAGGTTATATTACACTCGGTTAAACTTTAAGGTCCTCCCGTGCCTGGAGCCTAAAGGCGGTTGCGGATAAAGGCACATTATGGAGGAGGCGCTGTATGGCTCGCATAGTATATTAGTCCTTTAAAGTGGGGAAGAAAGAGCATTGTTGTGGACGCGTAGACCCACAGCGCTGCTGCAGTGGGGCGGCGCCGTGTAAAAAGTCTCCTGGTGAAATACGGCGCTGAACTGTAGACACAGTGTTCCGTACGTGATGGAATAAACCCAGGGGACAGTTTGACTCGTGTCGTTTTAACAGCCCGGACCGGCCTGCCTTAGGATCCCCTCAGGCAACGTTCCATTTAATAAGAAAGGGAAGAGGGGACGTCAACAGAATTACCAAGGGGACGATAAATAAAGACGGCGGTGTAATAGGCCTTAGAATAACCGGCAAATCACCTTTTCTAATGGCTTGTGTTGAATTCAGCTCTATAATAAAACGATCTACTGTATATAAATTAGCAGGAAGATGATAAAGTGAGAGTTATGAGCGCTCTAGCCACCATATCTTTTCATTTTATTATACTGTAATTTTTTTTAGCCTATAAAATCTATATAGCTGGGACCTACCTGTCCGGACGCCGTACTTGAGCGTGTCCCTGCAGTCCACCAGGATCTGCTCCAGGGACTCGGGCTGGTCAGACAGCTCCAGGTTGAATCCTTCCATGCCCTCCAGGAGCTGGTGGGGGTGGTGGAAGTCCAGGACTTTGGTGGAACGGTCGAAAGTCTTCTTGATGTAGTTGGTGAGGATGTCGACCATCTCCAACAGGAACTGTATGGTCGGCTCCTCTCCGTTTTTGGCTGGCAGCAGGTCTGAGGAGCAGGTGGAGGAGGATGGAGGTTTAGCGGAGTGGAGCCCCACTGATTCTGTGTCTAACAATAATTTAATGTACATTCATATGTGCATTCACCACATTACACTGGAAACCCCAAAGTATCTAGCATCATATTATTAATTTTATTGTCAAGCTTTGAGTCCACTTGAGATGTTTGTGTCTCCACTTGTGCCCAAACAATTTATTTATGCTCAAATGTAATAAAACCATTCCTTTAAAGAAATGCAACACCCAAGTGCAATATTATGCTAAGAGCGAATGCAGAGATTTCAGATTCGGGTGCTCAAAAATTTATTAATACTACGTTTAATGCGCCAGTCTGCGCATTAGCAAAATTATAAACATTTGCTGACTATTTTTAATATAAAATAAAGATTGGTATTTAAAGAACAGGCAATAGCAATGGTCTAAAAATGCGTAAAACGTTGGTTTTGCTATTGTATTAAGACTATTTCTTTGCTGTAAAAACAGTGCTCACCTCTGGCGAACAGGTTGGAGAAGTCGGTCTCGGTGCGCCGGAAGCGCGCGTCCCTGTCGCTGTTGTTGCACGCCAGCATGTTCTTCTGGCCCGCCAGCCTCCCCTTCTCATCCAGGCTGTTGTTCTTCTGCAGGAACCCTAAAGTGTTACACGAGTTGTCACCAAACACCTCCATCCCAAAATCCCGAGACCCGCCAACTACGGAACCGAACGTGAACAGGGGAGGTCGGACGCGCGGAGGGTTGAGGCCTCGGTGGGGGACTCAGGCTTCGGAACCGGCCTGTACTCGGGCAGATCCCAGCGGATTTTTCCATCAGACGGGCTCTTCTGCCGTGCTTTAAACAAATGACACACGCACGCACGCACGCGTGAGCGGGGAGGGGGGGCACCCCCACCACCGGCACCAACCGTGTGCGGTAAAGTGCACGCCCCCTCCTCCGACACCGTCATTAAATGTTGCACAATGGGGGTTAATGTCGCGTCACGTGGCCGTTTTCACCGATCACTCATAAAAAATACAAACAAAAGATTAACAAAAGAAAAAAAGAAGAAATCTAGCCCACGTCTCCAGAGTCCCCCGTGAACGCGCGTCAAAGGCCTCGACATGTGTCAGCTCCACTAACGCAGTTTTCAAATCCAAATCAATACGATGCACAGCCCATAGCGTGTTTGTGTTTATTTGTTGCGTCGCAGAAACACATTTATTTGGTCGATAATGAAGACACGGTGAAATATTATTGGCTGGTGTTGTCAGGGAGACGGCAGACAAACGGGACCAACACATTCGAGTAGGGACGTGAATCGGACGTGGCGGGTTTATTTTAATCTTATTGGCTCTTGCTGTCTGTCTGTCTGCTGGGTTTCCTCTCGGGGTTGAACTGGAGGAGACGTGGGTGTTGGGGGTTCGCTCCGGGGGGTTGTTTAGGTCTGTCACCGCCAGACCTGCAGGCTAATGTCCACTGACCTTTAATAGACGCAAACGCGCTGTGACAGTGGCGGAGCAGCCTTGACTGGCCTACATGTATACGGCCTCACCGATGTGGTTCTATTTGTATTTAAATGCATGTGACTCGTTCACTTTGGAATGTCACAAACATAAAAAATGTTCCTCCTAGTGTGTAATGTAAAAAAAAAATATATAAAAGAATGCGTGTCGAAGACGTGGAGGTGTCCCAGGAACACTTACCGCAGATCTTCATCCCCAGTTTTCGTGTGCATCCGTGCATCCACGCGTATTCGTAAGCTAAAACAGAACGGACGTTTGAGTTTGAGGCTGCGTAGACAGCGTGGATGGACGGAGGATGGACAGAAAGTGAGCACGGCGGAGGCGTGATGTGGCTTGGCCAGGTGTGTGTGACGCGTCTTTTTTTTTTAAAAAAAAAAAAAAAGCTCCACGGCTTTGTTTGCCCTTTTACGCACACATATAGTTTTATTTACCGCGGCGCCGGCTGAGCGTAAGAGGATGATCCCCGCCACATTTCCGATTTAGGTTCAATCAATAGGCGCCGACAGTGGCCCGCACGGCACATCCACACACCCAGCCAAGGGGCGGACTGGAATTAACGCCCGTGAAATGAGCTCACGGAGGAGGGCAGAAATTAATTGAGTGAAACACAGTATGTGAGTGAAGCGAGCTGGTGATGTCTGCGGTCGGCGGCTGGATGCAGGAGCCGGTGCGTCTCAAGCGTAAGCTGCGTGTCATGCGCGGCACACACGTTTGAAATAAAGCAGATGAAGCGGGAGCGGAGTGGATTCGTTTTTAGAGCAGCATCCTCTCCGCCTTGATGGAAAACTTTTCAAAACAAAAACAAGTCATTTCACTGAGGTAGCCGAAGAACAGCCCGAGGTGGTCTGGACAAAGCACGCGCGCACGCACGCCCACGCACACACACACACACACACACTCACATACATACACACATACACAGAGACAAAAGCACGCACGGGCGAACACACACGCACAGACACAAGCCGCCAGGCGTGAGATGGAGCGTAGCGGAGATAATGGCAACATCCAGCAGCAATATACCAGTAAGTCAGACAAAACAAACATCTTCTCTTTCCTCGACTTTGTCGCCCTAAATTAACGTTTACATTTTTCATGCACAGAAAGAAAACTTTACATTTTGAATAAATCGGCTTGCATCTGCGTCATTATTTACAGGCTGCGAACAGAACCATAATTGTTTAGAATTCTACTCCGCCCTGTGCTGCAGCTGGTTGCTCAAGTGCACAAGAAGGAGGTAGACTGTATGCGGCAAACATTCAAATTCGAAACCAATTTAAGCTGTAGGTTAATAGAAATATATGAATATAAATATATACGCACACATAGAGAGCCTACTATTTTCCCAAGAGCAGCGGTGATCTAAGGGGCCTAAAAACAGGCCGTCACACATGAGAGAACAAGAAAAACATATTGATAATGTTTTATTAAAATATTTTAGACGTGATGGTATGTCCTAACGGTGTTTTTATTTTCTATTATTTTGTATTTTTTTCAAGAAGCGCTCTTGGATCTCCGTCATTTGTGCCGGGTCCAGCGGTGGTGCGCACCGCCGCCCCGGCAGCGACAGGCAGCTGTGATGGCTCTGTTTTTAACCGGGATGATTAACGACGGAGCCCACGCAGCAAATGGCCCGGGCGAGACGCGCTTTTACCAGAGACACAGAGGAGAGAGAGAGAGAGAGAGAGACGGCGGTGCGGTGGGGGAGAGGGTCTACGCTTTACGCTGGGACTACATCTCTCTGCGTAAGTGTCCTTGAGCAAGGCACCGAACCTCTCTCAGCTCCGGTGAGCTGTTTCCGCAACAGGACGGTTTTAGAGAGAATTTCCCTTCACGATTTCTAAAGAGTTATTAAGGGAAAGGTGTGGGAGGACCTACTCGTGGACGGGGGTCTTAAATTGTCGGAGTTGGGGTCCTGCTCCGCGTCAGTGGCTCTCGGCTCAGAGGTGGCCATCAGTCGTCCGTTAATGGATCTCTACCTGGGAAACAATTCAGCTGCAAACAAAAGTGGGCGTCAGCACAGCTCGGGGAAAATATAAATTCCGTCAGTTTAGAACCATTTATTTAAGTAATCGTGGCCTACACAGAAGGATTTATCCCCCCAGGGCCGGCCTGTGGTTTATGGCTCCAAGCATGCAATTGGAGAGAATTGCGCATGACGCACAGGCACGTCAGGACAAGACAATGCCTACATGACCTTTATTTATTTAGAAGACAACATTGGTGACACATTCAATTATCCAATATTTGTAGGGCCACCAAGAAGGAAAAGACACATTTTTTATGCGAGTGTATCAAATATGTAACACGTCGTTGCAATAACATCACAGCAACAATTTATCGAAATGTGCGCGTCGTTTTCCGAAACGGAGCAGATTCAGCAGCATATTTACTCTAATGTGAGAATGCATGTGAACTAAATGTGGGGTGTGATTTTAAATGGAACGATTTATTAAAGTAAATCGGATTTTTTTTTGAAAGAAAAATGCAACAAATGTCCAAATAAAAATATTGTCATTAATTCACATATCGACTGGGCTAATCGACATTTCAATTAAGTTGCGCTGTGAACAACCGTTTACCAGAGTAACCTCGCTGAACGTCACCAAAGCCGCAGACAAGATTAATGTATTCATCATGCAAACACGACAATTTCCACATTTTACACACACACGCGCGCAGAAAAATCCCGACGTTAAGATCGGGGAATAAACCGAAACTGTCAGAGCGTGACGGACGCGGCTGGTTTGGAAAGGCGGAGGCATCTTACCGGCTCAGGAGCGCACAGGTTGTCGAGCCCGAGGAAACTACAGCTGGATGTCACAATTACCCCCCAAAGTCAAGCAGAGGAATACTCCTGTGGCATCGACGAAGGAATGCCAACAGAGCGCAGTGTAAAATCCCACAGAGCGGCGCACCAAGTGACCCTTCCTCCCTCAAGATTATTTTTTTATCCGTTATTTATATGTGAGGCTGCGGCTGCCCATTGGTCTCTTCACGCAGGCATGAGTCACAGCCTTTCCTCCCTCTAACGACTAATGAAGCTTCCCCGTGTGCGACTGACAGCTAGAGCCACTTTAAGAAGGCTAAACCAGCAAAAGGAAAAACACCAGTGACGTGCGCAGCCCCCCCTGCGTGCGCGCCTTCAGGTGTGGGTGGGTGGGCGGAAGGATTCTGGTTATTGACCTTGAACTAAAGACGTCAAACAAGGATTTAGATGAAACCAGGATAATAATAAATATATTAGACATTTCTTCTGTTACAGACTGCAGCGTGCACACACACACACACACACACACACACACACACGCACACACACACTCTCACACACACACACAGTAGTGCAGCTGCTGTAATGTTCACCTTCACCAGATGAAAACATTGTGTGCATCATAATTTCTGACCCACAGTTCTTTATAACCTTGATATGGACAATAGCACTGACAGCGTCCCCGCTGCTTCCTGCTGCGCCGACTGGCCGGAGACCAGCCCTGATGTCCATTCAATCACTGCAAATGATCAGATGGCCGGCTGCCACGCTGCCCGTGCACAGTTACGGCTAATAAAGATAAGCTCGGCCCGTGATAATCATCCTCACCTCACCGCCTGATAATTTCACTATAGAATTATTGCGGTGGGTCGGGGAAGCACCGTGGAGGCGTCCTAAGCCCAGGAGACAAAGTAAGACGATTACGGGGTTTCAACAGGTCGTATTCGTCAGTCTCACCCAGAGTGTAGAGTAATGGTTGGTTTGGACATTTACACTCTTCGTAAAGGGCATATTTATCGTACACGACTTGTCTTGACTGATGCTACGCACTTAGAAGTAAATACAAGGAGGAGCACAAACCTTGTGACCTTTCTGTTCCTTTATTCTCCTCCTCATCATCCAACGATGAAGACGTGGAGCACATGAAAGTAGGACCTTGACCTTTCAGAGGATTCCGCAGTCGTCCTCGTCCCGCCTCCCCTCTGTCTCGAGCTTTCACGAGGGAAAAGTGCGCTTTGAACGCTGAGCTGAATCAGGCACGCTTCAGAAAAGGAGCTCTTTCCTGACAAGCATGTGAGGAATAAATCCACAGTTTAAAGTCACTTTTGGAGCGAGAATTGTCAGACCTCTGCGTAAAGAGCTTCCACTGCTGGAGCAGGGACGGAGAACCAGAGGCTTTGGGATCGTCCAGCTCAAGGGCGAGAGCGCCAAGACAGATGACACCATTCTTGGGTCAACTTAAATGCTGACTTGTCTCATCCAGTATCTGTGGGCAGGAGAAGTTGTGTGATGCTTTAAACACAGGATGAAACATCTGGATTGAACGGAGCTGCATGTCTTTGCCTCTTTCAACTGGCTCCTGTTCATTTGTCTCTGGTCACAGGACTTCCACCTCACCAGAGGATGATGCATCACTTCTTCTTCTTCACTCAAACCACATTGAGGATTAGGAACTTTTAATTATCCCTCAAAATGCTCATTAAAAATGACTCACTTGATGACCTCGGTACAAAAATCTAAACCAAATGTTTAATCTGGAAATGGCAAAGACAGACACACTGTATGGAGAGAGACAGCATAAATGCGGTGATGGGGCAGTAATTAAATTCAGCTGGTAAATCAGTGATAAAGTGTGACAAAGCTGTCGTGTGAGCCGTTCAAAAGAATTGAAGCAGCGGATGTCCAAGAGCCTCACCACGCTCGGAAATGAGGCTTTTTCCTTTCCAGGACCTTCTGAAACAAAGCCTAGCCCTCTCTGTTCACCCAGTGTGTCAGCCATAATTCATCCAATAAATGGCTGTAACTGCTACATTAGCTGTGCATTCATCACAAGAGCTGCCCTTAGTGTTGAATCTATACAGTCAGTGCTTAAGAATCTGGCCATGGCGTTACCGTGCGCCCGTAATGGGTCCAGATCTCCTCCCTCTGCACCCGGCTCCGTTCTTTTATGTCTCGTTCCATCAAGAGGAATTCATAAGCAGGAAGATGGAGGAGCGAGGCTCCTCAAATTAGCACATGACTGACAAGCCTGTGTAGCTGCTGGCAGAGCACGAAGCGGCGTGCGGAGAAAGGTGAGGTGAGACGGACGCCGCCCGCGCTCACGTCAATTAGGCGGCGCGGCGGGCGCCGCTCTGGGGATCCACGCTGCCAGACTCCACTGAAGCATGGGCGGCTGGGAGAGAGGCCGGGGCCACCGGGGAGGGGATGCAGGGGAAGCGTGCGATCCAGGAGAACTGTTCTCCACAGCCAACACTTCATTAATATTCCACACGTCCCCAGCACCGATCAGTCAGGTAAGATATGGTTTTATAGCATTTCAGCGCCTCAATCTTCTGATGTCAAACGTAAAACACCAAGGTGAAATGTAAGCCACACAATGAGGCACTGAAACTGTCACCTTGTTTTTTATGGGGACCTCCACACCCCAACACACACACACACACACACACACACACACATCAAATGCACACACACACACGCGCCACAGATCCACAGCATATAGTCCATGAGGCACACCAGCAAAAGAAGGTTGATGGGAAAATATATTCCACCCAGGCCACATGATAACAGAATCATTTCACAGCTCAGTGCTCCTCTGCGCACCCTCTCCGTGCGCGTGTTTGAAGCCGCGCGCGCGTCTGCGTGCACCTGCGTGCGTGTCTATTAGCGCGGCGGTGGGCGGGGCCGTGTGTGCGCGGTGGGCCTGCACAGGCTCGGCTCCTCAGAAACGTCCACACGACGACCCCCGAGGCACGTGGGGGGAGGACATGTCCAGACCGGGGGGGGGGCAGCGCAGTTGTCGCACGATGGATCGTGAAGCGCGTGCGTCTGTAATGGGACGCTGCGGAACACACTTTTCCCATCGTAGCATCATTAACAGGAATCAGTGTTAGCAGAACAAATCAAATTCTAACGACTTCATCTGTCATGCACGAACACGGAAGTGTGGCACTCGCAGGCCTTAAGAGTGAGTGAGTGTGTGTGTGTGAGTGTGTGTATGTGTGTGTGTGTGTGCGTGTGTGTGTGTGTGAACAACGTATGTTGATGTCATCACGTCCTCGTGTTTTTGAGGCGTCTGTGCGGGTCTGTCCGTGTGTCGTCATGCGCGACCATCCGTCCCTGCGCCTCGCAGCCCCTGGCAGGCTGAAGGCTAATAATAAATGCAAATTACAATCACAGGAGCTGGAGAGGATAATTGCTCCATTATGGTGTGTCTGTGTGTGTCGATGAGGGTGTGTGTGTGAGTTTGTGTGTGTGTGTGTGTATCTTGTATAACAGGGGGGAGAGCGAGAGAGGCCAAAGGCTGGGGTGGTGGTGGGGTACCAACTGTCAGGTGCTGACGATAACAAACAAACACGACGGGACACGCAAAGCGTTGCAAGCATCGATTTATTTGTTGGCCAAAATTCTACTTTTCCAGAGTGACGGCCAAGTAAGGCTAATTAACTTGTGTGACGTAACTGCGAGTCACTAAAACACAGAGACAAAGATCTAATGAGCTGTCTGCTGCTCTGAGCATTTGAAACACACCTAACAGAATTCCATTTCTCTCCGTCAGTGTTTTATTTTTTGCTCCATTTCATTAACGTTATTTTGGACCAAATTTACATCTTCGCATTTCCTCTAGAGTGACAATCAATGAGGGCAATTTACAGCAAAAAATTAAAGCAGCTGGAGACTTGCACGCCAAGCTCGATGTGTATCTGCTCCGGCTGTCGTTGAGAGTGACACCTCGATTACGTCTGCGGAGCACGTGCACAGGTGAGCTTAGCTTAGCACGAGGAGCGGAGAGGCATCGCGCTCTCTCCCGCTGTTACACATCTCCGTCTTTGTCCACTCGCTCCTTCAAGGTGAACAAAAGGAGACAAAGATGCTGCAAAATGGGCGCCAATTTGTCCCGAATACACACACACACCTACAGGCACACACACACACCTACACACACAGCCACACACACACACACACACACACACTGCTGACACTCAATCATCCGCTTGTTTGTTGCCTCACATCGTGAGCCAAAGGGTAGCCGAGGGTTTATGGTTAATATTTATATCATTACCTTCAATCTATTTAAAAGAACGATTCTTCCCTCTAGCCACTTTATTGTGCGTGCATGCATACGCGCGTGCCTGTGTGTGTGTGTGTGTGCGCGCGTGTGTGTGTGTTTGAGCCACAGAAAGAGCAGCGATCATAATCATCTAACTTCATAAGCACTGACTGTTTCTTTCTGGTCGCTCTCCGCCGGAGCCCATCTGTCTCCCTTTCCGCCCATTCATCATCTCCTCAGTCATCAACTGTATTTCTTCATTTTCCCTCCTCACTCCGTCTCTGTCTCCGGCTCACCCTCCGCGCCTCTCAGGCTTTTCTTCCATCTCTTGGCGCCCTCGCACGGAAGGACCTAACACACCTGACGTGCCTGCGGATCACTTCCGTCTTCGTCATCACCTTCACGTTGGGGGGGTGGAGGATTATAAAGATTTATTCCTCGGGGGCTCGGGTGGCGGCGGCATGATAATGATACCATAACACAAGGTGCCATAAAGAAAATGCTGTCAGCTAAATGAAGAGCGGAGTGGCGAGATGTCCCCGCCGCCGTGTGATCAATCACAGCTGCCACGGGTAGCGGCTGATCAACAGAGCTGTCACTGTCAGCTGCTGCCCCGCGATGCCAGCGTCCCCCCGGAATCCTCCCTGCGCCGGTCATCTGCATGCTTGTGACTGCGCGTCCGGGTCAGACCCCCCCCTCACCCCCCCTCACAATACCTCATGCGAGCGCTGATAAGGAGCGGGACGCCATCAAACACGTCGGCCCCATACTGGCTCAGATCACACACGTGCACGGGCGCCTCTAATATTTCAGCGGCGAGGGAGAAAGGGCCGCATGCATCATCCTGACAGGGGCAGAATGGAGAGAGACATCCCTCCGTTATCTCCGCACACGCTCTGTCACAGATTTATAGTACACGGCTTTAATGGCGCCCTCACACACACACACCTCTCTCTCTCTCTCCGCGTACGTCTCCTCCCAGACGCCAAAACACACACCCATCCATCACTCAGCTTCCTCTCGCTGTTTTCCCTCGCCTCTCTGTCTTTCTCCTATCTGCCGTCCATCTCCTCTCCCGCTCCCTCCCCTCCGTCTGCAGCCCCACAGGTACGAGGAGGAGGAGGAGGCCTGAGGCTGGCGCGAGCAGTAAACACCTTCCCGTGGCGTTTAGAGGCCGCGCTCACTCCCCGATAGCCCCGGCTAACTCTTTTAGCCGCGCTAATTAAAGTTCCTTTAAAGCCAAATAGAGCCGGGGGCCCGATGGCAGACCGCACCACTCCCTCCTCCCTGTAAACCACCGCCCGTTGTGCAGTCAGCACGCCGCTGTAAATGTCCCGCAGTGGAACAATGATCCTGACCTACTTTTATGGGGTGTACACGTGAACCGGGATGGCGAGGACGCCGTGTCACCTCCAACATCCCCACGCGGGAATCCTGTCGTCTGAACGCCTCCGAGCCACTATTCCATGCTCCTCGGAGGGGAAGACCATTCGCAAGACATCACAGTCTGGAAACTGATGTTACTCTGTGTGTGTGTGTGTGTGAGTCTGAATCAGTCATAATCAATCACATGATTGCGTGCTGATTTTTCATTTTCACATCAGCAGAACGCTCATTTTTTTGTATGCAGGAGAAGTTCTCCCTCACCCACAATTACACACACTCACCCACGCGTGCACTGTCATACACAACCGTACACACCCTCTCACCCCTCTATACAGACCTATAATTTGCCAGATGCGGTGAATCGCTAGTTACTATGGCAACTGCAGCAGGGAGAGGGTTTCTTTTTCTTCCCCCCTTTTTGCTCAATTTTGGAAACAGGGCTGCACAACCATCCACGTAGGGATCATGTGATGGTGACCACGGAGCTGATCGAAGCAGCAAGACCCACGGCTGTTGAGAGCGAAGCCGGGAAAAGTCCGGAGATCAGGAACGGGAAAAGGGGCATCACAAAATATGGATGAGAACAGCGATATCAAAGCTAATGAGCGTAAAGTGACGCATGCCTGCAAATCCAAACTCACTCACTTTTCTGAATCAGCAGCAGAACCAGGTTAGGCTGAGCCAATAAAAGCAAGGGGTGGGGGCCAGGATTACACACACACACACATACACACACACAACAGTGCTGCATCTGGGTTGGACTGATAAGAGGAAATTTCCTCCCTTCAGGGAATCAAGCAAATGGAAAACACGAGGAGATGTGAGACGAGGTGTCGGCTCCCAAGGGAAGAGGAGCTGGAGGTGAACACTAGGAGCTGCAGCCCTCGTGTGAACAACATCCCTGTCACAGCTCACAAAGATGAGGAGGAAACATTATTTTATTTATTATTATATTTATTAGAAATTCAAATGAAGTGTGTGTGTGTGTGTGTGTGTGTGTGTGTGTGTGTGTGTGTGTGTGTGTGCATGTGTGTGTGTGCGTGTGTGATTCACATCAGGGACCCTGTGCTTTACAAACAGATTCAGGGAAATGGCAGATGATCAATAAACAGCATGTAGACAAGCTCACATACAAACACACAAACACACACACACACACACACACTCAGTCTCACTATGAATATCACTGAAGAGCTAAGAAAAGGTTTTATATCTAAAACATAATAATAATAACAACAATAATAATAATGACAATAATAATAATAATAACAATAATAATAATGATAATAATAACGATAATAATAATGATAATAATAATAACAATAATAATAATGATAATAATAGTGATAATAATAATGATAATAATATAAAAAATCCTACATTTAGGTTAAGAGAACACGTTTGGCTGTCTTAAAGTGCACTTTAAATTGGACCCGTCCTTCCTTTGCCCTCTGGAGGGGCTGGTGACACCAAGTACAGTTCGGATGTGAATCATTGGTGGGTGTCTCACACACGCCTGACGACTGCCGCAGCGGCGACGTCAGCTGGCGGGAAAACCGTTCCTCCCTTCCTCCCCTTTTATCGTCAAGTGATGCAAATTGGGTTTTAAGCTCTGCCTCATCGGGACGCAGAGCCCCGGCCAATCGGGGGAGAGAGAGAGAAAAATCTGACAGGAATTTCCATAAATCTGCATGGCTAATGAGCTGTAAATTCAGCTTTTCCTCAGTGATAAAATAACACACCTGACCTTAAACTAAAACCACATTTGTCGGCTAAATCCATTCTTTTTTTTTTTCCCCCCCTTAAATTCGGGGCGAGAGGGAAACAAACTGCATTTGTTTGTGTAATTGCCCATGAGCGGAGGGAGAGAGAGAGAGAGAGAGAGAGAGAGAGAGAGATAGAAGGAGGAAGAGGATGAGAGAAAGTGTGTGTGTGTGTGAGGAAAACTAGTGAATAAACAAAGGAGATGGATGAGTCTATTAAAGCAGCAGCTAATCCAGGCTATTAGAGGCCAAGTGAAGGAGTGAGGGAGAGGAGCAGACACATGTTGGGTTAATGGCTCCAAATACACACCTATAGAAGAGGAGAGCTGAAGATAATTATGATGGGAACAATCTTCTTCACCCTCTTCTTCATCCTCTTTACGCATTCAAATAGGATTGGGTATAAAGCAGCCAACCAGGCTTCGCAAGTATTGTTAGAAAAGCCAGAATTTGCCTATATATTTATCAGAATCAAAATAAAAATATTTTATCCTCTCAACATGTTGAGAAAAAAATCTTTTAATATTTTTCAGATGAGGCCTGAGTCAGAAAAATTGTGCTTTATATAGACTGTATAGATATTTAACATGGAACTGGGACTTTTTTAAGGTAATCTGTTTTTGTTTTGCTTATTTAAAAATGGGTTTTGCCACAATAAATACAGGAAAAAGATTTTTTTTCCTTCACCAGTAAAAAATTGATTGAATTATTTTTGTACAGCAGCAACATTGATGTTAAATGAAATAAATGCGATATTATTTTTACCCGATCATCGGTCATATCCTCTGCTTTTGGAGTAATCAGCACCGACTTCACACCTCAGAAGGACAGAAAACTGTTGAGGGATGAGTTCGATGGGAAGACCTTGGAAAGTCGACCACCCTGCAAACTGGAAAACCTGCTGACAGGACAACAACCCTGAGGAGATGCTTAGCAGACACCCAGGAAGCTGGGCTGCTCTCCTCCAGGGTTACAGCAGGGGGATTAACAGGTGGAGGAAGCGTGCGTCATCCGGATTCACGCTGACGTTTAAGGAGAATTCCTTATATGGATACAAACGAAATGGATGACTTATGGAAACGAGCGCAGAGAGAGAGGGGGGGGCGGAAAGTCACTTTTGCGTCATGGTGGGGTGTGGGTCTATCTGAGGCTCCCCCCTCACATCCAGTCTGGATGCAGAAGGACGGAGCGCCACTGACATCCGGCCAATGGGAGCGCCACGCGTCACTGTGGCGAAGAGGCCACGCTGTCTCCAGAAGCTGAGTGAGAAGGGGCACATAAACAAGTGACACACACACACACACACACACACACACACGCACACACACTCTCTAACCACAGTGGACAAGCCTTCACTCCTCATTAGGTTCAGCGCTGGCCTGAGGGGGGGGTAAAAACACACCACCACAAAGGGAGGAAACCAAAACAACACATATAAAACATATAAAGCAACACAATAAAAGGAGTCTGGGGTTCTGAAGGGAAGCAGACCCGAATCTAAAAAAAAAAAACATGCAGCTTCCATTTGAAGGTAAAGGTTACCCTTCGGACATTTTACAATCCTTTATTATTAGTAAATTCATTTATTCACATTTAAATAATCGGTCAACATCGTCTCTTTATTTCTTCAAAGGTGTTTTATGACACTGACTCTTCCACCTCAGTGAACAGAACCGATATGGGTTCTTATTTTGGGTGAAATGTCCCTTTAAGAGCTCCCGTTCAATCTGACAGTTTGAGAGATAATGTATTAACGCGTAGTTAAAATAGAGTTCACGGGCTATTCCAATAATTGGATTTCTAACTAATTCCTGTAGAACTGCATTAAACCTGCACATTTCCCATTAGAGGAGAAAAGGATGTTCTCTTCGTGTATGTAGGACATGCGTGGGTGTTTAAACCCCTCAGAACCAAGTGGAAATGCCACGTAATCTGCGCCTCGTGAGCCGAGCGCGTTATTACAATAAATAAAAATATTGTGTCTTAAAACGCGTCTCTTCTTTTCGAGAGACGAGAAACTGAAAAGGTGGGCCTCCCAAAAGGTCAGGTGATCCTCCGGGGTCTCAATCCAATTACAGATTAGCATATGTGCGTTAGCCGCGCCACACGGGGGGGCTCTCTTGCGGTTATTTGGCGTTACGCAACCGCAAACTTGCATCTTTTGTCGCAGGCGCCGCCGCGTTGTCACATTCGATCGCCTCATGTCTCGCGGGCACGCCCGGGCGACCGTTTTCCCATCAATTAGCATTCGCAGCAGCCATAAGCCGGCCGCGAGCTTTCCCGGCCGAGGGTCCGCTCCCGTAACGCGGCGGCCTGGCGATGCTCAGTGACATTACTGCGATGTTCCTGGAGTCTCGCGCGATGCGTCCAGACAAGCGTCCCCATTTCGGGGGAAGCGGCGAGGGCGCAGCGCACTCTGGGCCTGCAGACAACACGACCACCCTTGTTTTTATTTTGGGGACGCAGATGTGTGTTCATGCATAAAAGGCTGCGCAGGATGCTCTGACCTTTCTGCCACAGGGATGCTTCTCTGCAATAATGAAAAAAAAAAGAAAAGAAAAGAAAAAGAAAAGAAAAGAAAAGAAAAGAAAAGAAGAGCCCAAATAGGTTTTAGGGCCTAGATTGTTCAAGACTGTGACTCATTGAGTTCAAACAAATGGAAGATACAGCTCTGGGCCCTGACTCTCCCAGGACAACTGTATCCTCCTTCGTTTCTTGCGGCACCAAACACAGATATATCCTCCTCCTCCCCTGACCTGGATCCGCTCTTCGGTTCCACCTGACAAATCGCCACATTAAACGCTGCCATTTTGGTCACAACACGCTTCCTCCTACTTATTGGTTTCAGATGAAAGCGGCGATATTTCCATTCGTCTACTTCCGTACGTCGATTCCGCGTTTTTCAGACCCACAGGCGCTCACGCGCACCGACAGTGGACCATCACACACACACACACATACGCACACACACACACGCACACACACATACACACACGACACACACACACACACACACACACACACACACACATGCACACACACATGCACACACACACTCCCTCTTTTCTCCTTGGTCATTAATAATGAACTGATGGCGATGCTGCGTTCACTGACCCATATCCAACCCATTCATCAAACAATACAACTAGCATATGACCATAATAAATATGCCCAAGATGGATGTTGGGCTTCCGGCAGAGAAGATCCAGGAGTTGAGATCAGAGGGACCGATGTGATCAGATGAAACTGAAGCATTTACTGAAGCAATATTTCCCTGTAAAGAATCACTGAGATAGAGAGAGCCGTCAACCATAGAGAATCACACAGCCCTTAACTGTTACGCTTATTATTACCCGGACCTACTGGATAATGTGTCTCCTTATTAGTCCTCGTCCCCTCTTGGAGTTTTAATGACTGATGCTTGGGGGTGGACGTCAGAAGGCAGATCTTACAGTGAAGCAACATTGCTCTCTAGAGGCAATATTGTAAAACTACAACAGGTTCAAATCAGGGTTATTCTTGAAGGAAATGCATATCAGATGCACAAAGCAAAGAAGGCAGCTGTTGGACCTTTCACCTCTCATCCGAAGCAGTTCTGCTTTGGTGGGAGTTGAAAATGTTTAATCCAATGCAGCATAGAAAGGGGCGAATGTCCGTCACAGGGGGGGGGTCAGCCTCTTGGATAGGAGTCTTTAAGGCTCCTCAGGTCAAAGGCCCCAAGAAGGGGGTGTGCATCAAGTGAGGGTCACCTGTCCCAGGTGAGAGTGGAGTGTTTACAGGAGGAGGAGCTCAGTCACTGTCACATTTCTGTCCCCGAAGAAGTGCCCTTTGACCTTTAGGTGCAGATGAACAGCTTTGATTTAGGAAATGTCCCGACTAAATCACAGGGACCAGAGTTACAGTCTCAATTATCTTAATAAATATCACAAATTATATGACGAAAGCAACAGTTACAAATTAAGGATTTGTCTGTTGCACATGGAGGTTGGAGATGTGTCCCTGCTGCTTGTTTTCAATCCAGCAGGAAAAACCCATAATTGACAGCACTGTTAAAAAATAAATCAAAAGCTTGGGGCATGATGGGAAATCTACAAAAAAAACCAAAAACCCAACAGAAATCCATATTTAATTACTTTGCAGCCGTCACAGTGTCGCCACCAGATTTCTCCATGCATGAGTCATTTACTTCCACCGCAGTTTATGAAAAATAGGAAAAATGTGATGCAGAAATGCTAATAAATGCTAATCACGTGCATGTTTGCAAAGATTTATTGGAAAATGGAAGTAACGTATTGATTCAGCGACGGAGGGATATTGGCTGATGGAGCAACTTGGTGCATGACACTATTTGTTATCTGTGCTGTCACTTTAAAAGGGTATGAGGAGAAATTATTCATAAAACTCCTAAAAACTAAATATTTCAGGTGATAGATTAGTTTTGTGAATCTTTTTGTCGTTAATGAATCGAGACTGGACAGAAACTATTTTAAGCTGGCTTCCTCTATGTAAAACGTGTGCGCATGTCTTAAGCCCCATTTAAAAGGAGATTCAAAAGCAAATTTAAATACAATTTTGGATTTGAATTCACGGTTGCCAGGCAACAGACAGTGGGCGGGGCGTGCGCGGAGGGTATCCAGTAAAGCACGCAGGGGGGCGGGGCTTCCGTCAACAGGGCGGCAGGAGGGGCACACAGCCGCTGCGGGGGCCGACTCGGTTTGGGCTTTTCGCCGGTATCGGCTAAGTTTTGTCCGTGACTCGGTACGCGACTGGAGGGGGGACATGTCCGGCGTCAACTGGAAGCCCTTTGTCTTCGGGGGGCTCGCTTCCGTAACGGCGGAATGCGGTGAGTAACGGGAGAGGGCGCCGGCGGAGGCCACGACGAGGTCCAGTCTCCTCAAATATATCTAGAAAAGAAAAAAAAAAACCCCGCTGCCTCATCTTTTCTGCTCCAGGGACGTTTCCCATCGACTTGGCCAAGACTCGGCTTCAAGTCCAAGGCCAGGTGGGCGACAGCAAGTACCGAGAGATCCGGTACAGAGGCATGCTCCATGCTATAATGAGGATAGGAAGAGAGGAGGGGCCCCGGGCTCTGTATTCAGGGTCAGACTCACACACACACACACACACACACACACACACGTGTCTCCTTGTAACATATAAAAGTAGCTCATGCACGTAACCTGTTTATACTATGTACATAAACTGTCCATTTCCTGTTTTGTGCAACCTGTGTGTGTGCGTGTCTGTCTGTCTGTGTGTCTGTCGGTGTCTGTCTTACCCCCCCCCTCCACTTTATTGCCTTGTGCTGAATCTTGACTCTTGGTAGTTCTCAGGGGTGTTTTGTAGGGACAGACCTTACTTGTTGTGGTTTTAAAGAATCCCCGTGACTTTTCCAGGATCGCCCCGGCCATGCTGCGCCAGGCCTCCTACGGCACCATCAAAATCGGCACCTACCAGAGCTTCAAGCGACTGCTGGTCGACCGACCGGAGGGTGGGTGACATGTGCGTCTTCCCTTGGAGGGAGCTGCACGTGACCTTTCCAAATATTTCGCCTGCTTTTGTCAGATGCCCTCACAGTCTTCCTCCCGCTCTTCCCCTCCAGACGAGACTTTGCTCACCAACGTGATCTGTGGTATTCTGTCTGGAGTCATATCCTCCACCATCGCCAACCCCACTGATGTGCTAAAGGTAGCTGATTTCCCTCGTTTCCCCCACTCAGCAACGTGCTGCTGCGCTGCGCTCTGAACGGTAGAGCCGGTTTTGCAGGATCAGCGTCTGCATGCACATATGTTACCATATCACGGGGCCTCAAACAGGCCCATACAGGCGATCCACAACCCCAGACTGAAGGTGTGGGAGCCTGTGGAGGGAAGGACATGTTAATGAACATTGACTCCTGCTTGTGCCCTATTTAGAGATGGAAACTGATACTTAACATCGTGTTCTATAAAAGCTATCTAGGGATTTAAAAGGGTCTGTTTGTGCCTTTGTATGTTCCCATTGTTAAAGCTCATTAATTTGGTTGCGTGCATGAACTATATTAACTGAAGGTGCTTGCAGAGCATGCTGGTTTGTCATTTAATATCAGGTTTGGCACCACGCTACTTTAACATTGACATTTGGCCAGTTATGTCGGTATGTTCTGTTTGTGTCAAAAAGGTCGAAGGTTCAGGAGTGCGTGTGAGCAGATGTGGAGGGAACTCGTGGTTGGATAGAGGTGGTTGGATTGGTTATCGTGGCGCTAAAAGGCTAATGGTACTGTTTATATATTAACAGAGGACAGAAGCCAAAACGAGGGCCGAGCGGCCTGACCTTCAGATGCGTTAGTGCATTTGCAGCGTTGCTTAGAAACACATGTTGCATCCGTGGTGCGCTCTGCTCTCACTTCAGATCCACGCAGTCCATCGTTTGCACAGTCAGGCTGCCAGTCTGTCATCTTCTTCACTGGCTACTCAGGCTGCTTCCCAACATCTTTTATGTATAATTTTACTTTTTTTTTTCAAATAAAACTTCTATTTATAGCTAAATACTCTTTAACAGCCATCATAAAGCCTAGTGGTTAAAAATAAAGAGCAGAGGTTACCCTCTCGCATGCTAATAATACTTTGGGGGTTATGTAATCGTGTCATATAGCATCAGCTCAGCTAATTCACAGAATCTGTGAGTTGGACTCGTGTGGAGCTGGATGTGTTATCTGGTGTGGTTAAATCATCACTTTTGGTGTTTCATCCTCGTTTACAAGCTACTACAGAGCAGCTGAGCTATAAGCCAACTTCAGCAGCTTCTATAAATGTGAACAAGTGAAGCGCGCTCTTGAGACTTCCTGGAAACGAGGACAGAGACGTTGTCAAAATTCCCACAGAACCTCACCGGCGTGGAGATCCAAATATAGCCCGATCATTGACAGCCTGGATTGATGAAACGTCAGGATTCTGCGCCGGTTTTTGCTTTTATTGTCTCAGCTTTGAGCCCGTGTCCATCACCTGTCTCCACCTGTCCCTCCAGATCCGAATGCAGGCTCAGGGAAATGTAATCCAGGGCAGTATGATGGGGAATTTCATCAACATCTACCAGCAGGAGGGGACACGGGGGCTGTGGAAGGTACAGAAACGATCCACCCACGGAGGTGCTCGGGCGCCACGAGCAGCTTCACACTTCCCGTCTGTCTGCACCAGGGCGTCTCGTTAACGGCCCAGAGAGCGGCCATCGTGGTGGGAGTCGAGCTACCGGCCTATGACATCACCAAGAAGCACCTGATCCTGTCGGGTTACATGGGGGACACGGTGTACACACACTTCTTGTAAGAGCCGCACTTCGGGCCCCCTCCAGGCCGGCGATGTGTTCTAAATGTGTGCAGATAGACTTACCAGGACCAGATTGTTCCTGAGGATGACTTCATGAACAGCTGGTGTTTTGTAGCTTGCTTTTAATATTGTGAAAGTTCGTACAAACCTGTTGTTGCGTCAGATTGGCTACCATGCTTGTTGGTTGTTTAGTAAAGGAGTGAAGTTAATTCCTGGGCCTGTGACTCCCCCCCCCAGGTCCAGTTTTGTTTGCGGCCTGGCGGGAGCTTTGGCCTCCAACCCGGTGGACGTAGTGCGGACGAGACTGATGAACCAGAGAGGAGGAGCGCTGTACCAGGGAACCCTGGACTGCATCCTGCAGGTCAGTGACGGACATCTGCAGGTCTGGGGGAGCTTTGGAGGTCTCCCACGCTCCAACAACTTTCAGCTTGTTTGTTTTTTTCTCCAGACGTGGCGCCACGAGGGCTTCATGGCCCTATACAAGGGTTTCTTTCCAAACTGGCTCCGTCTGGGACCCTGGAACATCATTGTATCCTTTAATTGTCTCATTAGAGCGCTGGTGTGTTTGTGTACGCGTCCCCTGTTTAACGCCTCAGTCGATGCTTAACGCCTTTATGTAACCTTCTGGAAGCGCTGCCTCATTAACGCTGCCACCGCCCATGTTCAGGGAGGGTTTACGAGGGCCCTCGACAGCCGAGCGGGGTGGGGACTGACTTTTTGAAAGAGTTAACAAGGGGAGAGCAAAGCACTGGCAGGTCATCACAGATCTCCAGTGAGGCTGAAAAAAACGTAATGAGATTATTGACTTGCGGCGGCAGTGTAGATTGAGATAACGGGGGGGGGGGTGCAATCATTAATATCCGCTCCTCCGCCTGTGTTCCTTCACTCTTTCTCCAGTTCTTCCTCACATATGAACAGCTGAAGAAGATCAATGTCTGAGCCACGGGTTCAAAGTGGGGAGCAAAAAAAGTGCATGAGGGTGCGCCCCAGTGAGCTTAATGGACCAAAACCAGGACCGGATGGATGGTGAGAGGATCCCTGCTGGAACCCCTGGAGTGGTTAAAGAGTTGGTGTTGACTCAAAGTCTGTGGATGACACTCCTGCCTGATGCTGGCTCGCCTGCAGCGGCCCCTTAGTTTCTTTTCCATGTTTGTTTCCTGTCTCCTGTGGAAGAAAAAGACAGAAATAGCCTCAGTTTAGGATTCGGTTAAAAGCTATTAAGACTGCAGCTAATCTGATGAGATAAAAACGAGGTTTTCCTGTTTTTTTACGCCAAAAAGTGACCTGAAATTGTGTGCCTTAGTTTTATGACGCAGACTGTTGGTGTCCGAGCTGCAAAACGGACTGGGAACGGTGGATAGCAGCTGACGCCTAGGGCAGTTATTTACTGAAAATATTTGTGTGTATGAACACCAAGAATAGGTGTGGGTGTGTTTTACTATTTTTTTTAAATATTTTTCCTACCTGGGATGTGGGTGTTTGAGTGTTTATCCTCATTGAGGGACCCAAAAATATACTATGTTTTATTTTAAGTTATGTAAACCTCAGTTTGGAACTCCACATGACCGCTTGAGGTGAGGTCGAGTTAGTGAAAATAGCCAATGGCAGCCGGGATTTACTCTGAACTCTTAAGTTTGTGTCATAATATACATTACTGTGTTACTTAAGTCCACATATTATAAGGCATACTGCTTAAAACACAGGGCTTAGTGTATGGAAACCTTATATAATGCACACAGTACATGTGCGCAGTGAACTCATGTCTCATATTGTATTTGCACGTCGTTTTATTTGTGAGCTTTAACTTTACCGATATTGCTTGTTGTTGCCAGAGTGTATGCTAGAGCAATTTTCAGACTTTCTGTATTGGAAATGCTGCTGTCGGCTCAGGATATTTGAAAACGAAATAAAGAATCCAGCATGTGAGCCCTGTGCCTGGTTCCTTGCCACTGCGTGGCGCTGTGGAGCTGCAGACGGGCCGCCCAAGGCAGCAACAGCGGCTGCGAGTTGGATTCCCAGCTCTGTCTTTGAGGCCACAAATGTAGCACAGTTGTGTTGTTTCTGAGGGAATGCCCAGTATTCCTCCAACAATGGCTCATGAATAATTCAGGGGGGAACCTATCATGTAATTGGTTTACTTCTGTCGGTAAATTCCCAGATTTCTCTCATCCGAGCTGTTTTGAAGAGATGATGGGAGCTCGTGGGAGCGCGAAAGGGAAACTTTGTGGTGAACTCGCAGTCGTGTGCCTTGTTCTGTTATTTATGGAGCGTCTCTGGGGTTCGGTGCTCAGGCGAGAAATGTTGTATCCTCCTCATCTTCCGTGCCATGCCGTTGCCGCGGTGATGAGCATCGGTGCCCTGAAAACTCACTTTTTTCGCCCCCCCCTCGGGGCAACAGAGATGACACTCGGCATACTGGCCCCAGTATGCACTGTAAGCCGTAGAGCTTTTTTTTTTTTTTGGTCTACAAGGTCAGCTGACACCTACATTGAATCAAGGCTCCAGAGCGATGGCGTCTAACCAGAGAGGGCAGGAAAATAATGTGTGTGTCAAGGATTTGGCGTTTACTGTATAACATCCCTGGCACCATCCTCTCCGAGCTGGATGAGTACGGCCATGGGGGATTCCGGGCAGTCAGACATGCTGCATTATGGGTATTATTCTGCAGGCCGGCCCAAAGGTGCAGGGGAGGAGGGCTTTATTATGTTTCAGGGATCAGAGTAAGCTTTTTTCTGTGTGAGGAGGATAAGGCCCGTCTCCGCTCCAAACACTCTGCCCCTACTTTTCTCCTCCTTTTTGTTCCGTCTGTGAAAACACTGTCCCGTGTACAGGACGGATAAATGGACGAGCAGATGGACGCGCCAGTCCATCCATTTGAATATGAGTGCGCAGCGTCTGAGCTGCACAATGCTGACAGGGATAAAAACGAAATCCCAAACTCCTCTTATTTCTCTCTCCATATCGGAGTTGAAAAATGGGCTGGACGAAGATAGAAGGAAAGCCGTTTGCCTTTTCTGGCTTTTCAAAGATGTGCCTCTGCAAAGTTTGAGTAAAATGGATGATCTCCCCTGGCCTCGGTCCTCTAATAACCACACGCTCTGCATAACATCAGGTTACCTTGCTGCTGGAAGCCGTCCGACACGTCCTTCCCGCAGAGGAAACTGCCTGCTCGTGCAGTTTGAAACGGTGCCTGTAGTGATTACTGTGATGAATTGAAGAGCCGTGACTGTGTGTCTGTGTGCCTGTTTGTGGGAGCGAGGATTTAAAACAAGAAGAGACGATAAATCCTTCCACAAAAGAAAACAATTCTCATGTGATGCTTGAGGGAGCTGTTGTCCCAGACAAACATCGGCGACAAAAGGGAAAAAAAAAAAACATCTACAAGAAGAGAAATATAAGCGAGGATTATTTTTGTCATCCAAGTAAACAGCGAAGTTTTGCTTCTGCATGTTTTTCTAACTACTGTTGAAGCTCACCCCCCCCACATGGACACCCGTGGTGTGCCTTTGAATTAATGCGGTCAAACTATTCCAATTCTACTTTTGCGCTTGTGTTAATGAGTTGTGTGAGGGGCGCCGGGGCTTCTTTGCAGATGCAGCCCAGGAGGATGAGCAGGCCCATGTGTGAGCGCTCCGCTCACAAGGCTCTCCTTTCTTTCGCACATGGTGTCCATCATCGAGCTGCTTGGCGTCTCCCCCTCACCTGGTGGCTTCGATTGTCGGGTCATTCTGTTTTGAATGGCGGCAATGACGGCTTCTGGCCCCAGACCTGTCAGCAGTGGCGGCGGGGGGGGGCGACTGTTTTCGCTTCTCGCCGGGGTGTCTCACACGTGCTGCTGGTTTGGGAGCCCGGCTCAGACCGCCAGTCACCGCTAATGAGTCAATGTGAATTTGATAAAGGCGCATCCCAAACGCTGACGCGCACGGGCACCCGAGTCGATAATTCATCTCCGTCTAAACAAACTACCGGCGGCCTGGATCGCAGCTCAGCCGACCTACATTCACACAGCACTGGAAGGGGACCAGCACCCCAGGGAGACGGGATCACAAGGATGAGCCGATGGTAATGCCGCCCCATTGTTCCATTAAGACAGGAACACGCCGACAGAGTGACTGCTGAGAGAGATAAAGTGAGGGATTTGTTCCACACGTTGACTTCTTTGACTCCAGGAGTCAGAAGTTGGGCTGGCTCACTTTGGAGGTGTTTATCTTCTTAACACGACTGCGCCATTGAGACAAGACGCGCAATCTACGCAAGTGATTGCATGTGTTCTTGTGTCCTGAGGTGCACCAGACTGACTGATGGGTCATCTGACCATCAGCTGGAGGACACCCCGGGCCTGGTCCCGCTTAAGGTTTCTCCCTATCAAAACGGGCTCTTTTCCTGCTGCTGTCATCTGAATCTGGTGGGGCTCAGACTCTGGTAAATAATCAGAAATATTATCTTAATTGGTCTTCTGGGTCCCTCCGTTTAAGGACTGGACCCCACCTCCTGTGATTTCAAAGCTACATCCGCCCTGGTGTTTTCACTTTAAAACGGATGTTTTCACAAAAAGCACAAGTGGAGCATCTGTTTAAGCGATCATTTTGGTTTTCTTTAAATTTGCTGTGCCTTTTTGGTTCACCTTCCTTGGCTCGTTCTCGTTGTTTCTGTGGACTCAAAAGCTCCGAGCGGACGAGAGCGGACCACCGCATCCTTCTCGTGTTCAGGTTTATGTAATTCCAGATGCTAAACACTAGGCTGAGCTCATGTGCTTTCCTGCAGCCATGAAAGGGGAACGGATGAGTGAGCACACCGTCTGAAGGCTTTATTGGTACGCGGCTGACTACCTGAAGAAAGAGAATAGTATATGATAAGAAGAAAAGGGACAGCAGCCGATGAGGCACGTGTCCTGGTTCCCTGCTGCTCTCCAATTAGCGTCCACATGGAGCCTCCACAACGGCGAGAAAGATTCGAGGCACTAAAGGGTCACTAGAAACGCTGAGGCTGTCTTCACGACGCCAGCTCCTATAAATCCAGCTCCAAGCCAAGAATGCTGCAAAGACACAACTCTGCATGCCTGACCTGTGCATTTTTGAGCTCGGAGGTCGTAATAGTCCTGAAATAGATGGAACCCATCCAAGGTGGGCCTCGATTTGAAATCACTCAACAGTCGTCGTTATGTGACCGTTTCAGGCCGTATACACGCTCGCCGAGCGGTGCGAAGTCCGTAAAACTTTAATGGGAATCGCATTTTTTGGCCTTCACAGCTCCCAGATGTTGTTACTGCACGTCGCACCTCTGACGCGTCACATCTGTGGGACTTTTCCAGCCTAAAACCTGCAGCGACGCCGGCGTGCGTGCGGACGGCTGCATCTCAGTTCACGCTCCCCGCACGTGCGCCCGATCCTACATGACTTCCAAGAAAAATAAACAAAAATACGGGGACGATTGTGAGCTTTGATCACAAGATCACCTTGTCGTTTTGCCAAAATCAAATCCAATTGGCAAGTGTTTAATAATTTGCACCAGATAATGTGCATGAAAGTCTCCGAAAACAGCGCTTTTTTGTTTTCTTTTTGCTGTTTCATCTTTGGCATTTCAGAGACCATGTGATTCAGATATGTTGGAGATGTGGCTCAATCTCTCAGCCGTCCACGCTCCTCCAAACCCAGCGCTTATTCTGAAAGTCAGAAGGCTTTTGGTCAGATCTGCTGCACGGTGCACGAGAAGGGACCGCGCACGGCTCCCGTTTCAGACGGGGACCAGCTTCTGCTGAGAAGCTCTTCCTCTGATGCTCCAGAGCAGAGTCAAAACTGTAACCCCGCCCCCTCCCCAACCTCAAATAACGGCTGATGACTCTGACGAGGATCTCGTGCAGATTTTGAGGACGTGGGCGCTGCCGTCCCGCCCTGGTGGCGTCGTTCACGTCCATAGTCTCCATGGCAAAGAGAGGAAGCTCTCCTCGCCTCACCTGTGTTCACGCCCGTGTCCAGCAGGCAACACCACACCTTGCTGACCAGTTAAACCAGTCTGGACCAGTTGGTTCAAACAGCAAACATTTTTACAAGGAAAGAATGCTGCAGTTACGTCAAGCCAGTTTAAGGTTCATTTGACCTACGTCTCTCGTGGCAGCTTCAGATGGAGCTGTAACTCCATTAGGTCGCTCCTGCCCATTCAAACTCATCCCTACTATGGCAGCCTCAGCGGATCGGGTCATGTGTTTCTGGCACGAGAAAACCGCTATGCGTGTTTTCACAGGATCGGTTGGGTGGGTGGTCCCTCGGTGGGGCCCGTGACCTCCTCTCTCGCACCGTTACAAAGTCGAGCAGCCTCCCAAATGTCCTCCGGGCCTCAGACGTGATTCCAGACCTGCTCCTCGCTGAGAGCTGCCACGGACAGCTCGTGGCAGACGACCTGCTGCAGTGTTACTTTTAACTTCACCGGCTTTCACTTCGAGTTTAAAAGGAATGACCGTTTAGAACCAGATGTTCGGTAGTTCTGCTCGCACAGATGGGCCAATGTGAAAATGTGTAGAAGCTCCCTCCTATTTGCTACAGTAGAATGTGAGAAGCTCTCATAAAATACCCTCAAGACACATCTACCTTTAATGAGACTCTCAAAATCCAGATTACTTCTGTGCCGCGTTAGCAATTTACATGCAGTTAAGCAGGATTGGTCGAGTTGAGCCCATTGAGGCTAATCAGCCCAGTAAGCCGGTTATTTTATGGATTCAGGGATCAATAACAACAACACAGATAATCGCACAGCAGAGGCAGTGAGGGCGGAAAAGAGACGGACACACTGTTACAGTCTTCAGCAAATAGGAGTCACATGTCCTGCCAGGGCACGAGGCTTCATGTCACACAGTAATCTGCTGAGGGAACAATCACAGCTCTGTTGCTGGGGACCATCAGAGGTGAGAAACTCTCGCTTCTGTCCTCTCCGCTTCCAAAACTAAAGCAGCAATGGGACACAATCGCTGGCACCGGCAAAGAAAGCGCCAGTTTCAAAGGAAAGTGTGATGATGAAGACATCTTCTGATCGCATCTCCAGATAATCCTTTCATTCCAGCGGCACTTTGCTGGAAGTCACGGGGACGTACAGTAAATAACATTATTATAACATGGTAATACAAGGCCAGAACTGTATTAAAGGCTCAAGAGTAGTGAATGAGTTCAAGTTCTATTTAAACGTGTTTGTTGGTTTGGCTGCTGGGAGATTATTGGAAAGTGGATAAGATGGTTGGAGAGCATCAGTAAACATGACTTTCTCTACATGTGTGAAGCGTTTACTTCTGGTCACATGAGGTGACGGCGAATGTGTAACACTCTTATCCTGTCCGAGAATTCTCCTACATTTGTTTCACCGACATTGATTTTTGTGTGTTTTTAGATCAGGGTTTTTTTTCTAATGAGATGTGGCATGTGATTTAGGTTTGATCAAAGGATAAAATTCGCTACTTATTAGATTTGGGTTCGGATCAGTTAGCACTGATCTGGGGGAAATTTTCTGTCTGGCTCGGGATAAAGGACGGATTGAACAGTTCTGATCAGTTCAAGTCTGCACATAACTCCAAGACTAATAGGTGCATTTTCACAAAGCCTCATGTGTGTGTGTTTGTGTGTTTTGTGAAGGTCGGTCTATCTTAAGTAGTTTGGTTTTTTTTACCTGGTCGTCGCAGAGCGTGGTCCAGCCTTCTCCCCTGAGGCTTCTCCTCCTGAAGCCTCACAGAAACACCGACTGTGACAGCCGTTGGATTAACTGAAACTATACTTTCTACAAAGGTCACAACACCAATTAAAGTGGCGCAGCTTCCAAGATGTCACTGCTGATTTTACCCCCCGCGACCTCCGATTGAGCCCGTGTCATTTCTTGAAGGGTTGGAAGTTGGTTTCGGAGCCCGGGGTTGGAGCAGACGTGCTCTTTTCACTGCTCCTCCTGCCGACTCCCTGTAGACATCCCACCATCTTCGCTCGCTCTGCATGTGTCTGTGAGAGACAGAGACAGTTCCAACTGTTCCTGCAGTGTGTGTGTCCGTTCCTGCAAGGACCTAATTCACATCTGTTAAGTATATAAATGCCAGTGGTACTGTTTGTCATTAGGTCGTGCTCCAGTTCTTCAGCTCCATGTGTCTGTTTAAATCTGGTGCAGATGGCCGTTGTCACTGTTGTCTTCAGTTGTTCAGAAAACGACTTCAAATGCTCGACCAAGCGGGTCACCGCGGCCTCTCTGGAGGGGTCATAAACTGGGAGAAAGGCCATAAAACTGCCATCAATTGTGAACAGCCTTCCCTCCCATGACGACGAATGTTTATGTTCACTTCCATCGCTTGTGAATCCATTATTTATTTATTAACCTTTATTTGATCAGATAAAAACACATAGAGATCAGGATCTCTTTCACATGGGTGACCTGGCCAGCAGGTCAGCAGAAGAAATGACAGTAAAAAGTACGACATACATTAAAAAAAAAATGTACAAAGTTGCAGTTCAGCATGCCCCAATTCACCAATTAGCCTTAACTTTATTACCTTTAACCAGATAAGGGAAGCAGTTGAAATCAAAACCTCTTTTACAAGGGTCTTTTTGTCCGTATTTGCATTTGTAGTGATATAATTCACTGTTCTTATGCAACAGGATCTCATATCCATATTCTATGGACCACATTGTCACTGTTGCCATTGGAGATGCATCAGTAACTTGTATAATATCCAGATATGCTCCCCACAGTGGCTCTGCAGGCTTGCGGCATTCCATTCAAATAAAACCCTTTGATTTATTCACAAAGATTCACACAACTTCTGAGAATCCAGCAGAGAAAAATGTTTGACGCGTTCTCCGGCGCAAAAGTGTCCGTCAGACGTTGTCAAAGCGTTGCGCGCCTGTCACCGTCTCACAAGAGACCTGTAAACACACTGATTAGATGATTAGTTTCCCCAAATACGCTGTCATGTAGCGAGCTTGTGCATATGCCTGACAGATCAGACAGAATTTACCCTCTTTCATTCACTGTCAGACTGCAGTTTGTGACTTGAGCAACACAAGAAAATTCCAGTCTGGTTAGGAAAAAAAAAAAGTTCAAATAACCGTTAAAGAAAATCTGTTCTTCATCTTGGTGTTGTTGAGAGTTTCTGAAATTTTTTTGGTATGTTACAACATGAAAAAGTAGCTGTAATACTTTATGTTGCTCCCTCTCCCCTGTTGGTAATATAATTGTGACCTACACTCTTTTCTGCACAAATATGTCTCTCCATCCATCACTACTTTGCAGTCTGTAACTCAACCAATGTGTTCCTCTAGAATTACAGCTCCCTTGTATAGTGTTTGATTTACTCCTTTTACTTTTTTCCCTCCCATACATTCAGTGTTTGGCCCTTCCCTCATTTGTTCCAGCACGTTTGCTGTGTTAAACCCCTCTCCTATCGTCAGCCATCCCTCATTCAGGAATTTGTCCCTCGTCATTTGAGACTGAACTTCGAACTCTGCCTGTCTGAATTGAACAACCTACCTCGTCATCACCCCTGAAACGAGCTTGCTGCGATGTGCATGTGGGCCGGATCATAACCCAAGTTTTTAAGGTTATGTTTTCATGTGATTATCACGTTTGAAACCACAAATGCCAGATTCATGCTGGGGAAAGGTCAGCTTCTGTGCACTGTTCTGAAGCTGCCGGTTGCGCAACAACAGAAAAATCCAGACTAAAAAGGAAAGAAATGAGTGGGTTAGCTCTGGCTGTGTTTTTGGCAGGACGGGCGCGATGCTGTTGGTTCGGATCGACGTGAACCAGTTCCCGTCTGCTGTGGGAAAAGAAATCAGGCCATCTCTGCCTCATCTGAAACCTGTTACGCTTCCATTTCCACGAGCAGTCAGCTGTTTCCGAGCATAACGCTCTTACGCAGAGGAAAGAAAACCGTGACAACGCTTGGGACACACACACTCTCACACACACACACACAAATCTGATTAGATCAACAGAGATCGGCGATGGCCTCGCCGCTAAAAGTGATGTTAATCCCAAGAAAGGAGATGTAGAAAATGAGAACCATCCTGGGGAAGGGCTGCTAATGCAACTGACACACAGATGTTTTCACAGTCAGAAGGATGTTATTCTGATTCACCCTTTATGGACATTTGTTTTTTATTGCGATGGGACTTCCTACTTCTAGCCAGCGTCATCTGTTCATCAGACACCATGTGTGTCCATCCATCCATCCATTTTTCTGACCGTGAAGCCTGTCCCAGCACTCAAAGTGGGTAGGTTCATCATGGGACATCCTGTCAGCATTAATGCTTCTGGACTGTGTGAGGACACTGGAGTAGCAGGGGAGAGCATGTAAACGCCACATAAGCGCACCACACGAAGGCTGAAATAGAGCAGCGTGCCCGTTGAACGTCGTTTGTTCCTGTTCTGAAACAAAAAACTCGCTGATGCTGACTGAACGCCCTGAATCAACACTTTGTGAGGTTCCTTCTCCTTCATTATCGACTATTCCCTCATGCTGCAACCACCAAAGTCCCTGGTCACATGCATGGTGTGACACCAACATTGGTGCAAAACTGAAAAGCACTGTAGCTAATCAGTTCCACCCCAGTCGGGTCCCAGCTTGGAACCATTGTGTTATAATTAGGGCCCGAGCACCTTCGGTGCGAAGCCCTATTGTTTTTCGAATGTTTCTTTTTTTTTCTTTTTCTTATTTTTCGTTTTCTTCCGGCAACTCGAAGCCATTTTTCACCCCCTGAACATGCACGAAAAGTTGATTTTATTTGACCTACCCCCCCAGATAGGTCCGAAAATTGTCATTCTGCGGGGTCCCCGAGAGGCTATCTCGAAAGGTGCTCTCTAGCGCCACCTTTTTTTTTGGTGCCCCGGGACTGAGTTCGTCCTACGCTCATGAAATTTGGTGGCAATATTTATCGTACCGGGCCGGACGAAAAACTCTCTTGGAGCGTCGACCTAACTCCAACAGGGAGTCCGCAATATTCGTCCAAACGTGCGATTTTGGCACTTTTCTGCACACGCGCGAACAAAGGAATTTGACGAACTAGTCCTAGGGCTTTCACCCGATTTTGTTCATATTTGACGCATCCCATGGAAACTGATGCCCGACGCAAAATTGCGAAGGGATTTTCTTATTTCGCTCCGGTTTGGGCGTGGCGGCCCTGCAAAGTTTCGGCCCGATTTCGGCCCGTCGCCAAAAAAAATATTCTGCCCCAGCTCGGACATACAAGGTCCGATGGGGGTCAAAGGTCACGGGTGTGATCGGGGTCGCGTCCTGAACCGAAATATGTATCAATATTCAGTTATTAACATAGCGCCACCTGCTGGGCACAGGAAATGTCATGTTTTACTCTGGGACGTCCTGATCGGACTACGTTCAGCAGATTCTGCCCAAAACGGGTGAGGAAGTCAACAAGGCCTTGGTGAAGGAAGGTGAGAAAAACCATCACAATTAAACGAGTGGGCGGTGCCTTGGCGGCGCGCCAAACATCAAGGTTTTTATAATTGCCATAACTCGGACATACGTAGTCCGATCCGCGATTGCTTCCATGGGTCGTCCTAGAATTCCGTCCCGAACAGATCGACGTTTCAATATTGGTTGTATGTTATAGCGCCACCTAGATACAAACAATGAGGCAGCCCCGGGACTGCGTGCGACCTACGTTTACGAAAATCGGCACGCACGTGGAGAATCACAAGAGCTACAAAAAATCCTCTTGGAGCTAGCGGGTGCGGCGTAAAATGGCTCTGTAGCGCCACCTAGAAAATTTCAAAGAAGCGCCACGAAAACCAGGTTCGACCCAGAAATATGAAATTCGGCACGCTTGTGCAGGACGCAAAACCCTACAAAAAAGTCAGCGCGGCCCATATGCTAAACCCCACAGGAAGCGAGCTATATTAATTTTAATGTTCAGATTTTCCTCATTTCGATCCATTTCCAGGCCCGCTGTCTTGCCTCGGTGTTCCTCCAGTTTACATCACATCCACTTCAAATTTGACCTGAACATTCTCGAGTCCTTCGCGCACATGCTGATCAAAAAATTTTTAATTTCGGTCAAACGGTTCACCCGTGAGAGCGTGGCAAACTCCAGTGTCCGATTCTGGCGGGGTGACTTTGGAGACGCGCGTACAATGGAATGTGGTGTCCTGCTCCTACAATTCTGGTCCGATTTTTGATTTTTTTCGACTCGTGTCATCACGAAGCATGGGTGATGTTAAATTCTGAAGCTTGTTGTGATATTTTGTACGGTGCGGTCGTGGCGGGGAGCTGAATTTAGCTGTTTTTAGGGCTCTTCTGCAGGGTTTAGTGTGCCTGTGAGGCTCAGGGTCTGACAGGCGTCATTCACGTTTGTTCAGCAGTCTCGTCAGGAGTCTGTCTCCCCGCCCCCCGACGACGCCGCGTTTGTCGTCTGGACGCGTGCGCGATGCTAAATTGCGAAGCTTGTTCCGTTCGCTCGCACGGTTCTCCCGGCGCGTCGAGCTGAAGCGAGCTGCTTTTAGGTCTCTTTTGCAGGGTTTTTGTGCGGCCTTTTGGGCTCCTGCTCTGACGCGCCACGAAAAGCAGGTTCGACCCAGAAATATGAAATTCGGTACACGTGTGCAGGACACCAGACTCTACAAAAAAGTCAGCGCGACCCATGTGCTAAACCCCACAGGAAGCGAGCTATATCAATTTCCGTGTTCACATTAACAATCCATATCCAGGCCCGCTGTTTTGCCTCGGTGTTCCTCCAGTTTAGATCAGATCCACTTCAAATTTGACGTGAATATTCTCGAGACCTGCGCGCACGTGAATATCAAAAAATTTTTAGTTTTTGTCAAACGGTTCACCCGTGGGGGCGTGGCAAACTCCAGCGTCCGATTCTGGCCGGGTGACTTTTGAGACGCGCGTACAATGGAATGTGACGTACTGCTCCTACAGCTATGGTCCGATTTTGGATTTTTTTCGACCCGTGTCATCTACACACGTGTGCGATGTTAAATTGCCAAGCTTTTGTGATACGTTAAACGGCGCGGTCGTGGCGGGGAGCTGAATGAGGTGTTTTCAGGCCTCTTCTGCAGGGTTCAGTGTGCCTGTGAGGCTCAGGGTCTGAGAGGCGTCGTTCAGGTTTGCTCAGCAGTCTCTTCAGGAGTCTGTCTCCCCGGCCCCGACGACGACGCGTTTGTGTTAAATCGAGAAGCTTTTTCCGTGAGCTTTTTGCGCGCCGCGTCGAGCTGAAGCGAGCTGCTTTTAGGCCTCTCTTGCGGGGGTCTGGGCGGCCTTTTTGGGCTCCTGCTCTGACCGTGCGTCGCTCCTTTGGGCTCGGCGGCGGCCCCCGGCGTCGCGCCCTCCCCGACGGGCGACGGGGGTGCGAGGGCCCGTTCAATGCTGCTTGCAGCTTTAATTTTTCTTTTTCTTATTTTTGTTATTCTTCCGGCAACTCGAAGCCATTTTTCACCCCCTGAACATGCACGAAAAGTTGATTTTATTTGACCTACCCCCCCAGATAGGTCCGAAAATTGTCATTCTGCGGGGTCCCCGAGAGGCTATCTCAAGGTGCTCTCTAGCGCCACCTTTTTTTGGTGCCCCGGGACTGAGTTCGTCCTACGCTCATGAAATTTGGTGGCAATATTTATCGTACCGGGCCGGACGAAAAACTCTCTTGGAGCGTCGACCTAACTCCAACAGGGAGTCCGCAATATTCGTCCAAACGTGCGATTTTGGCACTTTTCTGCACACGCGCGAACAAAGGAATTTGACGAACTAGTCCTAGGGCTTTCACCCGATTTTGTTCATATTTGACGCATCCATGGAAACTGATGCCCGACGCAAATTGCGAAGGGATTTTCTTATTTCGCTCCGGTTTGGGCGTGGCGGCCCTGAAGTTTCGGCCCGATTTCGGCCCGTGCCAAAAATATTCTGCCCCAGCTCGGACATACAAGGTCCGATGGGGGTCAAGGTCACGGGTGTGATCGGGTCGCGTCCTGAACCGAAATATGTATCAATATTCAGTTATTAACATAGCGCCACCTGCTGGGCACAGGAAATGTCATGTTTTACTCTGGGACGTCCTGATCGGACTACGTTCAGCAGATTCTGCCCAAAACGGGTGAGGAAGTCAACAAGGCCTTGGTGAAGGAAGGTGAGAAAAACCATCACAATTAAACGAGTGGGCGGTGCCTTGGCGGCGCGCCAAACATCAAGGTTTTTATAATTGCCATAACTCGGACATACGTAGTCCGATCCGCGATTGCTTCCATGGGTCGTCCTAGAATTTCGTCCCGAACAGATCGACGTTTCAATATTGGTTGTATGTTATAGCGCCACCTAGATACAAACAATGAGGCAGCCCCGGGACTGCGTGCGACCTACGTTTACGAAAATCGGCACGCACGTGGAGAATCACAAGAGCTACAAAAAATCCTCTTGGAGCTAGCGGGTGCGGCGTAAAATGGCTCTGTAGCGCCACCTAGAAAATTTCAAGAAGCGCCACGAAAACCAGGTTCGACCCAGAAATATGAAATTCGGCACGCTTGTGCAGGACGCAAAACCCTACAAAAAAGTCAGCGCGAGCCATATGCTAAACCCCACAGGAAGCGAGCTATATTAATTTTAATGTTCAGATTTTCCTCATTTCGATCCATTTCCAGGCCCGCTGTTTTGCCTTGGTGTTCCTCCAGTTTACATCAGATCCACTTCAAATTTGACCTGAAGATTCTCGAGACCTTCGCGCACATGCTGATCAAAAAATTTCTAATTTCGGTCAAACGGTTCACCCGTGAGAGCCTGGCAAACTCCAGTGTCCAATTCTGGCGGGGTGACTTTGGAGACGCGCGTACAATGGATGTGGTGTCCTGCTCCTCATTCTGGGCCGATTTTTGATTTTTTTGACCCATGTCATCACGAAGCATGGGTGATGTTAAGTTCTGAAGCTTGTTGTGATATTTTGTACGGTGCGGCCGTGGCGGGAGCTGAATTTAGCTGTTTTTAGGGCTCTTCTGCAGGGTTTAGTGTGCCTGTGAGGCTCAGGGTCTGACAGGCGTCATTCACGTTTGTTCGCGTCTCGTCAAGAGTCTGTCTCCCCGCCCCCGACGACGCCGCGTTTGTCGTCTGGACGCGTGCGCATGCTAATTGCGGCTTGTTCCGTTCGCTCGCACGGTTCTCCCGCGCGTCGAGCTGAAGCGAGCTGCTTTGGTCTCTTTGCGGGTTTTGTGCCTTTTGGGCTCCTGCTCTGCGCGCCACGAAAGCAGGTTCGACCCGAAATATGAAATTCGGTACACGTGTGCGGACACCAGACTCTACAAAAGTCAGCGCGACCCATGTGCTAAACCCCACGAAGCGAGCTATATCAATTTCCGTGTTCACATTAACAATCCATATCCGGCCGCTGTTTTGCCTGGTGTTCCTCCAGTTTAGATCAGATCCACTTCAAATTTGACGTGAATATTCTCGAGACCTGCGCGCACGTGAATATCAAAAATTTTTAGTTTGTGTCAAACGGTTCACCCGTGGGGGCGTGGCAAACTCCGCGTCCGATTCTGGCCGGGTGACTTTTGAGACGCGCGTACAATGGAATGTGACGTACTGCTCCTACAGCTATGGTCCGATTTTGATTTTTCACCCGTGTCATCTAGACACGTGTGGATGTTAAATTGCCAAGCTTTTGTGATACGTTAAACGGCGCGGTCGTGGCGGGAGCTGAATGAGGTGTTTTCGGCCTCTTCTGCAGGGTTCGTGTGCCTGTGAGGCTCGGTCTGGAGGCGTCGTTCGGTTTGCTCGCGTTCTTAGTCTGTCTCCCCGCCCCGCCGCCGCGTTTGTCGTCCGGTCCCCGCACGTTAAATCGCAAAGATTTTTCCGTCGCTCGCGCGTCGCTGAAGCGAGCTGCTTTCGGCCTCTTTGCGGGGTCTGGGCGGCCTTTTGGGCTCCTGCTCTGACTGTGCGTCGCTGCTTTGGCTGCGGCCCCCCGCGTCGCCTCCCGCGGCCGGGGTGCGGCCCGTTCAATGCTGCTTGCAGCTTTAATTTACTTTTTTTTTTTTTTTGGCAGAATAATTTTTTAAGAATGTCTTTTGTACCATTGCAGATTATCCTCGTAGGCCAATCAGATAGGAACCGCGCTCTCACATCTCGTACAACGCAGCCAGAATTCCTTGTAAATATGCCACACGCACACATTCTGCAAACAGAAACCAAGGAACTGCGGCTCTCGGCCTGATGGGGAATTCACAGTTGCCTTCACTGGCTGCATTGGTTAAGCATGACCAGCGGCATCAGGCATGACGACGGCTGGTTTTGATTATGCCGAATTACGTCTAATTCCCTGCATCCTCCTTCCTTTGGCTGTGATCAAAGATCAATCATGCACCTTCAAAAGCCAAGCCCAGTAAAGTTTCAACATGCAGGGTTTTTTCTTTAATATATAAATAATGGATGGTTCAGCTGAGCACCCTTTCACACATAAATTAACTGCTTTAGAATTTCTCACCTCACCACTTTGGCTTGTCTCACATCTCTGTCCTGCATCGTTCTCTCAGCTCAGTAAAGGTTTTTTTCCACACGTAAACTGTGATCTTTTGGTGAGATCTCTAGTAAGGCTACATTGACAGCTTTAAAAAAATCACCTAGAGGCTGACAAAGGATGAGTACAAATATATAAACCCTCATGACTGCATAGAATCGTGATTTTAGACCTGGCACCTTTCGTCGAGTATGCAGCTGATTATTATTCAAGCTTTAAATTGGCAGAGCGCGTGCTCCTGCTGATCATTACTTCCTTTAAATTGAACTTCCTGGGTCTGCGCCACCAAACAGAACTTTAAAAGCCTCCTCCGGCTCGCTCTTTTTGCATTTCTGCATTTTCCTGCTCATAAACAATCAACACGTCGGGGGTCAAAACTTCACCCCCTTCACTGATTTAATACGTATTTGGAAAGTCAAGAGGCCCTTATAAGTCAGTATTGAGTTGTCATTATTTTGATATGTGAATTTCTGCAGCTGAGCTACACATGTGCAGCAACAGTGGTGTCCCGTGAAGTGTTCCAAATGTGTGCCAGTGGCTCCATCGCAGCCTCTCCCTGATCCAGTTTTTGACATGTTGAGGTTGACTGACATTGGACAGCGGTGAGAGTCCTCAAACTCTTAAAAAGCACTTCAAATAAGCGAGGTTGGGACATCATGTATGAAAGAAGAAAACAAATTCAACCCTAGCTCGGAGAGAATTCCGCTGCTCCATCTGCAGCCATATGGACGCGTTCACGTGTTCAGTGCTGGGTCGATAAACTGTAATAAAGACATAAAGAGGGGGAATTTGTGAGAATCTGTCCAATGCCCAGCCGCTATATAATCAGACTCATGAAAACATAATAACACGCTGCCTATTCTTGGAGATAGAATGACCATCTGTTAAAAATACATTAGTAATATATGCTCTTTCATGTGTCATTATGGCTTCATTTTATTTTATTGGTTTGAATTATTTGGTTGATTATGGTTATAAGATTAGTCTATAAGTTCGAAGGTGAAAAGAATCACAGGAATTTAACAAGTTGATATAAATAATAGCTGAATAATAACTGCTGGGTTGCTTTTTATTGCAGGTTTGACAGGGTGACACCATGTAACTGCTAGTAATAAATTAACTGTAAAAATGTAATGAATTCCCTCATTCTAGATGTGTTTTTATAAATGAGGGAGATCATGTTGTGATTAGAATAAGGTAGATTTAGATGAGGAACCTCCCTTCGGTTCTCTTGGTCTTAAGTTTAAGCCAATGATAACAGTTCAACTCTCCCTCTGGTCAAAATCTCACTTTTTAAAATGTTTGCTCTGTTTTGTGAGGGAGGCCCTATTTCTACATTTCAAAGAGGCACCAATGGAGAAGATGGACTTCCTTCTGAAAAAGGAAATAATTTACACTTGAGGGAGATAAAAGAATGTTTAAAGAAGCACACCTAGTGCAGCAGTTCCTGGAAGGAAGAGCATCAATCACAGCCAACGGCTTCTGCCTGGACATACACGGAGACATCCAGCAGACGATAAATCACAAACACACACACGCACACGCACACAAACAACACGCAGTATCCTCACAGGGCTGTATCTGAGACAGAACACTTGTCCTGTTCAAATGTTCACACAGCAGCTCTGATTCTTGTTTGGTTTGTGCAGTTTTCAGCTCAATCCCAACTAAATCTGCAGCCTTTTTGAAAGAATAAGTGTACACACGGACGGCATAAAAGTTTATTGTGCTGATGCTGAGAGGGTCCCAGTGTTAACGGACCATTATCACAGGAGGACAGCCACAGATGGGCAGAGAGGAGGAAATGGCCTCGGGCACATTAAGACAGGCTCCCTCTCTCTTTCATGCACACATAGAAGAAGCTAACAGTAATGCATGCAGCACTGCAGCCGGCTGCAGCACCGCCCGCGGCATGCAGTTAACGAATAGCTCATCATAAAAAAAAAATCCACCCATAATTTACTGCTCGTTGTGTCAATAGAGCTTCTGAGTCCACACTGTTTGCTGCAGTTCCAAATGTATTTTTAAATGTTTTAATGCCAGCGTGCTTGAATTGGGCAGGACGGCATGTGACCTCATGACACGTGTCAGGCCTGTGTGATACTGTGACATGTGATGTGGGAGTTCGTGAATAAATCTGACAATCATTGACAACAGACCCCACCTCACCCCATGGAGGGTCTTGTAAATAGACAAAGCACTCCGGACATATGAGGCACTCCAAAAGAGTTTTTAAGGGATTGTTGAGGACAGTCTGACTTTATTTGACATATTTGAAATGGTGTAAAATCACTACAGACGATTCTCCCAGCACCTGAAAACTGAACCAGTATGATTCTGGCAGAGGCACCCTTATTGGGATCTGTGGTCAGAGAATGTATGTACCACAGCACCATTCACCATCCAGTATACAATATTTCCTTCTAAGTTGTTATTTTGTTGAAATGAGAGGCATGTAAACATGTTGAGGCTTGGCACAGCGACGCACACCAAATGAACCCACCGGGGGACCCATCCATCTGTAAAAGTAAATTTGACAGGCGTCTAAGCAGTGAGTTGTGAGGGCTTATTGTGTGTTTTGTAAAGTGCCCTCTTGACACAGATCTCTGATTCTCCACATTTTGGAGAAAAAAGCCATTTTTTTACATCCAGGCTGCACCCACAGACCTCCTGCACACCAAGATCGTTCACGTTCTCTATGTGATTTGGCCACAATAACGCACCAAAAACAGGAATGATAATTGTTCTTCTCTGATGGTTATGAAATTAAATCACTTCTCTGCTCTTGGCCTTTAACGTGGCGATCTCAAGAGAAAAAAATATAAACATCTGCTGATAATAGAACTCTCAAGTCCAAGAGCAGATGAACAGCAGCTCATTCATCCCACAATAAAGACAGTCATACATTACAACAACAGCGGGACCCTTAACTCTACTGAAGCCCCACAGCTGAAAGACCTTTTTTTAGATTACTTAACGATCTCAGTGTTGTTCAAGACGCTGTTGCTACAAAACTGACAAGACTGCAAAATATAAATGAATAAATAAATAGAGAATCGAGAAAAAAAACGAGGCTTCTCTTTCATTTCTGGCATGTTTGAGCAAGAGTTTTATCAAATGGTATTAAAACTCTGAAAAGGCTGCAAGACAAAACTTCTTTTAAAACAATGATTACAGCTCTGATCCGTCATTAAAACCTTGTATAATGTTTATGTGTAGCAGCATGTGGCTGTTGCTGTTTACATCCTGTGTTTTTGATTTGTGACAGTAAGGTTCACTGTTCCACTCCTGCAGGGCCCTTTGGGAACTTCCTGGTTTTTCAGTTGTGCTTATTAGTTTATTTAAACTGCTCAGAGGTTTAAAAGATGCACAGTGATTTGTCTGTTTGTAGGAACAACAGCTCCCAGCTATACCCTCACTCCTTCCGGGCTGTACCCGCCTTGGTCCAGCCCCAGGTCCATCTCACCTTACCTGAGGTCTGGATCATTTTTCAGCTGTAGACTGATGGATTCCACTCACACATGGACTTCAGACCATCTCCTGACTCGGGACTTCCTCCATAATTGCCTCTTCACACATGCAGTGCACAGCTTGGAGGATAGCACCGTCAGGCGTGCACGTAATGATTCAGGGAGGGGGTGTGAGTGGAGCAGACACAACACGCTCACGACGGTGCATGGTTATTTTAGTTGTAGGCATCCAAATCCATCAGTGACCCCTGGAAGTGGAGTGCCACAAAAAAGCCCGATCCTGTCAAGGAGATCTCCGCCTCTTGGTGTTGGAGTGAAGCGTCCCACTTTCTCTTTGGTGTGCAGGTTCGTGCAGGAGATAACAACTAAATGGAGCTTCATTGTGTTGCAACACGTCATCCACAGATGAAGTCAGCTCTGGATAGCTGCATATGGAATGGGATGTGATGGGATTTAGAGCGAAATTCCAAATATTTTATTGTTTTCTAACCAGTATTTAAACAAAAAAAAACAGCCATTTGATTATGATTTATATGATAGGAGGATGTTTGAGCCAATAACAGGATCTAATAGCCACAACTGATGCCAATTTGCCCCAAATCAAGGAGTCATAACAGCAGCAATAATGGGAAGAATCCCCTACTGTAATGAGCCACACAATCCTCTTAGATTTAGTTGTAAAGCCGACAGGTCCATTTCACTGAGGACAATGTTGCTTTCATTAAGATAAGCATTTATTTCTCTGGTAGAAGCGCACGCAACAGGCAACCAGCAGGAAAATTCACAGAGAGCCAAATTGGAGTTCCTATGGTTCCAGTGAGGCAGTAGATCAGTCAACAGAGGAACACATCTGGTTCTGATGGCTGCCTGCCCGGGTGAAACTCCTCTGAGTCAAAACAGCGCGCTTCAGCGTGAGGAACGACACTGAGCTGATGCAGATGTGGTCTAGACAGAGCAACACCCGAGGTCTCAGAGATTCACTAGAGAGCTGCCTGCATTCACTGAGAGAACTGCCGCAATCATCTGTCAACGGAACCACAGTGATGAAAATTATATTTGCCAGTTAATAATATGTAATCAAGTTTGATTTCTCGGGGTCTGATTTTCAGAAGTTGGATGAACTCTTCTAATTGATAAACCCATGAATTCTGCTTTCAGCGAGAACATTCCAGAGAACATCCACCCATCAGTTCCTGCTCTGAAACTCAAAGAACACTAAGATCATTCCACAGGCTCCTGATCCAAAGCACACAAAGAAAATCCACATCTCCAGGTTTCATGTTTGGGGTGGCCAAGCCGGAGTGCTGATCTGAATCTGACGGAGACACTGTGGCGAGACCTGAAACAGGCAGTTCGTGCTTGAAAACCCTCCAGTGCTGCTGGAATTAAAGCAATTTTGCAAAGCAGCGATGGCCAAATTCCTGAAAACATTTGGTAAACAACTGCATTATCGGTGCCAAGGGTATCACAGTCTGTTATTAGATTTAGAGGGGTTGTTCCTTTTTCCACACTGAAGATATTGTTTTTCACAAGACGTTGCTTTCAAGTCATGAAACAGTTGAAACAAACATGCTGCATTTGTTTGCTTGACTTCTCGCCTTCACTCAGAATTTCTTGATGGTTTGAGTTGAAAATTTGAAATGTTACTGATTGGTAAGAAAGCAAGAAAGAGGGTTACATACTTGCACACGGCTTTATGTGTGACCGGAAAACTGATTTACCACAGAGAGGGAGAGCATAATAAGAATTTAACAAGTTTATGTGTGTCGTTTATGTCGAAGAAAGCAAACAAGAATGTAGAATTGCACAGCGTTGGCTTTCTCATCATCATTCTTATGAATTCAAAGACATGCTTTGGTTTCCAAAGCGCTTGATAGTGCCGGGGCCTTTGATCTACGTGAAATATTAACATATGTAGGAAAATCATTTCATGAAGCGCATCAGCAGCTTGGTTCCAGATGTTGTTCTCAACACCAGTCCAACACCTGGATCAAACTGAATCTATTGGCCTCAGATCAAAGATGGTACAGAAATAATGAATATGGCGTCCCCCCTGAATGCGAGTCCTGAAATGGAATTGTTTTTAAGGAAATGCTTCCCCTAACGTCCAGTGCAAAGAATACTTTTAGCTGACTTTTATTGAATTAAAATAAGAGTAACAATAAATAAGCCTTACATGGGGGAATTACAGTTTATAAAAAACTACCACTGCAAAAATTAGCATGTAGCATTAACTCTTTTTTTGAAAAATGATTTAAAGCATTTCCACAGATATAACTAACTTCTTTGTTTGTTTTGCTAAAGCAATTACATTTTATTTTGAAGATCATTAATGGCTGAGGAAGGTCTGATATACATTTTTTTTAAAAATCCATAAACATCCACCTTCAATCGATTTAACCCACTTGAATCTGAGGTCAGTCTCGTAGCTGACTGGTGGACATTCTGTTCGTTTCCTCCGCCCCCTCCTTCACATTACAAGAGGAGGGATTGGAGGGCAGGGATCAACTCAGCACCCTCTTGAGACTTTGTATATATCGAGGACTGAAGCTCAGGGAACTACTGCAGGAGCTGAGTGTGAGCGCCTTCGGATCACGATCAGGCTCACGCTTTTATTGACGCCAGTTGCAGGGGAGAGGCTGTTGTTGGTGGAGATGACTGGACCCTCACTGCAGGGACAGCCATCATTAACTCTGGGAGCTTTTCTCTGTCCTGTGAGGTTCAGAGTGACTGGAGATTAAGAAAGGGCCTGTTTGACAGTCAAATACTGGAGGATTTTTACAATTACCTTGAGAAAAGTAAGTAAAACTGCAGGTTAAAGGCATTCCAATTCCTCTGTGGAACTGTGAGAGAGGGGGAAAGGTTATTCTGATAACTATGGCTATTCTAATTTTGGCAACAACAACAACAGAAAAATATAATTTTACTTTCATTCTGGAATATGTCGGGGATTTTTTAAATCCTAGACTGAAAATATAACAGTGGCGGGTGTGTCTGCAGGTCTCAGTTTCATAAGTTTATGTTAAGCCTGCATCAGCAGTGAGGGTGTTGTCAGACTGTATAAACTTATCCCCATAGTGACGGACAGCAGCCCTGAAAACCTCTTTGTGTTTAAGGACCTGAGCCAGTCGGATAAAGGCCGGAGTTAAGACCAAACTGCAGGATGAAGACTCACCTCCTCTGCCTCATGTTGCCTCTCCTGGTGGGTCACGTCCCGGCGGCCAGCGGGCAGCAGGAGGCGAAGGAGCAATCGTCCCAGGGCGCCCTTGTGATCACGCAGAGACCGGGGCTCGTAGAGAGAGACATGCAGGTTCCCGTCAGGCCCAACATCACCATGCCCCGCCGCCGACTACCTCCCATGTGCACCGGACCCACAGAGATCCGAGACACCTTCAAGTACATCAACACGGTGGTGTCGTGCCTGGTGTTTGTTGTGGGGATTATTGGGAATTCCACCCTGCTCAGGATCATCTATAAGAACAAGTGCATGCGGAATGGGCCCAACATCCTCATCGCCAGCCTGGCACTCGGAGACTTGCTGCACATCATCATCGGCATTCCTATCAACGTTTACAAGGTGAGCCCATGTTTGTGTTACAGGTAAGATATCTATAAAATAACACACACTGACAACAATCTATGGCTAGTAACAATAAATGATGAAAGAAGTTGATTAAGCTTTCTTTATTGTGCAATGTGCACTGTGCATATTGGACTTTAAATCCAGGGACACACACACACTCACAGGAGAGGGTTTTCCACCGTTTTCACATATTATTGCGGTATGAGCCTTCTTCATCCCCTTATGTCCCTGGTATTTCATTATCTGTTTGGTTCCGCGTGTGCATGTGCGAGCGTGCGTGTTGGGGAGGGGGCCCAGTATATTTGGGTAAAGGGGCAAGCATGCTAAAACAACTGGACATGGTTGCATACCAGAGTGGATACACCAAAGACTTATGCAGGGAGATACGGAACCACATATGATCCCAATTGATCTATACTTGCATTCCACTCGCTCAAAAGCAGAGATCAAACGTGCCGGTCTGTCAAGGTTTAGCAGGGTAATGCTGTTCTTAATAACCCACCATGACACCCTGCTTCATGGTTCCTTGAGGTAAAATTAAAAATAATACATAAAAGGGAGCAAACACTGAAGATGAGGAGGGAAAAGGAGCTTGGAATGCTCTGAGAAAGTATGTATGTAAGCTCACACACGACGGGCACCAGAACCTGAGGAGAGAGAAAGCGGCAAAGGGGAAGACTCTCATCTGAAATGGCCTAAACCTCCAATAAATATGTCTTTCTCTCCAGCTGCTGGCAGAGGATTGGCCCTTCGGTGTGACGCTGTGCAAGCTGGTGCCGTTTGTGCAAAAGGCCTCAGTGGGGATCACAGTGCTGAGCCTGTGCGCTCTGAGCATCGACAGGTAAACACCAGGGGATGATGATTGACTTTGACGGATGGTTTTTGACCTTTAACTGCCAGTGCTGGAGAAAAAAAGGTTAAACGTGTAAAAAAAGATCCATGTGCTGCGCTCAGGGCACTAAGGTGCTGTCTCATGGATACTGAAGTGGATGTTTAAGTGTTTAATCAGGCCAAATCTCTGCCTTAACCTTGACGTCAGACAGCTTCTTTGATGAGGGTTCTTTCATTACGTAACCAGACTCACTGTCTCTTCAAGGTATCGAGCCGTGGCCTCTTGGAGCCGCATCAAAGGCATTGGTGTCCCGAAATGGATGGCTATCGAGATCGCCTTGATCTGGATATTGTCCATTATCTTAGCTGTACCGGAGGCCATCGCATTCGACATGATCACCATGGACTATAAAGGAGAACACTTGAGGATCTGTTTGCTGCATCCCATGCAAAAAACTGGATTTATGAGCGTGAGTTATAGATCTTCAGAGGCATAAAAATGTGTGTCTAGCAAAGCAGTCTGTATTGACACAGCTGGAAAGAGGCACAATCAGGCAGCCAGATCTGGCTGAGCGACGGAACGCTTTCCACCCAGATCTGATCATGCTGGATTGTAAAATATGTAAAATATTATAAAATATATGTGCACAGTAACAGTGTTACTGCATGGTGGGTGTGTGCTCCACCCTTAGTTAACAGCGAAACATCTCTTGTCTCTGTTTGCGCAGTTTTATAAGTCAGCAAAGGACTGGTGGCTGTTCAGCGTCTACTTCTGCCTGCCACTAGCCTGCACTGCGATCTTCTACACACTGATGACCTGTGAGATGTTGAGGAAGAAGAATGGCGTCCAGATTGCCCTCAGTGACCACCTGAAGCAGGTCAGACAGCGTTGGAGGGAATCAGATGGATTGATACAATTCCTTTAGCTGCTTAAGCCACATCAACTGTGTTCTGACCTGCGTTTCCAGAGGAGGGAGGTCGCCAAGACTGTGTTCTGCCTGGTCCTGGTCTTCGCCCTGTGCTGGTTGCCTCTCCACCTCAGCCGCATCCTTAAGCTCACCATTTACGACGAGAAGGATCCAAACCGCTGTGAGCTGCTCAGGTACGGGAGGATGTGATGCAAACGTGCCACAATGCAGCATCAAGGGATGCACATGCCCCAGAAGGGTGACTGATCCTGTCCTCCTCTCAGTTTCTTCTTGGTGCTGGACTACATTGGCATCAACATGGCCTCCGTGAACTCCTGCATCAATCCGATCGCCCTCTACATGGTCAGCAAGCGCTTCAAGAGCTGCTTCAGGGTGAGCTGTAACTCCGTGTGCTTGATGCTGAAGGTGCCGTGCACGCGGGCCGGTGCAGAGAGAGCATGCGACAGGCGTTGACCTGGCTGTGGGAGCAGCTCACGGAGATCCACATCATCATCACTCTGACTGCACACAATGGTGGCCGATAAGATAAGCTGCAGCACTGTTGTAAACCGCACAATGTGTTTGAGGAGGCGGCTACATTAGCCTCAAGACAGCAGCCCAGAAGGAAGGAGGAATTCAGGCTACGGCTGCTTTGAAAACGCACAGATCTGTCGAGTTCCTGCCTGCCTGACTTTCAGAAACACAAAATTTGAGACATCTGGAAATGCCGCAGGGCCTGATTTAGCCCTGAAATGCTACGGCTGTGGTATTAGCAAAAACAGAGAGGCTCCGAGCTAATGAGATAAGCAACCAGCTCTTCCCGGTCATGGCATATCATTTGTCGATTTGTCAAACTGCTATCGTGTGACCCACCTCCTGATGAAAACAAACCCACATCTGTTAGCAACTTGATTTCTACTCACTAATTCCATGTGGATAATGAATCGCAGGCAATGCTGACACAGTTCTCCCAGTTAGCTGCAGTTACATTAACCATTAGACATGCGCTCGAGCAGCAGGAGCCCATTCTGTTAAAAAAAGGGGCCTTTTTTATTATCCTTGCTAATAAATCGTTCTTTTAGTTGATGTTGCATTGATCTCTGTCCCTCCCTGGTAGTGCATGTGTAGCTGCTCTGTCTCATCTGTCTCTCCTATCTCCAGTCCTGCCTCTGCTGCTGGTGCCTGCCGGCGGAGATGCTGATGGATGAGAAGCAGTCGTGCATGAAGCTGAAAGTCACCGACCGGGCCTCCGAGCAGAGCAACTCCCGCATGACCAACAAGTCCACGACAGCTTGAGGAGGAGTCGCGCTGTTGACAAAGAAGGCGATATGAGAACAAAAAAATGCGAGGGTGAGTGCCCGCTATTGGCCCGTCTGTGACATCTTAGTCTTCTTCCACGTTCAACCATCGACTGTTGAACATTCTCCCTATCCAAGAACCAGGAAAGAATCGCTGCCGGTCAAACAGTCTCTTCTTGGGTAGCGAGTGTGCAAAGTGTAAAGCAGGAGGAACGAATGAGCTGCAATGAGAAACAACAAATAAAACAGTGTGTGTGTGGGGGGGGGGTTTGGGGGCCACGTTCAAACATAAAGCCGGGTGTGAAGGGTCGACAGCTCATCAGGCCTTCAGCCTGGATACTGAATGTTACTTTGACACTATGAATCTTGCAGTGTTTTCTGCAACGTACGGACAGACTGTGACGCAAATTTGTGTGACTGCTGCACGGGCAGCTTGAACGAGTATTAACAATTATTATTTGAGATTATTTGTATATTTTATTAGATATTCTTGTATTCATGTTACTGAGCATACTCCGTCCTCTCTACGTGTATCGCCTTAAACATATTTTCCTGCTAGTTACTGAACTACTGATCTGACCAGTCATCTTTTCTTGTACTGTTCCGTGTTTTTGGACTGTTCTCAAGGCTTCTTGTGTTGCGGGGATGTTTTTTTTTCCAGATCTAACTCCTTACCTTCACTGGTATGGCAAAGTAAGGGGGTTTGTTTTGCAATAAACCGAGTTATAAAAGTAACCATTCCTGTGTGTTTTCAAAGGAATTTGTCCATTTTCCTTAGCCATTATCTGTCAGAACACATGGTAATAATGATTTCAGACTGTGAATATTGAAGCCTTGCCTGTTATCGTGGCCTGTACGAGTGTGTGTGTGTGTGTGTGTGTGTGTGTGTGTGTGTGTGTGTGTGTGTGTGTGTGTTTGCAAGTGCGGGTTTGATTAAGTGTGACGAGCAGGGTGGTGGTTTGGGGGGGGTGTGGGGGGCATAGTCATGTGATAGTGTATCGGAACACAGGACGTTACTGTGATAGCATTATTTTTCTCCTCGCTACTTCACTGTAAACCACACACACACACACACACACACACACACACACACAGTCTTTGACCTGGGAATGTTCCCTCGAGCTAAAACACTGTCACGCATGTCACATTAGCTCTAAAAAGGGGCCCTCTGTCCTGTGATCCCTCACCACCCATCCTTGATTTCTTCTTCATCCACATCTGCTTGCTCTATCTGACTTTTTCTTTTGCAGACATTCAAAGAGGCGTTCTTCGCCACTCCCGTATTGCCCAACCTAACCTCCCTCTCCGCATCCCCATCTCTGCTCCTGTCCGTACCTCCTTCCTCTTTCCGAACAAGCCAGCGTGGTGGGTTTAATCAGAGCCGCAGTCTCCAGTGAAAGAAATGACAGCGCATTCCTCTTTGATTATCCTTCATGGGCAGCAGGAGTTGTGTGTGCAGCTGTGTGTGCTTCCAGATATAAGCCTTCCACAAACCTAAGGCACCGTCGTCTGACAACAATTTTACATTTACAAACATGGCAGTGAAAGGTTACTGTTGGCAAAAACTGAAATAACCATAGATATCCAGCTTATGGAAATAAACCAAAAGACTGACAGATTACAGCACCGTCAACCTCCCCGTCACCTGAGAGGATGAGATATTTGAGTACCTAATGAAGGTCCCAGTGTGTCCAGTTTGACCAGTTTGGTGAGACTTCTGAAGGTAAATTGGTACAAAAGAAGGACAAACTCAGATATCAATGCCTTTGTGTCATGTGCATCGTCGTGTGTGTGTGTGTGTGTGTGTGTGTGTGTGTGTGTGTGTGTGTGTGTGTGTGTGTGTGTGTGGAGGAGTCTGCCTGCTGTAGATGCAGTTTAAGTGCATCCAGAAGGAAATATTTCCATCTCAACGTGAGGGGGTGATTGGTGGAGTCTCTTCAGGACCTGGCCGTGCTCAGGACCATTCTTCCAAGGATTTCTTCACATTTAGGAAACATGTGCCGGCCGAATGCTTTCAATAACAGCACACGCCATAGAAATGCATGTGTGTTTGATAACGCTCCACCACAAACCTATTTTGAGACAAGCAGATTCTTTTGATGCTTTGATTTACCCTGGACCTTTTTCTACTTTCTTGCCAGTCATGTCACTTGTCTGACTCTACGGACTCAAATGCAGCACGAATAAATCTTTAATTCTGAATAATCAGTGAAGGTTTGTGTTAAAATCTGTGTGTCGCAGTTTTGTGTCTGTGGAGAGCTCAACCATATGATTACTTCAAAGGGAAAAAGAACAGACGGAGTTGAATATAAGGCCTTCGAGGGGTAATGCAGACTATGAGAGCAGGAAGCAGAGGTACACAGGCTCCAGTGTGCTTCATGGTTGCCACTTTTCACATGTGTTAAAATGCCTTCGGCTGCGTTTTCTCTCGTTGGTCACATGCAGTTTCACAACACAAAAAGTGAAGTTTGACATAATGCAACATATCACTCACTTTCACAAATCTCCAATTATCACACACTTGATTGGCTGCCCTCACGCACACACACACACACACACATTATGTGTACAGACATGGTCATTATAGGACTTAATCAGGCCCGTGCAGAAGGACATTTTCCTTCAGACCTCGCCGCTCGAATCATGTGATGTTTGCATATTTTTCCTGCTGCTTGTCTCATTTTCTCACAGTGTGATGACATTTTCAATCACAAAGCGTCCAGAAGACAACGACTGCACAAGAAACACGGAAAACGTGCTTACATCTCACATCCAGGTGTTTATGCAGAGCTCTAGAGTTCACATCTGGGGCTCTGGCTATGTTTATACTGGTTTTTAAACTCTAAACTTAAAGTGCTGTTTGTTACAGTGCTATGGTGTAATTAGCTCCTCTGTGCGTTCCTGCTTTCAATAAAGTGCAAAATGCAAAATATCGCTTGAGAATATGACACTATAATTCACCAATAAACAAGCAAAAAAGCCTCAGAAACAGTTCACTTCTCTAAAGCCACTCACAGAGTCCCAGATTGTTTAGGATTGTATGCTTTTTTTATGTAGTGTGTCAAAGGAAAACGTTTTTTTCTTTTTTCGTTGTAACTATACCTCCCCCGTCCCTTGTGTGTATACACATGCTGTAATAATAAAACCAAGCCCCTTTTGTAAGTTAACTCAGTTTCCAAGCCAAGCACATTCTTCAGGCAGTCTGCTGAAGCCTAATTTATTCGGTCTTATCAGGCCAACTCCAACAAGATGTAGAGACACAGATCAGCGGGGAAACATAAAACAGCATGTGCTGTTTTCCCAAATATCGAAAATATTTCAAGAAATTTTCACGAACTTATTATGATTGTCTATATCACTTTTTTTTAAAAAAAAAAAAAAAAGGATCTCTGCAGTCTCCAGCAGTTAGTAAACACCAATAGCACTTGGCTGTAGGCTTGCAAGGGTCTCATTAATGAAACTAGTGATCTTTAAGAAAACAAAAAGGAATCACATACTATTTACAGACCTCGGAGTATCACAGAGCCAGATGTTTGAGCATGCTGGTACATTTAATTGATAAATTAAATTAGGAACAACAGAAGAAAAGCACGTTGCACTCGTTAAGTGTGTCGATGCAGATTACAGCCGCTAGAGGGCGATTGAGTAAAAACAGCTTCAACTTAGATTCTTCAAGCATTCTTCAGGCAAATTTGGGTTTTCCCCAACAAATAAGACAGTTCATCAATACTTCTTTTATAATTTGAATCATTCACTATATTTTTTTAACCTTGGAAATGAAACATATAGTATATAAAATTGATGTAATGGGGTCATTTCAGACACTGTGGCGGTTCACCTTCATCCGAACCACTCCGCTGTTTGCATATCAGTTGCTTAGCTCTCTGCTGCTTTACATTGCAAATACACCCGTGTTTACATTTGCTCCTCACTGACAATAGTCACTATGGGTTACCTTGAGTCATAACACAGGTGGCCAATCGGATCTCACAGTGGCTGACAGTTTAAAAAAAAAAAAAAAAAGAGGAAGTGACAACTGAGAAGGGCTGAAGGAAGGAGAGACAAATCAGCAGGATCAACACTGAGTTTAAATCTCTGTGTGGCACCTTTCTTTGCTGAAGGACGTTCACGGCTGAACCCTGGTCTGGTAAATGATGAAGGCTGTCGGCCAGGAGAGATGAGATCAACACATTTCCGTGTGTCTTCTATAGCTCATCCAGGCAGCTTTTCATCTGCCACATGTGGACTTCAGCCATAAACAAGGTGAGCCTTTCCTTCTATGTGACACCCAGTGTCTTCCACCATGATAAAAACTTTGCAGCAGCTCCCTGGGAAACTGGAAGCTCTGCGACATGTGAGGGGGAAAGTGAAAGCACTTTCCTGTGTGAGTTTTGTTGGACGGAGCTTAGCTTCCTCTCACAAACGTGCACGTATGACGCACTAATCTCCGACTATCCAGAAATGTCACCCATTAAACACGTGTGCGCTGGCGAAGAAAGGTTGTAAAAAAAAACATGGGTGTGTTGTGACCACCTCCACCATTCCCAATCTCCTCCATGCGCGCACACACACACGTACGCACACCGCGCTCACTTAACAAGGCACGGTTACCCCAAGCAACAAGAGCAGCTTATCTGCTGCTCCCTCGCTTGCCTCGCCGTTATCTGCCTGGCCTTGTTCACACATACACACTCTCTGCCACTTTCTGTCAAGCGCACTTGCGCCGTCTCTGAGTCTCTGCGCACACAAACTGGGGAATGAATGTTATGGGGGCTTATCAGTGTCCTTAGGGGGCTGGCAGCCACTTCACAGGATCACGTCCCCCAGTGTGGAGGCCACAGAGACAAATCTATGTGACCAGAGTGCTGATGAACACGGGCTCTATACGGCTGGAGATGATCTCTGGAACACTGGCGGGCTGGAGGGGGCGCGCCGACAATGAGCGCATACACGGGGCGCGATGGCCCGCAGCGGCGACAACCAACTGGAAGAAAGGGAGCACAACAGGAATACAGAAGAGCCAGACAACGCCGACTCTCAGGGGCCGCGGCGCACCGGCCCCGGAACGCCAGCTGCGCCGGTCACGTTTCCTTCAACTTCCACTGGGCGCTCAAGTCAGAGGGCCAGCTTGCCGTCATGCACATTTACTTCTGAGCACCAGGGCAAAAAGACAAATAAACACAAAGACTACAGTCTGTAACAGAGTGCGGACTGGGAGTGAGGTTATGCGTTCTCTGGCTTATGCTGCCCCCTGTATTTGTGGTATTACGTAGAGATCGACATTCAGGCCCTGAGGGTTCAGGGAGTGTTTGCACTACTGCACATGCACACTCACAGTGTGTATCGTGTGTGTAAGAGAGTCTGCAGATGACGTTTCTGGGAGTTATTTACATTCTAACTTGAGTTCTTTGAGTAATCTCAGTCAGATTGGTGGAACGAGCCTCATAGTTGAGCTCTGCATTCTGCGTATTACTTATTCACGATATAGTCGTTTTGCTAACCAAGAGTCCGCTCACGCACCGAACGAGCGCTCTGTATCGGAGGAAGCTTCGGCTGCGTCGGGCAGAGATGTTGGCAGGGCTTCAGTTCGGGAACTCAGGAAGCGGTGCCTCCTAACTGAGCTGTGCTTCCTGTGTGATAAGTGACCCAAACATGTTGTGTCTCGGTATATTTAGGTCATCTATTTAACATTTTAAGGTGTAATATTCATGTACAAATTGAGTTTTACCACCAAAAACTAACTGGAAGTTAAAGAAAGAAGTCTTTTTTTCTGTATATTACCTCTAAATGTCACATAACGCCCCTGCAACCTTGAACATTTTCTAACCACATGGTGGTTCAAGTTCTAGTCCAACTCGGCCCTTGCTTATATCACCCTTTCGTGCATGAGGCACACACACACACACACACACACACACACACACACACACACACACACACACACACACACAAACACACACACACACCCTGACCACATTGCACTTCAAACTCTTCCTTCCTGTTGCTAGCCTATGTTTGAAGCAAGATAAGACAAAGAAGACGTGATCGTTGAATAAGCAAACTGTTGTTTTTCCGTGCCTCTCGGACCACGCTGTCCACATTTATTGATTTATCTCGGTGGACGCTTCAGTTAAAATAAGTGCACCCGGCTGGATGGCGATGGGCTCTGCAGGTGTGATGTGACTGTCTGTGTCGTCTTTCGTGGCTCTCCATCCCCCACTGACATTCAGCCTTGTTTCTTTTTCAGGTTTGGTCACACCACAGGACAGTTTAGCATCCCCCACTTCCTCATCGAAAGTCGAAAGCATGAGTTTCCTGTGACGCCTCTCCGTCTTTGGTCTGCTAGTATAGTCACTTAGCTCCCGCCGAACCAGCCAGTCGCTCAGTGGGTCCAGAGGGAAGATCACACTTATTCCAAGGGCTCCCTCTATTCCACCCAGTTAAGGTTACATGTGTGTTTTATGGGACGATCAGCCATGCTTCAGCAGACAGAGCTCATCTTTGACTTCGCCAGCGACCATCACAACATGTCACAGGTGAGTAAAGGTGAACCGGTGAAGCTGAACTTTAACTGTGACTCTCCTGACGACCTGACGGCCCATCTCGTTGAATTTGTGTGTCCTGCAGCTGGGAGGTTACCCGGACTACCCAGCGGTGAGCGTGGAGCAGGTTCCCCATTCGCAACTGCTCTTTTACACAGGTCTAGCGTGTGAGCACTCCAATGAAGTGGGAGATCACCAGCAGCTGCTCAAAGGTCAGCAGACACACACACACACACACAAAACTGCTGCAGCCCCTGCTGACACACTTATGTGTTAGGACACAAATAACCTACTCAGGGGCCTGGGCCTAACATTCAACATGCTTTAAACACGCCCTGGGACCGTGAGCTCTGAGTTTTTTAACAGTTTCATGAAGCTGAACAATGACAGCATCAGGGGACTAAGCTCAATTGGTCCGCGCATGCGCAGTGGCGCCCCCCCGCGCACACGGACCACCCTCAGGAAAAATGCAGGAAGTGAAACAAAACATTCCTGGATTGTAGCCGGGAATCCCGCTCCAAGAGTCATTTAAGGATGTAGACGCGGTCGACCCGGGCTACAGCACACATGCTATAGCTTGTTCCACCCCGGGGCCGGGAGTTAAAAGTAAGTTTTGTGACGGCAGCGGGCTGTTTTTGGCCCCCACGCCCTCAGCTTTGTTGTCTGGAAGCTAACGGTTGCTAACCTAGCTCCCCCGGCTGGGAGCTCGGGAAAAGTTGGGAATTCCAAACCCGCATCGGTTTGGGATGGGCAAAGCGTTTCGTCCACTTCTTTTGTGTTTGGGGAAGTTTAAAAGTAAAGCGGCCGTTAGATTTCAGATGTTTTTTTCTTTTTACAGACACTTGACGTCACACAATTAATTGTAATTTTTGCAACATTTCGCCCTATTTGGAAAGCTTTCTTACGCCAAATGGACCAGTTGTTAATTTTTGCATGCCCAGTGGTAGCAGTGGCGTCAAAAGTAAATCATTAAAGTCGAAATAATTAATGCCAGACTGAAGTTTAGTGGGTGATCGTCCACCTTTCTAAAATGGGAAGGAAAACTCCAATTGTCTAAGATATTTATGGAATACCTCGTTTGACCTGCTGATGTTAGACTCGTGCAAACTCGGGTCAAGCTGCACAGCACAACCCAAACATGATAAAACAAGCAGTGAAGTCAAAACATGTAATATATATGTTAAAAGTGTTGCACAGTTCCTGCATACAGAGATATTGACGGCAAAAAATGTGGGAATATACAATTCACGAATGTCTCTGGGGTTTTTTTTTTATGTTGCAGCATGTTGTCATTATCCTTTATTGTCCTGTGTCCCCTCTTGCTCCTTGCCGGGGTATGAAAGAGCGGATCCACCTCACCTGCTTCTGCTTGTTTTCCTAACTGCGTCCTCTGTGGTTTGTAGTGGAGCCATGTGAAAATGAAGACAAGGAAACCATGGAGACACTTGTTGCTGCTGACTCACTCCTCAACATGGAGTGCCCTGACACATTGTCCCTGGAACAGCACTACAGTAAGCCTGCACTCCAGCGCTGCACATGAGTTAACGTGACTCGAGTGCGCGCAAACAGGGCGAAGATGCCCCAGCTGGGCCTTTACATTTGAGCTGCCCGACAGCAGAGTGTTATTTTTAGACGCGGTGGACGCGTTGCTGCTCTTTTTCATTAAGTCTGTTTGTGCCCCCCCTCCAGCCCAGACCTTATTACCATCTCTGGGTGATGTCATCACTACTTCTGCTACTCAGGTGACTGTGTCAGCAGAGGGGATGATGGGGGCTGTTGATCAGCTGCAGTGGCCCTCCCTGCACACAGAGCAGCCTGCTGCACAGCTTCACTCAAAGAAAAGGGGTCAGTCTCATAGCTTCGGCATTTCTCAAATTAAGTCATGTTTTTATCTAATTATATTGCAAATATTGAAAAACAGCCGCTTGTACTTTTCCAACTATTTCAGGGAAGAAATCTAGACATCGGAGGCCAGAGTCTCCCACTCCAGATATTACAGTAAAGAAGGACAAGTACAATAAAGGTAATATTATGTGACAATGTGCTTCTCATTAGGGATAATGAAACAATTAAAGTTAAACAAATGGCTGAGCATCGTCTGGCGCATGCACGTGGAGGAAGAGCTTCAATTAAAACTCAATAAATGCAGAAATAAAAATGTTACGACGATAATTAAAAGGTTTATGGAGCTTATTTCAACAGGAATATTGCTTCTCTTGGTTCTGCCTCTACATGCTTTCTCCTCTCTGGTTTTCCAGGAGAATTGATTAGACAGAAGAGATTTATTTGAGGCTGTCACACACAATTGTAAAAATCTAAGCTGAAACCTCCCAGACATTCTGCTCTTTGTCTGATTTACAAAATTGCATTTGCTGGACAGCAAGATAAATCTTTTGTTCTGAAAAGGGCCCTTGATCACCAGAGATCGGTTATTTTTGCGCCGCATTTTGTAAAAAGGCTTTTCCCCTTCCTGTCTTTTTGTTCCAGGAGGAAACACGCTGTACCTGTGGCAATTCCTGATGGAGCTGCTGCAGGACCGGAAAGTCTGTCCTCGCTACATTAAATGGACGAATCCCCATGAAGGAATATTCAAGCTGGTCAACTCAAAAGCTGTCGCCAGACTCTGGGGCAAGCACAAAAACAAACCAGACATGAACTATGAGACAATGGGTAGAGCGCTCAGGTAAGCACCAAAACCAGATACGAGGCGCTTAAAGCTCAGCTTAACGCGGTCAAAACATGCGTGTGTGTGTTTTTGCTGGTTTAGGTACTATTACCAAAGAGGGATACTGAATAAAGTTGAAGGTCAGCGTCTCGTGTACCAGTTCACCAGTCTGCCAAAGGACATGATTTACATCACAGATGGAGACGGAACCAAAGAAGATGACTATGAAGACAACAGTGGTAACGATGAAGGCGTGACTGATGACTCTGACGACAGCACAATACCATCTGGCGACCCGTCAGCAGAGGAGGAGGACTCGCCGCCGCCTCACAAGAAAATGCTGTCCGCCTCCGGGCGAGGGGCGGCCTCCCCGTGGGCCGGGCCCGCCTCCAAGCCCGCGGGCCAGCGCGACACCGTCCTGCGCTCGGGCAGCCACAGCCTGATCCAGGAGCAGCACCTGCCCATCGTGTCCGCCGAGATGCTGCGGACCCTTCAGAACCTGCCCAAGGTACAGTCCCTGCAGCCGGCGGGCCACGCCTCGGTCTTCAAGACCGCGCAGCTCCTGGGGAGTCTGTGCGAGCGCCAGGCCGCCACCGAGCTCGGTCTCCACGGCAACTGTGAACCCGAGGCTCCCGCTGAAAAGCTGCGCCTGGGACAGCGGGGCTCGCAGATGGAGGCCCCGCAGCTGGTGTCACTGACGAAATAACACGAACGCGCTCGCACGCTCCACAGACTCAGGACCAGTTAGAGAGTTGAGCACCGCTGTGGCGTCATCGGTGTCTTGAGAGGGGGAGGCATCGATCCCACCTTGCTTTTGCGCCTAACCGATATATTAAGAATTGGCAGCAAAGGTGATTATAGATCGCTGCCTCCTCCTCCCCCGATATCCGAATCGATCAGAACCAAAGCATCACAGCACACTGCTGATTAGGCTCAGAGAAAAGCCAGACTTCAGAAGCTCTTATCTGTTATCTCAGCCTTACGTCGTTTCCTGTAGCCACTATGTATTAAAGACCAAACGCAGACATGCACTGGAATCTGTAGCCTCTCTGCACCTTTTTTTTTTTTTTTTTTTGCAGACACTCCTTTTGCTTGCACTTAAGACATTCGTCAGCCGTGCCTTTCTTTTCTATTTTTAAAGTTTTGTAACATCAACCTTTTTATTTTTTTTATTTCTCTCTGAATCATTCCTCTGACTTTAATGGCTTTGCACTAATGTTTACCTCTGCTACTTCCTCATCAAGTGCCTGGTGATCTCAGTTCCTCCGTTCGTGTTTTCTCCTCCTGGCTGTGAGAATTTTGAGTGAAACCATTCCCTTTTTTTTTTCTTTTTTTTAAATAACATTGCTGAGATTTGTTTGTATTATGAAATGTTGAAAACAAGGGAACACTGTTATTTGTAGTATATATATATATATTTTTATTTTAGTTGTTTAGTTTGAGTTTCTGGACAGTGAGCCTTACTTTATCTTGACAATCACCAGTAAAACTGTCTTTTTGTGTGTTTCCACCTCCAGAGTCGCAACATAACCGTTTAGGCTTTTCTATGCACACCTAAATGTTACACTTATAATTGCTTGCAGTATAAGGACCTCTAAAGCCTTGATATCTGTGTGTTGTGTGTCATACTGTATATTATATATCTGTGAACATGCTTGACATTGTGCCTTGTTGCCACCTTCGCCCTCAGGTTAAATTTGACTGCAGACTGCACACCCTATGTAAGGAGTCAGAATGCTGACCCCAAAAAAATGTTTTCTTTTCTCCACTTGATCTTAGTTTAGCCTCACATAGCCAGTCCATAAAGCTCCCCTCATTCCAAATTAAAACTGAGCTTATAGGATTTATGGTGGCTTCCCTGAGGCTAAACCTGGTTCAAGAGATGCTTATAACTGTGCCTTTATCCCCAGGGAACCTTATGCAGAACTGTTTTCACTTTATGAAGAAGGAAATGGTTCATTTGTAATGCCCAGGCTTTGCTTTATCTTGATGTCTCCTTGCCCTGTGAATTTCACTGATAATGATTTGTAAGTTTGTAGCAGAGGGAGAATTGGAGTTTCTGTTGCCCCCCTCCTTTTTTTTTTTTTTTTTTTTTTTTTTGCAGTGCAGTTTTGTAGGTCATGACAAAATAATTATGTATGGAATAAATGGAATGGAATTTTATTGTTGTGTTTGTGGTCCTCCTAAAGAATAAACATTTTACTGCACTAGATGTTTTTTAAAACCTTACTTTGTCCAATTACGGTAATTATGAATTTTGAGCCATTGTGAATATTAACTTAAAAAAACAGACTGCTTTTAGTGTCATTGTACTACTTTATCAGTAGTCCTAAGGAAAATTACTTGTATTAATATACAACCACCACTGGTATGTATTTTTTTAATATTTATCTTAAATAAGACCTCTTAAATAAAAAAATATATATCACAAATCGATAAATAGGCATAAGTGCGCATATACTGTATTTAGTATGCAACTTATCAGTCCAGACTTAACCAGGGTTTTAAAGCAATGTTAAAATAGAACTTTCTACAATATTTCTGGGGGGAAAAAGGGTGTAACATGACCCCAGTTAAGCTCACGTATTGTGAGTATTCCGGGAATAACGTCTGAGCATCACCTGCGCGGACAGCGTCCAGGTGGCGGGGCCGCCGCGCGTCCTCCCGGCCGGCAGGGGGCGCTCGGCGGCGCCGCGGGCCTCCTGCCGCCGGATGTTGACAGGCCTGCCGCCGCCGTCACGTTTCACTCGTCTTGCTAGAACTTTCCAAACACTCCGCAAACGCGGCGATCTTTCTCCACAAACCGATGGCGAGCGAACGGCAAGTTGCTTTTATATTTTTAAAAAAATATTTAAAGATGTTTAATGGTTCTGTGTGTTCGTCGTCGCGGCTGCGTAACGGTTACCTTCTTCTTTCGATTTAGCAAATTTGCGGATAGCTTTATTGACGAGGATCCACAGAAAGCTCTGGAGGTAAACATTCAACTTTATCTACGAGTGTGGCTGATTAGGACGCAGTCGTTGGTTCTGGGGTCATGTGCATTGTCGTTTTGATGATTACATGCAGGCTGCCAGTGGCTTAGTTGCTGATGTTGGCACTTATTTGACGCTAACGCATGCCTGTAATATCGTGAGAGCATCCCCAGCAATAATTACATATATTTGGGTCTGTTACGGGTATAACCTCGTTAATTTGCCCAAACTTTTTTGTACTTCTGAGCTACAAGTACTTGTTTTATAACGATATCAATAACCAGTAAGTATATGGCTCGTTAAATGGTCCAATAAATTCAAACGTAAAATGAATGCATTTGTATTTACAATGCATTGATTTGTATTGTTTTACTCGCCACATTTAAGGGAATAATTGGTTCGTGATGACTTGTTCAAGGAAATTGATTGATTGATTGTCTTTTTCGTTCCTTTCAGGCACTAAATGAAGCTTTGCAAGGAGATTCCAACAATGCTGAATGGTTCTGCCAACGTGCCTATGCCCACACCCTCCTCAAAAATTACAAATGTAAGGCTGGATGCACTGTCCTCACTCCTTTTTTTGTAAAACAGTAAAGCTAAAAAAATCATGGATTGTAACTGTAATTGTAGATTTTATTTTAAAGCGGTACTGTCGTGTATGGTTAGAGCAGCACTTCAATGGAAGCTTTTGTTAATTTTTACCCGGTGAAATTACTACTTTGGATGATATTTGAAGAACATGCATTTATTTTTGAATATTTCATTCATTATTATTTATTTATTTGTTCTCCTGGATTGATGCCTTTGTTTGATCTCTGCAGGTGCTGTTGATGATGCCAGAAAAGCACAGCAGCTACAACCCAACCTTCCTCTTACTTTCATGAGAAGAGGGTAAGTTGTAGAATAATGCAGAATTAATGAAATTGCATGTAAATGTTTTGGTGTTTGGTGTTGTTTTGACTGTATTTATATCACATATTTTTCCTGCTGTCCAGTCTGATTTATTGATTGGTTGAAAAGCATTGGTGCTGCAGCCACACTCTTCAAAATGTGATAATCAGAAAAATCTTTTTTTTTTTTCTTCCCAATTTCAGAATAGCAGAATACCACCTGAACCAGTATGAGTCAGCACATGCAGCATTCACTCAGGGTCATCAGCTGGATGGTGAGTGTGACTTTTTTTTTATAATTCCCAGCACCAAGTTTACTTTATCATAAATCCCTTTAAAACTGGAAGGCCACAACAATGTTGCACTGAAATATCACAATATTGTGTTTTATGGTACTGTAGTTACAGCGTGCATTTTTAAACTGATAAGTTATGTGCCATGGTCAGTTGACAACTGTTCCACCCATGCACAGAAATATGATCAAACAGCAAATATGATGGTCTAATATTCTGAGGGACTTTGACACTTAACCTACATGCAGCCTACTATACTATATAACCATGTATTACTACTGCCCCCAATAAACACACATTACAATCAAGGAATTCAGAATACGTTCTCTGAAAGCAAAATGTCAAACCTTGAAGAAGATGGGCTACAGCAGTAGAAGACCACACCGGGTGCCAGTGCTGTCAGCTAAGAACAGGAAAGTGAGGCTACAATTTTGCACAGGTTTACCAAAATTGGACAATAGAAGAATGGAAAAGCTTTGCCTGGTCTAACAGGTCTCTATTTCAACTGCAGTGTTCAGGTGGCAGGGTTAGAATTTGGCATAAATGGCATGAAAACATTGATTCATCCTTGTGTCAACGGTTCACGCTGCTCTGGTGGTGTAACGGTGTGGGGGGGTCATTTCTTGGCACGCTCTCGGCCCCTTGGTACCAATTGAGCATCATTTAAACCTGAGTATTGTTGCTGGTCATGCCCATCCCTTTATGCCCACAGTGTACTCATGTATACTGTATATATGTATGGTTAAGCGTTCCCTTTATTTTTTCATAATCTCTGCAGCTTCTGAGAAATCCTTTGAAGTCTGGATAAAAAGGTGTGAAGAAATTATGGGAGGTAAGTGGCTGAAGTTTTATTGTGTGACAGGATGGCTTTTAGATGATTGGTGTTTACTTTTGGTTTTGTTAGTTCTGTTGGCTTCATGTTATCAAATACTGCCGTTAAATGGCATGTTCACGGAGATGATTGGCCCCCTTGATCAAACAAATGGTGCGACACATCCAAAAATGTGTGCGCGGTGACAGAGCCGGCACAAATAACTCATCCAATAAAAAATGCATGCAATGTTTGGGTAGAGTATTTCTGTGCGATGGTGATGGCTGGGCCCTCTGGATCATCAGAAGTAAACAAGAGCATGGGTTTTGACAAACACGCTTCACACCCGCCTGCACGCAAGTTCCCACGAGCTGTGTGATTCATCAAAGTCAACGTTACTGGTGTTTGAAAGCCCCTGATGAGACTCAGCCGATTTAGAGGCCTCCCCACACACACACGCACACACCTATGCACACTAAGGGTGTGCATTACCCGCCCACTCCTGTAAATCTTGAAATTACCTACTTGTGCTCGCTCAGACTCATGCGGGGAGTCGTTACGCTACTGGTGACAGTCTCTTTTTTTTAACCAAATGATTCCCACTCAACACCTGGCTGATTCTTCACCTGTGATATCCTGCATAGCTCTTTTTTTTTTTTTCTTTTTCAAGCAGTTCTGTTCCGTCAGCCCCTCCTCCTCTTCGCCGTCTCCGTTGCGACCTCATTAAGACAACATTTACACGCTCGCTATCATCTCATGACTGTTCCTTCCCCATGTTCTCTCTGTAATGAAGTCAGTGAATAATGCATGATAGCATGCTGGTAAGTGGTGATCAGACTTGCATGGTTTCACAGGGATTTTAATGGGCGTGGATGCCACCAGTAAACAAACTGGTGGCAGGGATTGTAGGCTGGAAGGGGGTGGGTTATATTATCATACTTTATACTTGTAGAAAGGTGTGCATTATGTTGGCGGCTGTGGCTTGATGGTGATATGCAAACATTGAGTGTTGTGCTGGGCTGTATGATGCGTCGCTGAATCTAACGTGGCTTCATGTTTTTCTCCAGCACAGACGCAGGTCAGCGGCACTAACACGGTGAGTTTCTCTGAGCAGCCTCCTGGGGGCACTGTTGCTCTCAACATCAGCGAGAGAGAGAGAGAGCCCTCAGCCGTGCACATATCCCTGTATTAGAAGCTTGCAAATATTTTTTGTTGATGTGTTTTTCCTTGTTGTTGCTTATTGCCTGTCCTTCCTTCACCACATCGTGCTTTCTAATTGTCGCCTCATCCCGGGGATTGAATGACTCAGCAGACACCAGCAGTCCCATCAGTGAAGTGAGTCCATAAATTGAGTTTTATTTTTGTTTGGTATGTAGTGGAAGAGAAGAAACTGCATTGAAACTGCTGTCTCTCTGCAACTCTTTTGACTTCCGACTGCAGAATTTTAACTTTCATTTCTGTTTTGTATGCATTAAAATTGGGATGAACACCGAAAAAGAATTATGTTTTATTCCAGACACGACTGGTACCAAACAGAATCTCATGTCGTCGTCTCAGTCATGGCAAAAAACGTATCCAAGGATGGGGTGTGTGCCAGCTTCACGGAAAAAGAGGTATAAACACACTTAAATGCTGCATTAAAATGAAAAGAGTCTGTGCTGTCTCTGTATTTGTGCAGAGATGGGTTCGCTCTTGGGTTTTTCCTCAAGGGGCCCCATTAGATGGGTCTCATACACACATATACTCAAACACACTCAAACACAGACACACACTCTCCCCATGGACCCAACTATGCCTCCAGTGGAGCCTTGTTAACATTGCTCCCAAAATACAGATCTAAGAACAATTTACCCTCCCCAGTTTCTGAAACCTCCTAATTGTCTGTAGATAGAAGGCATAGCTGATCTAAGATCAGCTGCAGAGCCCTCGAGGGGCAATTGTCTTTCTTTCTCTTTTTCTCTCTTTTTTTTTCCCCCTTTCCGACATCTCCTTTCTTCTCTCTGAGGGGTAACTGCAGGGCACTCCAGGGAACAGCTTTGTCTTTCCTAATAGAATAACAAACTGAGTTTACCCTGTTTCAAAAGAAATAGTTTACTTGTTCAGTGTGGCACAGTCTCTTGTTAAGTCTTCTTTGTGGTGTGAAGTACAGATAAGCTCATATATTTTTTATAAAGTCACTCTATAACAGAAATTAATAAGAGAAATTAAAGATGAAAGGAGTGTGTATACCTACACACAGTAAAATAATTCAGCTAGAAATGAATAATAAGATAGTTTTGTGGAATTGCCCAAAAGCTACCCCAGCTCACTTTCTAAGGTTTTATCTCTGAAGATCTACTAACATAAAAAACATCAAGTAACTCTTTCAAACTAATTTAGTGTTGTGAAATTAACCAATATAGTCTAAAGAAGTATAAAACAGTAAATGGAAATGGTCAAATATAATGTGACTTGTATTCTAGTGTCAAGGTGCTAAATGACGTTCTGTCTCTGGTGACAAACGTGTTAAGTGTGTGCCGACTTTGGCCGCGGCCGAGGCCGTGTCACTCTAAAACAACAGGCCGCTCATCATTAAGTGACAGGCTGTTAGGAGCTGTCGCAGCCCCTCCTCATCACTGGTCACTGGGAGGCTGAAGGGGACGCGGCAAGAATTCTCCCGGCCATCACACCAGCCACATCCGATGACTCGTCTCCTGGACGAGCGTGACACCTTCAGCCTTCCACCCTTTACCTACATCCTAACTCTTCTGTGGATGTTTTTCAACTCTGACTTTGTCCGTCTGTCCAATTTGTTGACTCTCATTTGCCTCATTTCTTGTTCTTGCGGTTTCTTCAGCTCTCCGCCGCAGTGCAGCTGCCGTCCGGCGAGAACTTCCACCTCCACCTCCACCTCCTGCACCCGATTGTCTCTGAACACAGCAGCTTCAAGATCCTCAGCACAAAGGTATGGGTGGTTTAGATCCTTGTTGCTTTGTAGAGTTAAAACACTACAAACTAAAAATGTGATTCACTCTTAGAAAGCCTGATGATGCTGTGTTAAATCGGTGTCGCAGCAACACAGGATCAAATAAAACTGGCTCCATACTCTTGATAGAGAGGAGACCGAGGACACAGAGATGATCCCAGATAGGAGTAAAGACGGTCTCAAACGGTCATTAAACTGCCCGCTGCTGAGGGGGCACGGAAACTCTACGCTCGTACTCGTTAACTCCATCTTCACCTCCTTCCTTAAAAGTTTAAACGACAGGAAATGAGTTTTATGGTACTGTAGTTGCAGCATTCAAAGTTCAACAGTGGTGAAAGCGATGGGTTTTCTTATCAGTAATGAAGAGCAGTTAATTATCAGTTAGTGGTATTGACTGAAAAAACGATCAATAGACCGCATCACTAATGCAGCATGACTTCAGAGGCATGTGGGTCAAGGTGATGTATGATGATGATGATGGCGGCGGTGGTGGTTCCTTTCTCGGGAGCCACAAAATAATGCAGTTTTTCATGTGTAATATATAATAGTGGTGATTTTTTCTACATAGTGGTGAAGGAAAAAAAAAAACTTTACCACTTCTTGACTTCTGAGATGAAAAAAGAAAAATCCAGGGAGAATTTCTAGGTCAAGGGAAACGCTCTGACTCGCTCAAACCCCCCCGATGTCAGTGAACGCAGCCCAGAATTAGCGGAAACACTGTGTTTGGCCTTGTCATTGTAGTCTTAATGTTTAAGGAGCAGACTAGAAAACATGTCAGGACTTATTTCATGTTTTTGTATCAGAAAATCAGTCTGTGGTAAAACCCGTGGGAGCTTTTCATTAAATACGGAACACAACATAAACATCTGCGCATCTATCAAACATCTAAACTATCAGTCTAAAATATGAAAATAAACTTTGCATAAACAGAATAAACTCAGAATAAAGTCTATCTACAACAATATATACAGCATAAATGATAAAAGATTTGTTCTTCGGGGATTTGTTGTTTTCATTGCTGATAATTGAATTTTTTTGTGTTAAAATGTGAATTAATTCATCTAGTAATTACCAAAAGAGCTGGAAATAAAATGACGCTCTTCTCCCATTCCTTTTCTTACCTTTCTGAGATTAACATCATAATCTCTGTAATTTAAAGCGATGTAAATGAGGCTATGCTCGCTATAATTCCTCAAAGCTGGTAAAGCTCACTGTGGCTCCGGTAGGAAATCCACCCCTCGGCTAATGTGGGGATGTACGGAGCAGTTCATCTGAGCTGCTAACAGGAGATTCACACACATGCACAAATCCTCACTCCTACACTTGCCAGTATACACACCCTTATTTATCGAGCTTCACTGAGAGTTCCTCCGCAGTATTTAAGGTGATTATGGGCCTAATGAGTAGGAAGGGCACGTTTTACCGTACACTAATTAGTGTGTATTCTTGAGAACGCAGCTAATGAGTGTGCTGGCAGAGTGTGTGCTGATTTAGGGTTTAGACCACTCTCACGTTTGAGTCTCGGGATCTAGATGCAGGTTTTGTGTGTTTTTTTTTTTTTTTTTTTCTTTGAAGATAAAGACTTTTTTATGGTATTGATCCCTCTTCTCTGCCAATACAGTACAAAATAAATCACTTTTTAAACCGTAGACATCTGCCAGAGCATCTTTTTCTGTTCTACAATGAGGGACACAGCAGTTTATGTTATTGATACATTGATTTTTATCTAAATAAGTACATGTGAATATTAATTTGTTAATGTTTAGGTCTCCAGAATGTCTCAACAAATTGGTAATGAAGGTGTGTTTTGTTTAACTTGAAAGGAATATTTCTGGTGTTCTTCATATTTCCTGGAAATGTGCTCACACATGCTCATGTGATGTACATGCAAACCGCGCTTTTAAATGAATTAGTTTGCATACATTTTTTCCTCTTACTTAGAGACTGCCGCTCATTATGCATTCACTTCCTGAACTAATCAAGGGATTGGCTTGCAGACGCAGCTCAACCACGGGATTTCAATTACTACTTTTTTCGTCACCACTTTTGAGTATGCAGAGTCAGAGCTTGCCAGGTCATTTACATTAACATTCAGCTTAAATGTGCCAAGTTGTTCTGTGCTTCACCCAAGACCGACCCCCAACTTTAAAGCCTCGGACACTCTGCACTCCTGCCTGGGCTGCACAGTTAAATGAAATTAGTTAAAAATGTTTAGTTTTTAACTTTGGTGCAGATTAAAATGTCTTTAAAACAACACAAGACAGTATACACCCACACGCCAATGTTAAGTATTAAAAAATAAGAAAGTCAAATGGAGATCCACAGTTTAATGTGGACACACATGCATGACCTTGGATGGATCCAGCACTAAAACTAGGCTATTTATGCTACGCACTGCACGTCCCATCATGTTATTATCTAGATGAAATTATTTCTGTTTTCTAATTGAGGATCATTTACTATGACCTTATTTGATTTCATTTTAAAAGACCAACGTAGGGCTGTATGTTGGCTCATGTTGGTGTTTTGTCAGAAAGATTCCATGGATACACGGACAAAGAAAATATCCCAAGAATCCCGGAACACCGAGCCTCATCATATTTTGCTAGTTTATTTCACATTAAGGCCACAGGAGGAATCAGAAGGGACTGCGTGTTCACAGGTGCTGGAATTACATTCTCTGTGGTGCCACAGTGGCAGACCAGTGTTGGGGAAATTTGATTATCAGCGTTATATAACCTGACATCTATATTGTGCGCTGTATATCCACTGGCTACACTGCACCAAGTGTAGGCTGACCTGTACAGAAACTGCCCTCTCTCTCTCTCTCTCGGAAAAAAAAAAAAGAAAAACCTCACTTACTTTCTCACTTTTCCATGGCAACAGCAGACACTGCATACCAGAGGTGCACGTGGGCTGCAGCTTAAACAAGACCTCAGTCTTAGAAAGATGGACCTTAACTCTAAATCTCTACAGTTTGTCTTCTGGTTCATGTCATTTACCTTTATCTCTCTACTTTGTTGGTCGTTCCGTGTGTATATCTCTCTCTCACTCACTCACTCTCACACACACACACACACACACACACCTGTCTTTCTCTATGTCTTGCACAGACACACATACCAAACTCTGGGATAACAGGATAGAGTGTACAAACCTTCCTCCTCTTCCACAAAGACCTGACTGTTCGCTGGTCCACTGGGTTCCTCTGGTACACACGGCCCCCACACACACACACACAAACACACACACACACACACACACAGCATATAGAGCACATACACCCTCATGTCAAGACGGTGTGTACCTACATAAATCTTCTTGAACCTATATGTGACACACCCGCGTATGGAACTCTGAGATTCAAACTGAGTTGCCTTCTCATTCATGTCTCATTTAAATATTTTGGAGCTGTTTCATTTTTGTGAAGCCAAAGAGCCACTGGGGGAAAACATTAAAATGAACAACAGCATCAGCAAATCAAGTTTCTTCGGTTTGGCATGCATCCCCAATGAGCATTTAAAAAAATGCATCGCCTTCGGAGCTGTTGATTCCCGACCAATGTGGGTCTGTCTGTCTCTGTAATAGGCTGCCCTGCTCTCGCTGCTCCACAATGTTTACGCTTCATCTCCTCGCTGTCTTTAAAGACAACTTAGCAGGGGCAGGCTAAGCCGGGCGTTAGTGTGAGACCTCGCACACACAAACGCGCACAAACACTGAAGCTTTCCACACACTCGTGCCATTTACACAAAGTATTTCCAGAGTGTGTGTCTGTGTGTCATCTGTAGCGCATTATCATCAGTGCGACCTCTTCCTGTCCTCCACCACGGCAGACATTCAACCGCAGGGGTCACCGTGACAACAGGGAGCCAATTACACACCAGTGTGTTTGATCAGAACAGACGGCTGACACACACGCGCACGGTTCAACGTGTGCGCGCCAGCACACTCCGGTTCCAATTTGAAATCCACACTCGTTTGTTCATTTACTCTCCAAACTCATCTCTTCTGAGAAAAGAAGCTAAAGCGCCGTCTTCGCTCTTTAATTTGCACGCCTGTCAATGTCTAAGAATGTTTATATTTATCTCATTTATTCGTCTTTCTACCCAAGTTTGTTTTCAAATCCGATGGGATCTCGAGAAAAAGGGAGAAAATGGTGGTGGGAGGGGGTCTCAGACACATGCGACGAGACCTCTGTGCCCCTCTGTAAATAGCATATCTGCCTCCGCGTGTGTGTGTGTGTGTGTGTTTGTGTTTGTGTTTGTTTGTGTGTATGTGTGTGTATGTGCGCGCTATTCTATAGCCCACCCCTGGGGTCCTTGGGGTGGTGGCCTCTGTATGTGGCGCTGCTGTCACATTCCTTTACGAGCCGTTCCCTCGCCTGTCACACACTTCCCGTTGATACACACACGGTGAGACACTCGCACGGCGCCTGGCATGCTATATCCCTTAAAAGGCAGGAAACGCAGATGTGGCAGCAGATTAATTTTGTATGGCCCAGGAGCATGCGGGGAAGCACATGCACAAAGCTCTGCTGCACGTCACTCCGCAGGAGCATTTAGGACAGCTTTTGTGACACCTGCAAACTCTGGGTGGTTGTTTCAAGATGGTTACAGTCATTTTGTTTACCACTTTTTTTGTTTCAAGGCTGGGGTTTTTTTTTCTTTTTGGATCTCTAGGATCATTAGCAAATCGGTTTAAAGATGAAGAAGAGGATTCAGTTCTCCCTTGTTAAAACTGAAATCCTGCTAACCAGACAGCTCGACTGAGGTTCCTTTGCAGTTAATGTCAGAATATGCTGCTGCCTTCCCACAGGGGTAAACAAAAGTTTTTAAGAAATAACAAAAAAAAATTGGAAGAAATATAACCTAATTCTTCAAAATTAGAAGCGTTGCAGAGGAGGTGAGATGATTTTGATGCCTATTAGCAGCACCGCTCAAAACAGGCTAGAGCAGGTGTTTGAAATCAGCATTACGGAGCACACTTAGACCCAGAGACCCCCTGATTAACTCCAAAACCCAGAGTGCAAATCCATCCAGTCAAATATGGTAATTACCAACTGTAATGTCTCATATTATTAATATAACAAGGTTCTGTTCAAATATAATTAAAGTCTTACATTTTCACACTGCCCACCGAAACCTGCAGCTTTCATACATACATAATGAGTTCTCTAATTACCTTTTCTGCCTCTATTATCATTAAATTTGCTGCTAACAGCACAGGTCCAGAAAAATCTGGGTATATTGATCAGAAGGCTTCCGCCAACATTGAACAGGCACTCTGCCCTGGAAGCCATTTATTTCGTTTTCACCCCCTTTTTTTGTCTTCACAAGTCGCTAAACGCGGCGCTAAGTGGGTGTGAATTGATCAGGGATCCTTTGGTCATTGCTGGGATTGGCGTCAGCCATTCACAGTTCAAGGAAAGAACATTTCCAAGTTTTTGTCGTGGGCCATACTTGACTTTTCTTTATTCATCTGCTGTGACATTGCTGGAGTCGACGGTGCCTGACCTCTGCAGAATTCTCCGGTATTTTTATTGGACATTCTGGAGAAAGTCCATCGTCTGCAGGGCAGCTCCAAACTTAATTTCGGACACTGCACAGATGTCTGAGCACAAGGCTCTTTGTGGTGCCGAAAGTTGCTGACACGTACCAAAGTGATACATCAGCGGGCGCCGTTGCTCGCAGTAGCTCATCACCTCGGAGGAGAAGGCGGCAGCGATCATGCTTCCTTATTTCCCTCAATCTGCTGTCTTCAGTCACGCTTGGCTCTGTCAGCCGCTCTCCCCTCCTCGTCTCTAACCTTGTCTACCTATCGCTTCCCTTTCCTCCACTGGTGTGCTCATAAATGAATCATCACATAGCCCAGCAGAGCAGAAATGTTCCCTAATTGCATCGACATAACCGGAGCCGTCTTTCACGTGCTCGCACATCAAACACGTGTTTCATTAAAGGAGGGTCGAGCTTCAGGTCTGCGGCTCTCCTGTCTGGCTGCTGCGCGCCCCGTTGATGCAGCTCGGCGTGAATAGCGCGTGTCCACGTCCTCCCGTTCTCCTCCTCTCCCGTGTTTCTCCCCGTGTAATGATCTGGATCAGATGCTGCTGTGTGGAATTAGGAGCCGTCCTCCTTCCAACATCACCCCCCCCCCATTCACCCTGCCTCTCACACTGGCCCTCTGGCTGACAGGCATCTCGTTAGTGCAGTATGTCTGTCAGTGGGATTCGAGATTGAACTGTGCCCACGCGTATCCCTGATGTCTCAAACACACACACACACACACACACACACACACACACACACACACACACACACACACACACACACACACACACACACACACACACACACACACACACACGGTCTGAGTTAACACTGGCTCACAGCAGACAGTCTCTCTGGCCCCAGTAATGTCCTGTCTTAATGTAACAAGTATTAATATTCAATATTGTTTTCAATTAGGTTATATAATTGTGAAGGTTTTTTATTCTGGTGAAGTCTCATTTTAGGTTTTCGATGTGAGTGTTTACATCTCTCTAACTTAATTTCCTTCATTTTTCTTGATTGGAGGAGACATTTGAACATGTTCAGAAAACAGGTTTTGTTCTTAAGCTCATCTTGGTTGTCATATGATAATTCACACTCAATTTACAGATGACAGGATTATTTAATCACTGAATCAAATGACTCAGATTAATTGACAGCAACAGTAATCCTTTTCATCTGTACTGTGAAAATGAATGCAGCACTGATATGGATGTGTCAGTCTCTAACAGCACTACAGGCAGTTATTTTTATCCCACACCGAAGCACATTTAGCTAAACGCTGTTGTCTTCTTTGTTTCCCCCTCCTCAACTTCTCCCCATCCCTTCCTCCTTTCTCTTCTGTCAGGTGGAGTTCAAGATGAAGAAAACAGAAGCCATCAGATGGGAGAAGCTGGAGGGAGAAGGACAGGAGTCCAACATCAAGCACTTCAATCCCCGTCAGTCCGCACGCCGCTGCACTTACACATGCTCCAGTCTGTACTGGCCACTTTCTTATTTTTCTCCCTGCAAAGATCAATACGGGCTCCTGTGGTTGTCTGCTCTGTGCTAAAGCGAGAGTGGGCAGTGGAGCCCCGCTAGAGCCTTTCATTAGTCTGACAGTAAAAGTGGGCAGGAAGAATGAAGGGTATGACGGCAAAATATGACTCAGTACTTTAGCCTACACATTGCTATTACTGACACAATTAATTACTTATATAAGTGTGTGTGTGTGTGTGTGTGTGTGTGTGTGTGTGTGTGTGTGTGTGTGTGTGTGTGTGTGTGTGTGTGTGTGTGTGTGTGTGTGTGTGTGTGTGTGTGTGTGTGTGTGTGTGTGTGTGTGTGTGTGTGTTTGTGCTGATACCATCCCGTCCGTGCAACCAGCTCAGCCCCCACAAATCTGTTTTTGCAGCTGCCCTCTCGCAGCTCGGACGTTTAAACACGATATTTGACGTCTGATTTCACGTGATGACACGGCTGTATGTCCAGACGTGGCCTGAATACGTCTACCCCGCATCTGCTGCCATATTTATGCAAATTGACATCTGGATTACACCCCCCCCATCTCTTTCTGGGATTATAGCCGGCAGATTTCATCCAGCAGTACTGAAATCAAATTACAATACGATCTGTCTGCGTCCCAGTCGGGTGATTTAGTTGCAAATGGAGCAAAATGAGTGGAGTTAATGCACGTTGGTGTAATTAGATGATGTGAAAGTGAGGCTATTAAACTGCACTCGATGAAAATCTCCCGAAAAAACCTCCACATTCCGCCAAAGCAGAATTGTTTTTAAACTGCGGCATCTTTCCAAACTGTAAATAAAACTTGTCTTTTCCTGTTAACGCGGTTTCCTCTGTCCCGTCTCCACCAGATCAGTACCCCACATCGTCCCACTACACCCGCAAGTGGGACAAGATGGTGGTGGACATCAGCGAGGAGGAGAAAAATGAGAAGCTGGAGGGAGACGCGGCCCTCAACCAACTCTTCCAGCAGATCTACAGCGACGGATCCGATGAAGTCAGGAGAGCCATGAACAAGTCTTTTGTGAGTGTCGGGCTTTAATGAAGATGATGGTGATGGTGATGAAGATTTGTTGAGTCCCGGATTCACTTTATTCAGTTCGTGCTTGGAAAATTGCAAAGAGAAGATCACGACGTGCTGTGTCCTTGGTTCAATAGTACACGATGGCTGGACGTTTAAACCGCCATCACAGTGGCTTTTCTGGAGCGTTCCAGCCACAGAGAAGAGACGTTCCTGACATGTGGCTTGATGTTTTGTGTCGGAGGGACCGCTGCGGTTGGTTAAACTCGGGGGAACTCGCAGAGATTATTACAGCCGAGCTTCTCAGCGTTGTGATCGCCGCGTGGCAGATTCCTGGATGGAATATACATAGCGGCTAAAAATATGTTGTTTATCTCATAAACTGAGTATCGCGCTCTTCATTCCTGTCAAGAAGATTCAGAAAGCTCCAAAGCAATATTGTCTTTAAGTCCAAAGAAAGCTCCACAAATGATTCTGACAGATGGGCTAGTTAATAAGCTTCTGTCGGGTTGTTTATGTGAGCGGGAGGATGAGTGTTGGATTTCAGCTCGGCCCGAAATTTGACTGATAATTAGGATGAATCAGCGTTCTGTGTTCACAATGAGAAGAAAAGTGGCGGAACACAGCCCTTCAGATGGCGATGGTGAGAAGTCCGGTTTGAAGCGCCCGAGGAGAGGCAGGTTCGTTTGATATCGAATAACAATGATACGAGGGTTCCAGTCCTCGGCACTTGCAGCCGCGGACTCATCAAAGCCTCCAAAGCAAAGAGAATGGCGAATGGAGAGTTGCGTAACGGCAGCACTAATTAAAGGAGGGATCATTCCACTGAAGTGATTTCCACCTCTGTGCTTTCCCACTGCAGATGGAGTCGGGCGGCACCGTCCTGAGCACCAACTGGAAAGACGTGGGCAAGAGAAAAGTGGAGATGAGCCCCCCCGACGACGTGGAGTTCAAGAAGTACTGAGCACCTCCCCTCCCCTCCCTGCGCCTCCCTCGGCGGCTTCCATCAGAAGCCCTGCATCATCGCCAAATCTCTCCTCCAGCTCAGCTGCTGCGCCTGTCCTCGCAGTCGGCGCCATCACCGTTTATTGTTTGCGATAATTTACACCCAGACGATGGCTTGATTGGACGAGTCTGCTGGGCTGATTGTCCGTGCACTCAAAAGGGATGAAATCTGTCAGCTCACCCTCCCCATCCCAAACTCACACAGCCTTTCTATTCAGAGCCTTTTATGATTTTCTCTTATCAGCACTGTATAAAATTACAAAGTTGTTGAAAGTATGAATTAATTTAGATGTTTAAACAGCGGCTGTGATTGACTTCTTCTCTGTGCTCATAAGTGAAAGGTCGGCAGTTTTTTGACGGTCACGACTCGTGTGGAACCGCTCAACATCAGTTTCTTTTCACTTTAATTCAAGCCCTGGTGTAAATAAATCAATTAATGTTTGGCTTGCACTCCTTCTGGTGTCTTGTACCGGTTTAAAACACTCAGAGGTGATATCATGCCCCTTATTTTAGGCTACAAGGATGCCTTTAATGTCTGTGGGATGTGGTGGTATTGTGGTTTGACTGCTCTGTGTCTGATTGGCAGGACGGGGCCTGGAGATAGCGCTGATTTACATCGGTAGAGCGTTCGCCACCCGTCCTCCTCAGCCGCATACAGTACGTGCGGTGGCTGCGAGGAGGCATCCTGCCGCAGAAAGAGAGCATTAATATGGATCAGGCTCCTAACCGCATCATCAAGCCTCTCACGCTGAGTTAAGTGTTAAATTCATCACGCGTCGTTTCATCTCGTGGCGATCAAACGCCTGTTCGTGGCTCTGGATGGGACTCTTGGCAACGTAACACTCGGAACGCGCGCACAAACGCACCCGTGCACCATCCCCGACGCACGCTCCACAAACACACCGCCCCCATCCTTACCCCCTACCCCTGCCCGAGGCGGCTGAGTGACATCAAAAGGAGCTAAGCGCTTTGCATCGTGGGTAAGATCTCCGAGCGTGACGGCTACAGAGTCTTTAGCCTCATTAAAGAGTTCTAGAGCTCCAACTCTCCACATTAAAGAACTCTGGAAACTTGATTCGGCTCATCCCTTCAGAGCAGCGACCAGACGTGACACTTCTTTAAACCGGAAAGCGTCGGTGGACGTGCGTGACGGAGCCGGGCCTTCCCAAGCAGGCCGGTTAAAAGCAACGTTGGGGGGGATCATTAAGAGGTGGGACACATTAGAAATAACCTAAAAAACTTTATTTGATATTGCACTTTGCAATTCAAAGCAGGAAGTGCGCTTAATGAAAGCAAGTCGCGTTGACAGGGAGGCAAAGATGAAAGATTTAATAACAGGAGGTGCGTGAAGTCGAGCTCTTTCTGTTTATTTACATCAAGGCAACACAAATTGGAAGTAAAGATGCGATTACCAGCTCTATAAAAACAAGTTTACTCCTATAGATAAACAAGGCGGCATTAGAAATGGATGAAATCAATGCAGCATTAAATGTGTTAAATTAAATATAGCACTGTTGAATGTTTGATATCACACCTTCTTTTGGCATCGTGTTGTAGCCCAGGAGGATCTACATCCATGTCAGGTATGTATTTTTAATAAGACAAGCTGTGCAGAGTGCAGTTACTGTCTACTTATCGGGTCACGTGCGCTCTAGATTCTGTTTCATGCATTTGTAATGTGCGAACGGTGTCTGATGCCGTTCGACTGCTCGACACCGAACTTCCCTCTCCTGTGGGGGGGGGTGGTGGTGGTGGTGGTGGAGGGGTCTACACCAGGCCTAGGATGCGAGCCACCCACCAGTTGCAGGGCATGATGACCCTGCAGACCACCCTGCAGCCTCTGTAGTGGTAGGGCCACACGTTGGGCCCCCCCAGTGGTTCGCAGATCCTCTGGCAGTGCGTGTAGCTGCGGCGGCACTCGGAGCAGCACACGCCCTGGTGGTCCAGCATGGGGTCGATGTTCATGCTGCCCCCCTCGCCCTCCAGGCCTCTCTGAGACGGGACGGAGAGAGCTCGGGTCAGAGCGTGTTCTGGCGGCGACGCGGCGCCGTAAGCCGCGAGAAGAGAACTTCTCGAAGCAATTAAAAAAGAGCTCCTGACAGACGGGATGGGGGAGGGGCTGTTGTCAGATGTGATTTCTTGTTGTCAGATGTTTTCTCCTTCAGTGCTGCGTTTGCTGTTTACTCCCGTCTGGAGCTGACAGGAGCGCGTAGCAGCGAACGGGGGATTAGGAAGGCAGGGGGATGAATGAAACCGGGATAATCTGGGCCAAATTGGGATAATCTGGGCCAAGTCTAAAGGGCAAAAGTTCTTTTGGGCCCTCCTTGGAGAGGGGGTACAAGGACAAGGAGATTTTTAAAAAAAACTTTATTTAAATTCAGAGTTTTGTTCAATTCAGAGCGGTGTTGGGAAAACACGGGGGCCTGGATTTGCAGGCGGGGCCCATTTGTTTGCTCGGGAGGGGCCAGGGGCCACGGCAGATGGGACAGAGGGGGCTGTGGAATTATTCATACCTTCTGAGTTGTGAAAGAAAAGCTTTGGACAGCTTCAGCTAGAAGATGCACGCGTGGAAAACACATTCGTGCGCACGGGCAGATTTGCCGTGACAAAGCGGGCCCCGTCGCCGTGACCCCGGCATCTGCTGCTGCTCGCGGCGGCGGCGAGGAAACCGCCCTTCGCCGAGTCCTCCTCAGGTGTCCCTCAGATGCGAGTGGACAGGCGGCGTCGCCAAGACGACAACAACGGGAGACAAAGCGCGTTTGTTTGGCGTGACTCACCTGGTAGGGGTTCTCCGGGTTGAACTCGGTCTCCTCGTCCTCTCCCTCGGGCGCAGCTGCCTGGCGCCGCTGGCGGGGGGCGGCCCTCCTCTTCCTCTGCGCGCCTGCACACATCATCAGAGCCTCAGCGCCTGACAGCAGACCGCATCCGGGAGCGCCGCGGCGCTAATGCGGCTCGGCGCCTGATTGCGCGGCCATTTTCTCCGGCGGTAGTTTGAAGTCCGCAGATGAAGCAGAGAATTAAATTGTGTTCCGGGAACTTTTTGACCTCGCGTCGAGCTGAAAAACAGCACAGTCTGGAGCCAGGAACATCAAAAGGACTTCTGCTAAGATTGTTTTTCAGAATGTATCTCTGATGTTAAATGGAAATGACTTGCATCGTTTGACCCGGATCTTCTTTGTTTTGCACCAAAAAAAAAAAAAAGCTCCAGCAGCCTGGAAATGTTTGATGTTCCCTCAACTTTCCTCTGATTACTTACCGCTCGAGTAAGCGGGACGCAGCCAGAAGATTGGCAGATCTCCACACAAGTCCTTTATCTTGCCGCTGAGGAAAGCGGAGTCCGAGAGGGGCGCGTCCGCCGCCACCCAGATCAGGTCGTCCTCGAACTTGGCCGGCATCACCTCGTCCTCCTGCAGAGGGTGAGACAAGCCGCCGTCACCACGAGGACACCTGAAGAAGCCGGGCCTTGAGGCCGCACGTGTCTTCATAGCTCCTGCTCTTGCTGCTAGCCCTGCGCTTCTTTATGCAGCTCGCAGTCCGCATCATGTCCGAGTCGAACCTGCATTAATGCTGCCCTGTTAATGCGCCTTCCAAAACATAAAAACAAGGAGCATCATAAAAAGGGAAGGCCTGGAGGCTCCAGTGCGGATTCCCTCAGCGCTGTTTTCAACTGTACACACTGTGTCAGCACTCATCAAGATCAGTGGGGAAGGGGAGGTTGGATGGCCTAAATTTGCAGGTTTCTGCAGATAAATTAATGAGGTTTGGAGAGGGGAGAGCGTGTAAACATACGCTCTCTGTATCCACAGCCCGCAGGTAGAGGCGGAATTCAGCGGGGAGGATTCTGCCCCGAGGCGTTTGTTCCGGAAGGGCTGCGCTGCACTAGCCACAGCCGTGGTTAGGGGATAACATCCTCTAACCTTTCGGATTATTCGCTGGAGGGCTGGGGGAGGGGGGGATGAGAACGGGGGTCCTTGGCAATCTCTCCGCTGATAAGAGTTTATCTGGCCCGCTCTCTCTGGCTCAGAATGCCTGTACGTGCGCTTATCTAACCCATATTTGCCATCACTCTAAATTATAGCAAATGACCAGCCTGCAGCAACCATTATAACAGCATCATCCTCGCCACACACACACACACACACACACACACACAAACATGAACCAAACGATCATTTATGAAAGCAGAGAAAGGCAATAACACAGACAGAGGAGCGCAAACGTGAAATAAATGATCTTTCACAAGGCTGAGAGGCAATAAGAGCAGCCCTGCGTGATAATTAATTGTGCGCTTGTGTTTGTGTGTTCATGAAGGCAATTCTGCTGATGTAAATTTATGAAGATGTGAGAGTTTTGCAGCGCTAAATGATTGTAATTATCAGACAGACTCAATTGAGCAGACGCGGGTGTTTGTGTCGGCGTGATGCGATAACAAATCCACACATTTCGGTGGCGGCGGCGCCGTGTTTATTAAACTGCGACAGGAACCCAGACAAAAAGGTCACCCCTGCGTCCGTGGTCAGTTATCGGCCTGTCTTTCACGTCTTTACACTATATTAAGAGTCGCTCTGAGCAAAGAGCCGTGTGTGGGGAGCGTGCGTTGGGCTGCATGTTGATGTCATTGTGCTGGATGCTGTCAGCTTCACATCCTCAGCGCGAGCGTGTTAGTGTGTCACGCGTGAGGTCATGTGATGCAAGTCAATGTTAATGAGCAGCTGACTTATAAAACCACATACGTGCAACAAAGCGGCACGTATTCAGAGTTTCTACTGAGCTAATGACCAGGGTGATACTAATAACTTCACATTTGAGTAATATCACGTCTGCAGGCGGAGCTGTTTTATGCCGATAACGAAGGGATCAATCAGGACCTGCGAGGAAGAAAGGGGACAACGCACCAGCTCAAATGTCATGGACTCCTTGTTGAGTGTGGCCACGTCGGGCAGACGAGCCTTCACTTGGGTCTTGATGTAGCATTTATCTCCTCCTGCGAAGCGGATCCCGGTGATCCCCTGGAGTGATCGGGAAAGCAGCGACCGTTAGGACGGGCGTCAGAGCTTCGGCCCTCACCTCAACAGTAATCTGCTTTTATTTGTGTGGTGCTGGTGCTGGTGGTGCTGGTGGTGGTGGTGGTGGCAGGGCTGCAGTTTGGATTGTTCCAGATTAAGAAATTACACTCAGGGGATGCTCTTCTTAAAGGTCAGAATTTTAATAGTTGAAAGGCCACACTGACTGCTTCACTGGTCTGACTGGCCTGATTGGGCTGCATTAATTAAAGGTCAATAACCACCAGTCAGGTTTTAATGAAATCTGCAAAGACAATGTGGTGACACTGATTGGCCTAAAGGGGGATTATTTCTCAATGCTGGCTCAATGATCAGTTTCCCTGCTGTTCCAAATTGCTATAAAATGTCACTGACGTGTGTGGTTTTCCTCCTCTCTTGATGGTTTGAGCCACTTCAACTCACGATCTCAAAGTCGTGGACCTCCACGGCCTCGTCCGTGCCGCTCCCGGTGCTGAATTTCTCCATGTTGTTGGCCGTGTCGATCTCCATCGTCCCTTCTTCCACTTTGCCGTTGATGCTCATGCTGTAGTGCACGTTGTAGACCTACACACACACACACACACACACACACACACACACACACACGCGTGTGGGCCTCAGACTGGCATGTAAGGTATGATACTCCTGTGAGTCACCCTCACTCCCAGCCCTCCCCCCCTTCAGCGCTCTTTCTCCTGCGACTTTTCCTCGCACATACACTCGATATTTTCTGGTTTTCTCTCTCAGATGACACATCCGTTCAGAGTTAGTCAGAGGAACACAATCTGCACAGCTCTGGGTGATGGTGACCCCCCCGACAGAGCCTATTCATCACGACTTTACAGCGTTTTCTTGCTCCGTGATGGCGGGGGGAAACAGAGAAAGCTATGTTTTCCTCCTCATCTCTTCCACCTCTCGCCCCTGGAGCATCAGACGGACCACTGCCTCCCCCCTCCTCCTCCCCCCTCACAGCCCTTCCAGGATCCTGCACCACCACACACAGACACAACGCCTCCATTCAGAGTGTTTCATTTGCTTTTTACTGAAAAAAGTTGCGGTCTTTGCCCCCCCCCCCTTAATTCCTAAAGCTCAAAATGAGCTTACAACTGATAAATTATTTTCTAATTAAACTACTACGCTAAACGTCTTCTTTTTCAATCAAGTGCAATTAATTTAAAGTGTGAAGACTTTTTATGCGGCTGTGTCACTTATGTTAGAAAACTTCAAATGGAAGTAGAGAAGGAACAAAAGCAACGTTCGATCAGATCCAACTGGCACTGCCTCGAATTTGGCTTCAGAGGTTATTAAAACGGTGAGGATGTTTGAACTTAAACGATGCTGGGTTCGTTTGATTTGTTCCAGCTCGGGTTCAACAATGTAAAAGGCGGTATTACAAATAAGAACTGAAGCATAATGGAACTCCTGCCGCGCGATATTGATTGGAAAAGATCAAACTTTTTTTTTTCCTTTTTAGTATAAAGACGGGGAACAATGGGCGTCTTACGTGTTTTTCATTGTTGTTCCAGAAGTAGAAAGCCCCCGCAGCGCCGAGGAGCAACAGGAGGGCCCCCGCGACGAGCACCGCGATCCCGGCCTTCAGGAGGCGGCCGGTGGCGGAGGGCTTGACGGGCACGGCGGAGTAGGCCTGCGGTCACAGCCCCACGGGGCGCAAAGTCAGCGCGGGCCGCTCGGAGAGAACCTGCCGCCCCGGGGTTTGACCTGGACTTACCGGAGGCATGAACTGCTGCAGGTCCTCCGGTCCCGCGGAGGCGATCGGCACCTTCTCTGAGTTCCCGGCCATGACTGGAGCCGAACACCTGAGGACGACCAGTCCAACAGTCCCAACAACTCTCCTTCTCTCTCTCTACCCCCGAACCCCCCCTCCTTCTCTCCCTCCTTCTCCCCCTCTCTTCTCCTCCCCCTCTCTCCCCCTCTCGTTCACGCACACCGGTTATATTTTACGCAGCATAACCCCAAGACGTGTCACTATAAATCTATTTATGTACACGCACTTTTTTAAAAAAGCCCTTCAGTGTGCACAAAACTTTCTTACTTCACTTTTAGTTTCTCTTCAGTCTCAACAGTCTAATTTTTATGGATACTGCCCCCATCAGCATCAGCGCGTCCGCTTTTCCACACTTGCGTTAAGGGTCTGTTTCCTCCATTAATGAGAATATGGAGAGTGAGTCTCCTCTCATCACCATCCCAGTGCGCCCCCCCTCCCTGGCACCCCCGCAGACGGCTCCGGGTCAGAGGTGACTCTGGCGGAATGTTGCACGTCGCCTCTAGTTTGGAGAGGTCGCGCTTACGTGGTACCTCGGAATAACGGCCTCTTGTTGCGCCGGCTCGGGTCTTGTTGCGATGCACATTCTCCCGCCCGGGCGAGAGCTGATCTGCTGATACGAAAGATGTCCGAGACCTTGAATAATAATTGAGGGGATTACGTCACCGTATGCGCTCATTTGGCACACGAAAAGGCAAAATCCTCCAGGACGGGGACAGCAGCGCGGAGTTCAGGGGAGGGCTTTACCCCGCGGAGAAAAGGAACTCGTGTTTTCGGTGCCGGGTGACAGCTATCACCTGCCGCGTCTCCTCTGTTCCTTTTAAAAGGAGAATAAACGCGCCTTTACGCGCGGTTAATCCCAACGCGCGCGTTTCAGGTGCGCGTTGGGATTTGAGCTGCTCTCGGAAAGAAGCGCGGGTTTAAAGCCCGAACGGCGCTGCTGGTTGTCTGACTGATGTGACAGAGTGGTTTACTAGAGAGCCTTGGCGTCACTTCGGGCTCCTCGCCAGCAGAACCGCGTTCCCGAGAGAGGGAAAAAAAAAAAAAAAAAAGAAAAAACTGAAGTGACCTTCGGTGGGCTGAAGGACGGAGACGCCGCTGCAATAACAGCGACGCCTGTTGGCTCTCGCCAGTGACTATTACCCCCGCGGGGCACGTGATTATTCACACGTCCTCTCGACGGCATTTCAAACTTTATTTTTCTCACAGAATATCGTGATGGTTTTTAAAAAAAAAAAACACACGCACACACATCTGTACACGTCTCGTTATTGCATTCAAATAGTTTACATTTTTACCAACCCTGTACATCGCGGATCAGCGGCCCCCCACACTGCACAGTCTCTGTGGCTTTTTTAAATAATCAGCATCTTTAAACCGATAATTACAATCCGTATTTACATGTTTTAATTGTCACTTTTATAAAAAATAAAATCTCTCTCTGTACAAGACTTGCATATGATACAGTTCATGTCCACCGCCGCCCCTCAGAGTGATTCCATGGACACTGAAAAGTGATTTACAGTAAAGCACAAATATTAAGATATAAACTGAGATATGCACACTCTCCACGGCAACATCAAAAACATTATTGTCATTGTCAAGGGATCATAAATTAAGACGCAGAGTACACGGTGGAGCTCTTTGAGGGCGGGCTGCGCCAGGTGTGTGCAGGACGCCTGGCTCAAGCGTCAGGGCTGGGGCGGTGTGTCGGGGTGGGGGTGTACACGGGGAGGGTGATGTCGCTGATCTCCTGCACCCTCACGGGCCGGGGCGGGGTCACCACCATGTAGTCGTACTCCCTGTGCAGCACCTTCTCGTACACGCTCTGGAGCCCCACCGTCTTGGGGATGTGGGCCTGGTAGTAGTTGTCCCTGCGGTTGGGGTCGCGGGGGAGGGAGGCCGTCTTGGAGACGCCGGTGAAGGAGGAGAGCGTCGGCGCCGGGGAGGGGGCCGCGTTGGCCCTCACGGCCGAGGGGCTCCAGCAGCGGTCGGAGTGGCCCAGGACCTTGCATTCGCTGGTGCAAGCCCACAGAGCTGAAGAAGGGGAAAAGAGAGAGGTTAGAGCCCCGAGGGTCACAGAAGGTCCGCCTCAGTCCAACGCCGGCCGCCGTCCTCACCGTTCTGGGCGGCCGCGGGCGCCGCGCCCACCGCGCCGTCCTTCTTCAGGCCCGTGTCCCCGCTCACGTCGCTGTCGCTGTCGTTGAAGTCGCTGTCCCCCTTGCCGCTGTCCTTGCCGCTGAAGGCCGGGTCCCGGGCGGAGATGGTGGTGTAGGAGTTCCCCTTCCAGATGGTGATGGGCCTCACGGCCTCTTTCCCATTCCCGTATCCGGGCAGAGTGGAGTATCCCTGCGGGAGAGAGAGGGAAGCAGGTTAGTGTTTTGCGGGATGAACACATTGCAGATTGCTCTTTGTTCTTCTCCACACCCCCCCCCTCACCCCCCTCACCCCCCCCCTCCCCCTCCGGTGTCCCAAAAGTGCGTCTCACCTCGTGTTTATTCCCTCGCAGCTTGCTGTTGGTGTCTGAGTCGTACACGCACGGCACCTCGCTGCCGTCCTCGGAGGCCGAGCACATGTCGCTGCCCCCGGGGTGAGCCGAGGTGAACCCGGGCTGGCTGCCGTACGAGTGCCCCTCGAAGGCCGCCCCGGCGCCGGTGCCGTGGAGGGGCAGCAGCGGGTTGTCCGCCACGTGGCTCCGGCCCCTCTCCAGCGTGCCCTTCTCCCCGTAAGAGTCGCTGTCCTCCCCGCTCTTGTCCCGCTTGCGCCGGTTGCAGGTGGTGGCGATGAGGATGATGGCCAGGAGCAGGAGCGTGCAGCTCCCCGCCAGCACGACGATAATCACCACCGACAGGTCCCACTGGGCGAGCGCGTCGTCTTCGCCGCCCGGCTGGTGATACACCGTCCGGTCGCTCGGCGGGGAGCCCTCGATGATGAGGAAGTGGAGCGTGGCCGTGGAGGTGAGCGCGGGCCGGCCGCCGTCGCTCACGGTCACGGTGACGCTCAGGGTTTCGTCCACGTCGTGGCTGAGCACCTGGTTCAGGTAGATCTCCCCCGTGTCCTTGTTGACGGAGAAGACCGAGGGCTCCCCCGTGGCCAGGGCGTACGACACCGCCGAGTTGACGCCCTCGTCGGCGTCCCGCGCCTCCACCCTGGTGATGACGTACCCGCTGGGCGCGTCCCGGGGCAGCAGCACCTCCGCGGAGCCGTTGTTGAGGGGCGGCTGGGTGATGAGCGGCGCGTTGTCGTTCTGGTCCACGACCTTCACGTAGACGCTGGCGGTGCCGGACAGCGGCGGCGAGCCCGCGTCGCTGGCCGTGATCCGGAGCTCCAGCTGCTTCATCACCTCGTAGTTGAAGCTCCGCAGCGCGTAAAGGGAGCCGCTGGCCGGGTCCAGGGACACGAAGGTGGAGATGGGCGAGCCCATGAAGTACGAGTCCGCCAGCTTGTAGCTGACCTTCCCGTTGGACCCCATGTCCAGGTCCCGCGCCACCACCGTGGTGATGTACGCGCCGGGCGCGTTGTTCTCCACCACGGCCACTTCGTACACCGGCTTACTGAACACGGGCGCGTTGTCGTTCTCGTCCGTCAGCCTGATGGTGTACTGCGTAATGGTCCTGAAAGGCGGGGAGCCGAGGTCCTCCGCCACCACGGTCAGGTTGTATTCGGGGATTTTCTCGCGGTCTAAGGGGCTGGTGCTCACGATCATGAAGCTGTCCTCGTACGCCTGCTGCAGTCTGAAGTGGTCGTGTCCGTACAGGGTGCAGTGCACCTGCCCGTTGGCGCCCGAGTCTCTGTCCGATGTGCTGACGAGAGCCACAAAACTCTCCCTGGCCGCCGCCTCGGTGATGTACGCGATCCCCGCCGTGATGGAAGTCATGGGGGTGATGGAGATCTCCGGCGCGTTGTCGTTCACGTCCTGGACCTGCACTACGATCTTGCAAATGGCCGGGCTCGGGTTCGGTCCCAGGTCGGTGGCCTGGACGTCGAACTCGTACGTGTTCTTACTTTCAAAGTCGATCTGGCTCTCCAGCGTGAGCCGCCCGGTCTTTCTGTCCACTCTGAAGAGTTGTCTGATCTCCGTGGGGACCTGGTGGCCGAACCCGTACACCACTTCTCCGTTCAGCCCCTCGTCCGGGTCTTCTGCGTTCAGGTCCAGGAGCAGGGTGCCCACCGGCGCGTCCTCGGGCAGGTCCACGGAAAAGCTGTTCCTGTCGAACACCGGGCTGTTGTCGTTGTAGTCTTTCACCTTGATGTTGATGCGCGTGGTTCCGGTGCGGGACGGGTTGCCACCGTCCATGGCGACCAGCTCCAGCGCGTACGTAGCCTGCGTCTCCCGGTCCAGCTCCTTCATGAGCACCAGCTCCGCATATTTAACCCCGTCGGCCCTGCTGAGCACATCGATCGAAAAGTGGCTGTTGACGGAGATCTGGTAGCTCTGGATGTAGTTTACTCCAACATCGTCGTCCACGGCGAAGTCCAGCGGGATGCGCGTTCCGACCGCGGTGTTCTCGGAAATCTCCAGACTTGACTCTTTGCGGGGGAACTCTGGGGTGTTGTCGTTGATGTCCTTGACCTCCACCTCGACGTGGATGAGTTTGAACTGCTCTTTGGAGAAGCTGACCACGTCGAAAGCGATGAGGCAGTGCGAGGTGTGCTTGCAGATCCGCTCCCTGTCGATCCTCTCCCCGATGGTCAGCTGGCCGTCGCTCTCCCTCAGACGGATGTAAGACGAGTTGAACTGTTTCATCATCCTGAAATTGCTCCTGGAGATGCCCGACGAGGAGGCAGCGGAGATGTCCCTGGCCAAGTTTCCAATCACCGTTCCCGGTGCGTCTTCTTCAAACGTCTGGTATTTCATCGTCTTTCCTTGTGTGGCAAATGCCAGGCTTGTCAACCAGGCGCACACCAGCAGTCCTTTCCATCCCTTTCCTTCCATTTTGACACCTTTCCTCCAAATCAATCTGGAAAAAAAACTCCAGTTTATCTGCTCTAAAGTTTAAACAAAGCGCGCGCGCACACCGCTGCTCATTCCCTGCTCTCTCCTGCGTTTATGGTTCGAATATTGTCTGCGATAAATATTCCATATGTCTTTCAATGCGCACTCTGGATGCGCTCTCCTTTCCTCTCCCTCTCCCTCTCTCTCTCTCTTGTGGAGGTGTGCTGCTCTCTCAGCGCAAGAGGGCTGCAGTGTCTGCAGGAGGGTTTATACGTCGAGGCATGCAAATAAGCCGCACTGTGACCAATCCGAGCTTTGAGAGGGGAAAGAGGGGCTACTTCTGAAAGCCCTCTAAAACCTATTTAGAGATTCCTGGGCTGTGTGGAGAAACTTGGCAACCGAATTGTGCGCTAAACGCGGGGTTTGATTCAATTTATATTTCCCGTTGCTTGTTTGCGCTCCTCCGGCTGATAATGAGCCTGCGCAACGACGCACGGGGGAGCACAGATGCGCAGTGTCCCTGAGCTAGAGGACAAAGCATTTGAATATGAGCGTCTGCTCGGGATGCTGTACCCCATAGGCGCGCTTTGGCGGTGGAGAGATTTACGCTCAAACTCAGCCGGGCTGGATCCCCGCGCCTCTCCTGTCCGACCGCGGAGTAAAAGTCATCACCGGGACCACGAGAGCAATCACGTCTGACTCGGTCCAACCCCTGAAAAAGAACTTATCATCATCAGACTCAATCCTGACGCATTATCAGATCCTAATAGCTCCATTTAATGCCCATTTTGCTCTAATTTGTAAATTCCGTAAAGATTTCTGCGTCTTGTGTGATTCGTCGCCCTTTACTATGATATAATCCAGTAATTGTTTTCATATCTGAGGATATCTGGAGCCATAGAAAGGGGCTACATCCCCTCACACATTGATTTTATTTTAATTCGGTCTCAGCTAGATCGACTCACGAGATGTCTTGTGCAGAGGGGGGATTTTTTCTCTCTTTCTTTCATTAAAGCCAGTGTAACGGCCCGGGTTAACATGCACTCTCCTTGGCCTCGCCTGCCAGAACAGAGAGGCGCAGGTGAGCACGACGCACGCACACTCCCTCACACACACACACACACACACACACACACAAACACACCCTCTCGCACACACGCAACACGGCGACGGTGCACGCACGCACACGCACACACACACAGGCTTCAATGAAGCCGTTACAAATGGGATTTGGCTGAAAACGCAGGGGGGATTTATCAGGATTTCAATAGTGAGATTATATCAAAGGCGCATGAAGCTCTCGTTAGTGGCTGAGGGATAATGGCGTGGCAGGGCCTCCCTTTGCAGCCGTCTATGCCCGTTATTGTGGCCCCTGAGCTGTTCTGTGGGGACCCTCACCCCTGCTGCCTTCATACACCCCACCACCTAAATGTGGCATAATGAGGCAAAGCCACATGCACTTTTTTGTGGAGCCCCTCAACCCCCCCCCCTCCCAAAGACCTGCCCCAGTCCAGACCAAGGCTCCTTTCATTACGTAGAAATGGGAGATGAATTGGCCCGGACACCGGGGTCTCTCCTATTAAAATACATTTAGAGCCTGGCTGGGGTCTTGTCACGGCTCTTTAAGCGATTTTCTCATTCTTCCCTTTGCACTCTTTCTCTCTCTTTCCCTCCACTCCTTCTTTGACAACCCCCTCCTCCCGAACACACACACACACACACACACACAGACGGGGCTTTTTTTTTCTTTCCAGGAGCAACACTTGCCTTGCACTACGCTAATATCAGTTGGCATGTTCTATAAAGAACCCATCTGCCACTGAAAGTCAGACAGGAGAAACCGTGAATGGACAACATCTAGTCAAGCAGCTTGCAAACTTAGACACAGTCAGGGCTGTCCTGAACGATAAGGACACACGTTATATGACTAATTAATGGCACCTCATTGAATATTGTAAGAGAAATTGACTGGTGGCACCACCTTCCAGTCACACTCCTTTATGAATATTTTAGCCAAACCTACTTGGTCTATTAATGATGTATAAATCATTTATCTGGGTTTATAGATCAGTTATGACCCCCTTAATGAGGATTTTTGGTTTGTCAGATTGTGGGGAAAGCTGATTAATTAACTTTATCCTCTGAGTTTGATGAGTTTCTCATTATTTTTCCGTTGAAACACCCGCAAAAAAAAAAAAAAAAATCAACTCTCAAGTTTGATTTATTTCCTCAAACATTACAGTCAATTCATTATTCAAAGAACATCTGGCCAGAAGTGAATTATCCCTTTATTAAATGCAACAGATGGCTATCATCTTGTTATTTCTGACAGATTTTTAAAAGCCTGTAATGGGTGAAAACTAGCAGGGAAGGGAATAAGTGATGTATTTGTCGCGGTGGAAGCGTCGCGCCTGTTCCGGGAGATCCGTCTTTCACTCTGCGGCTCTTTCCGCCCATCGGAGCGCAGTAATAATGCGCTCAGAGTGAGGCCGTGTGAGAATCCTCCTGTTTATTCTCATTTTCTTTATGTGTTTGGAGTACAAGATGCTCTGACGGCATCCCATAATGCCGCTCAGCATTCTCCCACACACGCACACGCACACACACACACACACACGCTCACAGACGGGGCAATCAAAAGCAAATTACACTATATGTGTTGAGTCGCGCCTCGTGGATTAAACTCCCTGAATGACTTGCGTGTGCGTGTGCGCGCACCGAGGAGACAAGAGAGATTGTTTGATGGGCTTTTGCACCGCCACCCCCCTCCCTTTAAGAACAGAAATCCAGCATCTGAAGGACACACACCTAAAAAAAATCTCCCCCACTCACGTGATCACCGTGTCAATCTCGCCCGTCTGCACGCGAGTTCAACAATGGCAGAATTAGACAGCCTCCTAAATCCCCCCATTCTTCCGCCACCGTATTAGCATTTTCTTTAACATATATAAATATATCTTCAGTGCTCCCACTCCCCCCTCTGCTGCTTTTCTTCTGCATTGTGGGCCCATTTGCTCTAGTGATCGCCGGGTATTCGGGGGTCTGGAGCCGGTCGCCCGATCCCTGCCTCTTGTTGGGGCTTAACTCATTGAGATGGAAATGGACGATTTGGTCTCTTTTGTTCGGAAGATCAGCGATAGATGGGGGGACGTGGGGGTGAGAGGGGAACAGGGGGGTGAGAAAGGAGGGATGGGTGTCGAAGAGAATCGCCCCCCTCACCTCCCCCACCTCTCCAGATCTCCACTAACCTTTGCTTAACTCGCGTGTCATCACTAGTGCGCGGCCCTAATTGGTTCCCCGGACTAATTATCCAATTAACGCCTCTCCAGCAGGGAGCGGCACTCGAGAGCCCATCTGATGGCCTCGTCCACCAGTTCTATTGATGGAAATGATTAGGAGTGAATGCGCCCGGCGCCTCCAGAGCAGCACTTGAGAAACGTGCGTGGTGGCCCCTGGTCACCGTGAAGGGTCCCCGCGGCCAATCTATCTGCCTCATCCCTGAACTCTAGTGGGATGTACCCCGGAGTTGTTTGCGGGTTAATTGTCTGTTTTGTGTTGCGTTGGTGGGCAAAATGAGGCTGAGGCTGCGGGTCTCGCACTCGCCTTATTGGGTCGTAACCCTTCCCGCTGGTCCAGAGTGAACGCCATTAACTGCGGGGTTTGAAAAATGTTGCGCCTTAGTTTTCTGTCCAGGCGTGAGTGCAATTTTTAAAATGGCTAAAAGTAACAATTTATTTAAAAGTGTTAAATTTAATTTAGCCTGTGAATGTTTCATTCCCCGAAGCTTTCCCAAAAAAGTCGCAGTCAGCCAAAAGTAAGACGATGAAAGTTTCCCCCCATAATCATTTTCTTGCCGGCTCTGATTTAGTGACATGATTTTTTTTAAATTATTAATAAAGTTAATTAGAGATTTCCCATTAAACCGCGCCAGACTCCAATGTAAATATCCCGTCTTTAACAAAGACAACATAACTGATACAGACTGAAATGTGGGCAGGCTGCTTTGCATTGTGATTGCGCCAGCAGGGGACCAATAATCTGAAATGCGGCAGCAGCGCCAGCTCCGAGAGGGACAAAAAGCAAAATAGCTGACATAGACTGGCTCCAGAGTGCCTCCATATTGCTAACGTCCACTCATATTAAACTTTTATTCTCCTTCCTCGGTGTCTCCCCCCTTTAGTTAACTTCTGCTCCGATCCATCACCTTCCATCCCATCTGTCGCTGATTGCGAGCACTTTGAATAAATTCCCCACCGACAGACAAAGCGGTTAACATCTCATGAATGCTGCTTTTTACACACCATACACAGATTGTGGGGAAACTTTAGGGCCAGAGGAGTAACTCGTGTAAAGAAATCTGTGCCGGGACACTCCCTCTGCGCTTCCACTTCATTACCGTTATTGTGCTCGGGAGCGCGCAATCTGTGCGGCCGTCTCCGCCCGGCCCCGCCAGCTTTCTAATGAGTTTTCAATGATGATTTAAAGGCTCGCGGAACCGTTTTCCTCCGAAAACTCCTCCCACCTCCCCTCTCATTCCTCCCTTTCACTGCTTCTTCTGGGTCTTGCCCGCTTTTGTGCCGAGCCGTTTCCATCACTGCCACCCTGATTCAGGGGAGGTCACGAAGAGCGCCCATACAGATTCACACATCGCTTTTAAAGAAAGCAGCCATATATCTGGGGAGGGACACGGGGCCAAGCCTGGCCCCTGCCTGCAGCGGCGGCAGAGTCGGCGGAGAAGTTAGTTGCTTCTGCTCTGACCGGTAAAAGTGAGCGCAGCGGTGTGATTAACGAGGAGCTTCGGGGTGTGTTTGCGCTCACACCTGATGGCTGCTGCGCGCCAGATCGTGCCGCGCTTTGGATGAACAGATGGCTGCGGACGAGTTAAGAGAATCGTGGAGGGAGGGAACAGCCCGACGTCTGCATATCACTCATGTGAAGTTATGTCTCCGCTTTCTCCTCTGAGAAACCAACCTGCATGTGGATGAGCTGCGTTTAAATTGTAATGGAGACGTAGCCAAAAAACAAATAACCTTAAAAAAAAAGAAAGAAAGAAAAACAGGTCTGTGGTTATATGTAAGGCTGCGTTAACTCATCGATCATTTGGGGAATCTGGAGGGAAGATTTCAAATCACCGAAAGGTTCAGTTAACATAGTTATGATGAGAAATGAGTAATCCTGACAGCAATAACAGAGGCATGATGTACTGCCCCGCTGGATGAAAGATGGATGCTGAGCAAAACTCTGAGTATTAGATCAATGTTTGTTCAACAAAATTAAAGTAACCCTGTTTTTCCCCTTTACCAGCTGCTCCAGAGACAGATTGGTGCTATCATACACAGTTATTTAGGAAGGATGTGGTCACAGAAAAATGTCCCAAAGAAAGAAGAGTTGTGTTCATTTAGGTGTGCAGCTCGTGAGAGCAACATCAATCTCTGTGCTCCAGAGTGATCAGAGATATCTGGGAAACATCTGGATGGATTGCAATAAAGATCTGGCACTGATATGGAATGTTAATGGGTTTGGTCATATGTGCAGGAAACCCTGAGCGGAGAAAAACTTTAGTTTTAGTTTTATTGTTTAAAAGTTGGTGTCGGCATATGAGACTTTGGTGTTAAAGCTTTTTTTTTTTATCAGGCTTGGTGCCATTCATGCACGGGTTCTTCTAGTGATTTGATCAAGGTTTGTTTGGTTATCCACTCATAAACGGCCACAAGACCCTTTAACTGAAAATCTGTCTCTGATGTTGCCGATTATTCTCATGTCAGGTCTCTGGCGCTTACCTCCTCCTGCTATAGGCTGACTGAATCAAGACAGAAGATCGCTTCTTCCATTTGGCACATTTAGAATGACAAAAGTTTGCTTCTCATCGATTTCTTACACATACAGTATGTGTGGCGTATAAACCAGCACAGGACGATGTCTGTTTGTATTTGACTCTATAGCCTGGTGCAGCTTTATTGCCTCGCTGGCTCCAGGATCCCGCTTTAGTGAGTCTCGTGTTTTCTCAATAAACATTAAAGCTCGCAGGTTTATTTTTGACTATTGGCAGCAGCACAGGTGCCAAAGTAATCACACCTTAACAGTCTGCTGTGGAGCTTCAGAGGCTGTTAACCGCATCTCACCGGCTTCATTCTGTGAGTGGCCTTGGCTCAGACTAACCAAACAACGTCTAAACTGAAATTGATGATAAAATGACGCACGCGTGTACTTTACGTTCCTGCTCGGTGTTGCTGTTGTGGTGTTGTGACTCTTGCTGATCAGGGAATAAGAGCGCTCCTGGTGAGATCAGATGGGTTTATTTGCAGACAACAAACAAAAGAAGAAAATAACTTTTATCCAAGTGCGCGGCCTTCATCTTTTATTACAGCAGAGTTTTGGGTTCAAACCTAATCCCATGGCGAATTAAAACACTTTAAAGGTATATTATCTCTTTAACTTCAAGCACTAACCCAGTAACCTACTTTATAGTCTCTGTGAGTCACACAAGACAATCACCAGGCGCATAAGCAGCAAGGTGGGAATGCTGCTTAAACCTGGCTGTTTGTGAAGTAACACAACTCCCACTCTCTCTTACTTTGTAATTCCTCTCTCTTATCTCACCCTTCTTCCATGTTGCCTTCTCCCCCCGGTTCTCGTCTGTACGGAATGCGGTGCAGCGCTATGGTAATGTGAGTAAAGAGGATTGTACAGGTAACACAAGTCCAGCCGGCAGTAAAGCCAGCAGCATGGCACCTCTTTCACACAACATTAAAGCTCCACTGTTTATGGAGTCATCCTCCATAAACAATACTATATAATTCTCTTTGAACTTTACGGCTCACGCCGCACATAAAGTGGCACAAAATATAGGGGTGGGAGACACAGCGCTCACCCACACGTACACAGAGGAGGCAGAGCACACGAACACACAAATAAGGCATTAATGTGATCAGTGTCCTCGCTGCCTCTGCCAGCAAGACTTTGAAGAGATGGCATTGTCTTCCCCTGGGAGTAAACACCCGCAGAAGACAAATAACTATATTCAAGGAACACTCTATATGCACCAAAACGCCACACGCAGGGAGAAAAAGCCCTGAAATATCTCCCTGCTCACTATAGAGCTAATCAATATTTCAGGAGCGCTGCCGTGATTGTTCATGCAGGCCATGAGAGGACTAATGAGGCAAAGCCGCAAAGACAATGCCCTCGCCAGAGAAGACTTTCCACTAAAGGACAAAATCATCTTTCAGATCCCCGGATCAGCCGTGATCTGCCCAGGAGGAGCCGCCACTGAAGAGGGCCGCTCGAGACCTTCCGCTGGATGAAAGCCTGCGAGTGGGGAACGTCTGACTGGGAGAGAACAGCTGTGGTTCCCTGTGATCTTCTGTGTCAAAGTCCTCGCCCCGCGTATGCCGTTTGTGCCGCTTTCGCCTTTGAAACGCACTTTACGCAGCACGCAAATAAACCATGCTTGACGGACTGACGTGGAAATGGAGGGTGAGCGGTGATGGGGATTTAATCAAAGTTCGGTAAATCGAAAATAGATTTCCCGGATGCAATATTTAGTAAGACAAAACATTCACGCCAGAGATGCGACGGGAGCCGCGCAAAAGAAAAATGCAAGAGGGGCCGCGGATGTTCCACAGTTTCACATGCATATTTCAGCGCTGCCTTCTTTTGGAGTGTACTTATAAATGACTTCAAAACGTACCGATCAGTAACTTCTGCCGCTGTATCAGAGCCGCGTTAACGTCTACAGATTGATTCATAACAACAAGGAGCGACGCCTCATGGATTTATAAAGAGCCGCGGCTCATGTCGGATAAATTATTTGGGCAAATGCTACAAATATGGATGAAGCGCTCACGAGCAAAAGAGTCCGTCCAGATCTTGGCCGCGCCTCCTCTTCAGACCGTCTGATCTTCCTCTCTGGTGTGTGTCTGACATGCGTGTGAGTGGCAGGTCGGCCACAGGGGCTGAGGGCTGACCTACTTCTCCCGCCGTCTGGTTGGAACACCTGAGTGTCGGCGCCTCCGTCGGCCCCTGCCGCAAACATCGGTCTCCGTCCGGGCCTCGCCGACTCCTCTTCATCTGCCCGCCTGCCAGCGAAGCGGCTCCTGTGACTGGGCGGTAATAAACACCACCTCGGGGTCACGGTGATGGTCGAGCTGGATGTTTTTCAAGCTGCGCTACCTCAAATGTCCACCGCCACGTTCAGACAGAGGTCCAGTTCAAGTGTGCTCAGATTCTGGCTCCCCTCTTACCCAGGCTTGAGGAATCCAGAGTCACCAGAACGTCCACAGCCTCCAGTCCTTCCAGCAGTGAGGTTAGCACGCCAAGCACGCCTGCTGTTACATCTAAATCAGGGGTCTCCAACCTCTTCCACAAAGGGCCGTGTGGCTGCAGGTTTTTGTTCCAACCAGTCAAGCACACCCAGTTTGACCAATCAGCTGTCTGAATACTCAGGTGAGTTGATTAAGTGAGTCATATCTGGTGTGCTGCTGCTGGGTTGAACAAGAACCTGCAGCCACACGGCCCTCTGGGGGAGAGGTTGGACACCCCTGATCTAAACTGTATTAACGTCAGATTAAAACAGGAAGTCACAAAGTCCTGAGCTGACTCATTCCGGCGTAGTACAACCGTTCCACCAACACAAACCACGCAGCAGAAACACCTGCAGATGGCCAGGAGACACTTGTGAGCGCGACTCTGTCTGAGCGGGTCCAGATAACCCGGGGCTGATTAAGGTAAGGACCACTCGAGGAGACTTTTATGTTAGCTCTGACTAATGTCACCTCAAGCACAGAGAGCAGGCAAGAGGAGAATAATGGCTAATTCACACCCTTTGTGAAAGTAAAAACCTGCATCCCTCAGCCCCAGATGGCATGCTTTTAAAATATTTTCACTTGTTTATATATTTTCCGCCGTAGACTCGGCGGCTAAATGGGCTTTTTGCAAAAGCATTTTTCATTAACAGTATGCAGAAGCATTTTTCAGTGTAAATGGGGCCATATTATGTTTGTGGGACTATAAATCCAACTGATAAAGTTATAAAATGCTGTCAGCATTCTGTTTCCATTGCATGGCAAGAAGGGAAAAAAATTGTAAACACAAAACCCTCGCAGGCAGACACAGCAGGCGACAGCCAATTATCTTTGCGCGCGATAAATGAGAAATAGTCAAATTAGTGTTGGGTCTAGGAAGCATCTTCACGGATCAGAATATAAAACAAAGAGGAAAATATTCTCACTCTCAATTCCTCACAGACCCTCGACACAAAGCCAAATGTAGGCTATTTCATAAAACTACAACCCAATGTCATCAAAGTATTCCCCGCGGAGGTGTTTTTCCTGATCGCTTCTTCTGCATAAGCGTCCTATTTTCTCTACGCAGTCGTCTTTGTTTGCAACGCTTGTCGCACGTCACCGATAGGGGGAAGAAAAAAAAAACCACATTAGATCCGTTTTATCATTTTGTGTGTCACTGGGGGGAAAAATGGGTGAAAAACTTTGAAAAATTCAGGCTTTGTTGCCAGAGAACAGAAGGCTGACAAAGTTTTATAGAGGCAGCCATGAAGTTCTGCCTCATTAGATAGAATAGCTGTTCTATATTCAGGGTCTCTGCGGGGCCAACAAACGCGATGAGTGGGCCAAAGTGGGTTCGTTCCACCGTAGCGAGAGCCCTTTTGTTTGTGTGTGGTGGGTGGGGTTGGCTGGGGTACAGGGGCCAGGCGGGCCCTTCAAAACCTGGATTTCACCACAGCCCGCCACAACAGGAGGAGGAGGGTTTGGGAAGTGGAATATGTAAGAAACCCCGGAGGACATGGAGTTCAGAACCTGTTTTTGACTTGCTTTAATCTAGTGGGTTACATCAGTTCACAGACCCAGATTGATATCTACCACGAAGCGAAAAGCACTACAGGTGTGTGTTTAGTTTTATCTGCACGCCGTAGCGCAGACGACCCACACTGGCTCTGAAACAGATACAGACACCTCATTACCAGCGAGGCGTATTTTTGGCAATATGTTTAAAGAATCTCTTTAAATGTGGAGGACTAGAAGGGTAGAAGCCTGGCATATTTAAACAGCTCCATTAATGGCTGAGATCTGAACGAGACAAAAGCAGTCAGATGATCAAACATGTTAGACAATAGTGCCTCCGTTTAGCTCTTCGGAGGGAAAACACGTCCAAAACTGTAATAGCCCCTCAAATGAACGATGAACATGCAGCACATTAATGATCTGAGGGCGTAGAGCATTTAATGGATGTTGAGTGTTGATTCATTACCCCAAGGCCTCCACAAAATGCACCAGATTTATCATGTATCTGTGCAAAATTGAGGATGTAATGTCTGGCTGATAACGAGTCGAGTTGAGCCAATCATACAGAGTCAATTCGCTTTCGGCAGCGCACGATAGAGAGGAACACAGAGCTCTTATCTGCCTTTTTGGGTCTTGCTTAAATCTGCATGAGTAAAGATCAACTTCAGGTCTGGACTTTGGTCAAGCGTCTTTAAGAGGCTGATTATCGAAGGATCTGGACACATTCCGCTCCTTCAGGGTTTTAGATGTTCTTTGTACCCAGTCAGACGCGAAAAAGCTGGAAAAATGGAAAATGGCAACGAATTCCGGGCTCCTTTAACCACCAGCCCGGCTGCAGCTCCGACTGGTGGTGAGCCAGCGTGAAGCCCTCTCACTGCAGAGGTGGTCCTCTCTTCGCTCACGTGTTCGGGCTTTTCTCTGCAGGGTTGCGTGCTACCTGCATGGGTCTCTTCCAGATGCCCCTCGAGACACCATTTTGTGTGTTTGTCCAATCAGCGCATGAAGGTACTCCAGCCCCTCTGAGGAGGACGGTGTTAATGGAAGGACAGACATGTGCTCCTTTCTATTTTTTTGCAGTCCCAAAAGCACTGCATTAGCAGTGTCTTGCAGTATTTTGGCCAATAAAGCCAATTTTTATTCTAAAAATGGCTTCAGGCTCTTACAAAGTTGGGTGACTCAAACTCATCCAACACATTATGATGGTGAAAACACTGCAGTGAGGAACACACTTGATTCTTTAAGTATTCTTACTGAAAAGGCTCAGCTCACCTCAGATTTCCTCTAACCAACCCTTTACGATGCTTCTCTCTTCCCTCTCTGTTGTTTGGCTTTGGAATTTTGCCTCAATGATGAAAACGTGACGTTGAAACTCTATATATTATCCTCACACACCCAGGTGACTGCAGGCCATTATTGTGTGATTATTTCTGATGTTCTATTTTCCTCAAGGTCAGCGTCTTCTTAAAGCTCCCTGGTGCAGCAGCAAAGGCGCTTCCCATTCAGTTACACTGCACAGTTGACACCAGCTCAAATAAATGGCACGTTGTCGGCGCTTTAATAAGTTGCTCAGGGCATACAGCGTTGTTATTTGGATTTAGAGGAGCCGGCGTGTTTATTTTCCACATGCATTTAACTTTATATTTTTAGGAATGGTCTTGATTGCAGACGGCAGTGGATATTTAAATTTAAAATCCACTGACACTGAGTTTGAGGACACATCTCAGAGTTCTACTAAAAAAGATTAGAGGCTTAGGAAACCATCTCCAAGTTGCTGTTTCATGTCTGTGTCCCAGATTCGGCTTGATATCATCTGATTGCACAAAGGAAGACGCAGGCTGGAGAGCTTTGGGCCACCATAATGGAGAGAAATGTGATTTCCGTCATTATTTCCATTGCACAATGTTGCATCTTTTTATTACGGGCTATCTCATTGATGGCGTATTAGGCTTATTCTCTATTCATGTGGACTCGCTCATTATGTGCTAATAATGCAAATGTAATACAGGCCATTAGGTGTTTAGCAGACTTGTGTCTGAAGATGTGGGTATTCGCTGGGCAGATGGACGCAGCTCCGGGGCCGCCCTCACCCCTGACCCCCCACAGATGTCCCACACTCGTGCAGAGCTCCGTCACGAAGCGGTGGAAAATCAGTAATGCGCCGGAACCGACTTGTCAATACGCGGCACAATTAGGCGCGTCGGGGCTGCGCGCCGGCGCTCGCTGCTGCGTAAAAGGCGCTGATTACAGCCGCAGATGAAAGAGGGGAAAGGAGCCGTGCGGTGCCTCTCTGTGAAAGCCTGTTTGACCAATGTCTCTGGGCTGAATAGACCTCTGGCAGCCATACATAAATTAAGGGGTTAAGTGAGCCATCAGGAACAAATGTTTGCATTTATTAACTAAGAATAATGGATCCCAGAGGTGAATAACCCGGACTGCCTCCACTGCCGGTCAGCTCCGAATCCGACACATTCACTTTTGTGGGTTATTTTAAATTAATTTATTTTCTCGGTTAATGCTCAAATACATCAACTTATCAATAATAATGGGGAAAAAAATCAGAAAATCGGTTTCTACGCACGGAAAAAAGTCAAACCATGCGAGACTGAAAGCGGTCACAATGCTCTTTAGATCAAACCTTCCCATTCACGTTTGCGGGGGGGATCCCGCAGGAATGCGTGAGGCAGGTGTAAATTTAAACTGTTAATGAGGCGCATCAAACGCATCAAAGAGGCGCCGTGCTGAGACTTTCTACCATCAGTCCCAACTAGACAAAAGCCATCAGAGTCTTTTCCTCGCTAAACGGTGCAGAATGAGTCCGAGCAGCGGGAGTCATATTGTGAACGCAAACCCCCGCAGACTGCACCGGGCTAACCAGCGAAGTCGTGCGAGTTTGGGCCTTAACGAGACAGATGAGACGTCGACGATTGGCCAACCCGCGGTGAAGGCGAGAGAAAGACTCAGCCAGATCCATTCAGGGAAGAGGGTCATAATTATGTGTTTCACCTCGTGAAACATGGACATTGTGCTGAGCAGGGACTGGAAATGTGCCCCAGTGGCTCAGACTCACCTCCGAACAAAACACAAAATAACTTTGTTGCCCCCCCTTCAGTTATCGAAAAACCATCAAACATAAAAATGAAGAACGTGGCTCTCTGAGCAACACTGGTGATGGATCACGGTGGATGGGAGGTTGATTTTCTTTACTTTCTGGTGTCTACTTGTGCTGATACTCAAACAAATCATGCTTCATTAATCAAGACACTGGCAGCCCAAAGCTCATCAACCAATATTTATACTTCTGGCTTCTCATTTGAGGCCAAAATGGCACAAAACCACAAGAAAAAGGAAATTACTTCGAATATGTCACTAGTTGTTAAAGGAATAATGGGATGTGACCTCAACGCTGACCCACACAGGCTGTGTCCCAACACCAAATTGTGTTCTTTTCATGCTTTGATGACTGTTTTAACCCACAATCCTCTGCACAGACTCAACGCTTAAGGCTGCTGACGATAAGCAAATGCCGCATTAGACCAAATATAATTGCAAAAGTTGTGGAAAATGTCAAGAAACGTGCAAGACAATGAGATGTGTATTCTTGTTGCAGGTGCCTTTCAGTGTGTGTCATGTAATTATGAGCACACACCCACCAGCCACTTCCTTGGTGACACACAAGGAATCCCATCCTGGTTGAATAATGGAATATCTTTTCATATGAATTAAATTTAAATAATTCAGAAGATGTGAATTAAAGGATCCATTATTATCTACAGAACAAAGTCTACTTTTACATTAGCACAGCAGCCTTGTCAAATTTATTTTCATTTTCCATTTGAATTCACGCACGCACGACAGCGTAAAACTTTCCAGCCTTGTTTCTGGCAAAGGGAACGAGCGGCGAATCCTCGCTAATACACGACAAATTGTCCCGAGGCGCTGGAATAACATATCTGAATGATGAAATCCAGCACCATCCCCCTTGGCAGCCAAATTCCCTTAAATCCTTGCATCGCAGCAGGCACGTAGGGGTGGGTTTTAGGAAATGAGGTGTGCGTCTGAGCATCTGTCTCCCTCGGGGCTGATGGGAGGCTCGCGTGTGCGAATGCGTGCTCACCGTAGGTGGCTACATATGTGCGTGTCATTGAAATAAAAGGCGGCTTATGCAAATGAGCTTGTGCGACCAACTGGAGGGACGACGGCAGAGCCTCGCGCACGGTCTTTATGTGCACTTCCAGCCGGGTTCCGGAAGGAGACGGCCGAGCAGAGGCGCCTACAGAGCACAGGGTTCAGTGGGAGACGACCCCCAGGGGCCCGCTGGGACGTATGGGGCGAGGCTAGGAAAGCGGAATTAGCGCCAGTCTGGATAGGTGACAACCAAGGGGCCGTCAGGGGGATAACAAACAAGCGCCGAGCATCTCCTTCCCCATTCTCCTCTCCTGTCCTCTCCCAGCCTGTCAGTCATTCCTCATCCACAGGACAGCCAAGGTGGCGCGCCTCCAAAACATGGCCTACTTTTCCTGCTCGCGCAGAATGGAAATGAGATCCCCTTTCACTGGAAACGTCTGTCTGATTTTAATTAACATCACAGCATTTGTGATAAAACAAGACTCTGTCTATATCTTACAGCAACAAGGTGTCTGTGTGCGCGCCTATGCATGTGTGTGTGTGTGAGAGAGAGAGAGAGAGACAGGCAGAGAGAGAGACAGAGGGAGAGAGAGAGCAAACTGAAATTTATAATTTAGGTGAATGCCCACAAGCTGCACACAAACACTGATTCCAACACGACTCTCTCAGGTCTCGGTGCTCGGTAACACATATGCAGAGACGCCGTTCCTTCCACTGCATTTTTAATTGTTGCTCATGTTCTCCCTCCCTCAAACACACTCAGGCTCCGGCGCTTTGCAGTGCAGCGCTCTTACTTACCCCTCCTCATCAGCACATAGAGTATTTATAGCGTATTCTGTCAGACAGTGTCGTGCGTTTGTGTGTATTCATTTGAAAATAATAACACCGGCAAGTACTTGTGAGGCACAGACGCGAGAAAGGAAGATGGATTCGATTTAAGCGTGTATCCGCTAACGAGCTATATTGTGCTCCAGGCGACGTGTGTGATAGCTTGAAGCTGCATGTGTGTGTGTGTGTCTCTGTCTGTGTGTGTTTGAATGCACATCATGCCTTCTTGTTGGCAGCTGGGGGAGCAGCTGAGGTCTGATTCTGCTTCCCGTCTTACCGCCTCCTGTTTACACACACGAGTTCACACGCGGTTTAAAGTTAATGCAGGAATACTTTCAAAGAACGGTCAGCGCTGCACTTTAAATAGCTCAGGAACTGTCGCCTGCTGTTGTTGTCGGGGAGAAGCGAGCGAAGGCATTTGTCTGAGCAGACGATGGCATCGTAACGCGGGCGCGTTAATCGCCCTCGCAGCGACGGTCTCGGCGAAACGGAGAGCTAAAGGGGAGGTGTTGCTTCATTCATGTCCTCGAGGTTCACCTGAGCAAGTTAAATGGCAAAGACAAATATGAGGAGAGGATATTTGTCAACTGACTTCAAAACTGTGCATTTCCTGTCCTTTATTCTGCCTCCCTGTCAGCAGCCCTGGCGCCATCACTCTGGGCCCCGCGCTGCTTTTCTTCCCCTCCCCTCCGCTCCATTTTTCACATCCACTTCTATAGGTTGTGTTCTGTCACAGGCGTCTCTCCTGTGCCATTGTTCAGAGTGTGATGCATTATCCAACTCCATTCCACTTTGTTCACTCCACTTCAACTTACGGGGCGACGGACTGGCACGCGCAAAAACACACACACAGGACTCGGGCGCACGGCGGCGCGCGATCCCATTAGCTTTAATATTTCAACAGCGTCATAGCACTCGCCAGCAGCCTTGTCACCGCCCGGTCCCCAGGGAGCCAGATCCTGGATCAGCCTAACCTGCCCTTACCCTCAAACATCACCGGCGGGGCAGCAGGAAAAGCCCTGAACTGACCCGGGAGCTGAGTCTGCACTGCGCCTATTATTCCCAGGGGCTCCTCCCATGACCCCCGTTTCACCCTCCACGCCACCGCCTCTCCCGCCGCTGCCATCCTGAGGGAGGAGCGGGAAGGAGGGATGAGCAAACGGAAGAATGCAGGAGCGAATCTGTGGGAGGGGGAGAGGGAATGGAAATGAGATGAGCAGAGGAGAGAAATACAGAGAGAGGTTGTGTGGGTGGGCTACGGGGTGCTGATTAGGCCCTTGGTTTGAAGTGCTCAGCAGCTTACCCTTGTGGATGTGCACGTGTGCGCTCGCACACGTATTGTTTTGCACCATCTTTATAACGGGCTCAGTGCTAAAAGGCTTCAGAAGTAGGGGAGGACGGTGCACGGGGTTTAGGCATTCTGTTAGAAATTCCCTGCTCTTTGAGGTGGAACATTTCTCTTTTGTTCCGAAATTCATGCCTCTGATCAGTCGTATGGAGAGACCTGCTGCATGCCGTGTGTGCGTGCGCGTGCGTGCACGCACGTGTGTATCTGTCTTATCTGCCTGTGTGTCAGTCCATCCATGTGTGAAAAACAGAGCTGAATTTCAAAAGTCAGACAAAACTCTGCTACACCTGAGGCCCCGGAAATAAATAATGATAATAATAATAATACAAAAGCCCTCAGTACAGCGTGCAGGGCTCGTTTGTACTCAAGCAACACAATGCTTTCATTTCACCTGGGTCTGACCGCTCATCAGCTTGAAGGATGCTATGAAATCGCACAAATCCAGACACGTGCGTACACACACACACACACACAGACTAAGCTATGTCCTGTGAGTCATAACTCATGCATGATCGCAAAATGGAAACATTTATCTCCACAACAATACGTCCAGAGGAACTGAATCTTTTATTGCTCCCTCTGAACCTCCCATAAGCCCCGCCCCCTCCTGTCCTCACACACGCGCTGGCGTTGTGATGCACACTCTGTGATACACACACACATGCCTGCCTGCCACATGTTTGAGCGCACAGGTCATCCTCCTGTGAATCAACCTAAAGAGGAGGCAGCGAGGCACAAAACGCCTCGCCCCCTCAAAGCTCAAACCTCCATCAAACATTAAAAGTGGAGCTGGCGTGCACCCACCTGTGCACAGGCGCACACGGGAGCACACTTGGGAGCTTTCACGCCTTGATAAATGTGCGGCAATGAAACATTAAAGCAAATATATCCCCATTGTCTCCATGAAATATTTAGGCCCTTGTTCGGGCTGATATGCGCACTGCGCTCATTCTCTATTCACGTGGACCAAACATGGCAGGAGCAGTGGGCGCGAGTCCGCCACCGCCCTGCTTGTTGTCTCCTCTGAAAACACCCTTAAAGTTCTGACCTACTTACCAGAACCACATTTGTTGAATTTATGCATTTCAGGTTTTGAGTTTGATCCTTTATTCCGAAATCATGTAAAAACATCACAGCGGTTCAGCTTTTAAACTGGCAGGATTTGGCTTTTATTACCCAGACTGACGGATTAAAATCATCCTTTAGGTTCATTCTTGCCTACAAATTTTCAGAAAGCATGTCTAGGTGCTAACGTATGCATGAATACACCTCCGTGGCTATGTCTGAAACCCTCGCTGGTCACTTGTTTGTTGACTTGGTGACTACTGTGTTAATTAATAATGAGTGTCACGTCTCCTTAGCTCCTCACAAAGGATCATGGGATATGTTGCTTGGTTAGGGAGCGTCGGTCTTGCACTGCTTATCACAGTGCATTATGGGATACGCTGACCAAAGAGGGTACAGCAATCCTAACTCTCAACAATCGGACGGCTCTACATTTGTGCACTAGTTAATTAATTAGGTGTGAAAAACAAGTAAGGAATTGTCTTCAGAAAGGTCTTCTGGCATCATCGGTCATTAAATGCACACACAGGACTGGTGTGAAGTGTGTGAAAACTTGCACTAATATAATATAAAGCTAAACAACACCTGGTTCCATCTTTACCTGGGTCTGAGTCGGACTAAATCGGTTCCGTGTTTTAGATGTTTGGGTCCGTTCCGATGTGCTGTCAGACATAAACCCGAGTGCAGCGGGGAGCTGGTGTCAAATGTACGTCAAATGTAAAAGAAAGTTTATTACATGAGTTGTAGTCTGGCTCGGGCTTGGAGGACCCCCCCCGTAGATGATAGACTGATAAAAGCAGCACCAAAGAGAAAAGAGAAAAGCATCATTGGAAAATCATCAGAAAGCTGGCAAAGTGAAGGAGCACAGATTGGGGGACAAACCCACCATTCACACACACACAAAGGCAAGCCAGGACACACACACACATCCACACATTCACAGAGAGGCAACCGGGTGGAAGGGAAGAGGGGCGGTTCCAACGACACACACACACACACACACACTCAGAGCTCGAACCCTCACAAACAACCCCCCATACTCCTCAAGCCAATCCGCCCACCTCTGTCAACATTTATTGCGGTTTCTGTGTGAATGTCTCCGTTTCATTCACATGTCTGCCATTGTGTGTGTGCGACTGTGTGCGCCAGTGTGTGCGTGTGCACGAGTGTGAATGAGAGCTCCATTAGTGATTCATTTGTGTGTAGTTAGCCATTGTGAAGCGAAGGCAACATTTTATTTGTCTGAACCCAACCTCGACCATATGGCGACACCTTCGGATCGCTCCTCTCCGTTTTGCTCTCAGCTCTCCTCCTTCTCCCTCTGGACTTAACACTTCTACTCCTTCTCCTCCTCCTCTTCCCACAATTCATCTGTTCATCTCCCATTTGTACTTTCAGCTTTAAAGTTACCTCCCTTCATGCTTCCTTTGGCTGAGTTTTTGTAGAGCGTGCGTGATGTGTGGCTGTACGCGCGTGCTGTGTGTGTGTGTGTGTGTGTGTGTGTGTGTGTGTGTGTGTGTCGTAGGTCATCCGGGACAGGCCTCTTTGGCTGTCAGCTACAATCACACGTCACGTGCTCCAGTAATGTTGCGTATTGTCCGAACACATCACCAGAGGAGCATCTGAGACGTCCATTAAAGTTCAAAGCAATTTATCACCATCTCCCTCCTCTTCTCTGACTCGCCCATCATCCCTCACTCCCTCCTTCCTTTCTCCCCATGCTGTCACTATCTCCTCCTTCCACTCTCGCTCCTCTGTCTCCATCCATCACGTCCACCCGCTCCTCCGCTGTGTTAAATTTAAACAGGATTAATTGGTAGCCACGGCTCAAACCTTTTGGCTGGAGCAGGTGTAAAATTGTAAATTTAGATAAAAACGGAGGTTTACAAAAGGAACTGTTGTGGGTTGAACATGCCTGTGCCTGTCTGTCTGTCTGTCTGTCATTCACTCTGTCTGTCTGTCTGTCATTCGCTCTGTCTGTCTGTCTGTCTGTCTATCTGTCTGTCTGTCACACTCCCTAATGCACAATGCCCTTGACATCCAGAGTGTGATTTGTGACAAGCCGGAGGTCCTGAAGGTTTTGAGTGTGTGTGTCTGTGTGTGTGAGTGCGCGTGTGTCTGTCCAAGGCCGCGCGCCCCGGCCTGCGCTTGTGTTTCCTGTGTGACAGAAGCCACCCTGGGGTATGATAACTTTAGACAGCGAGTTTAAATATTAAACTGGCCACGACAACTGACAGCTCTCTAACGCCCCATTCAACAGCCTCTCAACATGCGTGCACAAGCGCTGCTCCACAAACACTCGCCCACACGTGTTCCAGCCTTGACAGTAAGTAGCTTTCTTCGGCAGACATACACGGCTGCATGGATGCGAATGTACACCGCATGTGTGTGTGTGTGTGTGTGTGTGTGTGTGTGTGTGTGTGTGTGTGTGTGACACAAGGTTTGGACTTGTTTTTAATCAGTGGGATTTTGCAAATGGCCTCGGGCTGCTCCCAGGGACTAATTAGTGATGTGACTTCGGCATAATAAATAAATACACACACGCGCGCACGCCCGCACACACAGAGTAATGTAGCATCAAGACACAGAAGAGAGACGAGTCGGGATTTATAGATCAGATAAAAAATAAATGTATGAGAGGAGTAAACAAATGCTCTGATGCTGCCCGAGCCACACTCTCGCTGTCTCAAACCTAATTTCTTCCTCCTTTTCTCCCCTCTTTCTCGCCTTTACAGTATTATTGTCGAGTTTTCACTTTCTGTTTCTCTCCTTCTGTCAGACACACAGACACACACTGATTCCTCTATTTAATGTGTTGACAGCCTGCACCCAAGTGAGAGCAGAAGGTTGATGGCCTAAGAGAATTCCTCAGGCTTTTCCATACTGCACCTCAATGCGCGCACACACACACACACACACACACACACACACACACACATATTCACACACACACTGGCTGTGTAAACCGGAGAGATTAGCAGCTCATTACCATACCACAGGGGGGGCTACACACAGGGGATGACATGCGTGCATGTGTTTGTGTGTGTGTGTGTGTGTGTGTGTGTGTGTGTGTGTGTGTGTGTGTGTGTGTGTGTATGTGCACCTCGGAGCATTGTCTTCTGGTCATAACAGCAACTGTTCCAGCATTTGTGTGTATGCACCCTTTAATCAGGAGGATGGAGAATCAAATATTTCCATCGCTTTGACAATCATCAGATTAAACAAATCTCCCCCATTAAGCCGCGGGTCCATCCGTCCAATCAGAAGCCGGGACAGAGGCGGCGGCACCTGGAGATGTGGAGGTGATCCACTTTCTCTGCTCAGATTTGATGGGAGGATTCTTTCATCCGTTTGAAGTCTGGCTTTTGGCACGAAAAGGGGAGTGCAACCCAGTTTAAAGATTCTACTTTCATAATTATTTAGACAGCTCGCTGAGCTGCACACAGACACACACTGTCGGAGCAAAGGTGGCTCCGTTTTAAAGCTTGAACTTGTAATGGAACTGAAACTTTTTTCTTTTTTTTTTCAACAGAACCAGATAGATGATTATTTTTGGGTCACATTTTATTTCAAAAGCCTTGACTCTCTTCCAACATTCCAAATTTCCTCCGAGGGTGGATAATAATGGCAGCGTGGCGCTCGCTCCGTCGCTGCAACCAACCACCAGAGGGCGAATGAGACGCTGCGTCATGTCTCTCATGTGACGGTGACATTCTGATGCTCAAAGAATTTAAAAGACCGCCGCATGATTGTGAGGGAAACACTAGCAGTGCGGATTAACAGAGGACACTAATAACAACCTCCTGGTGGTGTTAGAGGGAATAAAGTCAAAGGAATCTGAAGTCTGTAAGACCCACACTCTCAGCACCCTGGATATCTGTGCCCAATTTCACAGTAATCCATCAAATAGTTGTAAAAGTGCTTTCCCTAAAAGCAGAAATGTCAACCCAGGGGAAAACTAAAGGGGTCAACACATCCATTAAGTGTCTGCACAAGTTCTCGTTGCAATCCACCAACTTGTTGGGGCGCAAAGACCTTTCGAGTTGAAGGGGGACATTTAAAGCTCAATTTCTCAATGACGTTTAAAACAAAAGACCAAAACCCCACTTAAAATATATCAGTAAATCGGCCTGCCCAGTAAACCTGAACTACGCAGCGGCTGGGTCTGAAACTTCGGTAATAAAACTTTAAAATCAGACCCAAATCTAAACCAGCGTAGGGAGTCAAGAACATGACAATGTGTTTGTACCACTTAGAGTCAGTGATGCGTTGTGCAGCAACATTTTGTGCTGAGTGGAGACGGTGGAGAGAGGCTCGCTTTAAAACGAGATACAATAGGCGGGCTGGGAATACATAAAAGCACAAACACCCGTTTGAACAAATAGAAACAGAGGTTGGCATTAAATTATAGCAGTCGCTTTAATGAGCCCAGCGATCCAAGGTCGTTCCCTTATGAATAAATTTCAATTTTCAAATGGCAGAAAACTTTAATTATCCAGCGAGCGAAAGCTTAGCCTGACCTAGCCGCCGCTGCGAGATAGGCTAGTTATCATTACGGAGCTACCCGAGCAGCCGTAGCCGTGACCCCGGCTGGAAGTCAGCTGGAAACAGCAACAAATGTGTTTATTACAGGAGATCTGAGGCACGTATCACAACTCCGCTGTTTGTATCCATGCCTGGACGCCACGCCGCGCGTCTCCCTCCCTCCTCGGCTGTGGTGCACGTGGGCGTGATCTCAGGTGTCGTCGGGTTTGGGGGCAGGGTGTGAGGCCGCGTGAGGTGTCACCTGCTCATCAACGGGAGCAGCGGGTCTTCCAAGTCGTCAACCGCTGGACAACAGATTGGCCGCAAGAGCCGCCAATCTGTTGTTCCAGTAACAGCCACCTCCGAGAGAAAATCTATGTAGAGGCTTCTTCCTTTAATAAAGAGGAGGAATCATCTGAAGGTAAGATCAGAGTAAAGGCCAAGATTTATTTATACGAGTCGAATCCCTAGAGTTGCGGCGGCGAAAAAGCGAGAAAGTAAAATAAGTGATGAGTGCGCTTTGCTTATTCATTCACACACACGCGCGGGCGCACGCACACACACTCACGCGCGCGCACACGCACACACCTCTTTACAATCAGAAATCAGTGCCTGGCTGCAGAGAGAAAAGAGAATTCATTAAACTCAGCCACCCACGCTGGGCCATAGAAGAGACGGAGGTAGAGAGGCAAGAAATACGGGGAAGACGATGATGAGAGAGCGAGGATGGTGAGAAAACAGAGAGGAAGAGGGAGGAAGACGAGCGAGGAGAGACAGAGAGAGAGAGAGAGAGGGCTGGAGTCTTAGTAGGGGCCCATCAAATGAAGTGGGTAGGAGGTCAGCACAAGAGAAAAACTCTTTAATAGCAACGTGATGGGAGCGAGTGAGGGAGTATGGAAATAAGTGAGCAGGGAAGAGCGCGCTTGTACGCAGAGATGGAAAATACTACAGCCAAGTAGTTCACTACTTCACACTAATAAACATGTACTTTTACTTCACTGGCTTCATACCGTAACTGATGGAAGTACTCAATGAGCTAGTACACAATCACTACATGCAAGAATAATCCCGAATAATGTGATATAATAATAATATATCACAGAATTGATATAAAACATATAAAGTTACATTGGTTTTGTATCTATGATACTTGTAAGTAGTCAGTACTGAGAAAAAGGCTGCTGAGGCCTTTGTATGATGATCCCTACGATGTTTTTGTGAACTTGTTGAGGCTGAAAAAGATTGAGCGTGTCGTGCCCCTGGCCACAAGCGCACGCGCTCGGCAGCCAATAGCCGATCCCCGACTCCTCTCTCCCAATCTGACTGACAGACAATCAGATAATGCGCTGGTGGTCAGTCAGACGGTGACCAGGGGCCAAACATGTCAGCTCTTCCCTCTCTAACCTTCACAGCTCCGCCGTCACCCGGCGCTTAATCCTCGCTCTGCTAATCTGGTTAGCTAGAGCTGTTTTTTGAAATTAACAAAAGCCTAATCTAATTCCCACTTAGCACTAATTAAGAGATTACTGACCCCACATCCTGTTATCATAATCTGTCACAACTGGGGTCAAAATATTTGGCCCTAGCGAAGGTGAGGAATCAGACAGCGGCGTCTGGAAGCGCTGTCGCTCCAGTCGCATGGAGAGAGTAACAGTGACGTTATTCGAAATGCTTTGAGGCACACACACACACGCTCATGTACACACACACACGCTCGCTCACACCACCTTAAGCTTTTAATGTCCAGAATGTAGCACCATGGCCTGTCAAAGGGAGTGACAGAGAGGAAGTGCCAGTCTGTGAAGGGTGTGTATGTGTGTGTACAAAAGGTGTGTGAATGTGCATGAGAGAGAGAGGGAGGGGGGAGAGAGAGTGGGAGCGAGGGAGGGAGAGAAGAGAGAGGGAGGGGGAGAGAGAGGGAGGGAAAGAGGCAGGGAGGGAGAGATGCAGGCTGGGGGACGGAGACACGCAGGAGGGAGGGGTGTCCTTGAAAGAGGACAGAGGTGTTCAGCTGTAGCTAATGTGACTGAGAAAACAACTGGAGCATACACACACACACACACACACACACACACACACACACACACACTTCTAGCTTTGGGAGGACTCTTCTTGGCATAATGCATTCCCCTAAGCGTTACCCCCAACCCTAACCTGAAATCAACCATTACCTCACCTAAAGCAGCTCTCAACTTGTGAGAAACAGCCAAGACGTCCTGAGGAACATTCTGGTACTCTGTAGCACACACACACACACACACGCACACACACACGCACACACAGCTACATTCCTTTCCTGGAAGAAAAAAAAAACAACAAACATTTGTTGAAATAAATTCACACAAACCCACAATCCGTCCGGCTAAACCCATTTGTCCTGTCGGAGCCTCCACAGGCCAGCCTTTTATATTGGCGGCGCAGGAGCGGGAGCGGGGCCGGGCCCCAGCCAGGCTCTCTCTGCAGCGGGCCTGAGCATCATTATCATCAGCAGCGGGCCCTCTCAGATGCGCCAGCACAAGATCAAAGGAAAGCCTCTCAATCTTCTCCCCTCACTGAGGCAGCACAGAGCTGCTCTATAACTGGCATCTTGGTCCTGCGATAATCCTCCCATTGATCTACTTCACAGAGTTCAGTCTGCACTGGGGCTTCTGGGTAGAGGGCTAAAGATGCTGAGGAATGTCTGTCAGAGTTTACAGCAGCGTGGGCCATATTTTATGAAGCTCTACCCTGGCCGAGCAACGCTTTGTACTGTCCTTTTTATTTTCTTCCAACTTGTCGAGGTGGTCTCTTTGCATATGAGTCAACGTGAATGTTTCATGAGGTTTTTCCCGTCATTTGCATAGATTTTACACAGGTCATCACTTAGGCTTTCTTAAAGGATACAAAAATAGGTTATGTATTTTGCACAAGCAATTAAAAAGCACATCCGCTTCGCAGCACGTGTGGGTGAAAGAGTGCAGGCAAATTAATTCACCTTATTTTCTAGTTCCTTCCTTCCCTTTGAAGTCCATGAGGGGGGAATTTTGGACTGGAAGGCAGAAGGAGAGGGTGGAGGATGAATCTCGGGAACAATGGAGCAGAGAGCCATTACCTCAGCTCCGCCGCTCCTCTCAACATTGCCATCTAGCGGTGGGTCCCCGAACTGCCGCCCTGCTGACTCGCTCTGCTGAGTTGACAACCTGACTGTCCGTGCAGGATAACCACCAAAACGTGCAGCACAACCACCAAAAAGACGCGCTTTTCTCAAAGTAAACAGGTTTAATGATGGATCGTGTCGATTAACTTCAGGGAAACTTGGGCGACTTCCTGTCCAGTGCAAACCTCAACAACAAACTTGCTCTTTTCAGCCGGTTATCAGAAGGTCAGTGTTGTTTTGTGCTTCTATACTCTGTTTTTACTCTTTGTTAAGATAACCAGCTGCTGGCTGAACACATTTATCCTGCTTACATGAAAGTCAAATTTATCTTCAGAATGTTTTCAGGGAATTAATTTTCTGTAATGTCACACAGTTCCTTTCATCATCGACTATACAGGAAAAGAAAGGAAGCAAGGAGACTTTGGCCAGCCTGAGTTTTTAATTGTTGTTTTTGTTTAAGGCAAAGTGTGTGTGTCTGTGTGTTGGATGGGACTTATCGCTTGTGTTCTTTTCCAGCTCAAAAAGTCTCACAAAAACAAGACACACGCACGCAAACCCACACACACACACCTCCGTCTAAAGCACACAATTTTCCAAGCGCGGCAAAATGCATTGATAAGCGACACACACACACACACAGACACTGCAGTGTGAAATTGGGTCAGCAATGGAGAGTGGGCTTTAATGCTGAGCACATACGCTCTCTAAAACTGATCTACATATTCATGTGGGTGGCTATCAAAATCACACACACACACACACACACACACATTCTCACATAAATAACATGCATGTACACACTCGCCTAAACTTATCCATCCCACACACGTGCCCACACGCACACATACAATAAAAAAGCAGGCTCACACACACACACACACACACACACACACACACACACACACACCACACGCACACACCAGACAACAAAGCTGAGAGAGAAGCATGTGTCAGGGAGCCATGGGGGGCATTTATGTTCCACTCATTTTAATTCTACTTAAAAATGAGCCTCTTCCTCTTCAGACTGTGCCATGTCACTCATTTCTCTTTCATTACCCCCCCCCCATCCCCCCATCCCCCCCAAACTAATGCAGTGGCCAACTTCCCCGGCTGCCCAGCAGAACCCGACGTTGGTACAGAACATTAACAAAACTCTCAGAAGGTCCTCTGAACACAGAGGAGAGCTGAAGAGTGGCATAAGGGACCAAAGATGGGAGGGGTGGGGGGGCATAGATGGGGGGGGGTTCTTCCTATAGATATACTTGTCTAAACCCCATACTTTGCTCTTTTTTTTTTCTTTCCTCAGCGATGAACAGTTTTCTCTGACAAAGCATTTTCCTGCTTATTTGCAGATGGGAGGAGGAGATGAGGCTCAAGCTGGAACGTGAGAAATTGAAAGGATGCAACAAAGGATTCAGAGTCGGTAAGCAGATAGCTGCGGAGGCCGCTAGGGGCCCCTGGAAGGGGAGGGGAGGGGGGGGTGATGGTGGTGGGGATGGCGGTGTCTTTTGAAGAGAGAGGTGAGAGAGAGAAAGGAGGAAGTGTGTGTCTGTGCGTGTGTGTGTGTCTCCTGAGTGTGTGTGTTTGGGGACCCATGCGGTGCAGCCCGTGCATGTGATTTATTTCAGAATACTAATGTCTCTTTGATCTTCTCTGCTTAAAAAAAAACACACCCCGCTGGGACGGTGGGCACTGTCGCGCACACACGGGCGCCAAAAAAGTGCATGCGTGTGTTTGTATGCACGCTTGCACCCGCTGCATACCTGCAAGCACACACACACACGCCCATGTTAATATTGTTGTGTCCCCTCAGCTGACTGCTAAGCAGGGCTCATTTATGCACACACGCTGGCATCCTCCAGGGCGTCTAATCTACTTTAACTATCCTCAAATCCACAGAGATCCAATTACAAAGATAGAGGAATATTTGTTTTTCTCTGTGCATCGTAAAAGACTAATTAAATTTTCATGTAAAGATGTAATTATTTGATACAACACAGAAGTCTTTTCATTCCTGTAATTGTGAGTTAATTTGTTTTAATCGGGGATCCTGTGACCGTTCCTGCAGGTTCCAGGTTCACATCCCGCCCCACCAAATTAATTCACTAAAACAAGGCAGGGGCATGTTTTATTCACCTTTGTCCCTTCAGTCGGAGTCGGGGGGGAAGGGGTGGGGGGGTGAAACATGTCCCAGAATGCACTGGGCAGAAAGCGCAGTCAATCAAAGAGATAAGAGGCAGCGCAGGCAAACAAACACTTTTTCATTTGTCCCCACTTGTTCACATCGGCCTCACCTGCGCACGGGGAGAACAGAACGCGTTCGAGTTAGCATTACAAAAGGAGACAGCGTAATTGAATAGAATCGTTTCGGAATAAAGTGGAAGGGAAATTGAATTTGGTCACAGCTGCAAACGGTCAGACAAGGTCTATTTCCATTAATACGCGTCCATACGTGCGAGCGTAGCCCCGCAGTTGGCATGCAGGAGCTGTTAGCCCGTACTTAGACACAGTCTGGGAACAGCTAACGCAAAATTTCACGGCTGTCCGTCCACTTAGTTGAGATATTCAACTGTGAACCAGACTGGTGTCAGCCACAGACTGGCACTGCCAGCCTGGGGGGTGGTGGGGGGGGGACACGCCGCTCACACGACTGAATACTTTCCCCGCTGACGTGCTCATATTTACCATTCCAATCATGCCAGGCTCCCTCAGATGGAGACGTCTGCTGCCATATTCTCTTTCATGGCACGGAGGCACTTATCACATTCATTACGGGCTTCGACGGAGTCTTCGGTTTGGTCTGACAAACACAAATCAAAGGGTTCTCTGAGAGAGTGCAATAGAATGAGTCTTTAAATTACAGTCTCTCTTCATCTGCTCCTGCTTCAGTACTGGATTGTTTACGATCCAAACCTGCAAAGCCCCTTTGTTAAATATTAGCCATAATCCATATAGTCGGGAACGCCGGGTGAAGCTGTTGTCTTTGTGTGCGTTGTTTAATTAAAATGCAAATAAATGTATGTAAAGAGGCTTTGGGCCTCTTGGCTCAGGGACACAGCTGGATGAGGCTGTGTTTTCTTTACGGCCTCCTCTCCTGCTTCCCCTGATCACCTGTTCGCTCTCTCCTGGTTCTCTCCTGGGTCCGGGGATGAGACACGTCGCATCAGCTCCACAGCTGCGACGCACCGGAGCAGCCAGAAGAATCGACGCGCACGTTGTTGTTGTTGTTGTTGATCTGGGTTGTGGGAGGCTGAGATATTTACTGTTACCGTTTACAGCACGGCCAGCCCGTTCAAGCCCACTCACCCACTGTAACTTCTTTATTTAAGCCCCCTCCTGATGTCTGCCTCACACTGCCACAATGAAATGAGCTGAGGCTCTTAGATATTAAAATATCACCAAATTAACACAACTTGTTGACGTGCATCCCGTGAATGACTAATGATGACCCCGTAACGACGTCAGGCTTCAGTTTAGAGCGTCATCCTGCAGTTTGTGTTGATTGATCAAGCAGTCAGTGAACTCTTATCAGAGACAGTACAAAGTACAACACGTCTTCACTGCAATCTTAGGAAATGATTCATCAAAAAAAATGAAATCAAAGTCTATAAATTTCTTTTAAAGATCCAATATGACATACATCCAGCAAAGCTTAAGGAGTTATTGTCATTTTCATTCCTTTTTCAGTCTCTTTTCTGCTCTGAGATAAAATTATTGAAACCATTTGCTCTCCTATAAGTTTTGTTGGCAAGACCCCTGAGTTGAGCGGAAAAAAAAGTTAACGTGTAATGACTACACCTCTCTTATCCAAAACTAAAGAAGTACTGAGACTTATAACACACCTTTATTCATCATAATCTGATTCCATAACCTTCTGGAGGCATTGCAATGTGCTTCCCCGAGGCAGCCGAGGTGGCATCATAGAAAAACTGTGAATCAGACCAGCAGCTACACGCACCGACGTCCCTGCGGATGCATGCTCAAAGCGCTCATCAGGGAGGGAGCTGCAGATTCTGAGGTTTCCCATCCGAACTATAAACGTACAGGGAAAGGGGGGTTACCTCACCCTGCCTCCATCCTTTCTTGCACAGAGCTCTAATCGTACCAGTAACCAACCAGTAAACTAGTTAATGCACAGCCCGTTTAATTGAAAGGTGGAGAATTCAGCTTTTAGTTTAACTGGCTGCACCTCTGGCATCAACAGTGTGCCTGACACAGGCCGCGTCGCCGCATGTCGGGGGAATTATCCGATTAGCGGGATTTGAGGGACATTTTAGAGTCGGATTATCGTGGGCGCCTGTTTCGAAGGCGGACGGCGCCATCTAGCGGCGGCGCGCTGGTAACGTCATGGGGGGCGTGGTCCGAGAAGGAAGAGGGCGTGGTCAAACGTGGCGCCTCAGCGTCGTGCCCGGGACGTTCAATCCCCTGGAATTCCTGGAAAACATCATGTTTGGAAACGAGGGCACACGCTTCGACTCCCCGGGATTCATCAACTGGGTTAAAGCCTGTTACTGCCTGAAGCTGCTCGAGGGGGGCTTCACCCTTTCGTCAGACAGCAAATGGAAGGTTTCCACCGGGAGCTGCTGGACAGGAAAGGCCTGAAGGAACCCTGCAAGAACATCTGCACGACCAGAGGGACCACGGTCAGATCCTCCAGCGTGGCTTTGTCCTGTCCCTTCAGGTGCCTTCAGCTGCGCTTTAAAACACGCCGATCTATTTTGCAATTTCCCGGTCACACCGGGAAACCACTAACACGGGAAACCACTAACACTCGGAAGTGACAGTGAACGTTTAAAAGTAAAGATTTTTTATTTTGTTTCAAGTATACTAGTAGTATACTTGATTATATACCTATACTTGTAGTAGTAGTATACTTGATTATATACCATATTTTGCTTTTACCATGAAGTATTATTTTGTGCTGTACTACATTTCTTCTTTTTTTATGATGGTAGAAGGTAATGTGGGTTATTCTTCAGAATCATGTAACAGCTGCATTATTCTGCATTTGTGTAGTTCCCCTCATCGTGCAGGACGTGTTTGGAGTGGAAGAAAGCGATCCAGGACCATCACAGGCAGCACAATAAAGTCACTATGAACTGGGGTAACCGTTCCCCTCCCCGCTGGAGAGAAGACTACTGGGAACTGGCGAAGGTACAAACCAGCACACGCCACCTCACGCTTGGCACAGCTCATCTGATGAATAAGAAGAATCTGCTTGAAACAGGGCATAAATGCATCTGACAAGAGTCTCTCTTTCCGTGTCCTTAGGCTTACATGCCACCGGGGTATTCAGGAGTAAAGACCATAGAAGAGTGTGACGCCTCAGGTCTGCTCAACCTGATCAAATTCTGCGATCGGTTCCAATCAGTCAATGTGCATCATGTGAGAGAGGTAATTATACGTAGGGTTCCAGATACTCAAATTTAAAGTTACGTGTGTTGAACTAGAAAAGTGGCACCACTTTCCCACACAAAGGAACAAAGCTGTTTTGTGTATCTGGTAAGAGGTTCACACCTCAACTTCTACCATAACACAATCCAGCAAAACAGGAGTTGCGGCATTTCACGTGGTTGTGGGTGCCAGCATTTGTTGTCACTTTTTTATGCACCCACCTGCCACTGGTTGTAGGTGATCCACTCAGGAATAAGCTGATGCGTTCTGACTTCAACGTGGAGGAGGCCTGGATGGCGTCGTACAGCAGCAGCCTGAGGAACCTCGTGAAGCAGTTCAGCGACGCGCCGGAGATGGAAACAGCTGGTCGGGAGATAGAGAAGGCGAGAGCTCTTCTGCTGCTGCTCAATCCGAACTAAGGAGTGGGTGTTTATATGTTCGTTTCATGTCAGGTGCTGAATGCAAGGCTTTCGGTGCACATGAGCGATGGGATAGAGTGACGCTGCCAGCAGCTCGGAGGTCGACGTCGAGGTGATCCGCCAATGGGAGGCAGAGTTCCTGCAGGAGACATTGCAGGAACTGCTGCACCCGTGCTCCTGCTGCTGCTGCTGCTGCTGGACATCAGGACAACTCAGGGACACAGGTACAAACACATGGAAGCACTGCGCCAGAGTTCACCAGGACACATCCATCACAACCCCCCCCAAAACTGTGTGTGATATTTCGCAGGACGTCAAGGCATTGAAGGGGGTGGTGAGGTTCCTGCGCGCTAACGCAGATCTGTCCGAGGCCTTTGCTGCAAAACTCCAATTCATCGGCCCGATGGAAAGTGAAGACGGGAACGACCTCTAAAGTCTGCGTGCAGAACCATTTAATGTGTCACTGCCGTCTGTGCTTATCACTAAAAATAAAAGCTTGTGATGACTCTAATCCTGATTGATTTTCAACCCAGTGGATCACAGTTCAGTCAGACGACTCCGGATAAACCAAGAACTATATTGCACATGTTAATATGCATTTGGCATCAGTTGAAGCAGGTTCGGTCTGATTCAAGGTTTTCTTTTCCTGACAATAGTCTGCCTAGTCCTTACAGGGAATGAATAGCTGACCCCCTGCATGGGGATCACAGAAATGTAGCCTGAGGAGGAGGCTGGGGAGAGAAACAGGGGGATCAGAGAAGCTCAGCAGCAGCATGGAGTAATCAGAATGACCTCAATCGTCGGGAGAGAGGGGAACGTGATGGATCGGATGATCTGGTGTTGGGCGGTTTGAGCTGTCTGCCTTGAACTAGCTCTGCAGGCGTCACATCAGTAGCGAAAGACTGGAGGTCGGACCAAGACTGGCCCAAGGGCAAGGCCTCCTCTTCCTCCATGTGGCCTTCGTATTTCTATGATATCAAATTAGGAGCAAAATTCTAAGTCACAGCAGCGAGCCCCTGCCAGCTCAGTGATCCTGATTGTTAATTCAGTTTAAATCCACCATTCCTTTTCTATAAACTGCTTTTTTGGGGGGAGATGAAACCATTCTAAATGTGTTTCTTTTTGTTTTGTTTCATCTGAAGTGTGGGTGTTGGGTGCATTCGTGCATCAGACTAAAGTTCCTCAGACTAAAGTTTCAGTCTTTCATCAAATATGTGGCTTTTCTGTCGCATTCAAGCACAAGCACTGCCTTTGCGGGAGGGAAGTGTGAAAACCAGAAATGCATTCTTCCTGCTTCTTACGTGCAGCCTCACAGACACCACCAGACAGAGACAGCATGCAGGCCGAGGGGCAGCTGGTCCAGTCCATCTACTATGGGAGCATTGGGAGTGAGGGGACAGAGATCCTTCTGGCCAGGTTCGGACGAGACGGCAGCTTTCTGCTGAGGGACAGTGAGACGGTGGCGGGAGCCTACTGCCTGTGTGTCAGGTGAGACTGACATACAGCGCCTGTTGCGAATACGCTGACTGTTGTATCCGTGGCAACCTGACTTTGTAGGTGGTTTAAAACATCCCAGCGTGTCAGTGGGACAGGTTTTGTGGAACCAGAGCTGAACAACGACAATAAACGGAACGCAGGACCCCCCGTGCAGACAAAAATTTAACAAGGATGGCTCACGAACATCAAGTTTCTGTCGCGTTGTCTAATGCGTAGCTCAGAAAGTGACCACATCGCTCGAATTTTCCTTTTATTTTACAGGAAAACCCCTTTTGTGCACACGTTCAGGCTTGTTGCCACCGCAGATGGCTGGTTAATGCTGGTGAGAAACTGTTCGCACACACAGACGCGCCCATACGCATGTACAAACTCCAGGAGGCCTCTTATCTTGTTTAATGTGTGTCTTTTATTCATCAGGAGAAGGAAGGCAGGCAGAAGACTTTCAGGAGTCTGGAGGCGCTGATCCACCACTATGGGAAAAAAGTGACCTCTAAAGTCTGCGTGCCCCGTCTCACGGACCCTCTGGACAAGGCAGAGATAGAATACACAAGCCTCGGAGAAGGTACCACACACACACACACACACACACACGCACACAGACACACGCCCTGACGGGAACTGTCAATGTTTGTAGAAAATAAAGTAACACGTATATTTAGGCGAAAGGAAGAAATTTACAATAAATGCAGCCAATAAATAATTTAAACAGGGGTTCATACAACAGCTCCTACTTTATTAAATAAAAATAAATGTTTGTATTTGACAAATTGGAATACTATAAAAAGACAATCTACCAATGTCAGGGGAATATAAACGGGTAGAATAGCCCCCAAATGAATGATACTTTTGTTGCAAACATATTAAATGAGGTCAGTTTGTGTTTGGATGTTTAGAGAGCATTAAAAAAAGTGGCATTTGTCTGGTGACAGCTCGTGTTAACACGGCGTGGCTGCTGTTCTCCACAGATTTACGCTATATGGAAATATGCAGCAGCTCTGACCACTGAGGCCTGATCGACAGTCAGAACCTTTAAAGGCTCATTCTTGACGTTGACACGTCGCCTGTAACTGCCCCATCCGAAGGGATGGAAATGGTTTGCAAACATATTATCTGAAAAATGGTTATTTCCCAACACGCAACTTGTCTGCGTGATGATTTTTAAGCTCTTGAAGACAGAAACCACGTCTTAGAGACAGCCCGTCTACGCTGAAGCTTGATCATAATTTAATACAATATCACCTGCATCACATTTTTGTTTTTTAGCCAAAGTGTATCACCTCTCGTCGAGCAAAGTGTTAACCTCATGAGCCTCGCAGGAAGTGACACACATATGACCGTGTTCTGTCAACATCTGTTGTGTTTCATATTGACTTGAGTGGAAATAACTAATAAAAAACCTTAATTTGTTGTCTTCCAAGTAGGCTGGATTCTATTTAGTAATTGTTTTTAATGAATATTAATATTAATGTTACCATTTGTCACTGACCCTGAGGTGATGATTCTGTATCAGAAAAGACATGAAAACTGTTTAAAATGAAAATAAAAGTTAAGCGGAGCTGTTCTATTTAAATAAATAAAAAAAAGCATGTACACTTGTTTACATGTCTAAGCAATTCCAGTTTATTTTTATTCTATAGACCATTTAAAAATGAACATAGTTACTGTAAACAACGTGCTGTACAATACAAGAAAAAAAAACAATACAAATAATACAGTAAAATACACATAAAATTTGAGGTGACTTTTAGGAACATCCAAGAACATCTTACCTGCTACAATGAACAGTTTAAATACATCATCACTGCTGGTAATGTCGCACATTCCTGGCACAAAAACCAAAATAACTTTAACATTACACACACACACGCTCACACACACACTCACACGCACACACACACACACTCACTCACACACACATACACACACACGCGCGCGCGGGAAAATTTGAATATTTCCACACGAATAGCTGCTGTTCAGTTCGCACCACCTGTCGCCGAATTTCACTCGTATAAAACCACAGTGATCACCTCCTCCTCCACTGGTGTCGTAGGGTGATGGAACTGGAAACACACACACGAGTCAGCACAGCGTGGCGAGCAGAAGGCACACAAGGCTCACTTTTTTTCTCAGACTTACATTTAACCCGTCGTTTTTTTCCAAGTAGTACATGTACTTGAGTGGAGGGCGGGGAATCGGAGGGAAAAACGTTTTGCACACCCTGAAAATAAACCAACTTTGAAACCCGAAACCTCAAGCAGAGAAGCTATATTGCTGTTTGCCTGTTTCAGAAAGTCGCTCTTTCAGATTAAAAATGTGGTTGTTTTTTTTTTTTACTAAAACCTCAACACCAACACTGCTAAACTCACAGTTCCGCTTGTGAAAGAGCCTCTCCTCACCGAACTGCCTCTGCTGAGGTGGAAACTTAACTTTGCAACCAAAAAGTTCAAAATAAACTATGTAAATCAAAACAGAAATATTCAGATGGGTGTCGGTGTTCAGATGTATTTCTTGTAGGGACTCAAAAAAATATTAATATTGCTCTCGGACAAGCAGACATATTATGTATATGATGATGTAGTTATTATTATTATTATTATTATTATTATTATTATTATTGACTTGTATTAATACCAAGTTGCCTGTAGCATCAGTCAGTGGGGCTTAGACACTACCTCTGGTATCGCACCAACAGCAGGAGAGCCAGGAGGATCATGGGTATTCCAAGCATAATTAGGACAATCACCAGCAAGCTGAGGTGGGAAACCGATGGCTCCACAACTGCAAATACAGAAGCAGCGGCCTAAAAACGTTTGCATTTGTCAAATGTCAGACACTGGTCAAGCGCAGGAAGCACCCACCCACAACGGGACTCCAGTCGCTCCAGTGAGGACGGGGGTGACACATGAGGGTCAAGCGTGCCCTGACCCTCACCCTGTAGGCGTGTCTGGGCTCCACGTTCACCGTGTGGTCCAGCCTCTTCGGTATGGTTCGGAAGTTTTCCTGTTTAGTAAAAGAATCCACTCATCAGTGGAAACACGTGTTCGGTGCACACCGCAGTCGGCATCCGCGGCGTACCCCATCACCGATGTCCAGCTCATACTCGTAGCACGAGCGCCCGAAGGACCGCCAAGTGTTGGGCAGAGACCACGTCACCTGCAGGTTTTCATTCGTGAGTGACGCAGAGATGCGCTCGGGAGGAGGGGGGACCTCTGTGGCACGCACAACAACAGTCGGAGGACGGGTCAAGACCCACTTATTTATTGAGCAGGGATGCAAATGTTTCAGAGCACGTTTACCCAGATTGTGCATGTCGTATGTTTTGGTGTAGAGTGTCCATCTGTCCTGCAGAAGTACGTTGAACTGAAGGACCACGTATAAATCCTCAAAGTTCTGCAGGTTCACGGGGGCCGCCTCAAATGTCTCTTCCGCCGAGGGGTTGAGAGACTGGAGGAGAGTCTCATTGTTGCAAATGCTGGGTGAGCGCAGAGGGACAGGAAATAAACGTGCAGAAATCCTCACCAAAGCTGTCACGCCTGAATGCCGAGTCAGCCAAAACTACCTGATGTGAGCAACGATCTGGGTGGCCTCTAACTCGCCCAGCGACCAGGAACAGTTGACGACGTTTGTGGAGTAGAAGAGGCAGAAAGAATTCTCTTCGATGTCCTCTAGTTCAAAGTCGTCCTTCTCTTCGGGGACCTGAAGAGAAGAAATAAGAGAGATGCTGGATGATGGTGAAGCCCGTGTGTGGAAGTCAAGAAAAATAATGTTTTGAATCTTACGTGGCCAATATTCTTGATATCCTGGCAGATGGTCGAGTTGCTGACATTTGCCTCTGTGGTAATATATGGATATATTTATTAATACTAAGGTAGTACTAAGGTAAATTAAATTACACAGATTGTTTGTGACAGTGTGATTTTACAGCATATTGTGTGCGCATTCTTGTACTTGCACAATCTGCAGTCTACTGTCAGAGTGAGATCATTGTTGGGAAGTAAAGACACTTTGACTGCTCCTCCCACCTTCAGTCTGGGAGTTAAATTAAGGTTTTTAGGTTGAGGTTAGGGTAAAGATTAGCTGTGTGTGTGTGTGTGTGTGTGTGTGTGTGTGTGTGTGTGTGTGTGAGAAAGAGAGAGAGTAACGAACCACTTTCTGAGGCCCACAAAAAATTGAAGCAAAACATTGTCTGAAATACAAATAACCTCATGGCCAACCTAGACACACACACACACACACACACACACACACACACACACACACACACACACACACACACACACACACACACACACACACACAGGGAGAGAAAGAAAGACATATTTACAGTACATGTGAACCTGAAACCCCAGCAGCATACTAAGCATTTCAACTTCCCCTTTTTTTTCTTTTAAACCATGTCAGCTTTCATATTATATTAATGTCACATTATTAACTTTATATTTTTTGTAACAACACGCTTTCCATTGCTTATAAAATATATAGTTACACATTTCACACAATCAACATCATACTGCTCTTCAGCATTTTTCTTCCATCTTCCATCTATGCCATCATCACTTTGGGCTGTACTTTTTCATCAAACAAATGCAGAATCAAACTAAAGTACACAAAGCTGTGCTTAATTTAAAGTGGGATAAGTTAAAAACAAACTTACATTTCACTCGATCCTTTACTTAAACCGACCTTTCTCTGCGTGTCCTGGGTTCCCCAGAAAGGAGAAGCATGACGTCATCTCCTGTAAAGACCTTTAAGGAAACTCTTACACTCTTCTTTTCCATTGGTTCTTATTCATGTATCTACTTTGTCATGTTTAGATTGTGATTAAAAAAAATAAATTAATGTTTAAACCGTGTTCTTAATCTGTGGACAATTTGTAAGCAATAACAGAAGAGGTAAGGTAATTCTTATGTATGGATACAAGGTAAGATTTCTGCCGATTGGAGAGAAAACAGTGCAGTCGACACAGAAATCTTAACTCGGATAACTGATCTGGATGAATGAGAATCTACACGTATATAATGTGTGGAGTTACGTGCTGTAAAAGAGGTGTTCCCTGACCGGGAATCGAACCCGGGCCGCGGCGGTGAGAGCGCCGAATCCTAACCACTAGACCACCAGGGAAGGTGATTTGATAGAATGCATGTAGGGTCTTTGAAATTGATATAGAAGCGTTTCAGAACACGCGGTGGTTGTGTCTTTGCTTTTGTGTCGCTGGTAAGAGACCATTTACATGAAATCTTTTAGATATTCTCTTGCAAAACGTACCCGTTGCCCTTTTAGCGCAGATACCCTCTTGTTTGTGACAGTGAATTCTCTTGTTCTTAGCAAGGAAGTGTTAGCCGGGTCAGGTTACTAGCAGAATGGAAATCTGCTAACCTGTTAGCCGGGTCAGGTTACAAGCAGAATGGAAATCGCCTAAAACATTTGAATTTAGCACGAAAAGAGCTAAACCGGTGAACTTTGTGCAACAGTCTCGCGTTTAGTTGGGTACCGTGTTGATCTTTGTACACAATTGATTAACATTCACTGTGAATGACTTTCTCTTTTGGAATTTCTCTTCCGCAGTTTAAAAGTCATGGAGGCGGTCAGACGTAATAAAACAGCCATTGAGACCATATTGTGTGCGGACTACGGTCTAATCCTCAACAAAGTCGACGAGAAGAGGCTAATAACGAGACGCGAGTACAACAATCTCAAAAGCATCACTGGGGAGGACGCCTGGGGGCATGTTGTTGCGCTTGTGGATAAGATCATGAATAAAGGAGACGACACGTGTGAAGCCTTCCGGAGCCTCCTGCAAACCGATGACGACATTAAAAGTACCTATCCCGAGCTGAAGAATATACAATGGAGCGACGCTCTTATTTTAACGCTGCCCAGCTCGGAAGATGCCTTTGGTGGGTTAAACATCTGTCGGTTTACTTATTGTTGAAGTTGGAAGTGTCGAAAGTGTAATTTTTTTCCTTTTCGTCTATTTTATAGATGGCATGCCACCAGAGTGCAAGAGGATAAAAAGGGTAACGTAATAGCCAATATTGGATAAGCCAATATTCGTAGCGTCTTTTAAAAAACGTAGTTCCCTGACCGGGAATCGAACCCGTGCCGCGGCGGTGAGAGCTGTTGGACGTTTGTGCCGATGTTTCTTGTTGTGTTTCTTTGAAGGATGAGCAGTATGAGTTGAGCAGCCAACCTTCCGGCCTCTGTGTGATCATAAACAACGAGAATTTCTCCAAAATGGAGCAAAGAATTGGAACAGACAAGGATGCTCGTATGTGGAAATGCATAACGATTGATATGTCAGGTTCAGGATGTTAATAATGAAGGTTTTTTTGTTGTTGTTGTTGTTGTTGTTGTTGTATGTTTTGCAGAAAGTTTGGCCGAGGTGTTCACCTGGCTCGGGTTCAGAGTGCTGATGTGTAAAGACCAAACTAAAGACATGATGGATGGGGCTTTGAAATGCTTTGCTTCTCTTCGTGACATGTCTCAGCTCCAAAAGTTTGATGTTAAAGAGTGGTCTGGCAGCAGATTTGTCGATCTTCAGGTGGACCCAAAACACGGTGATGCATTCATCTGCTGCATTCTGACCCATGGAGTAAAGTCTGCAGTCCTGGGAACTGACGGGGAGCCGCTCGACATTAAAGATATTATTAGAACCTTCAAAGCAACCCAGCAGTCTCCCCTCACACTCAAACCCAAAGTGTTCCTCATCCAGGCCTGCCAGGGAAAGGGGACCCACAGTGGATTGCTTTTAAAAGACCTCCAGGCTGACTACGGTCATTCACTCTCCGTTCCGGAGGAAGCTGATGTTCTGGTTGCCACATCGACTGTCGAGGATTATGGAAGCTGGTTCATCCAGTCTCTGTGTCAGCAGCTAAAGGAGGGCTGTCAGAGGTATGAAAAAAAAGTTCACACATAAAGTGTGTGACCGTTACTGTGTACTTCACAACTATCGTTTTCAACATTTTTTGTTTGTTTGTTTGTTTCATTTTAAAAAGCTGCTTTTTGGTTTTAGGGGTGAAGAGTTGATCACTATCCTCCATCATGTCAACAATGAAGTCAGCCAAAAAGAAGCGTGCATTCATCCTGGTGAAGAAAAGCAGATACCCGCATTTCGGTCCACCCTGAGGAAGAGACTTGTGTTGTCACCACGTACTACATGAATCACCTGAAGTTTAAGCATTCTTATTACTCCATCTGATTTCTGCAAATGTTTTCAAGCCATTTTAATAGAAAACAATTTGTTTTTACATCTTTTTCTGTTTAAAATTCTGGAGTTTTTTTTACATCATGCCCAATGATTTAGCTGTATCATGTTATATTTCACAGTCCACTTTTATATTGTTATATATTAATGTTAAGGAATAAACCCTTTTTCAATTATGGAGCTTTTCCAGAATGTTGAACAGAACTTACTCACTACAATGTATTTTATAAATGAACCAGTTTACAGGCCATCACGTCACATTGTGAGACGTCTTTTTTCAAATTATATTATGTGTGGAGTTACGTGCGGTAAAAGAGGTGTTCCCTGACCGGGAATCGAACCCGGGCCGCGGCGGTGAGAGCGCCGAATCCTAACCACTAGACCACCAGGGAGGGTGGTGCAATAGGGTGGATTCAGAACAGCGGGTCGTTGTGAACACGCGGTGGTTGTGTCTTTGCTTTTATGTCGCTGGTAAGAGACCATTTACATGAAATCTTTTAGATATTCTCTTGCAAAACGTACCCGTTAACCTTTTAGCGCAGATACCCTCTTGTTTGTGACAGTGAAATCTCTTGTTCTTAGCAAGGAAGTGTTAGCCGGGTCAGGTTACTAGCAGAATGGAAATCGCCTAAAACATTTGAATTTAGCACGAAAAGAGCTAAACCGGTGAACTTTGTGCAACAGTCTCGCGTTTAGTTGGGTACCGTGTTGATCTTTGTACACAATTGATTAACATTCACTGTGAATGACTTTCTCTTTTGGAATTTCTCTTCCGCAGTTTAAAAGTCATGGAGGCGGTCAGACGTAATAAAACAGCCATTGAGACCATATTGTGTGCGGACTACGGTCTAATCCTCAACAAAGTCGACGAGAAGAGGCTAATAACGAGACGCGAGTACAACAATCTCAAAAGCATCACTGGGGAGGACGCCTGGGGGCATGTTGTTGCGCTTGTGGATAAGATCATGAATAAAGGAGACGACACGTGTGAAGCCTTCCGGAGCCTCCTGCAAACCGATGACGACATTAAAAGTACCTATCCCGAGCTGAAGAATATACAATGGAGCGACGCTCTTATTTTAACGCTGCCCAGCTCGGAAGATGCCTTTGGTGGGTTAAACATCTGTCGGTTTACTTATTGTTGAAGTTGGAAGTGTCGAAAGTGTAATTTTTTTCCTTTTCGTCTATTTTATAGATGGCATGCCACCAGAGTGCAAGAGGATAAAAAGGGTAACGTAATAGCCAATATTGGATAAGCCAATATTCGTAGCGTCTTTTAAAAAACGTAGTTCCCTGACCGGGAATCGAACCCGTGCCGCGGCGGTGAGAGCTGTTGGACGTTTGTGCCGATGTTTCTTGTTGTGTTTCTTTGAAGGATGAGCAGTATGAGTTGAGCAGCCAACCTTCCGGCCTCTGTGTGATCATAAACAATGAGAATTTCTCCAATATGATGCAAAGAAGTGGAACAAATGAGGATGCTCATCTAACGCAAAGAAGTGGAACAAACAAGGATGCTCGTATGTGGAAATGCATAACGATTGATATGTCAGGTTCAGGATGTTAATAATGAAGGTTTTTGTTGTTGTTGTTGTTGTTGTATGTTTTGCAGAAAGTTTGGCCGAGGTGTTCACCTGGCTCGGGTTCAGAGTGCTGATGTGTAAAGACCAAACTAAAGACATGATGGATGGGGCTTTGAAATGCTTTGCTTCTCTTTGTGACATGTCTCAGCTCCAAAAGTTTGATGTTAAAGAGTGGTCTGGCAGCAGATTTGTCGATCTTCAGGTGGACCCGAAACACGGTGATGCATTCATCTGCTGCATTCTGACCCATGGAGTAAAGTCTGCAGTCCTGGGAACTGACTGGGAGCCGCTCTACATTAAAGAAATTATTAGAACCTTCAAAGCAACCCAGCAGTCTCCCCTCACACTCAAACCCAAAGTGTTCCTCATCCAGGCCTGCCAGGGAAATGGGACCCACAGTGGAGTACTTTTAAAAGACCTCCAGGCTGACGACAGTCATTCGCTCTCCGTTCCAGGGGAAGCTGATGTTCTGGTTGCCACATCGACTGTCGAGGGTTACGTATCATATAGACACAAAATAGAAGGAAGCTGGTTCATCCAGTCTCTGTGTCAGCAGCTAAAGGAAGGCTGTCAGAGGTATGAAAAAAAAGTTCACAGACAAAGTGTGTGACTGTTACTGTGTACTTCACAACTATCGTTTTCAATGTTTTTTTTGTTGTTTGTTTGTTTCATTTTAAAAAGCTGCTTTTTGGTTTTAGGGGTGAAGAGTTGATCACTATCCTCCATCATGTCAACAATGAAGTCAGCCAAAAAGAAGCGTGCATTCATCCTGGTGAAGAAAAGCAGATACCCGAAGTTCGGTTCACCCTGAGGAAGAGACTTGTGTTGTCACCACGTACTACATGAATCACCTGAAGTTTAAGCATTCTTATTACTGCTTCTGATTTCTGCAAATGTTTTCAAGCCATTTTAATAGAAAACAATTTGTTTTTACATCTTTTTCTGTTTAAAATTCTGGAGTTTTTTTACATCATGCCCAATGATTTAGCTGTATCATGTTATATTTCACAGTCCACTTTTATATTGTTATATATTAATGTTAAGGAATAAACCCTTTTTCAATTATGGAGCTTTTCCAGAATGTTGAACAGAACTTACTCACTACAATGTATTTTATAAATGAACCAGTTTACAGGCCATCACGTCACATTGTGAGACATCTTTTTTCAAATTATATTATGTGTGGAGTTACGTGCGGTAAAAGAGGTGTTCCCTGACCGGGAATCGAACCCGGGCCGCGGCGGTGAGAGCGCCGAATCCTAACCACTAGACCACCAGGGAGGATGATGCAATAGGGTGGATTCAGAACACCCGGTCGTTGTGAACACGCGGTGGTTGTGTCTTTGCTTTTGTGTCGCTGGTAAGAGACCATTTACATGAAATCTTTTAGATATTCTCTTGCAAAACGTACCCGTTGCCCTTTTAGCGCAGATACCCTCTTGTTTGTGACAGTGAATTCTCTTGTTCTTAGCAAGGAAGTGTTAGCCGGGTCAGGTTACTAGCAGAATGGAAATCGCCTAAAACATTTGAATTTAGCACGAAAAGAGCTAAACCGGTGAACTTTGTGCAACAGTCTCGCGTTTAGTTGGGTACCGTGTTGATCTTTGTACACAATTGATTAACATTCAGTGTGAATGACTTTCTCTTTTGGAATTTCTCTTCCGCAGTTTAAAAGTCATGGAGGCGGTCAGACGTAATAAAACAGCCATTGAGACCATATTGTGTGCGGACTACGGTCTAATCCTCAACAAAGTCGACGAGAAGAGGCTAATAACGAGACGCGAGTACAACAATCTCAAAAGCATCACTGGGGAGGACGCCTGGGGGCATGTTGTCGCGCTTGTGGATAAGATCATGAATAAAGGAGACGACACGTGTGAAGCCTTCCGGAGCCTCCTGCAAACCGATGACGACATTAAAAGTACCTATCCCGAGCTGAAGAATATACAATGGAGCGACGCTCTTATTTTAACGCTGCCCAGCTCGGAAGATGCCTTTGGTGGGTTAAACATCTGTCGGTTTACTTATTGTTGAAGTTGGAAGTGTCGAAAGTGTAATTTTTTTCCTTTTCGTCTATTTTATAGATGGCATGCCACCAGAGTGCAAGAGGATAAAAAGGGTAACGTAATAGCCAATATTGGATAAGCCAATATTCGTAGCGTCTTTTAAAAAACGTAGTTCCCTGACCGGGAATCGAACCCGTGCCGCGGCGGTGAGAGCTGTTGGACGTTTGTGCCGATGTTTCTTGTTGTGTTTCTTTGAAGGATGAGCAGTATGAGTTGAGCAGCCAACCTTCCGGCCTCTGTGTGATCATAAACAACGAGAATTTCTCCAAAATGAAGCAAAGAATTGGAACAAACAAGGATGCTCGTATGTGGAAATGCATAACGATTGATATGTCAGGTTCAGGATGTTAATAATGAAGGTTTTTTTGTTGTTGTTGTTGTTGTTGTTGTATGTTTTGCAGAAAGTTTGGCCGAGGTGTTCACCTGGCTCGGGTTCAGAGTGCTGATGTGTAAAGACCAAACTAAAGACATGATGGATGGGGCTTTGAAATGCTTTGCTTCTCTTTGTGACATGTCTCAGCTCCAAAAGTTTGATGTTAAAGAGTGGTCTGGCAGCAGATTTGTCGATCTTCAGGTGGACCCAAAACACGGTGATGCATTCATCTGCTGCATTCTGACCCATGGAGTAAAGTCTGCAGTCCTGGGAACTGACGGGGAGCCGCTCGACATTAAAGATATTATCAGAACCTTCAAAGCAACCCAGCAGTCTCCCCTCACACTCAAACCCAAAGTGTTCCTCATCCAGGCCTGCCAGGGAAAGGGGACCCACCGTGGAGTACTTTTAAAAGACCTCCAGGCTGACGACGGTCATTCACTCTCCGTTCCAGGGGAAGCTGATGTTCTGGTTGCCACATCGACTGTCGAGGATTACATATCATATAGACACAAAATAGAAGGAAGCTGGTTCATCCAGTCTCTGTGTCAGCAGCTAAAGGAGGGCTGTCAGAGGTATGAAAAAAAAAGTTCACACACAAAGTGTGTGACTGTTACTGTGTACTTCACAACTATCGTTTTCAACGTTTTTTTTTGTTTGTTTGTTTCATTTTAAAAAGCTGCTTTTTGGTTTTAGGGGTGAAGAGTTGATCACTATCCTCCATTATGTCAACAATGAAGTCAGCCAAAAAGAAGCGTGCATTCGTCCTGGTGAAAAAAAGCAGATGCCCGAAGTTCGGTCCACCCTGAGGAAGAGACTTGTGTTGTCACCACATACTACATGAATCACCTGAAGTTTAAGCATTCTTATTACTCCATCTGATTTCTGCAAATGTTCTCAAGCAATTTTAATAGAAAACAATTTGTTTTTACATCTTTTTCTGTTTAAAATTCTGGAGTTTTTTTACATCATGCCTAATGATTTAGCTGTATCATGTTATATTTCACAGTCCACTTTTATATTGTCATATATTAATGTTAAGGAATAAACCCTTTTTCAATTATGGTGCTTTTCCAGAATGTTGAACAGCACTTACTCACTACAATGTATTTTATAAATGAACCAGTTTACAGGCCATCACGTCACATTGTGAGACATCTTTTTTCAAATATTGTCAGCAATTTCTGAAGAAATTTGTGCAATAATATATGATTTATTTTTTCTAAATCTAGGAGAAACAAACACTTTGTCCCCCCGACTGAAGAATTTGGAGAAATCGCCTAACTTTTATCTGCTCCAAAGGTTGCGCTCTTACTACCGTCTTTACGGTACTCGGGCGTCGTTTCCATGACGACGCTCGTCGTTGTTTTTCGCGTGTCGCAGAAGAGGCCGCGGCGTTTGTGCCCTTGCGCGTCCGAAAAATGACAAATCTGCCGAACTTCTAGTCAAAAGTTTGTCTGTTAAAGCCGCTGCGGTCGAACGGAAGCGACATCGGTCATGGAGGAGCCGCCGAAAGACGAGGCAGACGGGGCGGTCGACAGAGGGGAGATTAAAGCCTCCGACGAAGCTCTTTTATTCATGTCCGGCATCGGTGAGTGAGCTCCCCCCCTCAGAATATCTCATACCCTGCAGCTATTATGAAAGAAATGGGGTCATAACATATGCGAGGGAAACAATATTTTAAAAGTATAACTGTATATTCAACAAACACGTATACATAAATGGATTAGAGTTTAACTCCACGACACACAATCAAAAACATCAATCATCCAACATTTCTTGTGCAAAACTTTCCTTAAGGAATGAAATTTTCAGATATGACAAAATGTGATGGCACATCGATAATAAAATATAGTAAATATATGTATAGAATACAGATTATAGAGATGAGATTCTACATTCAGGTGAATATCTCAGAAGTGCAAAATGTTGCCTCACAGCTCACAGATGGTGTAAAACGTTTTTGGTCAAACATGATTCCTTCATTTCCGTCTGTTAATTAGATATCTGTTAGATCAGGATTTGAATTGGTCCATATTTCCACTCTGATCTATTTCAAACAAAGAGCATTTTAAGGATTTTAATAACCACAGCAGCCGGTTTTGACACATCTCGGGTCGCCACATGCAGAGTCGCGCACATGAATCTGAGCATTGCAAAGTCAAAGTAAATGGATGTGTCCCCCCCTCAGAGCCTGCAGAGCTGCAGAGGTGCGTGTTTGCAGACTCCCTGGTGGCTGTGTCTGAAGGCGGACGGGCCCTGGGGAACTTCACGGTCACAGCCGAGTTCGCCCGCAAGGACCGGCGGCCCTGCGTGCTGGTGCACGCCCAGAGCCGGGGGACCATCGACCAGTGCCCCTGCGGGACGACGGTGATGGGTAAGGGGGGTCAGCCGGAAGCTCTCGTCTGGGCCGTCCCCGTTCGTGTCCGCCTGTGTAAGCCCCTTGGTGTCTGTGCCCTCAAGCCTACCTGGCCGCGGACCTGGAGGTGCTGGAGGAGCGCTACCACGAGTACGTCAAGGTCAGCCGTTTCCCGACTCCTCGGCGCCGCTGAGCTCGACCTGGGAAATGCTGCCTGCCCGTGGGCTCCACCTTTCTGCTTCCCTTTCCAGATCGAGGACAGCAGCCTGGAGAAAAAGTGGCACATGGTGCAGCACGACGGCCAGATGCTGATCAGTAAAGTCACGACTGTTGGACAGGTGGTCGCCCTCAACGCGGCGCGTCCGTCACATCGTTCTCGTAACTCAGCGACGCTCTGGTCTCACCGTTTCAGGACTCAACAACGGAGCGGGCGTCTTACCCTCTGTCGGCTCTCCGAGGGTTCGTAAGCGAGGGCTCCAACCTGCTGCTGCTGCGCTTGGTGGCCCTTCGGAGGAGGGCGCCCCCGCGGATGACCTTCCTCTCCCTCGACCAGGGCCTGCGCCTCGTCCCCTCCACCGTTGTGCGTTCCGACGCGAGCGTGGCATCTCTGTGTGCGGTTCGGGAATGTCTCCGCAACGCCCGTGTGCTGTGACTGTGACTCAGAGCGAGCTGGGGCCGAAGCAGCTGGACGTCGGGGGCGACGCCGTGGAGGTGTTTGGGGTGGAGAGGACGCTCCAAAGCCCGGACGACCCCTCCAGATGGCGGAGCTACTTCCTGGCGGACGGGTAAATAGCCCTCGCCTTTGTCTTGCGCAACGTTTCGCAACGTCTAAATGCTCAACGGCGCGTGTGACGTCTGCAGGCACTTGGCCAGCAGAGTGCAGGTGGGGTCACCCGTCAGCATGAGACTCTCCCATCTGCCGTTGCAGCACGAAGAAGGTACGCTTCGTCGCCCGCGCGAGTCCTGTTTCTTTGAACGGCGAGTTAATGTTTTATCCTCTTGTTTCCGGGCTCAGAGAAGAGCCCTCTGCGCGAGAAGGACACGCTGATTTGTTCCTGCTCGCCCTTCGCCTGGACAGAAGTGAGATCACACAGTTATCAGAAAGTCTGACTCTTCGTCCTCAAGGTCGAGGGGCTCTGAGCCCAATGCAAAATACTGCACAATGTAACTTTGTGTTACTATTTTAGGTTTTTATTTAATGTAACTTTGTGTTACTATTTTTTAGGTGTTACATAGTCCTGCTGGGGTCAGTTAACCTCAATCTTAATAATTTCTTATCTAATGTCTCTGAATAAATATCTAATATCTCAGAATAATGATCTAATATCTCTGAATAAATATCTAATATCTCTGAATAAATATCTAATATATCTGAATAAATATCTAATATATCTGAATACATATCTAATATCTCTGAATAATTATCTAATATCTCTGAATAAATATCTAATCTCTGAATAAATATCTAATATCTGAATAAATATCTAATATTTCTGAATAATTATCTAATATCTCTAAATAAATATCTAATATCTCTGAATAAATATCTAATATCTGAATAAATATCTAATATCTCTGAATAAATATCTAATATCTGAATAAATATCTAATATTTCTGAATAATTATCTAATATCTCAGAATAAATATCTAATATATCTGAATAAATATCTAATATTTCTGAATAATTATCTAATATCTCTGAATAAATATCTAATATCTCTGAATAAATATCTAATATTGTATAAACCTATTGGATTCTTCGTTGTTAATCTGTTCTGACCGACGTGCCGTCCTGTTTGTCAGATGTATCGGCACACCCCAGCCCCGAATCAAGACGTGGCCCTTCAAGGGTTCGGACCCTTGCCCGGCACCCTGGTTTGGGAAGAAGACGTGCAGATGTCGTCAAATTTCTTGGACCGGAAGGTAACAATTATATTTAAATATCATTTTTTATTCCATGTACGCTGACCGTACATGCGCGAGGTCTTTGAAATGAAACATGCCGTCCGTTCTTCTCCGTAAAAGGAGGCGCTGAAGGCGGACCACACCTCGTACCTGAGACAACATCCGGAGATCCGTGCCCTCGTGTCCGACTTCTTGCAGTTCTTGCTGCTGAGGAAACCTGACGATGTCTTCCAGTTTGCTCGAGAGTATTTCCTTCCCTTTGCCTCGGACCATTCAGACCAAGCCTGAAAGTCCCTTCAGTGTAGAGGCTCAGCGAGGCCACTGAAATGTACTCGGCTTGGTCTCTTTCGCTCCGTGACGGACGGCCTGTAGTATTGGTTTTTAGTTTTTGGGGGTTTTACCGCTGTGATCTAGTTGAAGTGGTCAGAATAAAGTATTTTAATGTCTGACTTTTGTTTGAAATTCTCCCTCGTCAGGCTGCAAGGATGCTCTCAAAACCTTCTTATTCCGGCTTCTCCCTTCAGGGGTCGCCACAGAGGATCACTTGCCTCCATCTAACCCTGTCTTCTGCCTACCTTTGTGTCCTCTTTCATCTATAAACCAGCCTCTTTGATCTTCCTCTAGGCCCCCCTCCTTCCAAACTCAGCATCCTCCTACCAACATATTCACTCTCTCTCCTCTGGACATGTCCCAACCTTCTCAGTCTGGCCTCTCTGACTTTATCTCCAAACCCTCTGACACGTGCGGTCCCTCTGATGTCCTCGTTCCTGATCCTCATCCATCCTCATCCATCCTGGTCCCTCCCAAAGAGAACCTCAGCATCTTCATCTCTGCTCCCTCCAGCTCTGCCTCCTGTCTTTTCCTCACTCTCTCTGGACCAAACAACATGGCTGCTCTCGCCACAGTTTTGTTCACCTCTCCTTTCAAATTGGTGTGGGGGTGGGTGACATCGTACAGCCGTATTTGTATCTCAGAACATTTCTAAGTCAATAACATGTGTCTGCAGTAGCGGGGGTTCACCGGTAGGTGGCGGTAGTGTTGGTGCGCGCGCGCGCGCTGGAGTTCCGTGAAAGTGTAAAAAGAAGAAGAAGAAGGAAGAAACTTCTTCCACTGAAAGTGAAACCAGATGAAAAAGTTTCTCTCGGAGCATCTGAAAGGAGGGAAAAAGCGCACGAACCGCACAAACTGATCGCGTAATTTTCGCAAGGGGAGTAGACGAGACATTTTCTCTCCAGTGGAAGGTCGCTGTCATTGGTAAGAGACAATAGGTTGGACAGTATTCCGTTTATTTGTTGAAAGTTTGTCTACGCGTATTACCGGCGTCGCTCTAGATTCCCCGTCGTGTGTTAAAAACCATGTACAAAAGTCACATTCCCCTTGTTTGCAGCACCATTGTAAAAAGTTAAGTCACTTGAAACAGATTTAATCTCATTTTTGCGTTTTTCAGCAACCATGTGTAACGACGTCACCGCCCTGTACAAATGTAAAAGAATCTAACAATCGGTCTAGAAAAGTCACACAACTCCTCTGTCCTGATGACTAATGTAGCTTTTTAGGGTTCTGCAAAGTGACATTCGCTACTTTACGTTACACCCTCATCTGACTTTTTTCCGTGGTGAAGACGATGAAGGACTTCCTGGTTTCATATTCGCGTATTTTGTACAGATGTTCAGTCTCATTAATCAATGAAATGTATCAATGTATCACTAATTTAGGTATACATTTTAGACTTTTAGTATTTGCCAGTGTTTTCTATTTCCCAGTATCAAGGGCAATAACAGACATGCACACCTTCTAGCCCGCTTCTCCTTGATTTAATTTATTTATGTATTTATTTATTTTCTGACTGTAAAATATCTCCACATTTCTAAAAGTAGGGGGCTGAGGGCTCACACCTGCACTGGTTGTGGTGGGTTTGGGATGAATCCGCGGACGCTCTCCCGTATAGATGATGGACTTGGTTCTTCGGAGGTGGCCGCCCTTTGCTTCTTGTGTTGTGATAATGTCAGCAGGAAGAGCCTGGAGGGGGTGAGCACTGCGCACATCGTAAACGAAGAGCATAGCTAAGGACACTGCGATTAAAACACCTAATTGCTCCTGCCTAATCCTTGTTATGTGTAATATCAGCATGTTCAATTCATTTCAAAGTTGTTTTCATCCTTGTTCCTACAGATTAGGAACGCAAGACAGCTGTTTACAAAGTTAGAAGACAACTGTCTTCTGGAGAATCCTTCTTTCCTCTACCAGCTGCTCCAAACTATCGGTCGAGCAGATCTCCTCAGCCTTCTGGACGCAGACGGCAGGCAGCAAGAGGAGGCAGACGCACACCCCCTCCTGTCTGCGTACAGGTAAAATCAGAGATGGAGAGGCTTTTGTTCTCCTGTTCAGCTCACTCTCGTTTTTTCTTCAGGGTGATGCTGTACAAATTATATGAGGGATTGGGTCGGGAAGATGTCGCGAACATAAAGTTTCTACTGAATGAGAAGCTGGGCCGGAGACCAACCGAGATGTGCAATGTGAGAACAAAACCGTCCTTCACACGGAGCTATAGTCTCACGTTTGATATCAAACATGGAAGAATGCTGATGGAAATGTAATATAACTGGTTAAGGTCCCAAAAAAATACAAAGTCAAGTGATATCTAACTTGCAGGCTTTTTTTTTTTTTTGCCACAAACACACGTTTTACATGATTGTTTTCTCCTTTAAATGTGTCTCATTAAACTATAGTCTCCCTGCACTGTCATGCAGACCAAGTCTTTCCTTGCTGATTATTCTAGACGGTGCTGGATGTGTTTGTTGAAATGGAAAAGAAGGGTTTACTGTCGAATACAAAACTCGATGAGCTGCATGCTGTGCTGCATGAGGTGGATCAGCGCCTGGCGTCAGATGTGCAGCAATACATGCAACGCTTCAGAGGTACCTGTATCTATCTATTAATTATAATACCATACGTTCGGAACTGTATTTGAATGCTAACAAGTGAATGTACTATTTTCTGTAGGTAACTACCTGCCTGGAACATCAGTGATCCCTGGTGTGAGCTTGGAGGTATGTAGCTTTACATGCGTCGAGCATAACGTGGTCTGTCCAGCAGGACGGTAATGGCTTGTGTTTTTTCCAACAACCCTCAGCCACCTCAAGCTCTTATGTCTTTGCCCAAGAACCATTCCGGGGGTAAGTCCACGCACCTTCCTGGCGACTATCACATGACTACGCGTGCGCTGTTGGTGGTAAACAAGTGGGTTTTTTTTGCTCTGCAGGTGTGGAAGCTAATATTTTCTCTGATGCCGACCCCTCCGTTAACCGCCCACCGCTGGCCGATGATGTAAACCACTCGGAGACGCTCGTACCTGACTTCCATCCATTCCCTCATAGAACTTTTATTACCATTTGTCTTTTGTTGCATTTTAGGCAGAGTATTATTCCTTCACTCACAACCCTCGTGGTTTTTGTGTGGTCTTCAACAATGAGACGTTTACCAGCCTCAAAAAAAGAGAGGGGACGATGGAGGATGAAAGTAGGCGCACTGATGAATACTTGTGAAATTCCTGAGGTTAACCAGACCGCCTGTGCCTTTCAGCTTATTTCTGTTTCATGTGATGCAGAGCGTCTACGCACAGTGTTCACCAAGTTCGGGTTTACGATGGAGGTGCACAAAGACCTGAACGCACATGACATCCGGTGTCAGCTAGAGAGCCTGGCCCGGAGGAACTTTATGAATAATGATGCTTTGGTGAGAGATCTGACAGCATCTCTTTACGTTTACGGTGGGATTTTTAAAACAATGTAATTAGTCATGTTGGTGGGAGGTGTTCAATACTAATTTGATGATATTGAGCACACATATATTCACCTTTTTTAAATATAAATTTCTGTAGACACCTTAAATGTAGCCTCAGAGTAACCACCTATTTACATATGTATTAAGCCTTAAAGCATCCTTTTAAAATGTGTGCGTCTGATCCCAGGTGGTATGTGTGCTCTCCCACGGAAATAAGGGGTGTGTTTATGGGGCCGATGGGGTGGCCGTGTCCATTCAAGATTTAACGCAGCCCTTCACCAGCAGCAAGGCCCCCACCCTGGCAGGGGAAACCCAAACTCTTCTTCATCCAAGCGTGCCAGGGGGAAGATTCGCAGCAAGGGTGTTTGGTGTGGCCTCAGACTCCAGCACAGGAGAAGCGCAGGGTGGAGGTCCAGGTGGAGGAGGACGCGGGACCCGTGGTGGTCAGGAGGGTACCTGATTTTGCTGACTTCCTGCTGGGCATGGCCACTGTGGAAAACTACAAGTCGTTTCGAAACGTCCAAAAGGGCTCCATCTACATCCAGGAGCTGTGCTACCAGCTGGCAAAGTCGGCAGAGAGGTAAGGCAACGTTAGCTGGTCTGATATTGTTGTCTAGAGGGGTAAATGTCTTTTTATGTGCAGCCCGGAGCCGGACGATATCCTCAGCATCCTGACGCGTGTCAACAGGATTGTGAGCAACGGGGAGTATCTGTACTCCAAGCAAATGCCCGAGCCCAAGTACACCCTCACCAAGAAGCTGGTCCTCAAATACGTGTGAGCGGGATGCACGGCCGAGCCAGCTCCGCCCTGGTTCCTCATCTGAATGTCTGCGGGGGTCGCCTCTGCTTTTACCTGTTTGTTCCATCTGTGCTGGAATGACTCTGAATGTCAGGAAGCTGATCAATCTATGATCAAGAACAAATCAACTTATCAGGACTGTGAGGGGATGATTTTTAAGGGATAAAAAAAATAAACTTCGACTTGTTCAAAGCACTGGTGCTTTACTTTATACACTTAATAAACTAAAACATTAATAGCTGAATATTTTATCAACACTGTAAACACAGCTTAACTCTTGATGGTGGATTTTGTAGTGTTTTTTAAAGAGAGTTTATAAATAGTTGTTTTTTTACATGCTTAAAATGAGTCAGTGAACTTATCTAATGGCGACACACCCACTGACGTCACGGGTGGGTCGCGTGTGTGCGCGCCCGTGCGCGCGTGTCCCCACCCCGGCTGTTCCAGGAAGCGTCCGCCACCTCTGCAGCGGCTGCACATCTGGAGCCCGGTTCGGACTGACGCAGCCCGGGTCCCGGGTCCCTGCGGAAGCTGCTGGTCGTGTGGAGCGGGTCTGAAGCAACAGCCGTACCGTCCCGTCGCTTTTGGGGAGCCGCTCCCTGCCCGGTGAGTGAAGCCGCTTCGGGAGTGGGGGGGGGGCTTTAAAGGGGCGGTAATCGGGCCCAGATGTGGACACCCGTCGGGGTCTGATCGGTCCGGGGGGGGGGGCACCTGGATCAGCCGCTCGAACCGGGTCGAAAAGGGGCGTCGTTGGGCTCGCAGGCGTGTTCCTGACGGGTCGAGATGAGCGGGGCGCGCAGAGACGCGCTCCGGAGGCGCGCAGGTCCTGTGCGCGGAGCTGGGCTGCGCCCTCCGGCCTCGGCCCACTTGCTGCGGACTTTACTACGTTTGTCGTATAAGGGATTGCAGCTTGTGACGTTTAATTTGCTTGCGTTTAGTAATCACGTGGGTCACACGTCCTCCCGGATTCTCCCACTTGTCTGCCTGACCTGCGGGGAGGTCGTTGGGGAAGTGGACGTGTTGCTGCTAGGTGTTGCTTTGCCGTCTTTAACATGTTAGCGCATAATCTTCAGGAGGTTTTTGGGTGCTGTCTGACAACACCGAGGGCTCTGTTGATGGTGACAACATCCCAGCTGTGACTGCGCTCCTAAAAATACCGTGTTTCTGACGTATGAGGAAGCAGGAGTGTGTAAGCGAGGGCTGAACTCTCCCCAGTCTGACATGGCCGTTGCCTGTGGCTCGTCACCTCTGACCCCCCCTTGTTTCGGTACATCCACGTCATTAATGTCTACACAAGCAGCGCTGGAGCACAATGAAAGCCCCCCAGAGCTGCTGCGGTCATCACAAAAGCACACACACATAGCTGGTCATGTAACCTGCAGCAGACACAACAGACGCCACGTAACACTCCTTGTGTTACATGTTTGTCCTGTTTTTAAACGCTGTATTCTCCTGTGGTGTAACCCGGACCTGCAAATGTTGAATAATTCTGCGCGTATCTAGGCAGCTTAATTGAAATTAAGACGGTGATTTACTATAAAACCTGAGTCAGATTTACAGTTAAATTGACTTTTTTCTGAAAATTATGTTTCATACTGACCTTTACTTTATATCAGATGAGAGTAAATGACGATTCTGAATGCTACTAATCCCATTCCAGCGCCTACCTTCAACATATCTTTGGTATATGTGTCTTAACATATCTCAATATTTACTCTCCAACCCCCCCCCCAAGCAAACACGGCCTCGATGGCTGCGTCTCAGCCAGCACAGCGGACCATTGATGCCCCGGCCGTCTCAGCTGCAGGCCCCCTCTGCACCATTTTTTCCAGCATTTCGTTTTCTTTCCTGCTGCCCGGATCCCTGATGTCATGGCGGGGCGAGCCAGCTCTTTTGAATTCCTTGTCTGTGTGTTTTCCCCCCCGAAAGTCCCAGCGGAACACCGGGAGTTTCACAAACGACCGAAGCTTATTAGAAACACATGCAAGCACTTTTAAACCCAACTGCAGACTTTTAATTATGAATGCGATCGCGTAGGTCCATTGTGGAGGGAGTGGAAGTCAGCACTCAGCACAGCCAGTTAACGTTTCATTAGAACCACTTCAGAGCTGAAACCACATGTCCAGTTTAACCTGATATGACGCTAAATATAAATGAAAATGTTTTGGATATGCACACACAGTAGCCCATTCTGCAGGCCTCAGTATTGAAGGCTTTTTTTAATCATATTTGTTCCATCACAACAGTGAAATTCATGTATATTTTGTGTTGTTTTTTTTTTTACTTTGACACACATTCTGTGTTAAAGCGTTTAGAAACATGTTAATTCATCGAAACGTGTTTTCTCGCCACAGGTGAAATGTCGCGCTCAGATTATCCTCCGGGGTACGACGAGTCCAGGGGCCCGCCGTATGGCGGGAACTACCCGCAGCCGCCAGCTTACGGCTTCCCCGGGTATGGTGGGCCGTACCAAGGCCAGCCCTCTGCACCCTACCCCAGTGACCCAAACACCCCGCTGTATTCCGGGCAGCCGGGGGGCTATCCCGGCGGTCCGTACCCGGGGCAGCCTTACTCCGACACTGCTCCCGGAGCCGGCTACCCCAGGCCCCCTCCAATGCCCCCCATGATCCCCCCGACCATGCCCTCAGATGTCCTCAGCTCTGGTAAATAACCTGCTGTATCTTACCGACGGATTGTTGCTCTTCTTCTCTCCCCTCCTCTCCTCTCCTACCTGTTCTCTCCTCTACCTGTTCTACCCTCTACCTGTTCTATCCTCTACCTGTTCTATCCTCTACCTGTTCTATCCTCTACCTGTTCTATCCTCTACCTGTTCTATCCTCTACCTGTTCTACCCTCTACCTGTTCTACCCTCTACCTGTTCTATCCTCTACCTGTTCTATCCTCTACCTGTTCTACCCTCTACCTGTTCTATCCTCTACCTGTTCTACCCTCTACCTGTTCTACCCTCTACCTGTTCTACCCTCTACCTGTTCTACCCTCTACCTGTTCTATCCTCTACCTGTTCTATCCTCTACCTGTTCTACCCTCTACCTGTTCTCTCCTCTACCCATTCTATCCTCTACCTGTTCTATCCTCTACCTGTTCTATCCTCTACTTGTTCTGTCCTCTACCTGTTCTATCCTCTACTTGTTCTCTCCTCTACCTGTTCTATCCTCTACCTGTTCTCTCCTCTACCTGTTCTCTCCTCTACCCGTTCTATCCTCTACCTGTTCTATCCTCTACCTGTCCTATCCTCTACCTGTTCTATCCTCTACCTGTACTGTCCTCTACCTGTTCTATCCTCTACCTGTACTGTCCTCTACCTGTTCTATCCTCTACCTGTTCTGTCCTCTACCTGTTCTATCCTCTACCTGTTCTGTCCTCTACCTGTTCTATCCTCTACCTGTCCTACCCTCTACCTGTTCTATCCTCTACCTGTTCTGTCCTCTACCTGTTCTATCCTCTACCTGTTCTACCCTCTACCTGTTCTATCCTCTACCTGTTCTGTCCTCTACCTGTTCTATCCTCTACCTGTTCTGTCCTCTACCTGTTCTATCCTCTACCTGTCCTACCCTCTACCTGTCCTCCCTCTCCTCCTCTCTCTCTACCCATCTGTCCATCATCAGGAGGGTCCCCCTACATGAGCCTGGTCCTGCTCAAGGTTTCTTCCTGTTAAAGGGGAGTTTTTCCTTGCCACTGTTGCTTGTCTGGGGTTAGGTCCTGGGATCCTGGAAAGCGCCCTGAAACTATTTCTGATTGTACAAGACGCTGTATAAATAAAGATTGATTTTGATTTGATTTGATTCTGGTTCCTCGCCCTGACTTTCCCTCTCTGTTCCCACGCAGGTGACGGATTTGCAGCAAGAGGAAGCGGTTGGGACAGCATCAGCGTTCGGCATGCTTTCATCAGAAAGGTGAAGCAAGTCCGTCACGCAAACCCCTTCAGACCAGCCCCCGTCCGCCGTTCCTTCCTTTTTCGTTCCCTCTCCGTTTGGTGTTCAAACCCGCCGGCCTGCGCGTCTCTTTCAGGTCTATTTGGTTCTGGCCTCCCAGCTCATCGTGACCACAGCCATCGTCTCCGTGTTCACTTTTGTGTGAGTATGCCGTGTGAGTGTGTGAGTGTGTTTTGCTTGGCTCCTCCCCCCTGTGCGTGTCACGCTGCTCTTCGTGTCCCTGTACCACAGGGAGCCCGTTGGAAAGTTCGTCAGGGCAAACCAAGCTCTCTACTGGGTGTCCTAGTACGTACCCTTGTGCTCTACTTTTCCGTCCTCTCCCGGTTCGTGTACTAAATGTTACGTGATGTGTCCTAGTGCTGTGTACTTCATCACCCACATCGTGCTGGTGTGCTGTACAGGCCCTCGGTGAGTGCTGCTGCTCAGTTTTAAATAATTTTACAAGGTGTAAAATCTTTAACCCTTAACTCTTTTCTTCAGGAGGAAGCACCCTTGGAACCTCATTCTGTTGCTGTTGTTTGTAAGCCTGACGACATTTTTGTGTCTGCGCACAAAGACTTTGAGGCTCAACCCGTTTTAAACAACCTGTTTCCATGTTTGTCATTCGTCTGCACTGTTTTCGGCGATTCAGAGAGATTCAGGCCAGGGGGGGCAGGGGTTCGAGTCCCCGCAATGGTTGTGGGTCTTTTTAAGGTTTAATTCATATTCAGGTTAGGGTTGTGATAAAGTTAGGGTTGTGTTTAGATTGAGCTAGGGTTAGGATACAGTTAGGGTTGAATTAGGGTGAGGGTTAGGATAAAGTTAGGGTTATATGAGGGTTAGGGTTAGACAAGGATTAGGTTTGAGGGTTAGGGTTAGGGTCCATCAGAGTGAATTCTCTTGATTGTGTCTGTGTGAATCGTTTTTCAGACCCTGGCTCTGTCCTACATGACAGGCACCATCGCCAGGTAAATAAACTCTAACCTGGTCTGCACATAAACATCAGCTCAATGTCTCTGAGAAATCAAACTTTGTCTGTTTCTTTTTTTTTAAGTTTCTACGAGACGAAAGTGGTGTTCCTGGCGGTAGGCATCACGGCGGTGGTCTGCATCTGCGTCACGGTCTTCTGCTTCCAGACAAAGGTGGGCTGCGTCTTGAGCGCCCGCAGCGCTCCCGGGCCGCCCCGCGTGTTAAACGAAGCGCTTCTCTTCTAAGGTGGACTTCACCAAATGCCAGGGTCTCTTCTGCGTCCTGGGGATCGTCGTTTTTGTGACCGGCATCATTTCCGCCATAGTGCTGTCCTTTCAATACGTGAGTCACGCCTCCTGTTGACCCGCCAGCCGTTGGCGACAGGGCGCCCTCATCGTTTTGCCGTTGCAGGTTCTGTGGCTTCACATGCTGTATGCAGCTTTGGGAACCATCGTCTTCACCTTGGTGAGTATTCTATTAACCCTCTGCAGACACGGGGACTTTTATACTGGACAGTAATTATCCGAATGTGTAATATCTGTGCAGTTCTTGGCCTACCACACACAGCTTCTGATAGGCAACAGGAAGTACTCCATCTCTGAGGATGAGTATGTGTTCGCTGCTCTCTCCCTCTACGTCGACATCGTCCAGATCTTCATTTTCCTTCTGCAAATTATTGGCGCCGTGAGGAAGTAAACACCGCTCTAGTTCTGCTCAGAATTCATATAATTTGTAAAAAAAAAAAAAAAAAAAACGGAAGGAAGGAATGCATTTGGTCTTGTAGTATTGGTTGCACAAAATTGCACTTTTCTGAAGTAGATATTTATCCAACTATAATTAATCTTAGGGTGATTGATTTCCAGGTGGACAATTTCTTTAGTTGGGTAGTTGAAATCTTTTTTCTGCATGTTGATGTGTTGCTACGCGTGACTTGGTTTGTAAATGTTGAGGGCTTGATTTGCCTCCCATTAGGCTTGATGTGCACCAGGAGGCAAGCGTGTCCTAGAGAAAGTAATATATTCACTAACAGGCTTATATTGATACTATTGTGCAGCTGTGAAAGATTAAATAGTTACATATATCCATTCATATGCATGTCTGCGTTGTCAACAATATAAGAGTGTCTGTACTCGGTTGTGTTGTTTGGTGTTGGGACAGTCAAACATGAATGTTGTATCGTTGGGAGTCACATTTTTGGTGTAAAAAAAAAAAGTTTAAAAATCTCATTTTTTTTTACAGTAACTGTCTCTTTTGCACATCGGGTGGTGCTATAGGACAAATGGAACTCGCCGTAACGTTCTAGCGTCTTCCCTTGAGGTTCTCGAGTTGATTTGCAGATTAGACTAAAATGTAACCTCCACATTGGAGTCAAACGCTCTCTCATGCCATTCCACAGTGGTGGAAGTATCTCATTCAAGCAAGGTCGATCTGTTTTCCTGAAAAAGCCTTTTTTTAAAAGTTAACGTTATAAAAAAAAAAACAACTTCAAGGCAACCAAATCCATGTTGTATATCTGCAACAGGATGTGTGAGGATGTGATGTTCCACTACTTGTGCTGATCATAATGGCACCAGCCTGAAAGCTTACCTTTACCTATCATATTAAGGCAGTGGTGAATGTTTGTATGTATAAAACTTCTTCGTCAAGGTAACTACAGTGCCTTCATGTTATGCTAAAGAAGAAACTTTGCTGAGGTGACGAGCACTAATGTAAACCAAATATAAACTCAGACATGAATACATATATAAGCAGAATGTTTTAAACGCTGGCTTTTTAATCATACATCAATGAGGGAGAAAGTCATCTTTTCTTACTGAATAAAGATTTGTATTTCTCAGATTTGGTGTGGTTCATGATTCTATAAGTATTTACATCATATAATCATCAGCCCAGCAGACAGAGGAGACGGGAACACATCCCAGGTGGACGATCATATTCCTGCCCGGGCTTCCTGAATATCCGTGCTGCAGCGCTGCATTAGTGCAAATGTCAGTAGGCATGTGTAGCCATCACTGGTCCACGCGAACGTCCTGTGAGGCAGGTTGATAACGGCTCCCGTCGTACGCTCCTTCGTTTGACTTTTTCATCCTCTGGCGAATCTTAAGCTGCTTCAGTCTGTTTTTGTCCACTTGCCTCTTGGCCAGTATGAAGCCAATGATACCAGTGGGTAGGCCGATCATCCTGCGGGGAAGAGATAAGAAATTATCTGAAGGAACAGGAAAATACTGCTCAGGCACTTTAAGTGTGATCGTTGTGAGTCACCAAAGTGTCTGTTTTCCTTATTTAAAAGGGGATGTGAGACTTACCAGGCATAGCCGATATTGATCATTGGGTTTTTGGCCTTTCTCCTGGGTATGTACTGGGGCTCCTCTTGGTGCTCTTCCACCCTCCCTCCGGAGCTGCTCCAGGCCTCGTCCTCCTTCTGGGGCTCCGTCCTGGAGCTGCTGCAGGACGCGGCAGGACACACATGCAACGCTGCTTGGGCCCGTATCCTCTGCGTCAGAAGGCACCAGCGCGGGATGAGGCACGTCCCTAAAGCAAGGAGAGACCTTTATGTGTGGGTGTCAGACCTTCGGTAGTTTCTGGTGAAGTGTGGTTTCTCGATCTAACGAGGAAGTCGTCAGCATTGGCTAAAGAGTAACAGCAAGCTTTTGCACATACTTGAGATGCTGGCTGACGAAAGACTAGAGTTCAACTTAAGTGCCAGCTGTCCGCTAAATTGAATTTTCATCTTGTTTCTCATTATCTTACCTTGCAAAGCCGTCCTCGCCGCTGTGAGATAGGGTGCCGCCATCTTTGTTGTGTAAGTTGTTTGGCGCGTGCGCAGTAAGATCTGCGCGATTGCTGCTGCTGCCGCCTAGTGGAGAACACCCAGAACAACAACCATCTGTAAAGAAATATAAAGTACCTTCACTTTTGGAGAAATACATTCTTAAAGTACCTCTCGTACTGAAAATTGGACTTTCTGCCATTAGGTTTGAGGTTAGGGTTATTATATGAAAATTGGCAGGAAAGTCAACTTTTCAACATGCAATGGGTACTTTAGTATATTATTTCTCACAGTACAGTAAAAGTAGTTATTACTGGTGGTTTAAAGCAACGATGTAGTTACAATATGATCAATATAGATTTGAATTTGGACTTTGAGAATCAGTTTTAATTCAACATCCACTATGGCAGAAAAGTCCAATTTTCATCAGGAGAAGCACTTTAAAAAAAAACACAGTAAAATTATTTAACATTATTGGTGGTCGTAGTCAACCAGCTACAAAGAAATATCTTTCAACACCCTTTTTTATTAAACCAACAATTTAATCCAAAGACAATTTTACAAAAGGCATAATATATTTTTAAACAACTGTTGCAGATACAAAGAACAGCAATTACCTACGATTCAGTGACTTTTCCCTAAAAGCCAAATAAATGGGAAGGAGAATATATTTACACGTCTGAATGACCTAAACTTTTTTTAAAGAACTCCAGAATCATCTGTACAATATGACAAATGCATCTGTAGTGAAAACATTATGCATTTCTTATTAGCAACCAAAACCATCTGAAACATGCCTCATCACTGCTTTAATTGAGGAGTTTGGAGAAGCAGAGAAAGTTAGAAGCAGTCTAATCCTCCAGGATGTAGTTAGGGTTGACAACCAGAACAGCTTCTTCTTCTGTGCTTGCCGTTTCCGAGCCCTTTAATCCTGCCTGGGACAGCTCGATGAGGATATGATCCTGGTAGAAATACAGACGGTTAATATGTGTCAGCAACTTATTTGCTGATGTGAAATCAGCAGCATTAATGTGTACTCACATAATGCACCAGCCGGTGGAGAACTTTCTCTATCAGACCCTTCTTATTGACCAACTCCTCCTCAGAGTCGATCTCTGACTCTATCTCCTTCAGGTACCAGTTAACAACTGCACTCTTTTTCAGCTCCTCCTCTTCCTCAGCTGCAGATAGAATGAAGAAGAATTAGATGAAACGATGACAAAAATTGAATATTATAAAACAAGACGTGGCTTACCCTCTTCTGCTCTGCGCAGATGCAGCACCAGCAGGTTGGAGATGCGTTTGTATTCACTGAATGACAGACGGAGTGAAGGTTTGGGTTGGCTGCCAGGCTCAGCGTGACCGTTCACGTGACCATTCGCACCATCGGCGTGCCCATTTAACCCATCAGCATGGCCATTAATGCCATTAACTCCATTAGGGATGGCATTTCCTGCAGAGACAAGTGCCCATTAAAATAACCTGTGTAATAGACATGTATAACATGAATCTGCTTATGAGCCTAAATCAAGAGATAATATTAAAGTTAAACATCAAAACCCTAATTCCAACGCTACTCTAGTGTGCAGCACAATCATTTTATTATCACTACCTTCCTCCTGCTGCTGCTCCTCCTCCTCCAGTTCATCCTCCTGCTCCAGGTTAACGTCGGGCGTCTCCACTCTGATTATGGATTTGTTCAGGAGACGGAAGGCTTCTTTTACATGCTTGGGCTGCACCTGAAGGGAACAGTAGAAGCAAAGATTAGTGTATATTGAAATAATGTTAAAAAAAGTGTGGGAAAAACTGTCAAGTGAGTTGAATATCCCAAAAGGTGTTTTTTCTTTGCGCTCACTTCGTCACAGCAGTGCATGCGGGCCATGCCCTCCGACAGGCGGATCATGCTTTCCAGCTGTCTCACAGTTATTCTCCAGGCAGACTTGGACACGCCTCCGGATCCGTCCCGCTGCCTCAGGCGCTTGTACTGCTCGACGATGAACTCCTCGGACTCGCTGGAGATCTGCGAGCGCGGGCACGAAACACGGATATTAACACCAGCGGGCAGGTGTGTCGGGCCTGGCTGAGCTCGGACAGACGCGCACCCTGGGCTTGAACTGCCGCGCAAAGAGCAGATATCTGCGGATCTCGTCCAGGGTGTAAAGCCTGTCCACGGACTCTTCGATGCGAGAGTGCAGGTCGACGATCCGTCTGGCGATGGCGTAGTCGGTCACCTGTGATTCACGCAGAGCGACTCTTAAGCGTCAGACTGTCAGACCTTCGCTAATCTGAACAGGATCGTGCGGGCACAACGTGACGCGCACCTCGTTGCAGTCGTCCACCAGGATGAAGAAGAGGTCGAAGCGGCTCATGATGGGAGCAGTGAGGTTCACGTTCTGCTTCAGGCTCTTGCTGCGATCGTAACGTCCACCGATGGGGTTTGCAGCAGCGAGAATGGAGGTGCGAGCGTTCAGGGTGGCCTGAAGGAGACAAAAGCAACGTTATTTTAAACTTTTTAACCACTATAAACACACACTTGCAGAGGAACAGCAGGAATTTTAGCGTGATCGGCCTGTACTTACCTTGACTCCAGCCTTGGTGATGCTGATGGTCTGCTGCTCCATGGCTTCGTGGATGGCCACCTGATCTTTAATGTCCATCTTGTCAAACTCATCGATGCAGCACACACCCTACGGAAAGACAAAGGCATCAGACGCCCGCAGAGACACCCACCAACGGCCTCCGCCTGTCTCCCTGCTGACGTCTCACATTGTCAGCCAGCATCAGAGCTCCAGCCTCGATCACAAACTCGTGGGACTCCTCGTCTCTGACCACAGCCGCCGTCAGACCTGCAGCGGTGCTGGCCTTCCCACTGGTGTACACCGCCCTGGGGCTGAACTCCTCCACGTGCCTAAAACAGATTTACACATCAAGTTGTGCAAAACCAGTAAAACCAAACAAATTCTGAAGTAAATATGCCTCCATGACAGTGAAGCAGGACGGGGGCGTCCCTGCATTAATCTATGGCTACGTGCTGCCGTACGTACTTCAGGAACTGACTCTTGGCCGTGCTGGGGTCTCCCACAATGCAGACGTTGATGTCTCCTCTAAGCGAGGTCCCCTCCGTGGTCGTTTTGGGAACGCCGCCGAACAGCATCAGCAGGATTCCGCGCTTCACCTCGTCATTTCCTGCACAGACGCGGGTTCATCACTGGAAGGCCTTTAATCAGAGTTTCCTGGCTGTAATGGGTAATGAGGCCGTCTCGAGGACCAACCGTGGATGGTGGGGAAGAGGCTGGAGCACAGGTTGTGGTAAAGGTTCTTGTCTTGGCTCATTTCGAACACCTTCTCCCACTCCTTCTCCGTCATCTGGCTCTTGATGCTCTCTGCAGTCTGCTCCTCCTCTCGGATCTCCTTCCCCCCCGAACTACAACAGAAAGCGCATTTGTAACAGAAGGTAGGTTTGGCGTTTCCTGGTAATAAAACGTGTGAATTCACTCACTCGTGGGTTGGTCGGAGCCACGTTGCAGGCCAGGAAAGCCAGTCTGTAGGAAAGCTCCCTGACTCCCAAAGCCTTCAGCCCCCGAACACCCTCAGATTCAAATCCCTGAGGTCCACCGGCCATACGCGTGCTGGTCTCTGCTCTCACGCCTGAACAAGAGAGTTGACACTCTTAAAAACACAGCAAAGTTTTAGACCAGCTGAAAGTTTCACAAGCGAAAACACACCAGGGGTGCGCATCTGAGACACGTCTGGAACAACGATGAGGGTCCCGGTGAAGTCACAGCGGTCGCCGGCCTGAGCCGTCTCCACGGCTTCAGCCCTCAGGACGATCTCCAGGGAGCGCGGGATGGAACCGCGAGGCAGCTCCGCCTGGGTCTCCTGGATGCGCACCTGGAAACAGACGCCATTCAGAGCCCCGCGTCCCCCTCGACACACCGAAGAGCACAAGGTTCGTCCAAGAAGTACCTTCTGGAAGTCAATGAACTTGGACTTGTGCGTGTCCAGGTGGAAGCGGGAGCGGTTGTTGCAGACGGGGTTTCTGCAGATGGTCGGCGGGGAGTACTTGAACTGCTGCGGGACGTCTTTGATGAGCGCCTGGCAGTCCAAACACTGAAAGGTTCCGCTGACCTGAGGCCACAGAGACATCGCTCGCATTCTACAAACAGCTCCAAGGTACCGCACATCATACACCGCTCAGAGGAGGAAACTCACCAGTTCGGGGTGTACGGGGTGCGTTCTCACCACCTGCCCGCTAATTTTCACCAGCGTACCGATACGCATGGATGACAGCTCGCGTATCCTACATCACACATGGAAAAACAATCATATTTCATAAAGTACTCAATTGTTAGAGACTCAGCTCTTCAACCAGTACTGGCCCTTACTTGTGTCTGGTGGGCAGGTCCTCCAGGGCGATGTAGAATTCTTTGTTGAGAGGAACGTTTCCATGATCCCGAGCAAAGTTCCGGACAGCTCGACAAAGGTAGGGGTAAACTCTGGAAATAGAATCCCCCATGTCAGTTTTCATGGTGGGAACGAGATGGCCAACAACCTCTGACGTCAGAGACACTGGTGATGATGTTGTCAACTGCATCTGTTGTCCTCAGCTGCCCTCGTGCACGCAAATTCACGCAGGAGAAGAACATCGACATGTGCTGATGGTAGCAGGGGCATCGAAATACAACATCAGCGTGTGTGTGTGTGTGTGTCTGCAACAAATACACGTTTGCGTCCACGTAGGCAGCTCGGGGTTTGCGGTGGTCGCCTGGCTCACCTGTAGTACTCCTCCTGGATGGTGGTGGCCAGCTCCTGGTTGAAGCCCTCCAGGTCCGTGAAGCTCACCAGCAGGGTGTTCCTCTCGGGCCGGATCAGCTCCTCGGCCTCTTGGACATACTTCACCTCCCCGTCGCTGGTCTGAAACCTGCACACGGATTAAAATAAAATGCTCACTGACGCTACGAGATCGGCAGAAGACCGACATGTCGTGCATCGGTGTGGTTGGGGATGAAGAACGGTCGCCATCACAACTCGCGGAACGACTTACTCCTCGAGAAAAGCTTGGAATAACTTTTGGCATTTTTCAGCCAACTCGTCCTTCACCATCTCCCCGACATTTTCCGCGGTTGCTGTGGCAACATCCATGACGAACTCGTGATTCTGCGGCAAAATAAGCTATAAAAGCACCCCCAGAGCGGCGCCTCCGCTGACAGTCAGGAAACACGCTGCGCCCCACACAACACAGATGGACGGTTTCGCGCGAAAAGCCGGACACGTGACCTTTGGCGCGCAGTTTTTGTCCAATCGGTGAGGACGAGTGAACGACTTCCGGTCGGTAGCCAAACAAAGGCCAGTGACGTCATCGTGAGGACGCTTCCTAACTCCACCCAAACGGAATTATCCGCTTTGTTAACCATAAAGTCACGTAGAAAAATGTCATAATAGTAAAATTATCATCTTTTTGTTCCTCTCCAATAAATACACACAATAATATATTCAGGCAAATCCATATTCAATCTAAAACTGATGTGTGTATTATTAAAAAATACGCTTGTAAACTATTTTTGATGATCGATATCCTTCATATTTAGAATGTCGACGTCATAATAATAAAAATCGTAAGAAGTGTAACTTGTTAGACAAATGATCACAAATGTGAAGGGTTGGTGAAGTAACCAATTATGGGCACTAGAGGGAGACAGACGGCCATTACTCTGTTCTCTTAACTTCAGCAGAATCACACGGACGGATGGAGGGATGGATGGATGAGTGGAAGAAGGGATGGATGAAGGATAGATGGATGGGTGCGTGGATGGATGGATGGGTGGACGCATGGATAGACGATGGAGGGGTGGACGGATGGATGGATGATGATGGGTGGAAGAAGGGATGGATGGAAGGATGGATGGATGGATGGACGCACAGACAGATGGATGGATGGAAGTAACATACTTTATGATACATACATTCTTAATGAAAGCAACCTTAATCTTTTTTTAATATAATGTGATATTCCAAAATATCAAGAGCTGTTTGTATCTTATATTGTATTATAAAGTCAACATCTGTGATATACAGCTGCCTCCTTTATTTCATCTTCACTATTATCTGTTTCCAAATCCTTCTCAAACTTGTGCAGGACACTTCAAGCTCCCCCAGTGTGGGCTATTGCTTTCACCTGTCATATTATTAATATAATTATAATACAATACTAATATTAATCCACCAGGAACAATGTAGGAAGTTTTTACAGGCCATTTGGATTCTGACCAGGTTTTTGCCTCCTCTTTATTTCTCCCTTTGTCTTGACCGCTGGTTTTCCCACGATTGTTTAGCAACAGGAAACTCAGCCTGTCTGAATATGAGGGAACCCAACCATCTGTAAACGCGCGCGTGCACACACACACACGCACACACACCATTGATAAATTTAAGTTTGGTGAGGAGAGTTTTATACCCTTAAATTCCCCACAAAAACCGGAATTTTTGACTCATGCTTTCAAAGTTTCCCATCTTTTTCAATCACATTTCAGTCTATTGACAGTTATATTTAAATACAGACGAATGTAAAGGCAGGAGTGACAATGGCCACTTTCATTTTAATTCAGTTTTAGAAGTGTTTACTCATGAGGATCTGTTTTCCTGGAGACAGACGCTTTCAGAATATTAAGAATGTTTCCCTGCAAAAGAGAATAGATGGAAACTTCCAATTATTCTGCTCTGAAGTAAACTGCTGGGCTCCCAGGACGGCCCACCAGTTAATGGAGCTTCACATAACCTCCATTATCTCTTTACAGAAATCAGCACATTGCAGCAGGTTAAGAAAGGTAAATATTCATAAATAAGTAAACAGCAGGATCTCCTGTATCATTAGACCCCATTATTGTCGTATTTGAGCTGACCTCTAATGTTTGTTTATTACAGCCGTGTGTGTGTTTACGCAGCATTAATATTACGCGGTCGCTGGTGTCGTTGGGCGCTCTCGGTCATGTGACTTATTTTGTTGCAGTTCTCGGGTGTTTGATTGTTCAAGTTGCTTGTTTTTCCTAAAATGAGTTGCAGGAAGTCTTTCCTGTTTTGAATGCACTATGAATAGAACTGTGTGTCTGTGTGTGTGTGTGTGCGCCCTCAGAGCTTGTGACAGGCACATATGACAGGCTTCTTCCTCACTGGTGACAAATGTTGCACTCTTGCGCCTGTGCAGCCACGTAGGCCGGAGGCAGGATGCGGTCCATGGACACGGTTGCTCACACGGTCGGCTCCGCAGCCTCGACTTACTGTGTTCTTCCTCTCTGTCCCTCAAATTTCTCCTCTTCATCCTCCTTCTCCTCTTTGCTCCAGGAAACAGGACACAGTAAACTTCCAGCTTCTGTTTCCGCCCACTTCCAGGTGGAAGTGCGAATGTGGGAAGCACTTTGTATGAGCGCCTGTGTTGGAAAAACGGACCTTCTAACCCCGTCGTGCTCCCGCCTGCCTCACGCAGAGGAGCCAAACTGTTTGTGTCATCGACAACATCAGTCAAACCTGCGGGCACACAAACACACAAACGACAAAGACACACTCGACAGCTCGTTTAAAGCGGTTTGTTGTTGAGGGTGTGGAAACGCTCCGGATCAGCGAGTGTGAATGAATGCACGGGGAGTGACTGATGCACAAAGATTAGCCCACGGCATCCTCTGACCTCAACGCCCATGCCCCCTAATCTTCATCTGTGAGCCTGTTTCACAACCCTCAAGAAACAAAATAATTCTGTATCTCTCAAAAACACAATCGCGAGTCTTGCGTAACAACTGGCGGAGCTCGGCTTGATGACCCCCCCCCCCACACACACACACGCTTTGATTTGACCTTTTCCTGCCCTCACGGTCCAGTCTGGACGAGGTTTGTGCACAAACCGGGCAGACTGGGAGAGACGTGGCCCGACCAGCCGGACCCTCAAAGCTCTGCTTTCGCCGTGGAAACAAACCACCAGAAGGCGTTTTTCACAAGTGTGTTTTATTACCAACGTCCACAACAGAAACTCAGTAAGTCAAAAGAGAAAGAGTATTTACAGGAGAGGAGTCCTGGACCAGCAGACTGCTCCTTCCTACCAGAGTGTAAACGCCCACGCGGGCACATATGTACATTTTATATACACACACATTCACACACAGCTCAGGGAAACACTAGCTGGAATGTAAACTGGAGGATTCCGACTCCGTGGTGGTCGAGGTCCCCGGACGTCTTCGCGGTAGGATCTTCAAGCTGGAGGCCCGGCTCGTGGTCAGGGCCCTGCGGGCCGAGTTCTTGAAGCTGGCCCCCAGGAAGGCGTAGAGCAGCGGGTTGAGGCAGCAGTGGGCGAACGCCATGGGCTCGGCCACGGCCAGCCACACGCCCAGCGCGGCCTCCAGGCGGCAGCTGCGCGGGAGGACCTCCAGGCGCAGCAGCGCGTCCACGGAGATGCCCGCCCCGTAGGGCAGCCAGCACAGGAAGAAGCACAGCACCAGGGCGATGGTGGTGCGGACCGCCCGCCGCTTCTGCCTCTGGGCCCCCAGCGGGCCCTGGGTCAGCCGCTGGACGATGACGCAGTAGCACACCAGCAGGACCAGCCCCGGGATCACCAGGCCCACCAGGACCAGCTGCAGGTGGAAGACCGCCACCCAGAGGGGGGCGTTCTCCTCCGGGTAGAAGCGCTGGCAGAGGGTGGCCCCCTCGCCCCCCTCCTGGGTCCGCGCGAACACCAGGTCGGGGACCGCCAGGAGGCAGGCGGGCAGCCAGGCGCCTGCAGGCGGAGACGGGGCGTAAACACACGTGTGTGTGTGTGTGTGTGTGTGTGTAGGGGGGGCTCCCTCACCAGCGTACACCAGCCGGTGGGCCAGCAGCTGCCTCAGCCCGCCCGTGTTGGTGTCGGTGGCGCGGACCACGGCCAGGTAGCGGTCCAGGCTGATGAAGGCCAGGATGAGCACGCTGCCGTACAGGTTGACCGTGTAGATGACGTGCACGCCCACGCAGGCCGCCGCCCCGAAGCGCCAGTCGGCCAGGGCCGCGTCCACGGCCCAGAAGGGCAGCGCCAGGACGAAGAGGAGGTCGGCGGCGGACAGGTGGAGGCGGTAGCGGTCCGTCAGGCTGCACTTGGACCTGGAGGAGAGCCACGCGAGTCAGTCAGGCGGCGCCGGGTTCTGACCCAGACGGGTCCCCCCCCATCACCCCCCCTCACCTGCGCTGGCAGCCCAGGACCAGCACCACCAGGCCGTTCCCGGTGATGCCCATGACGAAGATGAGGGCGTAGACCACCGGCAGGAAGACCCGCTGCAGGTCGGCGGTCATGATGTGCTCCACGCCGCACGGCTCGTCCAGGTCCATGCCCAGCTCCCCGGAGCCGGAACCAGAGCCGGTGTCATTGTAGTCGTACTCCAGGATGATGTGCTGGAGGGCGGGCGTTCGTCACAACCATTAAAGGGGCATTTCGCAGAGTTTTCCCACCGACCCGACCGTGACCGAGGAGCTTACCTCGTAGTAGGACATGATGGAGACCTGGTCCCTGTCTCAGAGTGGAGCTCAGCTCTGCTCCCACTGGGCTTATATAGATTTGCCCATGCTCCTCCTTCAGACCCTCCGGCACATCTGTGTTCCTGCTGAAACATTCTTCCTGTTTTCGAGGTGTCAGGTGCTGATAGTGGTTCTATCACAGGATACCGTATTGTGTATGCAAACGGCTTGGATTGTTTTGGCCCCGAGACCTCTGCTTTGTGATGACTGGGATCAATTGGCAATATGGACAACAATGTAGAAAGAGTGTCAGTGTCTCCAGACTCCATGGTCTACTAAAGCAACACAAGCAGCCTAGTTTGGCTCCTGCTGAATCAGGAACATATTTGCTCTTCTATTTGCTGATGATGCGTGTGTGTATGTGAAGATGCAGAAGGTGATAATTAATCTGGAGGTTTCATCATCAGCGACGCTCTGGTGACGCCCGATAAGAGTCTCTCCTGAGGTTTTTCATTTCTGCTGAGCCATGACTGTGTTTGTGTTATTAGCGTATCGCCTTCATAAGAACTAAACAAACACAGTTTTAACATCAGTGCAAGTAGGTGCAGATCCACGCTGAGAGTCCTAGCAAAACCTCACTCTTAATATGCACAGCGGGGGGGCCCGATCATCCAGCTGCTCTCCTCTATTCATTTCAATCCGTCATAAAATGTAAAAATTAAAAATTAAATGATAAATCAAAGCAGACAGTCAACAGACACATTTCCTGGCTAAGCAATGTCCAGACCAACAATGTCCTTCCTCTCTTAACACATTAATCCCATAGGTAAACAGCAACATTACCCAACTCCCCAACAGTTTAGCCCATTATCTCCTTCCTCCAAATTCACCTCATTATCAACACATCTTAAAATAAAAAAAATCCCACTCCACTTTAAAACTCTTTAAATGAAGAAGAATGATGATGTAAGATTATATGTTCCAGTTTATTCTAAAGGAAAATGAATAATTGGAATTGATAACACTAAAGTCTGAGCTAACAGTTAACCAGGGAGGACATAGTGAAAGTAATTACATTTATTAAATTTAATCATTAACGATGAACAAAATTTTAGGCTGAGACAGTAAAACTATAAAAGCAGTTGAATTATAAGCCGGAGAAAAAAATCACTGCAATTTATGAACTGGTCACCTGGCGACGCCTAGTGGTCACTAGTTGAACTACAAGCGCAGTTTCCCAATTGGAAATACCGAAACACTGGCGCCCAAATTCAAGTTCATAAACATTATACAAATCATTAATTTATATTTTTGGATGACTGACTATTTACAGTAACAACATCTCACAAAGGAACTGAGCCATGTGGTTGAAGACATTCTGAATGTGAAACACATTCACAGATGTAATGTAGAATGAAAATACTCAATTTTAGGGAGAAAATAAATGATAACAATGAAAACTGTGTGAAACTGCAGAAGCACCGATCAGTGCTTGTAACAAGATGATGTTTTTTTAATCCATGTTAAATTAGAAGACAAAAAATAAAGGGTTGGACTCACTAACACGTTTCTCTGACGATCACATTGGCGTTTGCTCGCATTTGAGCGAGCAAGTCTCTGAACCCGGCCGTCTTCTTCGGAGCGTTCGGCTTGACTCTGACCTTTTAGGGGCTTCAAGGATTCGCTCACATCGACTGAGGAGGAAATCCGCTCAGCTGTTTGAAGCATGTCTTCCGGACCATCCGATTCTTGCACACTCCAACCATCAAATCCAGAAGTCGGGCTCAGGCTGCTCCTTTTGCTCCTGTGCTGGGCAAGGTCGCTGCTGGTTAGACGCTGTTGCTTAGCAACAGGAGGACGCAAGGAGTCCTCTCTTGGCCTCTTCCTTTTGCTCCTCTTCCTCCCTGGCTTCACCGAAACCCCTTTAAGATTCCTGAGGCACAAGACATTCACGGTTATGCTCTTTTGTTTTTAAGAACACCACCTGATCTGTGCGGAAATGTTTGACCTCTGTAGAAAAACGTGTTGCCTCAAGCAGTCAGGTTGTTCTTGTGCTCTCGTTAATCCGTTAGTTTTCTTTAAATCAAGTCTAACCAGCCTCTTCTTAACCAGGCGTAGATGTGTTAAAAGCTTCCTGAAAGAGTTCATGAAATCGACATCATCACAAGCGTCCCACACCAAGGCACAACCCCCCCATGAGGAGCCCTACCCTCGTGTGTGTGACACCCTCCTTGGTCTCCAATGCTTGAGAAGAACCCACTGGTCACATGTGGGAGACTCTGGATCTGTTAAAAATGTCACAGAGCAAGGCTGAACATGTTTTTGGGAGAACAGGTTCACAATTATTCTGTAAAAAATAAAGAATTTTCCTCGGACAAAGTGGCACGCGACCACTCACCGTTGTCCAAGAGTTTATTCTTAATGGGCGATTTCATTTTTTTGGCCTTCTCGTAGAGGTTCCAGCAGGTTGAGCACAAACCCTGTGAGGGGCTCTGGCTTCTGGCGGGGCTGCCGTGAAGGACTGTGGGACCAGAGGCAATGCTGCCACAGTCTTCATCAGACAGATCCTCTTCTTCATCAGCCACCCCTGGGCACCATCCCTCATCTGCCCTGAGGGCTGACAGGATGTCACGGTCGCTCTCCTCATCTGTATTCGATTCACTGTCCTCGTCCTGCGTTTTCCTCGGGGCTCTCTTCTGCTTCTTCTTAGCGCGCTTGTGACGGACAGACTCTTCTTTTGGGATCAGGCTTCCCTGGAATTCCTCCCTGGATCTCTTTCGTGATCGGGACGACCCCCTGGTATAAACAGGCATTTTCCACTTCCAACAATACTCAAAAGACCTGCAAGAGATGCAACATTTACTATCTGAGATGAAGCATCTATAACACCTGATTCACCTCATCTGGACTTTACACTCATTTTACTCTACATAAATGTTAATTAGCACAACATTTGCTTTAGAACGTGACGGTGGGATGCTTATAAATACAGTTGAGAGCCTGAAAGTGAGTGTGTACCCGCTCTCACCGATAATATTGGACCCTTATGGATGATTTATACACGAATCCATCCTCAATGGGAAGCCTGTGAAAACAATGAACCATTATCATCACACCGGCAATAAACTGATACGTAACACTAAATTCCATTACACAGAAGTACAACCTCTCAAAATAAACTTTATTCCTGCCTGAACTGACAGCTGCTAAAATCTTAAAGTCAAACTTTAAATGTGAGTTCAGCCTGAACTAAACTTACTCCGCCTCGTCACTGTCACGCACAACATGCTTTGACATGGTGAAAAACCTCTTTCTACGATGTAAAGGCGACCAAAAGTCACATAGTTGGAGCGTCTGAGTAAAATAATGAAACTTTAATTTTCACCTTCTTTGTTTTGGTCAAAGAGCGCGCGACAGGAAAAACGCCGGCGCTTCTTCTTCTGTGGTTGAATTTCAAACTCCAGCGGCTCACTAGCGCCGCCTGAAGGCGGCGGCGGTTAAACCCGGTGTTATAATTGACAACGCTTTGGAAGGGAAAAGTTAAATATATGCAAATGTTTTCGCATTTCATGTTTTATACTTATTGCTTTGCGTTATACTATTGCTGCTAAAAACAATTTTGACCACGAATCTAAAAATAAACGTGTGTATATAAGGCACTTTCCATATTCACACATACACAACACACATTCTGTACTTTTCTGCTGACACTATTTTTTGACACTTTTGACCCTCTTGATTGACACTCTCAACGCAGAGCTGCACCTAGAGCTCTTAAATCATACTGTTGTACTTTTTAATTAAAAAAAATGGTGAAAACATGGTGTTTGTGCCTCTGACACACATTTATAACATCTCCTCTTTAGCTGACCTATTATATAACTACACAGGCCTGTTAGGTATTCACTTAACTCCTTTTATCTCAACAGTGAGCTTTGAACGTTGACCCTCGCTAATGTATCATTAAAACAGTTATAATGTTGTGAAATGGCCCTCATCACTCTTACTCTCATTGCTCATTTTCTCTCCTAACGCCTGTCAGTCTCTAACCATCTGTGACATATTGGTAAACAGATTCACAAAAATAAAAAATAAAGCGAAATCTGTTCCGGCTTTGCAGGAAACTGTTGTCCTGTTGTGGCCTCCATTAATTTAATTAAACATCCGTTGAAGGCAACTGTTGCTCAGTTACTCTTGTAGATTTCAATAGTAACAATCTGCTTTCACATGCTGGATCATAAATCTGGGTAAACTGGTTGGATTATAGGAGTGTAATATATTAATTTTGTGAGTGTATTAAAATGTGCTTTCTCAACTTCTAAGATTTTGATTTGGGGGGCAAGACATTTATTTGAGGCGGTGCTGCCACCTCTTGTCCCTGCATAGAGCCAGCCTCAATGAGAAGAACTCCAATTTGATGAATAGCACCTATTTTCCACCTTTTTTGTTGAGATTTGCACACATTGACCTAAATAATCATCAAAAAGTCTAATGTTACAAAGAAATACCTTAAATCTTATCATATATTGCCAAAACCTTGCATTCTATAGGGATAGGGAAGGCATGTTGTAACAAAGTTTCATTGTATTGAGTATAAAATAATCATATGTCGATTAGTACTTAGATAGAAAAATAAAGATGATGATTTTGATGATGATTTTCAAATTAGTTACAATTCTGGCAGCATGGTAAATAAAAAATACCTGAATAACAATAAACCTCAAACTGCAAACGACACACCTTTCTCCACCCATTCAAGCAAATGGGCGGAGAAAGGTGTGTGAGGGGAGAAAGACTGGTTTATAAGCTCAGCTCCTCAGCTTCTTTGACCTTTTCCTTAGTTGCATTCAGTAGCAGAGGAGAGAGGACAATGAGGAGCGCCACTCTGTTTACTATCTTGCTGCTCGGCGTGCAGGTGAAAGGTGCTGTTGATAAGGAGGAGAAGCCTGTTGGGGGAGCAAACCAGAGGCCAGAAGAAACCAAAGGCACCAAAATAACCCCTGAGAATGGCTCTGATACACCTTTCCTGGGAAATCTGTTGGTGGTGCCCATGGATGGGAGTCACTGGGTGGATCTCAAAGCCCTTGCCCAAGAAATGGGTCGCCGTGGACACAGGGTCACCGTAGTGATCCCAGAGATCTCCATGAAGATGGGTCCGGGAAAATACTATGACACAGTGACTTTTCCTGTTCCCTACGGAAAGGAAGCGTTTGACACCATAATGGATGAAACCAGGGACACACTGGACAAATCAAAAATGGCCTTCACAGAGAAAATAAGTAAAGGCTTTGCCATGTTCCAGAAAATTCAATATTTTCTTCATACCACTGCAGAAAGCCTACTGTTCAACTCTAGTCTCATCTCATATCTGGAGCGGCAGGTGAGTCAAACACTCGTCCAGGGCCAAGGTGAATCTACTTTTCAGTGTGAGACCACTGTGGAAATAAACCATAAAACAGGTCAATCAATCAGACAGTTTGATTTGTCCCCAAAGCAACAGTTAGATTCGAAAACATCCAGTAAAACCGTCAATGTTGCAGTTAGAGACACTCTGCATTTACCTTTGTGCAACTAACGTATTCAGCAGAGGGGAAGATGCTTTGTTGATGTTTGCTGTCATCTCGTCACTTTCAGAGCTTTGATGCTGTGTTAACTGACCCCATGGTGCCCACGGGGGCTTTAATAGCCAAGAAATTCGGTGAGGTCTACCATCCTAAATGAATTATATCCTCATGTGTGAACATTTTCCAATCATTTCTCATCCATCTATGTTCAGGCCTCCCCACAGTGAATCTGTTGAGAGCAATTCCATGTCTGCTGGATATGAAGTCTGCAGGATGCCCCAGTCCACCCTCCTACGTTCCTCGCTTCATGAGTGGATACACAGATAAAATGAACTTCAAGGAGAGGACTGTTAATACTTTGGTGAGAGCATGCAGTCATCTGGGGTGAATTTACCTCATTCTGGCAAACTCCCTTTTAACAGGAGGAAACCTTGAGCAGGACCACATGTGTCGTGCATGTGGTGTCATGTGATTATCTTCTTGTTAAATGCAGCTCGTTAAATTACCTTTTTTGTGACTTGCAGATTGCTCTGTTGGAGCCGCTGATGTGTAAACTGCTGTTTTGGCAGTTTGACTACATTTCCTATGAGTTCTTAGGAGAAAAGGTGGGCATCGCTGAAGTGCTCTCAGAATCTGATATCTGGCTGCTGAGGTAATGTGTACAGAGGTCACATAATAAACACACAACAAATAATCACAGTGATTTGGAAAATATAAAGAGCTGTGTCCAGGATTACCTGAGATTCTGTTTCACAAGGAAATGCATTTTGTGGTGTGTTGGAGCAGGACTGACATGATCCTGGACTTCCCACGGCCTCTCACGCCCAACATAGTGTTGGTTGGTGGAATTAACTGCAATGTGAGAGATGCTCTGCCTGAGGTAAGTTGTGTTTTTAGTTTAATTTGTCTGAAACTAGTTATCTCCACCTGAACCATCTCTGCCTTTGTGTGTTTGCAGGATCTGCAACCCTGGGTGTCGGGAGAGCATGGATTTATAGTGTTCACTCTGGGTAGCATGGTGCCAGAGATGCCCGAGGAGATGACTGCAATCTTTATAGAGGCTTTTAGGCAGATTCCACAGAAGGTACCAAATAAATACACAGATTTCAACAATTCACAAATGGTCATCAGCTATTAAAACTCCCTTTATCGATCAACTGTACGTTATGGTGGACACTCTTACTTCTCCACAGGTAATATGGAGGCATGCTGGGAAAATTAATGGCAATGTTCCTGAAAATGTGAAGATGATGAAGTGGGTGCCCCAGAATGACCTATTAGGTGAGTAAATGACAAGTGAAAGTCAGAATTGATGTGCAACATGTGTAACATCTCATACCTGTGTGTCTCAGCACATCCTGGAGCTCGAGCCTTCATCACTCACGCTGGCTCACATGGTCTCTATGAGGGTCTGTGCCACGCTGTTCCCATGGTGATGATGCCACTGACAGCAGAACAGCCGGACAATGCAGAGAAGATGTCCAGCAAAGGAGCAGGAATTGTCCTGAACATTCAATCAGTCACGCCAGACAGCATTGTCCAAGCTCTGAACGACGTCATCAATGACACCAGGTGAGGCAACAGTCACAATAAGAGTTGAAAATATTGTGACTGGTTTATTGAGGAGCCAAGCAAATGGACAAATACACTTAATGAAGAATCAGCTTTCACATTGTCTTCTCTAATTCAATCTATCTGTACAGGTATAAAGACAACATGAAGAAACTGTCTGAGCTCCATAAGGACCAACCAGTTGAGACACTTGAGCTTTCAGTTTTCTGGACAGAATTTGTGATGCGGCACAAAGGAGCAAAACATCTCAGACCTGCTGTCCATGATCTCAACTGGATCCAGTATTATTGCCTTGATGTTCTAGCATTCCTGTTCACTATACTGCTGCTTGTTGTAGTGCTGACAGTGAAATGTTTGAAACTGTGCCTGGGGAAACTGGGCAGGAAAAGGAAACAAGACTAACAAAACATCTTGTTTCTAACACAACCTTGTTCTTCGTACTTTTGTAATACTGTAAATTTGGGTGCCCCAGTTGTATCAGATGAATCATTAAAATAATAAAATCAGGAATACAAGAGTGAGACCAATTCATCTTCAATCAAAGCCAGTGAAAGCATTAAACTATTCCATTAAGCATTAAACCAAACCATTCCAAAGGCCTGGATCTGGTTGGGCTACTGTGGGCTGCAGCTTAAGTATGTTTGTGTGTGTGTGTGTGTGTGTGTGTGTGTGTGTGTGTGTGTGTGTGTGTGTGTGTGTGCGTGCGCTGTGGTGTTGGCCATTCTTCTGGTCCACACTCCAGAGCAGAAGGGGGCGATTCTGCACTTAAAGCTGGATGGCAACAACCGTAAAACTAGAGGAAGAAGTCATGCATGTTTTTAGGAAACAACTTCCTAAAGTGAAAGAAGATCATTTGCAAAAGCTTGTTTTAAGACACTAAAGGTACGTTTAAACCCTTGAAAAATTCTAAAGATTTAATAGTTTTGCCTGCATTACAGTTGATCTGTTGTTACTGTATGTCTAAAACAAATTAATATGAAACAAGTTACAAAAAATATTGCTGTGACTTATGCATCACATTGGACTTTTAGCTGGACACAAAATTAAGTCAGGTTATTTAGTTTTTGATAAAAAATAGATAGCAAAACGATGTTTGCATATCTGTAAAAAAAGAAAAAGAAATGCTCCCATCAAACCAAACCTTCTGCAAAGTATTTGCAAACAATCTCCTTACGTCAAACTCTCCAGCAATTGATCTGCTTTGCAGGAACACAACAAAGTCAGTTAGCTGCTTGTCAGCTTGGAGATGACAAAAAAGATGGATAATATGTAAATAATATGCGTGCAGGAGTGTCTTTTATGTGCCCAGAGAATGTTTTACGTACACAAGGGTGTTTTATATTCATGTGACTTTTGCCCCAAATCTGATGCAGTAACTATAATCATAATTTTATGGAGTTTTTTATAAAAACCTTTATCTGTACTGTGACAAGAACAGTATGCATCTGTGCAGGATAGAGGTTGCAAAAGAGGACATGTTTGTGCATGTTTGCAACTGAACAAATCATTGTGGCACGGCAAAAGGATTCATTTAATTTGCCTGAATGGGTGGGCAAAGGTGGGAAGGAGTGGTTTGTAGACTAATTTCCTCATTTTGCCCAACCCTTTCCTTAGTTGCGTTCAGCAGCAGAGGAGAGAGGACAATGAGGAGCGCCACTCTGTTTACTATCTTGCTGGTCGGCGTGCAGGTGAAAGGTGCTGTTGATAAGGAGGAGAAGCCTGTTGGGGGAGCAAAGCAGAGGCCAGAAGAAACCAAAGGCACCAAAATAACCCCTGAGAATGGCTCTGATACACCTTTCCTGGGAAATCTGTTGGTGGTACCCTTGGATGGGAGTCCCTGGATGGATCTAAAAGCAGTTGCCCAAGAATTGGGTCGCCGTGGACACAGGGTCACCTTGGTGATACCAGAGGTTTCTTTGCGTGTGGGTCCAGGAAAATACTATGAAACAGTGACCTTTCCAGTTCCCTATGACAATGCTGAATTAGACTCAATTATGACTGTAAACCTGGACATATTGGAAGACCCAACAACGCCTTTCACTGAGAAGATAAGAAAACGCTATTCCCTGTTCCAGAAAGTTAAATATTTTATCTATTCCACAGCAGAAAGCCTCCTGTTCAATGCTAGTCTCATCTCATATCTGGAGCAGCAGGTGAGTCAAACAAACAGGATAAATCTATTGATAATACGGGACCATTGAGGAAATCATCTGTCGACCATTCATCGATCAAATACATGAAAGGCAGCTGTTCAATTTTGAGGAACCCACTAAATCCTGTACTTCTTCACTGAATAACCTGATACTCTACAGTAAAGGTTAATTGGTTTGTCTTAGAATGTAGATTTATTGAATTTATCATACTGAATATATTAGAAGCACTGTCACTGATAGTTAAGCTTTTTGATTTTTTAAATAACCAGTGTAAGCAATGTATACAGCAGAGGGAAAGATGCTTCATTGATATTTGCGGTCATCTTGTCACTTTCAGAGGTTTGATGCTGTATTAACTGACCCCTTGGTGCCCACAGGGCCATTAATAGCCAAGAAATTAGGTGGGTTCTACCATCCTAAATAAATCCTATATCCTATATCGTCATATGTGTGAAGATCTTCCAATATTTTTTCTTATCCAAGTTTAGGCATTCCCACTGTGAATCTGTTAAGAGTAATTCTATTTACGACGGATATGAGGTCTGCAGGATGCCCCAGTCCACCTTCCTACGTTCCTCGCACACTCTCTGGATACACAGATAAAATGAACTTCAAGGAGAGGACTGTTAACACTTTGGTGAGAGCATGCTGTCATCTGGGGTGAATTTACCTTTTGTCCTGCAACATAAATTTGTACTGTGAAATATCAAATATCAAATTCTTTGTCATTCAGGTTGTGTCATGTAAGTAAGCTGGTTAAAATACCTTTTTCATGTGACTTGCAGATTGCACTGCTGGAGCCACTGATGTCCAAATTGTTTTATTGGCAATTTGACTACATTTCCTATGAGTTCTTAGGAGAAAAGGTGGGCATCGCTGAAGTGCTCTCAGAATCTGATATCTGGCTGCTGAGGTAATGTGTACAGAGGTCACACATTTGACTACTCACGCATTCTATCATCCATATCATACCATCAAAAGAGAGATTAAAATTGGGTCAGAATATCTAGGGTGAGATTTGACTGGTATACAGAAAGAGTTATTTTATACCAAAGATGCACTCCATGGTAAATGACCTGAGATTCTGTGTTTCCTGAGGAAATGCATTTGTGGTGTGTTGGAGCAGGACTGACATGATCCTGGACTTCCCACGGCCCCTCACGCCCAACATAGTGTTGGTTGGTGGAACTACCTGCAATTTGGGAAATGCTGTGCCCGAAGTAAGTGTTTTGGTTTTAATTGAAACAAGAAAACATATATATTTTACTTTTTCATCCAGTCTGCTGTCAGTGCATCTGAGCCATCTCTGCCTTTGTGTGTTTGCAGGATCTGCAACCCTGGGTGTCGGGAGAGCATGGATTTATAGTGTTCACTCTGGGTAGCATGGTGTCAGAGATGCCCGAGGAGATAATTACCATCTTTATAGAGGCTTTTAGGCAGATTCCACAGAAGGTACCAGATAGATACACAGATTTCAACAATTCACAAATGCTCATCAGCTATTAAAACTCCCTTTATCGATCAACTGTTGGTTATACAGACACTCTTACTTCTCCACAGGTAATATTGAGGCATGCTGGGAAAATTAATGGCAATGTTCCTGAAAATGTGAAGATGATGAAGTGGGTGCCCCAGAACGACCTATTAGGTGAGTAAATGACAAGTGAAAGTCAGAATTGATGTGCAACATGTGTAACACCTCATACCTGTGTGTCTCAGCACATCCTGGAGCTCGAGCCTTCATCACTCACGCTGGCTCACATGGTCTCTATGAGGGTCTGTGCCACGCTGTTCCTATGGTGATGATGCCACTGACAGCAGAACAGCCGGACAATGCGGAGAAGTTTACAAGGAAAGGAACTGGAGTTATCCTGAACATTCTTTCAGTCACGCCAGACAGCATTGTCCAAGCTCTGAACGACGTCATCAATGACACCAGGTGAGGCAACAGTCACAATAAAAGTTGAAAATATTGTGGCTGGTTTATTGAGGAGCCAAGCAAATGGACAAATACACTTAATGAAGAATCAGCTTTCACATTGTCTTCTCTAATTCAATCTATCTGTACAGGTATAAAGACAACATAAAGAAACTTTCTGAGCTCCATAAGGACCAACCAGTTGAGACACTTGAGCTTTCAGTTTTCTGGACAGAATTTGTGATGCGGCACAAAGGAGCAAAACATCTCAGACCTGCTGTCCATGATCTCAACTGGATCCAGTATTATTGCCTTGATGTTCTAGCATTCTTGTTCACTATACTGCTGCTTGTTGTAGTGCTGACAGTGAAATGTTTGAAACTGTGCCTGGGGAAACTGGGCAGGAAAAGGAAACAAGACTAACACAATATCATTCTTAAATAACACAACATAAATGTTTACAGACCTTTATGTTTTGATCAAAATCAATGGTTGGCACTGATATTTCTTCTTCTGCAGCTTTATTTACCTCCATACCAAAACAATCACAATGGTGCTGTCTATTGATTGTATTGATAGCGTTTGATCTATGGTCAAGCCCACCTTTAAGACAAAAGACAGTAAATAAGAGTGTATAGAATAATTGTATGAATGAATGAATGAATGAATGAATGAACATTGGAATCATATTTCACAAAACAAATCTTTGACAGTGCAAGAGAAATATATGCAAACACCATTTGACCACATGGTTTTACATTTTATATTTTATGCCACTCTTCATTTTGGAGCAGAAATGTAAAAATAAATGTATGTTTTCCATGTGAATAAAAATAAAATTAAGATAAATTTAAATGTACAGTGTAAATATTCATATTGTATAAATCAATCCAGTACCTGGACTATGCAAATCCTAGTTTGGGAATTATAGCTCTGTTATAATATTTTCAGAGATTGTCTTCACACAACATGCATCAACAAACTGCTGAATTTGAATCGACTAGTTCAGCTTCTTTGTACCAACTATTCAGTTTACATTACAGATGTCAGGGAAGACTTGTGTTCCAACACAGCATAACTTCCCATCTCTTGTTTGGAAATGAGACAAACTGTGATTACGAAATACAGGCCTGTTTCACTCAACATTGAGCTTTGAACGTTGTCTCAATTTCGATCGACTCCTAGCTCAAACTTTATGTAATTTAGTTCTATTTTACTTTTTGGCATTTAAAACTTTTATTCTAATTTGAAACTTGACAATGACAATGTCAATGTCAATGAATGCATGAGCAGAATTAAAGTGGCAAAGAACGTCACAGCAAAAGTGTGTCAAACACACCAAAGGGTTTGTTTTATTTACCTGAATGGGCGGAGAAATGTGTGAAGGAGTGGTTTCCAGATTCAGGTCCTCCTTTTGCTCAACCTTTCACTTAGTTGCATTCAGCAGCAGAGGAGAGAGGACAATGAGGAGCGCCACTCTGTTTACTATCTTGCTGCTCGGCGTGCAGGTGAAAGGTGCTGTTGATAAGGAGGAGAAGCCTGTTGGGGGAGCAAAGCAGAGGCCAGAAGAAACCAAAGGCACCAAAATAACCCCTGAGAATGGCTCTGATACACCTTTCCTGGGAACTCTGTTGGTGGTACCCGTGGATGGGAGTCACTGGGTGGATCTCAAAGCCCTTGCCCAAGAAATGGGTCGCCGTGGACACAGGGTCACCGTAGTGATCCCAGAGATCTCCATGAAGATGGGTCCGGGAAAATACTATGACACAGTGACTTTTCCTGTTCCGTATGACAAGGAAGCGTTTGACTCAAATATGACTGAAAACCTGGACACGTTGAACAAATCAACAATGACCTTCACAGAGAAAATAAGAAAAGGCTATTCCTTGTTCCAGAGAGTTAAATATTTTATCCATACCACTGCAGAAAGCCTACTGTTCAACTCTAGTCTCATCTCATATCTGGAGCGGCAGGTGAGTCAAACACTCGTCCAGGGCCAAGGTGAATCTACTTTTCAGTGTGAGACCACTGTGGAAATAAACCATAAAACAGGTCAATCAATCAGACAGTTTGATTTGTCCCCAAAGCAACAGTTAGATTTGAAAGCATCCAGTAAAATCTTTAATGTTGCATTTAGAGACACTCTGACTTACCTTTGTGCAACTAACGTATTCTGCAGAGGGAAAGATGCTTTGTTGATGTTTGCTGTCATCTCGTCACTTTCAGAGCTTTGATGCTGTGTTAACTGACCCCGTGATGCCCACAGGGGCTTTAATAGCCAAGAAATTAGGTGGGTTCTACCATCCCAGGTGATCCATATCCACATGTGTGAACATTTTCCAATCATTTGTCACTCGTCCATGTTTAGGCCTCCCCACGGTGAATCTGTTGAGAGGAATTCCATGTCTGATGGATATGAAGTCTGCAGGATGCCCCAGTCCACCCTCCTACGTTCCTCGCTTCATGAGTGGATACACAGATAAAATGAACTTCAAGGAGAGGACTGTTAATACTTTGGTGAGAGCATGCTGTCATCTGGGGTGAATTTACCTCATTCTGCAAAATAAATGTGGGCCATTGTTTAGCAAACCAAATAAGACACCATTGAGTGAAGTTTTTAGTTCATCTTATCTCATCTTTATTCATATAACTTCTGTTAAAATCAAAACTGTTTCTTGGCAATTTTAAGATACCCAAGGCCTGACCCCCAACACGATAAAGTGGCAAACTCCCTTTTAACAGGAGGAAACCTTGAGCAGGACCACATGTGTCGTGCATGTGGTGTCATGTGATTATCCTCACTCGTTAAAGTACTTTTTTTGTGACTTGCAGATTGCTCTGCTGGAGCCACTGATGTGTAAATTGATTTATTGGCAGTTTGACTACATTTCCTATGAGTTCTTAGGAAAGGAGGTGGGCATCGCTGAAGTGCTCTCAGAATCTGATATCTGGCTGCTGAGGTAATGTGTACAGAGGTCTCATAATAAACATACTACAAATAATCAGAGTGATTAGGAAAATATAAAGAGCTGTGTCCAGGATTACCTGAGATTCTGTTTCACAAGGAAATGTATTTTGTGGTGTGTTGGAGCAGGACTGACATGATCCTGGACTTCCCACGGCCTCTCACGCCCAACATAGTGTTGGTTGGTGGAATTAACTGCAATGTGAGAGATGCTCTGCCTGAGGTAAGTTGTGTTTTTAGTTTAATTTGACTGAAACTAGTTATCTCCACCTGAACCATCTCTGCCTTTGTGTGTTTGCAGGATCTGCAACCCTGGGTGTCGGGAGAGCATGGATTTATAGTGTTCACTCTGGGTAGCATGGTGCCAGAGATGCCCGAGGAGATGACTGCAATCTTTATCGAGGCTTTTAGGCAGATTCCACAGAAGGTACCAGATAAATACACACAGATTTCAACAATTCACAAATGGTCATCAGCTATTAAAACTCCCTTTATCGATCAACTGTACGTTATGGTGGACACTCTTACTTCTCCACAGGTAATATGGAGGCATGCTGGGAAAATTAATGGCAATGTTCCTGAAAATGTGAAGATGATGAAGTGGGTGCCCCAGAATGACCTATTAGGTGAGTAAATGACAAGTGAAAGTCAGAATTGATGTGCAACATGTGTAACACCTCATACCTGTGTGTCTCAGCACATCCTGGAGCTCGAGCCTTCATCACTCACGCTGGCTCACATGGTCTCTATGAGGGTCTGTGCCACGCTGTTCCCATGGTGATGATGCCACTGACAGCGGAACAGCCGGACAATGCGGAGAAGATGTCCAGCAGAGGGGCAGGAATTGTCCTGAACATTCAATCAGTCACACCAGACAGCATTGTCCAAGCTCTGAACGACATCATCAATGACACCAGGTGAGGCAACAGTCACAATAAGAGTTGAAAATATTGTGACTGGTTTATTGAGGAGCCAAGCAAATGGACAAATACACTTAATGAAGAATCAGCTTTCACATTGTCTTCTCTAATTCAATCTATCTGTACAGGTATAAAGACAACATGAAGAAACTGTCTGAGCTCCATAAGGACCAACCAGTTGACACACTTGAGCTTTCAGTTTTCTGGACAGAATTTGTGATGCGGCACAAAGGAGCAAAACATCTCAGACCTGCTGTCCATGATCTCAACTGGATCCAGTATTATTGCCTCGATGTTCTAGCATTCTTGTTCACTATACTGCTGCTTGTTGTAGTGCTGACAGTGAAATGTTTGAAACTGTGCCTGGGGAAACTGGGCAGGAAAAGGAAACAAGACTAACACAATATCATTCTTAAATAACACAACATAAATGTTTACAGACCTTTATGTTTTGATCAAAATCAATGGTTGGCGCTGATATTTCTTCTTCTGCAGTGTTATTTACCTCCATACCAAAACAAGCAAAATGGTGCTGTCTATTGATTGTATTGATAGCGTTTGATCCATGGTCAAGCCCACCTTTAAGACAAAAGACAGTAAATAAGAGTGTATAGAATTATTGTATCAATGAATGAATGAACATTGGAATCATATCTCATAAAACAAATCTTTGACAGTGTAAGAGAAATATATGCAAATGCCATTTGACCACATGGTTTTACATTTCATGTTTTATGCCACTCTTCATTTTGGAGGAGAAATGTAGATAATGAGTAGAAATGTAAATAATGTAAATAAATGTATGTTTAGCCAATCCCCCTAACTTAGGTACTGTAAACTATTTGTTAAATGTTTTCTCCCAGTTAATTACTCCCCATAAATGTTTTTTTTATGTGAATAAAAATAAAGTTAAGATAAATTTAAATGTACTGTGTTAATATTCATATAGTAAAAATCAATCCAGTACTTGGACTATGCAAATCCTAGTTTTGGAATTATAGTTCTGTTATAATATTTTCAGAGATTGTCTTCACACAACATGCATCAACAAACTGCTGAATTTGAATTGACTAGTTCAGATTCTTTGTACCAACTATTCAGTTTACACTACAGATGTCAGGGAAGACTTGTGTTCCAACACAGCATAACTTCTCATCTCTTGTTTGGAAACGAGACATACTGCGATTACGAAATACAGGCCTGTTTCACTCAACATTGAGCTTTGAACGTTGTCCCAATTTCGATCGACTCCTAGTTCAAACTTTATGTAATTTAGTTCTATTTTACTTTTTGCCATTTAAAACTTTTATTCTAATTTGAAACTTGACAATGACAATGTCAATGTCAATGAATGCATGAGCAGAATTAAAGTGGCAAAGGACGTCACAGCAAAACTGTGTCAAACACACCAAAGGGTTTGTTTTATTTACCTGAATGGGCGGAGAAATGTGTGAAGGAGTGGTTTCCAGATTCAGGTCCTCCTTTTGCTCAACCTTTCACTTAGTTGCATTCAGCAGCAGAGGAGAGAGGACAATGAGGAGCGCCACTCTGTTTACTATCTTGCTGCTCGGCGTGCAGGTGAAAGGTGCTGTTGATAAGGAGGAGAAGCCTGTTGGGGGAGCAAAGCAGAGGCCAGAAGAAACCAAAGGCACCAAAATAACCCCTGAGAATGGCTCTGATACACCTTTCCTGGGAAATCTGTTGGTGGTGCCCATGGATGGGAGTCACTGGGTGGATCTCAAAGCCCTTGCCCAAGAATTGGGTCGCCGTGGACACAGGGTCACCGTAGTGATCCCAGAGATCTCGATAAAGATGGGTCCAGGAAAATACTATGACATAGTGACTTTTCCTGTTCCCTATGACAAGGCTTTGATTGAGTCCATAATGGCTGCAAACAAGGACGTATTGGACAAATCAACACTGGCTTTCACGGAGAAGATAAGAAAACGCTTTTCCCAGTTTCAGAAAATTAAGAATTTTCTTCATACCACTGCAGAAAGCCTACTGTTCAACTCTAGTGTCATCTCATATCTTGAGCGGCAGGTGAGTCAAACACTCGTCCAGGGCCAAGGTGAATCTACTTTTCAGTGTGAGACCACTGTGGAAATAAACCATAAAACAGGTCAATCAATCAGACAGTTTGATTTGTCCCCAAAGCAACAGTTAGATTTGAAAGCATCCAGTAAAATCTTCAATGTTGCATTTAGAGACACTCTGCATTTACCTTTGTGCAACTAACATATTCAGCAGAGGGAAAGATGCTTTGTTGATGTTTGCTGTCATCTCGTCACTTTCAGAGCTTTGATGCTGTGTTAACTGACCCCATGGTGCCCACGGGGGCTTTAATAGCCAAGAAATTAGGTGGGTTCTACCATCCTAAATGAATTATATCCACATGTGTGAACATTTTCCAATCATTTCTCACTCGTCCATGTTTAGGCCTCCCCACGGTGAATCTGTTGAGAGGAATTCCATGTGGGATGGATATGAGGTCTGCAGGAAGTCCCAGTCCACCCTCCTACGTTCCTCGCTTCCTCTCTGGACACACAGATAAAATGAACTTCAAGGAGAGGACTGTTAATACTTTGGTGAGAGCATGCGGTCATCTGGGGTGAATTTACCTCATTCTGCAAAATAAATGTGGGCCATTGTTTAGAAAACCAAATAAGACACCATTGAGTGACGTTTTTAGTTCGTCCTGTTTGTTGAATCATTGCAACTGGACTGGTTGTGTTTCATGAAGCCTTTCACACCTTTGGAGTTTCAGTCACCTGGTTGCTGATGACTCCACCAGTCATTATGCGGGTCGTAGAAACTAACCCTTGACACAATGGGGTTCATTAGCCAGGTGTGAATTGCCTCTTCTCTGCCTTGGGCTGTTTTTCAAGACTGTATTGTAAAGAGGTGAGAGGCGATGTATCTGACCCCCACCTCTGTTCAATGATGGTCTTTCCAGTTTGACATAGATGGCTTCTTTTATCACTCTCTCAAACCATCTATCCTCCCTGGCCAAAACCTGCATGTTATTGTTGTCAAACGAGTGTCCTTTGTCCTCCAGATGCAGGTGTACTGCCGAGTCCTGGCCTGAGGAGTTGGCTCTCCTATGTTCATATAGCTTCTGTTAAAATCAAAACTGTTTCTTGGCAATTTTCAGATACCCAAGGCCTGACCCCCAACAAGATACAGCGGCAAACTCCCTTTTAACAGGAGGAAACCTTGAGCAGGACCACATGTGTCGTGCATGTGGTGTCATGTGATTATCTTCTTGTTAAACGCAGCTCGTTAAATAACCTTTTTTGTGACTTGCAGATTGCTCTGTTGGAGCCGCTGATGTGTAAACTGCTGTTTTGGCAGTTTGACAACATTTCCTATGAGTTCTTAGGAAAGGAGGTGGGCATCGCTGAAGTGCTCTCAGAATCTGATATCTGGCTGCTGAGGTAATGTGTACAGAGGTCACATAATAAACATACAACAAATAATCACAATGATAAGGAAAAAAATAAAGAGCTGTGTCCAGGATTACCTGAGATTCTGTTTCACAAGGAAATGCATTTTGTGGTGTGTTGGAGCAGGACTGACATGACCCTGGACTTCCCACGGCCTCTCATGCCCAACACGGTGTTGGTTGGTGGAATTAACTGCAATGTGAGAGATGCTCTGCCTGAAGTAAGTTGTGTTTTTAGTTTAAGTTGACTGAAACTAGTTATCTCCACCTGAACCATCTCTGCCTTTGTGTGTTTGCAGGATCTGCAACCCTGGGTGTCGGGAGAGCATGGATTTATAGTGTTCACTCTGGGTAGCATGGTGTCAGAGATGCCCGAGGACACAACTGCAATCTTTATCAAGGCTTTTAGGCAGATTCCACAGAAGGTACCAGATAAATACACACATTTCAACCATCCTCAAATGGTCATCAGCTATTAAAACTCCCTTTATCGATCAACTGTACGTTATGGTGGACACTCTTACTTCTCCAAAGGTGATATGGAGGTACACTGGGAAAATTAATATTAATATTCCTGAAAATGTGAAGATGATGAAGTGGGTGCCCCAGAATGACCTATTAGGTGAGTAAATGACAAGTGAAAGTCAGAATTGATGTGCAACATGTGTAACACCTCATACCTGTGTGTCTCAGCACATCCTGGAGCTCGAGCCTTCATCACTCACGCTGGCTCACACGGTCTCTATGAGGGTCTGTGCCACGCTGTTCCCATGGTGATGATGCCACTGACAGCAGAACAGCCGGACAATGCGGAGAAGATGTCCAGCAGAGGGGCAGGAATTGTCCTGAACATTCTTTCAGTCACACCAGACAGCATTGTCCAAGCTCTGAACGACGTCATCAATGACACCAGGTGAGGCAACAGTCACAATAAGAGTTGAAAATATTGTGACTGGTTTATTGAGGAGCCAAGCAAATGGACAAATACACTTAATGAAGAATCAGCTTTCACATTGTCTTCTCTAATTCAATCTATCTGTACAGGTATAAAGACAACATGAAGAAACTGTCTGAGCTCCATAAGGACCAACCAATTGATCCTCTTGAGCTTTCAGTTTTCTGGACAGAATTTGTGATGCGGCACAAAGGAGCAAAACATCTCAGACCTGCTGTCCATGATCTCAACTGGATCCAGTATTATTGCCTCGATGTTCTAGCATTCTTGTTCACTATACTGCTGCTTGTTGTAGTGCTGACAGTGAAATGTTTGAAACTGTGCCTGGGGAAACTGCGCAGGAAAAGGAAACAAGACTAACTAGAAAGCACTCGGAGAGCGCAGACCTCCGCTAAGCGCAACAATTCCTGGCATATTGTGATTTCCACCATAAATATTGGTCCCACATATACTTTGACTACATATTTAGATTCCTTGACCATAACACACACACCGTTAGCCACTGGAATCATAACAATATATGTCTTAGTTCAGTAGTTATTGACAAAAATCGTATTTTCTGTAATGGCGGTTTTCTTCTGGATCTTGCTCCACATGCCATGATCCATTGACATACTACAGATGCGAAATTGACTCAACTACATGACGGCAGTTGTTAGAAATTTCTACCTCTAATATAACAAAGGCACAGTAGGCCAAAATATAAGGGCACCCCTATTTTTTATATAAATTGCAATAAAATCCGTCTTCTGGATCAGCCTTTGGAATATGATAGAGGATCCCATTGTCCATTCTTGAGTCAAATTTCATGGGGTCTGGTCAATAATTAACAAATATTGAGAAACAACATTTTTGGCCCCATTTACCACAATGTTAACGAAAATTTCAAAGTGATCCAGAATCCAAGATTTCTTCCGGATCACCCCCAAAATGAAATCACTTCTTCCTTTTCACATGTCAAACACATCCTGAAAAAGACAGACAGACAGACAGACAGACAGACAGACAGCAAAAACATAACCTCCTCGCGGAGGTAACAAACCATCTTGTTTCTAACACAACGTTGTTCTTCGTACTGTAAATTTGGGTGCCTACATTATTGACCCAGTGTGACCATTTTTACTTTTGTAATACTGTGAATGTCGGTCCATTCATTAAAATAGTTTAATATTTGAAATATTTTAAAATCACTTTTTACTTCTCCCTTCAGGGGTCGCCTCCATCTAACCCTATCTTCTGCATCCTCTTCTCTCACACCAACTACCTTCACGTCCTCTTTCATCTATGTACCTCCTCTTTGATCTTCCTCTAGGCCTCCTGCCTGGCAGTTCCAAACTCAGCATCCTTCTCCCAACATATTCACTACCTCTCCTCTGGACATGTCTGCCAACTTTCATAGTCCCTACTCTCAGTCCTAGACTTTTGCTGTTCCTCTTCTCTCTCTTTCTATGGACAAGTCTTCCTCCTCTCCTTCTTTGACCAACAGTCGTCCGATTTCCAACAGCAGTCGTCCGATTTCCAACCGATGGCGGTTGTTGTTAACCCCGGCCTCAACCGATACGGTGTAGAAGTCTCAGGTCCGATTCGCATGTTTAATTTGGCAAAGGTTTTACGTCGGATGCCCTTCCTGACACGACCCTCTGTATTTATCCGGGCTTGGGACCGGCACAATGAGGCGCTGGCTTGTACCCCCTTGCGGCTATCATTTTTACTGACATAAGAACAATAGGGCAAGCTCATGTGTGATCAAAACATTTATTTAGCAGAAAACATAAGTTTACTAAATTAAATTACTGGCTGGGATTGAGGTACACTAGCTATCATCAGTGGCCCCCCTTCTTTGGTGGGTACAGAGCGTACTCAACGGCCAGAGCAACAGTGAAGGCTGCAAACCCCCACTTGAATCCTCTGAGCAGCACGTCAGACAAAGTGACAGCACGGGCAAAGCCACCCTGGTATCGCCAAGCCTCGTTCCTGCCAAGAGAAACAGAGTAAACCCGGTGAGCATTCGAGCCAAAACGCAGTTTCGGCCGTGGTGGGCGGAAGTGGGAGTACTGACCGTGCCCACGGGTCCTTGAGGCCCCTGGCCGCTAACCTCTTCTGCGTGAACTCCAGAGGCGTCCCCTCAGACTTCCACTGCTGCCAGTCTGGCATGGAGATCTTACCATGGCCATGGTCCCCCCCCATGCTGCTAAGAGAAATAAATACATGGAAATCAATGCTGGATATAACACAAAAACGAACTGCTAGATACTTCAAAGCACTCCCCAACCTTTTTATCATTGCGGACCGGTCAATGCTTGACAATTTTACTGCAGATTGGGTGGTACACATAGATTATTTATATTGCAAGTCTAAATCTGGGCTTTTTCCCCTTCGTAAAGAAACTTTCCACGTCTGTTTCTTACTCATTTTGATCGCTTTTGACGCTCAAGTGTCCGAGATGTAACCAAGAGAATTCAGTCATTTTTCAAAATAAAAGATTGTTCAGACTCAGATAATAAATAGAACATAAATAAATCATTTCTTGGCGGCCCGGTACCAATTGATCCACGGACCGGTACCGGTCCGCGGTCCGGGGTTTGGGGACCACTGCTTTAAAGTATTTGTTATATTATGACATGAGAGATGGATTCAATACATGTTATAATATCTGATCAATACATCTCACTGCCTTCTTATATTATCCGATAAACACAATTAGCTGTTATTATGCATTTTTAAAATATAATTAGAACATAATGATATTTTAGAATATAATACACTAAGAAGTTTGTCTGGTGATAAATATCAACGTTACGAGATTTATCTCCCTACTGTCCTTCCCAATGCGGTCATAGAAGCTCGGAGCCGAGAGTTAACATGCTTTTATCACATCATTTATTCAATAGAGACCAAAAAAATCAGATTTGTATGGAGTTTGTTGTCGAGCGATACAATGTAGCATTGCGTTAGCCTTTTTGTGGCTGTGCGACTAAACCGGTACTTCCAGGATTAACTGTGGATGCACGAATGTCGGTGGTAGCGAAAGCGTCACTGATAAATAGAGACATTTAAGGAAGGTTGAGGATTTATTGATATTTTAGAGGTTTACCTGGATGTTGTGTTATGACCTCTGCTGCACCGTTCACCACAACCCGAGGTGTTTTACGGCAAGACTACGGCAGACCATTCAGGACAAAAAGCATCGATAAAAAGGCGAAGGGGCGTTTCCGTCATTAACTTGGAAGTCTTTGTCACAAAATTTTATTTAACGCTTTTATTTGTCGTTTAGAGTCGATATTTTTATCCTGGTGGAAGATAAAATGGAATATATACAATTACAACTGACAATTTGACAAAATGTTTTCAGACATTTACTTACATATCTCTATTGAGTGATTTTAACACTTATTAGAAGACAAAACATTTAAAAAAGAAGTGTTCAAAGTGTGTAAATGTAAAAACTGTTTACATGTTATCACATATACAATGAAGCCTCCTTGCTCGGTGTTTCTTGAACAATCCTAGTGGTGTCTGCACTTCAGTGTCTGATGGTTTTATTTTAACAGGTTAGGCTCAGGCAATGACATCAGAATTCACTAGAGTTTGCTTTTGTTTTCTGGGTTGAGCAAGTCCTTTAAGGCATCCAGGTTCTCCCCCCCGGGAGCTTCGGGCCAGGCACTGTGATCTGGAGGGACAAACGCCACGTTTAGGTCTTCGGGACCCGGCAGGGGACGAAAATGTGTCCTGCGTGTATGAACGAGAGCCACGTACTTGGTATGTCCCACATTGAGTGGTAGAGACTCTGTCCTGCGTCAACCTTCAGAGTGGCACCAGATATGTAGGAGGCAGCAGGCGAGAGCAGGAAACACACTGCTGATGATATCTGAGCATGGACACAGCATTAGGACCAAAAACATCCAGTTCGCAAGACATAGCAGAGCAGTGTTTTCTTTAACAAACAACCGTCCTCGGGGTATTTGGGTCTTTCGGCCGTCACACACCTCTTCTGGAACTCCCAGCCTTTTAGCGGGGCAATGTGGAACGGACATCCTGAAGAGGTGAGGTCCCAGGTCCTTGTAGTTCTCCATTGCGGTCTTTGAAAAGATCGTACCCTGCGCATCGTGCAAACACACCCACACGCCTGAAAGGGCCGATTCCAGCGAGGTGCGCGAGTTAAAGCCTGACCTGCACTTACTGGTGCCACAGCGTTGACGCGGACTCCGGAGGCCGCCCATTCGATGGCCAGGCTCTTGGTCAAGTTGTCCACTGCCGCCCTTGCAGCTCCCGTGTGGCTGGCGGGGGGGGAAAGGGTGCACAGGGGTCAGGCGAGCGGGTCACGGGCACGCCGGTTAAACGGACGCGTGGATTTCCCACCTCATCCCGGGAAAGCCTTTCCACATATCGGCGATGATGTTCACGATCACCCCCCCGTGCTGTTTCATCCACGCCGAGTAGACTGCGCACATCGAACAACGCAGAGTCAGTTTCGGCCCACTGACCTCGCCGTCGAGCGTTCGCCGCAGGCGCCGTACCTGCCTGGCAGCAGTGGAACGTTCCAGTCAGGTTGGTGTCCACCACAGCTTTCCAGCCTTTGGAGGAGATGTGCTCCGCTGGGCTGCTGAACTGGCCGCCGCCGTTGTTCACCAGGAAGTCGATCCTGCCGTACTGCTTCAACACGGACGACACGAGCTCCTTCACCTTACGGACACACGACGGGAGTCAAACCACGGCGCAGCCCGAGCGGCGGGGCGCCAACAGCTTTGGAGGAAGGCTTCGGGGAAGCGCACCTCGTTCTCATTTCGGATGTTACACTGAAGAGGAGTGACCGTTCCGGGGCTGGAAGGAGGGAGCTTTTGCTTCATCTCCTGGGCTGCCGCCTCCAGCCGCCCTGTATTCCGACTGGAGATGACCACATTGCAGCCTGAAGAAAAGAAAAAAATGTTGCACCATTAAATCTACAAGACGATACAAGACTGTGTGAATAGATCTGAAGTGAATTCAGCTAAATAAGTGTAAATTTAACACTATAGGTGATTTTGCCCCTTTTACTTTTTTAAAAAAAACGAATGTGTTTACTAATGATTCAATAAAATACATGTATGGACACTTTAAATGGCCTATTTTTTGTAATTTACTATAATAACTAATAAATTACTCTGTAACCAGTCAGTAACTAAAACAAATAAACTGGGACTTGTTATGCATATGAACAAATACAACAACAGCCTGTGAGCACACCAAACAATATGTACCAAATACATATATTCTAGTGCTTGGGCCGTCATCGCCTGGCTCTATTGACGCTTTTATTGCACGTTAATGTTTATTAAGGCTCCAAACTGCGACTGGCGTTGCAAAGTGTGCCGAAGGTCTTTATTTATGCCAAAGTTCATCTCCGTTGCCGGTGCGTAAAACCACCCTCGCTGCGCGTAAAGACGGCTCGGCTCGGCTCACCCAGTCCCAGCAGCTCCGCAGAGATGGCTTTGCCGATGCCGGTCCCACCGCCGGTCACGATTGCGACTTTGTGCTGGAACAAGCCCGGTCTGAACACGCTGGACGCCGCCATCGCTCTCTGCAGCCCCTGAGCGAGGCCACGCCCCCTCCCGCAAAGTGGGCGTTCCTTGTAGTCGACCTAAACACCTGAATCCTACATTTATTTAGTGTGCGGGGAGCGTTCTAAAACCTGTTTATAACTTCATAATGTTTCGAGCAACTGACATGAAAAATTAAACCCCGGTGCAGCCTTGAGCAGAAAATATTTCTTCTGGAAGATTTTAAAATTAAGCACTTAGAATTACTTTATAGTGGAGAGGTGAGGTATTTATATAGGAGAGGTGCCAGGACAACTTGGGAGCACTGCTGAGGTACCTCTGAGCAAGGTACCGAACGCCCAGAAGGTCCTGCAACGGACTGACGACTCGTCCAAGGATGTAACCTTTTAGCTCGTATGAAGCTGCGATAAGATTAATCATCCTCCCTGCGACTCCACAAGAGAAGCAGACAAGAAAAAAAAGGCTGCAGTAGTTTCCTTCAGCCTGTTGACATGATAGAAATTGAAAGCCAACTCTGGTTTTGTTATCTTCTCTAAATTGGGCAGTTTATCTGCTAAATTACCAGGATTATAAAATAGATTGTCCGTTATACATCGATATCTCGTGTTGGTCCCATCGCTGTTTTGCAAGCTTCAACAGGAAAACTCATTTTGTTAGGAAAAAGCTTAAATTCAGATAACCCTAGAGTCGCAACATTTACCGCACGGCTATCAGGAGAGTGGAATTATTGCCATGTCGAAAGTAACTTGGGAGTAAAACAGATGAACAGAGACAGTTTTCCGCTCCAGACCATTTTATTTTTGATGTGGCCACGTCCAGGTCGGATAAGTTATAGAAAAAGTCCCAAATCCACCAGTGAATGACACGGTTTACTGGTCCTTCAACTCTCTCAGCCTCCTGATCGCAGACTTGACTGTGACGGCAGACGTCGTGCTGAAAGACAAAAGACGAAGGTTTAGCTCAGTGAGATGTTGCACGTGCAGACAGACGGGCAGTGAAAGACATCGGACGACTCCACTAAGCTTAACGATGCAGACCATGAATTTCTAAGTCAGTCCTTTCATTTACAAAACTAATCTACAGTAGAATGTCAGTGGAACAAAAAAACTTTCAGTCTTCCTCTGCAGGATGAAAATAAGGGGAAACGGTGCAGCAAAGAAAGTTAAAAGTAAAAACTCTAAAAGCTGTTTAAACCTGAGGACAGCTGTCCAAACATCACTGTGCATCAGAAAGCTTCACCGTAACTACGCGAGATTGTCGCACTTGAACGGCTGCAAGAGTCCAAATGAGGCTGAAACGCAGAAGCAAAGGGGAGCACACGTACTTGTACGTCCAGGCACCTCCGGCCACGGTCTTCCTGCAGGACCCGCAGTGCCAGATGCCGACAGCCCTCCTCTTCATCTTGGTCTGCAAGGGCAAGAGTCAGTTTCACCACCACCAGTCGGTCCTCCGGCGAGCGCGCCAGAGCAGAAGCTCTTCAAGGCTCCTCACCTTGCCGCAGAAGGAGCAGGTGTACTTTGAATGCTGGGAGATTTCAATCTTCTTCACCATCTTCCTCAGCGACGCGCCATAACGCGTTCCATATTTACCAACGATCCCCACCTTCTTGGTGCGCTTGGCCTGTGAACACACACACACACACACACACACACACACACACACACACAAAGATGAATGGATTCGTATTAATATACCTTCAAGTGAACTTCAGGTTAGCAGCGAGGCTGCAGAAAACTGCTCAGTTTAAACGCTCGATACGTGTTTATAGTCATCAATGTTTACCCCTGCAGAAACGTCACACTTGTCATAACATCGGGAACATTTAATGCCAAATGAAATAAGGCAGAATGTATCAAAAGCTTCCAAGTTAGCGCCCCTGAACTAGCCAACCCACTCCAACTGGATCACTTGTAAAGTTAAAAACGCAGATTAGGGGACAACAGGACTGACTGCGTGGGCCGTGAAGACCGTCCCGTTGGTGGATTCACGCGTGTGGGGCCACATGTGGGCCTTAAAATGTGGAATGTGCAGGAGTGGAAGAGCGGCGCCGCGGCTAACGCGGCTAGCCCGCCCGGCACCGGGGACGGCAGCCATTTCCGTCCGCCGACGAAAACATCGTTTTTGCGGCGAAGAGAACCACACATCCGACCCGAGAACCACTCGGGGGGAACCATCTAGCACTCGGACAACTCTCCCGATGTGTGAGTTTTTGATTCACGGCGCCGTGAGGACGGATTGGGGTGGATTAGAGAGGGCACTCTGAACGCTCACCATGGTTTCAGTGGAGACGAAGGTCCAAAGAGGGAGCGCTCAGAGCGCATGCGCGATTTACCCCTTTCGTCTGTGGTGCATTGTGGGGTTTGGAGTTTTTACAAAATACATTATAAAATAATAAAAACAACAAAACAATGCAGTTACTTACTGTAACACATACTAAGAAGTGTCACTATTTTTTTAATCAAATAATGTTTATCGGCATCTTATTTATACAGGAAATGGCCGTAACTAAGGACGCTTTGTAGCTATGCGCAATCGCACTTAAATGGCGGACGTAAACATCCGTAATGTTGATATGCTCTTCCATTTAGCCACCAAACATGCGACTAACGCTCTGATACAGCGCATTTAGGGTGCAGATTTGTGCTGTTTGCGGGTATCGGTTTAGTCTTTTGCTATGAAGCTGACACGAAAACTGGTTCTCGCCAAAGCTAAAGCTTCCGACCTGGAAAGCGTGAAGAAACTGAATTGCTGGTAAATGCTCTAAAAATACATCCTGTTTCTGTTGACATTTTTACCCATCCAGTAATTCATGCAACTTTGCTCTGTGTTTCGTTTCTGCAGGGGATGCAACCTGACGGATGTGAGTATGGGTGTTCAAAGGTCTTTTAGAGGTTTTGCTCTTTAGTTCATGTCCAGTTGTGAATGCAGCAACATCTGTCTCATCCTCCATTCTAGATTTCCATTTTCTCCCAAATGGTCAATATAGAGGTGCTGGCACTTAGGTATGTTTTTAATAAATCTGCCGTTTCACAGTGCACACACAGCTTTTTAAGCCTGAGCCCTGAGGTGATGCTGGCTGACGCTCTCGCCTCCTCCCCAGTGCCAACAGCATCTCCTCCCTGTCCCCCCTGGCCGGGTGTGTGTCCCTGTGCGAGCTCTACCTGAGGAAGAACACCATCCCCTCCCTCTCCGAGCTGTGCCACCTGCGTCCCCTGACCCGCCTCAGGGTGCTGTGTTTGGCCGAGAACCCCTGCTGTGGACCCGACCCCGGCGGGTATCGCCTGTCGGTGCTGCGCTGCCTGCCTCGACTGCAGAAGCTCGACAACCAGGGTGAGAGAGGAGAATTAAACTCAGCCCAGCGTTTGTTGGACTGGTCTGAATTGTAGGCACCTGGGTTTTTCCTCTTTAGTCGTGACAGAGGAAGAGCTTGCCATGGCGATGGAGGAAGGTGAGGTGGTCACGACCCCACCAGACAGCCTCAAAAATCGGCTTCCATCCAACGGATTACCCGACGCAGACACGGAACACGACCCCCAGTACTACAATATGAAGGAGACCAAGTAAGCCCTGAAAACAAGCGGAACACGTATAGGCTGGAAAACACGTCGTGAACCGACGTATGCTCAGTTTTACGCTTCTGTCGTTTTTCCAGCAAAATCAGGGAAGAGTTGGGAATGAAGCCTCTCCAAAGAGAGAAGTTCTCGTCTCTTTCTTCTCCGTCAACCCGAGAGACCAAACCCTCACTGAGAAAGGTAACTTATCTCTTAAACACGATCCTCTAACACTCACAAGTAATGAAAGTTGTGATAAAAAGTTTCCATTTTTTTACAACTTCTCTCCCATTTTCTGTGCTTAATAGGAACAATGTCTAGTGTCTATGTTTACTCCATTTGGACTTTGGGCACTTTTGGGCATCATAAACTTAATTACAATTATTTGATGTCACATATTTCCAGACACACTCTCTTGATGCAGTTCTCCTGCTGCTGAGGGATTTAGATGAAGAGGAGCTTCGAGTTGTGCACACGGCCACTCAGAACCGACTCCAGACTTTCACCGTGGACTCAGAAACGTTTAACGACTCCCTGCAGACAGAGAAATCGGTTGATATCCAACAATGAAACGCTCCTCCAAAGCCAAATGTCCGGATGATTTGTGGACTGTAGTCTGTTAACCTTTGCATTGGAGTTGGATTTTGGCGCTTGTTGCTGGTCTCAGGGGCCCAGATGTGAGCAATGATGTACAACTCATCTGATCTGGACCTGAACTCAGTGACCCATCGACATGGTGGTGTCCTGCCAAGTACGAGGTTGCCACGCTTTAACACATATCTTACATTTGCCTTCGACAATAATTCACATTACAATTATGCTTTGTAGAAGAGTGCAAAAAAAAAAGTAGTCAGATCGCGAATATTCTACTATGTAACGGCTAGTGGCTCCCCCTGCTGGTCGTGAAATGCATGTGTAAGGCACCTAACCTCGCCTCTCATCATTGATTCCAGTTTTACGCATTATTTATGATTTACTCGTCACCTTCTAATCAAGAGCTGCATGACATGTGATAGTCATTATGCAAACCCCCCTATCTTTCATACCCACATGCCTCACTGCCTTGTAAGAACAAGAAAAATATGTTTTGCTAAATTTAAATGTATTTCTGTAAGTAAACAGCTGACATGATATTGCAATACAAGTGGTTGAGTTTTTTTTTTTTTACAGATATACTGTGAATGCATTACGTGTATGGCAAATCTGTATTTCACCAAAGCTTGCCTCATTTACCACATTTGTTGGTAAAATCAGCGATGCATAATTTAATGTTTTCAGTTCAGTAAATCTTCCCCTCGGCTTCTTCTTGAACTGTCAGTTGCCGTCCTCATTCTCCAGGAAATCCATCAACGTGCTTGCATCTACAGCCACCAGCAAGCATTCCACCCCATCAGCGCCCTGAGGGGTTAGAGCAGGTACTTGTGAGGGGCCGTGCCACGGGACAGCCGGGGTACCAAACAGGAGCTGGACGCACCTTGCGTGTGCGGATCAGCTTGTGGTCTCTGAACTCGGTCAGCTGAGTCCTCAGGGTGAGGTCCGAATTCACCAAGAAAGCCTCCCGGCAGCGCTGGTAGAAGTCTTGGAACGACAACCCTGTGCACAGTCATCGATTAGCGCCCTCTTATTTGTAAAATGCCCATAAATCCATAAGGGATGTTTCTACATTTAAAATGACCAAGCCAACATATTCACTCCAAAAGCCACACAAATACAGCCTCCTGGAAGGTTTGCTTAAAACAAACACATTTTAAAATGCATTCACGCCTACCTGCGTACGAAGGATTGTCCTTGTTCTCCAGCTGAAATTTCACCAACAGTTTGAAAATTCCTCTGCAGAAAGAGCGAACGGAGGGCCGTGAGGGACACCAGCAGCGGTGCAGCTGATGTGTTGGCACAAACAAGCTGATTCATTCACATAAAAGTACACTAAAGTACACTAAAGTCCCCGCTGGGCGTGGGTGCCGTACCGTGCGTTAGGCGTTAAGCTGCGCAGCACGTGCGTGAGCGAGGACAGAGCCAGAGCGCCCGTCTGCTGCACCAGGAGCGAGTTCTCATACGACGTCTCCTCGTCGTAGTGCTGGAACGTCACGCACTCCCACCACAGCCAGTTGAACTGGCTCTGCTGAAACTGGTCCCACACTGGTGGATGCGCAGGAAAGACTCAACTTAAATGAATGTTAATCGTTTAATTATTATTAAGAAAAAGAGAAACTAACCCAGTGGAGCATTTATGTGGTCTATAGAAGCCACCAAGTGCAGGTTGGGCAGCGCCGCCAGCTGCCCCAGTGCACTCTGGGTCTTCTCTCCTCGCAGCATCAGTCCATCGATGTTGTGGATCAGCAGGTAAACACGAAGGTCTGGACCTGTCAGGGCGCGCCTACTTTAAGAACACCATTGAACTAGACGGAGGCAGAATTTTGACCACACTTACTGTCTCTAAGGGTCTGGGCGATGTACTGGATCTGGTCCGAGGGCGTCCGGAAACTTCCCTGGTGTTCTAGAACCTCACACGTCAGAGCGTTTAGGATCTGAAGCAGAAGCGAGTTGATAAAAACATCCTTTATTTAAAACAAAAACCTCACAGTAACTTCTGCATACTCACCGACTTAAGAGTGATGGATGGGAAGAACCCGTTGATGACCAGGTGGATCTCCTGGGACAGGTGAGACAGGCGGAAGTCCTCCAGCAGTTTCTTCTTGCTGCCCAAACCGTAGACCAGCACACTGAAGCCCAGCCTGCACCGCGGAGGAGACACTCGGGGTTTAATCCAATATGACATCGTTAAAGCGCTCAATTGGGGCAAAGAAAGCACTCACTGCAGCTGCAGCATCCATTTGCTAAAGTGCCTCTGGTGCTTTTTGTGGAGCTGCTGGATCTCCTCAGCGTAGCACGAAGGCTTTCCCTCCAGGAGCTTGACCAACGTCTCCTGCAAACGCGAGAGGGAGACGCGCTCAAGCCACAGCTTCTCACTCCCGCAGGGCGCCGACCGCTATGCACCGACCCTGTCCAGCTTCGGGGTGTGTAGCCGCTCCAGCGTGCGGTCAGACGTCAACACCTTTGAGCTGCCGTGGGCTTCGAAGTACTCCTCCACCAAACTGGGCTGACTGGGGGCTCCACCCGCACTCCTGCTCTTTTTGGCCGGCGTTTTGTAGAGAGCTGCGGACGAGCCCTTAGCGGGCGTCCTCGGAGTCTTTAAACTCTCCGTGTCCTCCTTCTTTACCTTCTGCTCCTCTTCCCCTTCCTCTTCGTCCACGTCCTCTCCGGAGTCGGAGGGCGACAGCTCGCTGTCGCTGTCCGACCGGAGGCTCGGAGCTGCGCAGGGCAAAAGGGTTTAGGTCACATGACCAGCCCAGTAGGGTAGATCTTACTTCAGGAACACGGGCAGAGTCCTGAGGAACCGGGGTGAACTCACCGGTCATCCTCTTCCTCAGCCTGTGGGGCGTCGTAGAAACAAACTGGGCTTTTTTCCTCTGTCACGCAGGGAGCACAGGCAACGGTCAGAGCTGGTGAAGCCCGGTAAAACGGTCGGACAAGACGTTCTCACACTCACTCTCTGTGGCGTCCTGCTTTCGCTGCCCTGGTCTGGACGACGGGACACCCAGTGAGACACAGCTCGATGCAAACCGGAGCAAAAGCGACAAACGCGGCGAACTCACCGCGGCCCGCTCGCGTGGGAGTGGACGGCTCAGCGTCGGGGGGGGCCGTGCTGAAGGTCACCGTTTTCCCAGGGGTCCGAGCCAACTCGCTCGCTACGAACGAAAGACGCAAAGCGGAGTCACGGGCAAAGGAAGACAGGTGTTGGTTCAAACCAACGCGTGTCCGGGCGGCTCCCACCTGTCTGAGCCATGCTGTGGCCGCGCTTGACTTTCTGGAAGGTGAAGATGGACGACCCAGCCACCCTGGACATCCCGTCGTCATCTTCTGCAAGGACAAGTCATGTGACAGTGACCGACTCCACCACCACACCGACTTTTTGTATTCTTGTGTGTGTTTCTGTGCTCTGTGCCGCTCCTCTCCCCTCTCCCTCTCCTCCCCTCTACCCCGCCTTCTCCTTCTCCTCTCCTCCTCTCTCTCTACCCATCTGTCCATCATCAGGAGGGTCCCCCTACATGGGCCTGGTCCTGCTCAAGGTTTCTTCCTGTTAAAGGGGAGTTTTTCCTTGCCACTGTTGCTTGTCTGGGGTTAGGTCCTGGGGTTCTGGAAAGGCCTTGAAACTATTTCTGATTGTACAAGACGCTGTATAAATAAAGATTGATTGATTGAGGTGGCAGTGAGAGAGGGCTCCCTCACCTTCCATGGCGTCTGCCCCCAGAGCTCGGATGTAATGTCGCTCCCCCAGGAGCCCGTTTTCATCCCCGTCCTGCTCCTCGTCCTGTTCCCTGGCTCTGGCTCGTCGTCCGGCCGGGACCTTCATCCTCACCATCTTCTGAACAGCCCCGCCGTTGCTCTGCACATCTGTGTTGTTGACACACGGGGACAGCTGAAGGACGAGGGTCCGGGTCCGGGTCCGGGCCGGCCCTCGGCCCCGTCGTCCCTACCCTCGCGTCTGTCCACGATGTGCTCCAGAGCATCTCCGTCGCCGATGAACTTCACCTCCAACACGTCCATGGCTGCAGGGACAGAGCACAGAGGGGCATCGGCTCCATTTGACAAACAACGCGAAAACCACTCGACCCTCGATGTAATCTTTATTTTTCTTTAACGGGCGTGATTAAAGCCTCCGGTGATGGCGAAAAAAAAAAAAAACAATATGCAACGTCTGCACGGGGGTTAAAAAATATATCTGAGTATAAACCAACATGAACTTACCTGTGGGAGTCAAAGGAAAACAAACTTTGTAATAATCTAAAAGTGACTGTACGGCCTGACAACTTCCCGCGCCATCCTCCCGAATTTTTAAACCACGTGACAGGTGAAAGGTAACGTCACAGCCAATAGGAGCGCTGGAACTACATTTCCCGTAATGCACTTCGCCCCTAAAGGAGACGTAACCTACAGTTTTATGGATGCCGATTCCACCCATATTAAATCAAATTATACATTATATTTGAAGCTGTATGTGGCGAATAACTAGAAAAACTTTCTGTGGAGATGTGTCAAATTAGTGGTCTTAAATGAAGTGCAACATAAGTGTGGAATTTAAATAATCTACAACAAAAATGCAATCAAAAAGGAATATGAATATGAATTCAAAATAAAATTACAATTATACAATTATTCACGTTCATTTAGATGCTCGTCATATTCTTATTTGACCCGATTTTGCCTGTGTAAAGTAACCGGTCAAGTTTGCCGATTATTTTGTCAAGGATACTGTTCTTGAAAAAAATAAAATAAAAATCCAGAAGCTGAATTTTCAAAATTCAATTTTATTCACTCAGTTTACAATAGAGCCATCAGTCATTCGGATTAGAATGAAAAACACTACGTAGAGCACTGAGCAGTGATTATCTGGTCGGATACTATGGAAATAATTATCAAGTTGAATTAAAAAAAAGGGCAAAGGATTAGTAGAGCTGTTCACCACCCTCGTGTTGGGAGCCACTTCCCCACTAGATGACCATCAGAGTACACGTGGTACACGGAATGCATCGCTGCAGTTGCACAGGACTGAAAAACACCAAAAACAAAGGTCAAAAGGTCAGCGGGAGAATCAAGACCTGGTCTGAGTCCTCAAAAAGCAAGAATACTGACGTGGTAGGGGATCAGAGTGAGCATCATGCCCAGTGGGTATTTACTGTAGTCCAAAGGTCCTGAGATGGGCTCCACTCTACCATGCTCCTGAGTCATGGACACCAACCTGGAGGGAAATAACCTCCATGAGAGCCTCACCACACACAGTTTCATTTTTGAGAACAAAGCAGGAGTAGACGACAATACTTGAGCTCTGGATGTCCTTCGACGACAGCATATCCAGTGGGAAGCTTCCCGGCTCCGTCTAGACTGAGTGCAGACCATCCACAGTCGACCAGGAGCTGATTCCTGTGAGGACAGTGACCTATGACCCTCGTCAAGACCTTCACAGCAACATCCTCCAGGCTGCATGAGCCAATAATGGACTGCTGCACGTCTAAAACACAGCAACAAACCCACGTTCTCTTTAAAAAAAAAAAAAACGGCCGTCAACAAGATAAAAGTATGTTTCTGTGTACCCACCGTAGAAGACGTAGTTCCCCGGGTGCACCTCACTGAGCTGGGCCATGTCCTCCACAGGGTGGCTACAGGAAGGGGTGGAGCCTATGCTGGACTTACAGGTGACCCCAGCATCCTTCAATCTGAAGGGATACAGTAGTATTTTAGTACGCTAAGGGCTGATGTTGCCCTTACATGTCAGGAAGAGGATTTACAAATCCACAAAACACATTCATCTAGATTAGATTATTATATTATTATTATAGATAATTAGATTAGAGGGTTTGTATCACAGTGGATGTCTCTATTTTGCATTAACTATGTTACTTTTCCATGAACTGCAGGGTCAAGTCGGTGGTTTCCTGGGCAACCGCCTGTATCTGCTCCACGCCTCTGCAATTGTAGGTATTGCCGCAGTGAGCGTACACGCCCGTGAGCTCCACGCCGTCCGCGCGGGCGATGGCCAGCGCGAGTTTGAGCGCGCCGGGGTCTGAATGCAGGACTCCGGCTACGGCAGAGCAAGCGCAGGGTCAGCCAGCGCACATGGGGGGGGGGCGTGCCCTTCCCCTTCCTCTACCTCTCCCGTTGCCACAATCGAGCTTCATCCAGACGCGCCACCGCCGCCCGTCCTTCAGCGGCCTCTTCTTGAGCTGCTCCAGAGCGTCTGGGTGATCCAGCAAAACCTGGAAGAGATCGAGTCGCTCCGACAGAGCTGCACAGAGCTCCACCTGCAGGGAGGATCAGGAACCACCGCGACATTCAACAGTTGATATTTGGATCCGCAAGCGAAAGCTCGGGTTTAGTCTAAACTCGTCGTCTCTTCGGCGTCGTGCGAGTCAGACCTTATCAAAGGGAAGACAGTAAGCGTAGAGGATGTCATCAAAGCCGTGGTCGGCGTAGAAACGGGCTTCGGCAAGCGTGGAAACCACGATGCACCTCCGGGTTCCACCTGTCATGATGTCGGCGCACTCCCTAGAAACAATCGCACAGATCCATCACATGAGTTGTATTTATGCACCCATGCATTCCTCTGTGTGTGTGTGTGTGTGTGTGTGTGTTCATACAGGGTTTTGTGGGTTTTCATGTGAGGCCGGAGTTGGACACCCAGCTTCTGGTGTCGCTCAGCCATCCTGTGCACATTTCTCTTCACTTTGTCCAGGTCCACCACCAGAGCAGGGGTGTACAGGGAGGACAGGGCCTCGTCCTTCATACTGACAGAACTGGAACGCACCAGAAACTCCTCATTCAATTAAAGTGTTACGCACGACTGGTTTTCTAATCTAAACCGGCATTGTCTTTTTCCTGCGCAGTCTCAGCCTTACTACAATCAAGTAAACAGTATAACAGTAAAAATATAATTGCATTTGCTGCAGACAGCAGGCACAAATTAAGGCGTCATCCCACCTCGTAATGGACAAACGTTTATATTTTTAAAGTTTAAAGAGGGCGCCCTCCAGCGCCGACTGCATGCAAGTGACTACAGATAAGACGAAACGTGCAAATCGTCGTTTTGTTGCATAAGAAAGAAGTAACCTCAACTCCGTCGATCATATCTTCTAAGATTTTGCATGTGTGCATTAAAGCGTAGCAGTTTCTAGACATCAGAATACAATTAATAACTCGGGAATGGACCGCCTTCGACCTTCGACCTTTGCTTAAGTGCCGCTGCATAACGGACGGGTTTTTAGGACAAAACTAACAGCGTTGACACTTACTTGAAAAGCTCCAGAAGATCACACTCGTTCCTCGCTGCAGACAGAGTTGCATACGCGCACAAGGCTGCGGGACGCTCCCGCCGGCTGCGCTGGGTGATAAAACGAACGAACCCCGGACCAAAGGTCGGACCAGGACACCTTCAGGGACGCTCCTAAAACACCTAATAGTTCATTCTTTCTTCCTTTATAAGATGAAAAGATTGACTTGTCATCATAGAAAAGGATGATTTATTATATGTTGTCGACTTCTTTTTCTTTATTTTTTTGGATTGAATGATATTTTATTAAAAAACCAAAACACTGGTGAGAGGCTCGGTAATTTGAGGACAAAAGCTCCACAGGGATCAGAAACATGGGGCCACACTGAAAACAGAAGAGACAATATTTGGGACTCCACACTTGGGCTTTATTTGAACTGTATGTTTACAAATTAGCATCTTTTATGTTTTTGCCAACTTTTTGTGTGAATAACTACCATATGCGCTTCTTTGGTGAGAGCATCGTGCGGGCTTTTCTTATGTATTCCGGCCCAGAAAATAGGCATCAGCATGTTTTATCCCCTGAAGATTCTACAGTAATTAAAGAACAACATAATGTAAAAATGAACATATTTTCATTGTCGTCGTTGTAGCACCTTTAATGTGAATACTGACTTAGTGAAAAACAGAGAAAAAGAGAGACAGAGTCAACTCCTGCCATTAGAAAATCCATACAAAAAAAAAAAAGAAACAAAGCCTACAACTTGTGTTCTACACATTCAATAATCACACACCTCTGCTTTGGGATATTTACGTCTTTGGTTTTAAGTGCTGACCACAGATTTGGAGTAGAACAACCGTTGTAATAATCACACTGCATGCCTACATTTTTTGTGTATGCGTGTCCGCTGGTCGAGCGGGATTTGTAAATTAATCTTTGCCGCCTCAGTGCCTTATATCCAGTAATGATAGTGACCACAGGGGTTTGGTGGTACCTCTGTTGGCGTATGCAGCCCAGCCCCACTTCAAAGTGTGTAAGAGGTTTGCCAGTCCAGTTCGAGGATGTTATTTTTACCCTATTGTGTTCGGGACAGGTTGCCATACTAACAAGAACAAAGGCTTAGCTGTTGCAACATAAGGTAATTTAGATTAACCTAATGCAAATAAGCGATGTGTTTCACTCCTAAACCTTGGCACAGCACGGTGGACAGGCAGGCCTAATACACACTTGAGCACGATGCCTGGTTGGTTTACATGTTTGCGTTGAAGGAGCTGACCCTTCGTTCACTCTGTGTTCTGTAATTCTTTGGTGTGTAGAGTTTCCCACTAGCATATCCAGCGGATAAAGCGCTCAAAGAATGAGGATTTGTTCAGCATGTTGTAGTTGTCTGCCCTGAAGATGGCTGTTGAGTCCCCAAGGGCCACCTTCTGCAGAACCTCTTCGTCTGTGTCTTTTCCTATGGCGATCACCGTGGGAACGCCCTCTGCTCGCCGCATGGCGGTCACCCCCTCATCCAGCTGCTCCCTGGACGTGATCCCATCGGTGATGAAGACAAAGGCCAACTCGGCATGCCGGCGGGCCAGTCGGTCTCCCAGCTAGAAACACAGCGTTGAAAACAGTGAAACAACGTCCTTTTCTTGGCAGGACTCGTGTAACGGTATTTCTTTGAAGATGTCCCTCTCCGTACCTTTGGAACCACGATGTTGTTGATGGCGTGGATGATGGCGCTGCCCAGAGCGGAAGAGGAATCCATGTAGTTGACGTTGGCGAGCGAGTCGCTGATCACGGTGAAGTTATACGTGAGCGGGAACTCCACCCGCTGTTCCGTGGGGCTGCCGTACTGCAGCAGGGCAACGCGGGCGTCCCTCTCGTCAGAGTTGCTGCTGGCCAGGTTGAGGCGGCGGGCCACGTTCTCGATGAACTCTTTGGCCCGGCGGTGGTTCTCCAGCCCCATCCTCTCAGAGCCGTCCAGCATGAAGATCACGTCGACTGGCCGGCGAACGCAACTGGCCACAGCCGGCTCTGGAAGAGACGCACAAAATCAAACAGCGTCGGGTTCAGACGAGGTCAAAGCAACCAAAAACACTCGCATATACCAAGTGCTCGGATAAAAACAGCATTTTAAGATCAGAAGTAGCACCAGCAAGAAACCACCTCTTTAAGATTGCTCTGTTGTTTTATTGCTTTGAGACGACAATGTAAAAACATGGATACATTTTCTTTTCACAGCAGCATGTTAGCCGATATATATATTACTCCTTCAAGGGGTCAAAGCAGCTCTTTAGTCATTATCCCTTTGACATTCTTCCTTTAAGCCAAGCCACATGCAAAAAAGACATGCAACAGTCAATGGCATAACATGAAGTGGTTCCTTCACTGTTGATGCCAAGTCAGTAAACCAAAACGCCAACTTCTGACTCAGATGCAGCTCACTGTGGCACGTATAAAACCAGATATTTTCCACATGTCACGGCTCCTTCACCAGCATGAATGATTCACAGCGCACAATAAAGGCCGTAACCGTGGAAATGTGCAAAACAGCAAGAGAAAATGCCACCGCAGTTTTTAGGGAGCTAGTGATTCACAGTGGAAAGCAGGATTCCTCTGAGAGCCACTACACACTCGCACATGCTCGTGACTCTGACAGAGGACGACCGCCACCTTCCCTGGAAAGGAAAAAATGTTTCTCCACCGAGGTGGAAGAAATGATATGTGTCAAATCAATATAATACTCTCTTTTGAGGAACTCCTGGTGAAAGGAGAGGCAGCGCCCTGAGTCCGTCCGAATTTAAACGTCAGTCAGTCACACATTGTCACACGTTTACGAGTGTGAGCTCAAATATTTGCACACGAACAGCTTCATATCATGCAATTCTTTTGCATCAGCCCAGGTGCATCAATGCCCCCAAATCTGACAAAACTGATTCTAATTCCAGCATTAAGCTTTGTAACTATTGCCATCCATAATGGCGAGGTAGCACGTTAGCGCAATAGCACTAGCAGAGTTCCAAGGCTTTTTCTGGGTCTCCCATAATGTCTCCGTAGACATATTTGAAAGAGTCGATGAATAGCTCGGTCCACTGCTGCCTGTCCGTTCCTTGGGCGAATTTGGCTCTCTGGGCTGTGTACGCCATGGTCGCAATGCCAACCCCATACTGCTGCTCGATCAGCCCATTCAGCAGGGTGGCCACACCCTCCATTGAGGTGGGGACCAGTGAGCGACTGCCTTCTTCGGCCAGAGGCCTCCATGGGAGAGAGGCTTGCCCTGCAGGGACACCCCCTAAAAGAAGTGGGCGGGATAACATTGTGGGCGTGGTCCCACAGAGTTTGTGCATCAGCACGGTCAAAAAAAAAAAAAAAAACGTTGCCGAGGTACAGGAAGGTTCATTAACTTTCGCTGTTGTGTGCTACAGGATCTTATTACATTATACATTCCAACACAAGCCATTACTTGCTTTATTGGACACAGATTCGGGCATCGATATGTTGTTCAACTAGAGGATGAATCTGCTCTAGTCACACTGAAAAGAAAGGAAACTAGCCTGTGTGTTCTTAAAGATGGTGCAAATCTATTATGCACTTCCACTGAATATTAGTGCATTTATCCCTGTTAAAGGCTGAAAGAGTGTATCGAGTCTCGTATGTTAATATTTTACCTGATTTACAAGGGAGATCGGGACATACGATGACAGGATCTAAAAACCACCAAAAAGACAAAAGGTTAGAGAGAGATGACAAAGGTGTTTTTTAGCTTCCGTTTACAGGTCTGAATGATGAGTGTACCTGGGCAGAGGACAGTTTCTATCTTGTCAATGAACTCCTCGGCCACCAGGTCTGCAAAGCGCCTCATGCCCAGCACCTTGCCGTCCCTCTGGCAGGCGATGCTCTTCAGAATCTCGTTCTCCTCAATCTGGGAGAACATGTCTCCGATGCCGATGGCGTTCACATCAACGTTGGCGTCACTGCTCACACAGACCCAAGCAAAGAGCCAAAATCGTTTGTTTCTGTCCTCCTGCACAAACTACTAATTCTGTGTTTGCTAACGACATTCCAGCATCAGGAACCTGCACAGGTAGGTGAGCAGAGAATCATCATCTCTGGGGTCAAAGCGTCCGTCAGTAATGACCACCACAGTGACGTTGGCTTTGGCTCTGCGGCTGTCCCGGATCAGGTGGTCATAGGCGTACTTCAGGGCGGATGGAGTCCACGTTCCACCAGCGATCCATTCCATTTGCTTCACCGCTTCCTAAATAAATAAGAAGTCAGCAATTTCACGATGTTCCACTGTACGTACCAAAAAGGACGCATTAAACATATACTTTAAATCTATGAGCGTTTTGAGTGTGAGACCTTGAATGAAGTCATTGAATCAATCTTGGGATCGTCGGGACGGATGGCCTGGAAGGTTCCACTGTGACTGTACTGAACCACGCCCACTCTTGTGCCTGGGAAGATAATTCATGGATGCAAATCATCCTTTTCTCCACCTTATAAATACATTTTATTTAGAAAACAAACTTAAAAGACACACATGTGTGTAAGAACAAATGCATCTTCCAGCCTTGACTTAAGGAGGACTAAAGATATCCCGTAATTACCCCCTGGTGGCTGGTTGTTGCACAATTCCAATATATACACAGTGATATACAGTACATCTACCTGTTTCTGACTTGGGGTCTTTGGCGAGGGATCCCAATCTGTTGATGGTATTGATGACAAAATTCTTCTCCAGGGTGAAGTTAGTCAGACCCACTGACTCCGAGCTGTCGATCACAAACACGATGTCCAGAGCGCCACAGCGTTTCTCACAGTCTGCAAGACAAAGCAGACTCTTCAGAACCTGAAAGAGTCAATATTCAGTACCAGGCGGAGACTGGACTCACCACAGCAGCCACAGGTTTCCCTGATGTAGTTCATAACATCACATTCCTGTTGGAAGATATATTGACATTAACATTGACATCATCGGAGTGTTTCCTTTGATATAGCAGCAAGATAAAACTGCCTCATGTTCTCACAGTCAGGCCAGGATCTCCCGCAGGTCCAGGATCTCCCTGTGGAAGAAGAGATCACATTATTACCTCCTATTTTCCTCTCCAGACCAAGTGTGAAAGCTTTTCTAGTTATTCTAGTGCACTTACCTCACGTCCACCTTCTCCTCTTGGCCCTCTTTGGCCAGGTTCACCCCGATGTCCTGGCTCACCCTGGCACAAAAAAAACAAACATGATAAAGTACATGGAGATACCTTATCAGCAAAATGCATGTGCGATCAGGAGGTACGTACTGGCTCCCCAGGAGTTCCTTTCTCGCCAGGCTCACCCTTTTGACCACAGTCTCCTCTGCTGCCACGAGGCCCGTGGTTGCCCTTCTCTCCTCTCTCACCCTGTACATCAGATTATCAGCTGTGTCAGTGCAGAGGTACAGTCAGGAGACACAAGGAGAAGGGCCATGTCTTACCGTAGGTCCTCTTGATCCAGGGTAGTTGAAGCCAGGTCTTCCTTCATCTCCCTAAACAGTGTGTGATGAGTGGAAATAGTCAAAATACTGGAGCTAAAAAAACCAAAACAATCCTGGTGTACACAAAAATACACACCTTTGGTCCAGGAGGTCCAGGTTCTCCTCTTGGTCCAACATCGCCAGAATCCCCTCGGGTGCCCTGTAACAATTTTTTATATAAACTACGTCACATGGGGGGTCTTTGAGGGTTTTTTCTTTGCTGTCTAACTGTGAATTTAAACCCACATTTCTTCCAGCATCTCCTGGAGCCCCAGGTGATCCTCTGGGCCCTGGAAGACCGTTGTCTCCCTGTTTAGAGGGGGGAAACAGATTAAAAAAGTTATATCTCAGGGGGAAGGTTAAAGCCTGAGAGTGTTAGAATAAAGCTCACCTTTGCTCCTTTGTTTCCAGATTCTCCTGGAAGACCTCTCAAGCCCTCTGGACCCATTTCACCCTGAAAGAACATAATTCATATTTTACCATTCCAATCAGATAAATAGATAAATAACTCTTAACATTTATTGTTAGTTGTAAATTAGTCACTCAATGTATGACATGTAGAGTGTGGGTATGTAGGCTTCAGGGATGTTTTAGTAATGATCAGGATCCAGAATCTGGCTGACTCTCACAAACGGCCAGATTAAGATTGAAGAGTGGCTTGGGTACGACTCAATGATGATCTGAGTAATTTTTGATGTCGATCCAGAGTTTTTGGCTCTGGATCCATTTTCATATTCGTTACCAAAATAAATCAGCAATTGTGCAAAGATTTCACAAAATGTGGTGGAAACATCCAATGAAGGAACACAAGTGCAGACAGATATGTTTTTAAGCAATGTAACACCATGTGCACTGAGCACATAAATGACATTAATTCATACCTTTTCTCCTCTAGTTCCGTCTGGTCCCTGAGCACCTTTCGGCCCATAGTCTCCTCTTCTCCCCTATAACACAACAACAACTAGAATAACAAGAACAAACACTGAGGGAAACACTGAGACAAACATGGCTGTGGGTGAATCTTACAATCTCTCCGTCAGCTCCTGGATTTCCGGGGACTCCCTATGAGAGCAGAAAACAGGTGAGCTGCAAGGTACATAAAAAGAAGGTGCTTTGTTGCAGTAAGGAGACTTACAGCATTTCCTTTTTCTCCAGGATACCCGGGCGATCCAGGACTTCCCACCTCTCCCTGTGAAATAGGAAATTAGGTTCTTTATTCTACACACATCTACTTAGTTAAATATTCATTGCTGGATGTCTGTCTAAGTGTTCCAGTTTACCTTTGGTCCACTGTCTCCAGGTTCGCCAGGGGGACCAGATCTTCCAGGACGTCCAGCATCACCCTTAAGATGGAGACAACCAGACAGTCAGAGTCTACTGCTGGAGAGGTGGCTGATGGATTTAGTTTAGGTGAGGCCATATACCTTCTCTCCGTCAGCTCCAGGAGGACCTAATTCCCCAACATCTCCGGGGTGACCATCAGGACCCTAGAAAGAATCACGCACACTTGGCAAAAAGTGCTAGACAACACGGTGTGGATATCCAGTTTGGGATAAAAATCGTACTCTGTCGCCTGGGTCTCCTTTGCAGCCAGGAGCTCCGATCCGACCGATTTTACCCTGGAAGAAGAGGTTCAGAAGTTAGGTCAGACTTTAAAAAAATGTCAATTCTTGACATTTTCACTATGACTGTCCAACAACCCACCTTCTGTCCATCTGTTCCATTGCGTCCTGGGATACCACCAGCACCCTGACAATGACGTGAGGAGACAATTAGATCAAAAAGACAAAAATGTAAAGATTTGGCCAAACAATGTTGACTGTTACAGAAGACTTACCTTTTTCCCCTGGGATCCCATCTCTCCCTGCAGGCAGAAAGAACAGTCGTGTTATTGTTCACAGTTCATCTGCAGTACGTCCTTCATTTCCCATTTCAGCGGTGGACTTAGGCTGAAGAGCTATTATTGGTGTAATAACTCACCTTGTCTCCTTTTAAACCTGGTTCTCCCTATGGATGAAAGATAAAAAGACAATTCTTAGTGCAATATCAGGTCACACAAATATTCACACCTGTTGCCTGTCTTACTTTGGTACCAGGCTGACCAATGGGACCCTCAATACCAGGGTCTCCTGGACGACCTCTTTCTCCTTTAGGACCTGGTTCACCGCTGTCTCCTTTAGCACCCTGTTGTTGATGAGGTAAAATAATACATCAGTGTGGATGGAAGTGTAAGATGTGTATTCTTCACATCTGTGTGTTTGGGCAAAGCTCACTTTTTGTCCTCTGTGGCCTTTTGGGCCGGATGGTCCTGGTGTCTCCAGACAGGACACACTGTTACACTGTCAAACAGGAAGACAGGCAGTGAGTGGTGATAACGAGGCTTTAATCACTTACGTTACACCCATCGTCCTTCTTACCTCTACGTACGACAAATGTTTCTGTGAAGACAAAGAGAGATTGTAAGAGGCGTGGCTCGCGTTTCCCATTCCTGTCCGTGAGTCTGTTTGTGTTTGTGTGCTACCATCGTCTTGATGATGCGGTCTATGGTCTCGGTGTGTATGATGGGTCTGCCCTGGCTCAGGTCCACTGCCATGAAGTCCCTCCTGAAGACCATCCCCGGAGAGTTGGCAATCTCCCTCATTCCGGTCTCATCGATGTTCTTGGATGCCGCCACGGCAAATATCCGGATGCCCTCGTCGCGCGCCCTCTCTGCGGACACTTTGATGCCGCCGCACGGGCTTCCAGTCACGTGGCCGTCTGTGATGACCACAGCGAAGCGGAGGGCCCTGGGGTAAGAGGGTGAGCGCAACATTTCCTGGGTCATGTTCGTGAGGGCGCAGTCGATGTAGGTGCCCTTGCCCAGGTACTGGATTCCATTGACACCCTGTAAACACAAAAGAAAATAGGAAAAGGCTGTGAGAATGAGAATGCACCACAGAGAGCCTCAGCAAGGCACAAGTTTACACCTCTGGACACATTAAACCACCATTCCCAGTTTCTGAGCTGAGCTTATTAGAGGCCAAAAGTTGTCAAACACCAGAGTCAAATACCAGAGATAAGCATCTGAGAATCAACAAAGTTAAACTCACATTAATGAAATCAGCCTTGGGTCCAATACGACTAAACACTCTTTGCTCTTGGGAGAAGTGCAGTCCGCCAATGTTCCAGCTGATCCGCACAGCACCTCTGTACTCCGCGTCGCTCAAACGCATCACAAACAATTTGGTGAATTCCTGCAGATACAATAAACAGAGCCGGCTTGACTTTGGTTGACAGATGCGCGAATGATCGCACAGTATTTCCTGTTGCGGTTTGGAAGGCAAGAAATGCTGAATAAACAAGGAACCTTGATGCTCTCCACCAGGGACCCTGGGGGTGGCTCCTGCAGGGCGATGGTCTCAGAAGTGTCGATAGTGAAGTACACGTCTATGGGACAGTCATTCTTCCCTGCAGGGTGGACACACGCAAGTTACACCTTAAAACTTTGACTTGGAATCATGACTGGTGCGTTTTGTGGCCGTACAGCCACAATATTCTGGTGACACTCACGGGCACACTCTGTCTGGCTGTGAGCCAGGCCTCCAAAAAGAAGACAGAACACAAAAACCTCCAACTGCAGCATCTTCGTCTCTCCCTCTCTAAAGCAAAATCAAACAGAAATAACGCATCAAACAAGCCGTTTCTCTGCTGCGAATTGAAAAGTAAATGTCATAGTGGAGATAAAGAAGCACTTAAAAATAAAAATAATAAAAATAAAGATGGATGACTTTATTCCCCAGACGGGAATTGTAGGATTTTAGTGATGATTCTACACTTCAGTAGCACCAATATTAAAAACACTAGCAATAATCATAATAACTACTAATACTGATATTAGTATTTATAATATTACAGCATTGTTTGTAATACGTGCATACATTAATCTAAATATATATGTTCTATATCTTAAATAAATCAGTGGCACTATCTTATAGGACTTTCCTTTCATTTCAGACAATATAACTGATAACAATATTGATCACTGATTGGTTTGAAATTCAAGAAACAGCTCAACATTAGCTGTGTTGCTGGTGCAACAAAATGGCTGCCATGGACTTCTGTAATAAATCAGCCAGGTTGAAAAGAGGTGGGCATTGATGAGGGGAAGCAAAAGCTGAAATATTCAACTGAACAGAAAAGAAGAGATTTAATTTAACTTGTGGAAATTAGGTCACGGCCGATCAAATCCCTGTAAAACATATCATATGACATCATATCTAACAAAGTACTTGTGTAGTCATGGCTGCAATTACAAAATATACAAAAAACAAATGTGCACTGTCTCAAAAAACACAGTTTACAGATTACATCTGAAGGGCCCATCTGATACTTCTGATGCCCTGCCCCTCAGCAAATCTGGGGCCTGTCGTGTCTGGGTTTGCACGTTAGGGGGCACAGGTACCTCCTCCCACAGACGTGAGGGACAGAGTCGAGCCTGAGCAGGACAACAGCCTTCACTGCTTCACAACTGGAAAAGCTGCTTTCCAATTAATGAATTCACTGAACGATACACACGCGATATGAGGTCTTCAGAGACGTGAGTGGGTGCTGAATTAAGATTCCCAAATTAAACTTTTGTGGCCTTCTGAGGATTGGGAGCGACGTTAAAAACTCACCCATTATCAGATAATTAAAAAAAACCCTGTTGTTTAAAAGAACAAACACGTTTCTATAAAAATGGCAGCCTTTTGCACTTTTCCAAGTGTGTCTGAAGCTCTTTTTTCCTTGCACCAAAGGAAACTATATTTTCAAAGCCTCTCACGACCGTTCGAGAGCGAGCGCGTCTTTCTGTCTCCCTCTGGCGGACCGACAGCTGTGCGCTCCGGTCGAGTCGCTCTCCCAGATGTTCTCCGGTCTCCGCGCGTATAAAGGAGCGCAGAAGAAACCACAAACGTCCCGCTCAACAGAACCAAATGAACACAGAAAAACAGAGCGCAAATAAAAACCCGGTTCACATTTTCCTCGAAAGCGGAGTTTGCGTGGATTTTACATTCCAAATGTGTCCAGCGGTATTCTTTCTGCTGGCGGACTACTCAGTTCAGTTAATGAGCCAAACTCTAAAGGCATGCAAACGCATGCACGAGAGGAGGTGTACGGAGGCTGAGACATGTAGACCCGCAAAAGAGAGACTGTTGCATCGCCGTGCGTAAAAGCTGCTTACCTGACTTTTCCCCCAAACAGCTTCTAAACTTAATGAGCAGCCGATCTGTTGGTGGTTATCTCCTCATCTCAGCGGGAAAGAAAAGCAAAGAAACGGGGAGTGCGGGAGGAAATAACGCCGTGGATGCGCGTTTAGTTCCCGCAGAAGAGCCGTCCGTTCCCTCGCCTGCCCCGGGCCAGCCCCAGCGAACCCTCCTGTCCCCTCCTCCCGTGCGCGCACGGCGCGCCCCAGCAGTGGGGCCCGCTGTCCGCCTGGCGGCGCCATGGCTCTGCCGGACCTGGCGTGCACGCGCTTGCGCGCACCCGCATCTGGTTGGACCGTTATTACTTCCATACACCAGTAAAAGAGAATGCCAAAGCGTAGCTGCGCCCCCCCGCCCCGAACACATGCACACGCGTTCACCCCTTCAAAAGACTGTAGTTTCTACTATTAAGAAACACAACGTTACACGTGTGCCCCCCGAAACTGAGGACAAGCTGCAGCCACAGACACAACAGCACAAACGGCCCCGGCATAAGGCTGCTTACATAAAGTTTGTCACACATACAATATAGCAAATGCAGACAAACTCCCCTCCCGGTGGTCATAAACACACACACACGCACACACACACACACACACACACACACACACACACACACACACACACACACACACACACACACACACAGTCTGGTCACAATTAGTAGGCTGAGAAGGAAAAGTTTATATTCGGTGTAAACACCAAAAGCTGGTCTCTGAGCCTGCTCGCTGTGTTTATACCCACGGAGGCTTCAACAGCCTGTTTTCACTATTTGTATGTATTTCAGTGTTTGTGGAAGGGCTGGGAGGTCTCCATTTTGGGAGCGTCACCATCCCAGCACACATCTACACAGACCCCCACACTTAAATCTGTCACTTATCGCATGTCCCCTGCACTAACACATGCATGCGCCAGTGGGGTTTTTCTCATGTGGTCTCCACGGCTGTCAGAGCCGTGACCAGTAACACGGCCGCTGATGTGATATCCAGGCCAGCGCACAGGAGGCAGCTTCAAGAACATGCTTTTACATCTGCTACACGATACCCTTGACATGGAGACGAAGAGGACCAACATAGAAGAGCTCCAGTGAACAAGAAGCTACAAGAAGCTGTAATTGTTCTAATAATATCCATCGCCCAATCTGGTGTGGACATGCAGATTTTGTCCAGATACGATTCAGCGTCCAAGAGTTTCTAACTAGAATATCATGACATGCAGCAAACTAAGGGAGATGTCAGCCAGCGCTTCACCATGGCAACCAAACGCTGATGAGAACTCAGAGAGAGAAAAGGTCAGGAGCTGATGAGAGTTATTACTCTACGATGTGTGCCTTGGCTCAGATGGCCCTTTTCCTTAAAAAGAAAAGAGAGGAGTAGAGCTGCGTCTGTGTATGTGCCTGTGATGGAGAGATGCATGGAGGTGGGAGGGAGGAGGGGGTTCTGGTCTCTCTTAAAAGTGTGACTCACAGAATAGGAATGGCCTCCCTTCCAATGAAACCAGCCTCTCTTCTCTCTCCTTCTGGTCTCCTTCTGTTCCGTTCACAAACTTACTTTCTACTTTTTTCCCCTTTTTTCTCAGGACTAAAAGAGCTTTTCAGTTAAGGGGGGATTTCAACATAATCATTTCCAGAATCATCCGGGGCTTTTCTACTGTTGCAACTTTCCTCTTTCTGTTTCAAAGCGTCTACCGGCCGCTTTACATTAATGTTTTATATATATGGGATGTATACGTACGTCAACACAAGGTTGTATCACAAGCAAACTGATTATGATTAATGTCTGCAGCATGCCCAGAAGCACCAATTGACAGATCTGAAAGGTGAGGTCTTCATATATGAGGTCAGGGGCTCTTCCAGATGTCTCCAGTGCACCATCTGAAACACAGATATTATTTTAAGGAAGAAATACAAACTTTTATTTTTGCATGAATAAATGGGATAACATCTGCACCATTTTCCTTAGAAATTTTCAAGAATCCTTGACCCTTCTCATCCAGATGTGCTTTCTGATCCGACAAGACTGCAAGCTGGGAGTAGTTACCTTAGTACGCACACACACACACACACACACACACACACACACACACACACACACACTCACACACACACACTCACACACACACACACAAACAGACACACATGCGTGCAGACGCTCCAAGTCTGTGTGTGTAACTGTTATGTCATCACTGGTCAGTTTCTGTGGAAAAGTTTATCCTGAAGTCTGAGGGTAAGATGGTAGTGAGAACCCAGAGCGCTGCGGCTTTGAGACAGTTGAGGAGGGAGGAAATTAGGTTTCAGAAAAACTACAGAGGAGCCAAAGTAAATTTATGTGGAACTGAAATTCCAATGAACACCACATAAAAGAAAATGATGCAAAAAAAAAAAGCATGTGCATGATAAGTAAGTACACGCGTGTGAAGTCCTGTGAAAACGGACTAAACTGTGCCCACAGTCGGATGAACATGCACGCGCACATACACGGCAAGTTGTGCACGCACATGTGGGTGGGGGCTCTGCGGAGCGCTCCAAAGAGTCCTGATTTGGATGCAGATAATCAAAAGAACATGCTCCACAGGAAGCGATGTATCAAAACGTCCAGACAGGCACCACTCAGAGGATTTCTAGCTCATGGTGTTGGCTCAAACACTTTAATGTAAGTGTACAGAATGAAATATAGACACGCAGCGTTTTCTTTTTTCCTTTTTTTTCCCCTTTTCCAAACAAGTACCTGCAACACAAAAATGTGAGCGAATCCCATGATTTCACACATTTTCACACAGGCCTGCAGGCTCTCTCTCTCTCTCTCTGCAGCCGTGGTGTTAATGGCCAGAATGCATCTTGGCATTGTTCTGCTGGAATATCCCAGAAGAGGAGAGCACTCTCCTGCTGCCATATGTTCCAAGACCTGTAATTTCCATGACTAATTACTCCCACGCACACGTGTAAGTCACAGACGCTGACTGTTCGGACCGTAGGCTGTATAAACTTTACTTCACCAGTCATCTACTCATGTAGTGTTTATTTGTTGCGCAGGACCCAAAATAGTTATTTTGAGACGTCTTTGAGACCTTTGACCCCTGAGAAGGGAATTCTCAGAGTTCCAGAAACGTGTCCTGGACCTTTTAGTGTTGCTTCAGGGCACCTTTACAGGCACATACATGCCAGTGTCGGTCCTTTTCTTCTACCAGAACCAAAGAAAATCCTGCCATTCATCACAAAATAACTTTACCAAATGTGGTTGTGTTCTTAATGAACCTGTCCAATCCTCATCTACAGCCAATCACACTACCAGCATTTGGTACATTATCAATGTTCTACAAACGGTATAAATAAGTGATATCTGCGTGTTTGTAAAGACAAATCTACCCAGAAATAAGTTGGCGTATCAACCTTTATTGAAGGAAACAACATTTCTGAGACTTTGGTGTCCCCAGGTAAAAACATCTTTAACAACATGGATAGATCCTGATACACTGAGACTAATAGCACCACAGATAACGAGGCTCAGCAGCTCTGATGAGCCCCTGATGACAACGAAACTACAGGACTGAACGTTGAGGGTGTGAGGCACGTGTGTGAGACTGAAGGTTTGAGTCCCTTTTGGCTTTTATGTCCAGACCTCCATGTGTGACAGCTGTCTTCCTCCATCACACATGAAGAACGAAGGGGTGTGTGCACGCGTGTGTGTGCATATGTGTTTGACAGAGGTGGTCGGAAGACGAAAAAGAATTCCTTCGTCGACCAGTGACCTCAGCACAAGTGTTTATGGAACAATCAAGGCTTCATGTACAGAATCACCTTCACTTCACTTATATAATTGACACACACGCACACATACACACACATGTCAGACACACATGTTGACTCCAGATGTTCTCTCATCTGTTCCAGGTGAATCGCCGAAGGCTTCGTTCTGATGTCATATCCTGTTTTCCCTGTTGGCTAATAGCCCTTTCAATTGATGCCGGGTGTGAAGTTTCACCATGCTCAGAACGCGTCGAGGCATCCGCAGCGGCCAATCATGCTCGCCTTCCAGGTACTCACCGAGGCATGTGATTCAAAGCTGGAGCTTTAACATAAACATAAAACTGGCACTCCACGAATGCTAGTGTCACCTTTAATGACAGTTAATGGCCAAAAAAACCAACAACTCCGGGGGAAAACCCTAAAAACACAAATGAGTTAAATGGCAGGTGCTCCAGGCCCTGGGGGGGGGGCAGCCTCGATGGGCCCGGCTCAGCTCACGCCGGGCCGCTCAGGTGAAGGCGGGTACCTCTGAGCACGAGTAACGTAGTTTAGCTTTGTCTGATAAATGACGGCTCTCCAGGAACACAGCACCGAGTTAAAAGCTCCTTTTTTTTTTTTTTGCCTTGAATTCTGCCTTCGCAGCCTTTCTGGCGTGGAGACGCAACTCAAGGAAAAAAAAAAAAAACCTCTTTGGAATTTATGAAGGGAGTTTCTTTTCGTCTGTCAGACAATCATTGTCGTTTTGCGACCTTTCTTTTCTTTTTTTTTTATTAAAAAAAAAAACGTACTCAAACACAGTGTATGGTAAATGAGTGAGGCGGAGTAATTATGATGGGACTAAGATTCTAAAGCGTGTTTGTCCTGTTGTCTGGGGCCCTGACCTCACAGGGACACTCGGCGGGAGACGGTTTGGTGGAAGACGCCGCGGAGCAGCGAGGGGTAGTCTGGGACGCGGAACAAGTGGCGCTGGGCGAAGCTCATGTCGTCCTGCCGCCCTCTGCTCACCAGCGTGCGCAGGTTGGCCTCGTTGACCTGGTTGCCGACGGCGATGACAAAGAGCTCCACCCCGGCGTCTGCCACCTCGCGAACCCGCTTCTCCAGGACCGCCTCGGTGACGGCCTGAGACCTGCCGTCAGAGAAGAGGATCAGCTTCTTCCTGCCGCCCTGAGGAGTCGCCGCGGCCCCGCAGGTTTCTGATAGCGAACTCCATGGCCTCCAGCACGTTGGTGCCGTCGTTCTGGAAGGCGGCCTGATCCGTGTGGTAGGCCAGCAGGGTCATGTTGTTGGTCGGCGCCACCTCCATACGGGCGGCGCGGCTGTACTGGCCCAGCCCGACCCTGACCGAGGCGCTTCCCTGCCTGTTGGCGGTCAGGAAGCGCTCGGCCAGGCGGTGGACGAACTTCTTGCTCGTCTCAAAGTTCTTCTGGCCGACGCTGGCGGAGCTGTCCATCATCACCAGAATGTCGGCGCTGCTGGCGAACGAGACTGAAACACACACGAGAAACAGCCCGTTTGTGGCGACAACCTGATACCAACGACCTGGAACTCAAGTTTGAACTTTTCTTGGTACATCTGGACGTTTAAGGTTATTTTTGGAAAACAAAAGACTTACTGGGACATTTGTAGTCCGGGCACTTCTTATCTGGATAAGAGGAGAGCAGGTTATTAGTAGACACACCACAATGATGGAAACAAAAGAGTGCGCAAAGGTTTTTACCTTGGCAGATTTGGGACGTCAGGTTCTGCAGGAAGGTGTCGTCCAGCAGCTCGGCGAAATTGTCCAGAACGAATGAGAATCCTGGTTTGGGGTCGCTCTTGCACACCACATCCTCCAGCTGCTCCCGGTTGGGTGTGCGGCCTGTGTAGTCCTTCACTCCCAGACCACCCACCTGCACACCAGTAAAAGTGTTTTGTGTGGCGGTTCCAGGCCCTCCGGGGTGTGTGGCTCCGTAGGTGCAGTCTACTCACCCGGACATTTTGACCACAGAGCACATTGAGGGGAACCTTGTCCCGGATGATGTCGGAACGCCCGTCGGTGAGAACGAGGACCACTCGGTTCTCCTGTCTCATCAGCTGGATCGTGTTCTTCAGAGCAAATTCGAGGGCCTCTCCTGTGTATGTGGCCTCAGCCAACCAGCGCAGGTCTTTCACTGCCCTGAGCACGGACACAAACGCAAACTCATCGTTTTGCAGAAGGAAGTGATTCATGCGCTTCTTTGGGACTGTTTTACTTTCTAGAGGAAAAGACTCCAAACTGCTCCCGAGTGGTTCTGGAAGTCATTAATATCAGACGTTAATGCTTTCATATCAACTCACTGTTTAAAGTCGGTGACGCTGTTCACGTTGATTCCCAGTTGCACAACTTCCTGAGCTTGTGCTCCGCTGTACTGGACAACGCTCACCCTGGAGTCGTTACCTGCAAACTGGGAAGGAAAGCATTTGCTAGTGTAGTCTCCTTTTAGCTGCGTTCTGTCTAGGATCCCCTCTCAACCTTTTAGCGTCCCACCCACGCTGACTAATTACAACCAGAAAGGGAGAGGAGAGTCATTGGAGGGATATTAAAGGAAGCTCTAAAGTCCGAGACAATCTCTTTCTTTCATTCACACTTTCTATTTTAAGGCCTTTTCTTTTGGCACGCATTTTCTATTTCAAAATTTTCTTTCTTTTAAATCAAAAAACAATCCCCGAGGGTCCCTGGATCTACAGCAGCTGGCCAAAGACGGATAATACCTAACGCAGCGTAGCGAGAATGACGGATTCAAAGAAATACCTTGACTTGCTGGTCTTTGGCCAGCCTGTCGATGACCGCGATGATAAAGTCTTTGGCAAGAGCAAAGTTTGTGGCACCGATGCTCTCGGAGCTGTCCACGATGAACGCCAGGTCCAGAGTCGCACACTTGCATTCTGTAAACACGGAGTTGACGTTCATGATTGCCAGAAAGAAAATAAATTATGAAGATGACAAAAGCATTTAAGATTTAGTGCAAACTTACCACAGCAAGCTGTGAAGTCATTAGGGGGGGCGGTAGAAAAACAAGCAAAAGAAATATGATTGATGGCACAAAACATCCTCACATATGAGCGTTGGCTAATCAGAAAGCAGAGTAGTGATTAATGTGGCCAACATGTGTTTCAGTTTTGTGAGTTTTGCATTGAAAGCTGAGTTTTTGACTTACAGCACAGCTTCATGATGATATCCAGAATTTCACATTCCTAAGGGCAACAGTTTGAGATCACGTTACAGGACATCCACGGTGCGATAAAGCCGTTACGTAACGTTCAATAGGCATACGTGAAGAAAATCAGGTCATAGACCGTTTTAAAGAGCCGCCAAACGTAAAAGGAAAACATGACTGGTGGTATTGTACGTAAAGGACCAGCCCGTCAAAGGCTCTATTTTCATTTTTTTTCTCAGGAAATTGGATGTTGGGCTTTGGGCGAAAGCCAAAGGATCAGATTCGCAATCACAACTGTGGTGCAGTCTGAAGGGAGATTAAGTTTGTGGTGTTGGACCGTCCTGCACTGCGGTGAGGGTTCACATCAAATGGACAATGAGGTTTTTAATTGCATTTAATACTCACATCAGTTCCTGGTGGTCCGGGAGGCCCAGGAGGTCCCTGTACAGAGGAGGAGAGCCAGTAAAAATGATAAAAGGGGGACTGTATAATTCTTCCCCCTCACTTTCAAAAACCGGCCACACAAAAGTGTTCATCTGCTCTCACTTTCAGATGACAAACGCAGCACTGGAAGGCTGTAAGCATTTCCAATTAAATAAAGAAAGTGGCTATTCCTTGGAAATCACTCTTTTTTCAGATAACACCAGGATCCTTTAGTCATTGAACACGCATCAACACCCACGCATTCATGGGAGCTTTTATCTCTCTGCAGCTTCATATTAATTTTGTGAAAGTTCATTGCCACAGCAAATTTATTTTGCTTTTGGTTGCAAAAAACCCACCACCCCCCCCCCAGCATCTGGTTTGTCTTAGTGATTTAAGAAAGTCAGTTTGAACAGAGACGCCAGTGAAGTCTGCATGGATGCACACAGGATAAGTCACAGGCTAACCAGAGAGGGAAAGAAACCACTGACAGAAGGTTTCCCAGAGAAACACGCAGCCAACGCACAACGCATGGAAACAGGGAGGAACGGGAGGAGGAGGACAAAGTGAGGGAGAGTGTAAAAGAATGTGAGGTGTTTTGGAGTGTTAACTACAAATGGCATTTTTCTTACATCTGTACATGCGCTTTAACTAACTTTAACTCTTTTTCATGTTTCTGTAGGCGACATTAACGATTCCACAACATCCGTGTTGAATGCAAATTACCACTGTGGCAAGTTAAAATGAGGGATTTTCCAAGACATTCTTTTGATTTTGTGAATATGTGAAGTTGCAGTCAAATCTGATGTTCTAGTTGAAGCTGACGCTCACTAGGGTTATCTTGAAGACTGCTATTCACTGTTGGATTATGAACAAACCAACAGAATTCCAACAACTCCTTTACCCTGCATTGACCCGCACACACGCGCGCACACACGCACACACTTTCAACAAAGTCATCTAATCTCACCGGCTTCCCCTCGGGTCCTCTGTGACCTTTGGCTCCTTTAGGTCCTGGATCTCCTGGTTCAGTGTTCTGTGAAGATAAAAAGAATTTAAAGTGAGGCCTGGACCTGTCTGGAAGTTCCTTTAATTGAAGCTGTTTTTCCAAACAACAGCACAGACATCTGTATGCAGCTACAGGCAGCAGTTCCCAGTGGTAATGGTGGGGGGGCATTGTTGTTGCGGACATCAACTTTTCAACAGTTTTACTGTGAGAAAACTTGAAACAAACAACTGTTCATCTTGAATAAATAATGTTGACTTGAGCAATCGTGATGTAGATCACAGTGTCATCAACAGATAAATACTCAAATAGCGGTATTGCAGTAAATGGTCTGAACTGTGCCGATCAAACACTAACATCAATGAGAGCACGAAACATAAAAACTCAAATGGGTTTCTGTTTATTGTTGTCTAGAAACAGATCCTAAGTGTTAAATGTGTCCAGGTCTGGACTGCAGGCAACGGCTGCAGCTGCTTCACCCTGATTGACCCATGATCGATACGAGGCCTTCACTGAACTGGATCTGACTGCCTGGAGTCTTGGACGGAGTTCCTGGTGTTCAGCAACAGAACCCTTGGAGCGTTACACTTTCCAGCTTCAGGTCTGTTTTGAGGGGATGCTCTTGGTTTGATCTGAACATTTAGGGAAATTAACTCAAGTTCCCACAGATGGTTATGAGGGAACTGTGGACAGCTGCAGGGAATTACAAGACTAAACAAGACGTGTGATATTGATTCAGGCTTCAGGCCGGGACACAAATGTGAGCGCAGATTCTAAGGAAGAGTCGACTAACGAAAGGTGCCAAACGAGAGTCCCACATGACCTCCATGTGGTGATCAAGTCAAAAGGTCGCCTCCACCTTAATTTATTCTCACTGCTCTCTGTAATGTCCTGTCCCCTCCGGTCAGAGCACAGGCCTGTGCAGCTTAACTATTTTAACAATTTAAATTAGAAATCCTCAGAGGACGCTGAGGGTTTGCCTTAGCTTGGGTTTGTAGGAACATGAACTGACTTTCTGCTTGTTCACGTCTTCACTTCCTCTGTGCATCTCTCGGCGAACCATTTCTCATGATGTCATCTTTTCTTCCACTGCGCCGTCCAAAAACACAAGGATGCAACAGGAACAAATGGGCAGTTGTTTGCATATGCCCCATGGGCATTGGGTTATCGTGGATTATGATGCTTTTCCCACACAGAGGGACAAGGAGTTGAATATTTATACCACACAAATGGGGATCAGTTTATACGAAGCTAGTAGAAGTGATGTTTGAGAAGTTGGAGATGTACGGTAGAGTCTGTTAAAGAGGTTTCCTGTGAGCTGGAAAAGAGGTTTAAACTGGGGGAAACCTGGCTAAACCATTCTGTGGCCCTCATCCTCCAGTGGGGCTGCAGAAACATGTTGGGTGGTGGGTAGTAAACTGATTTGACACTGTAAATCCTCAGCCTTTAAAGGGCTCACCGACGAATGGATGAACGGCTGGAGGGAACATGTGCGGAAATGTTTACGCCGTAAAACGAAGAGCCTGGAAACGCAACAGTTTCAACATAAACATGGACGGGTTGAACCCGGGGTTAAAGTGTTGAAGCTGGCAAGCTGCATTTACGCCTGTGATCGCGCAAGTTTTTGATGTCGAACACACACACGCGCGTTTGTGCGCGCACACGCACCAAAAAGCAGTGCAGTTCATGTCCCGGTATCCTTGACAACCAGATACACACAGCTGCGCGAGCTCAAAACTTCCTCTCGCATGCGCACACACACACACACACACACTCACAGAGACAGACACACGCAGAACATTTACAGCTGCACAACAGCAGTATTGTACTGTGGGAATAATACCAGCCATGCTAATGAAAAGCAGGAATAAAAAGGCAAGAATTACCACAGCGCATCACTGTGCTCATATACAGAGACATTGATGATGTGTGGATGTGCACATGAATCAGGACACATGATTCACATCCTGTCGCTGCCACTCACCAGAAGGTAATTAAATACAATGATTCTCAAATGAAATAAATAGATAAAGAAGACTCACATCTGGGCCAGCATCTCCAGCATCTCCATCATCTCCTTTAGGTCCTGGAGTTCCTTTGGGACCCTGAAGGTGGAGACGACACGCTGGTGAGGCATTGGATTCAACACCACCGCGTAAGGTACACATGGATGTGGCATTCATGGTGATGAAGATGCTTACCGGCTCACCGGTGTCTCCTCGGGGCCCTGGATAACCCTGAAGAAAGACAGAAGTGTGTAGTGTACGTTATTACCTCATATTATAACACACTCCAGTCCAGTGGTAGTCCGTACCTGGAAACCATGACATCCAGCCGTTCCGTTTCCTGGAATACCAGCTTCTCCCTGAAATAAAGGAACAGACACAAGCTCACACACACAGAAATGAGAGAGTTGGAAGGGTGGCTGGAGCACATCTGCCTCCCACACTAACCGGTGGGCCCATTGAGCCTCTGTCTCCGGCAGATCCTTTGACTCCCCTCGGTCCTTTTGGCCCCTGGAGGACGAGTGAGACAGTAAGACAGGAAACACACAACATGTGATGTGTAACATGTTTCAAAGGCCTGGATCTGGTCGGGCTGCTGTGGGCTGCAGCTTAAGTATGTTTGTGTGTGTGTGTGTGTGTGTGTGTGTGTGTGTGTGTGTGTGTGTGCGCGTGCGTGTGTGTGTGATGGAACTGACTTCAGGTCCAGGTGGGCCTTCATCCCCTCTGTAGCCGGGGGAACCCGCCTTGCCAGGCTCACCCTGGAAAACAAAAAAAAAAGTTAATGAGAGTCTAGTAAAAACATCTCCAGACACTAAAAGCACTTTCAGCTGAAAAAGGACTGCAGACACCCCCCAGTTTGAATTCAGCGGGAGGAGATTTAACAGGCTTTTCTCTTTCATCCCTATTAATTTTATTGCTGCTCAGCATAAAAACGTATAATCGCTCAAAATAGGGAGATAATAGTACTGCAGTAAACAAAGCAGAATTACTATTTCAATACCTTTGTGAGGCCTTTTTTACGTTTTTCTTTCAAATGCGTGCATTGATTTTGGCCTAAATGTGCGATACAGAGCGGGCCGACGGATGCCTGGTTTGGATCACAATTTTCAAACAGATTTTTGGAATTCTTTCCTGGTTATTTTTGCAAGGCTGATATCCATTTTATTTCACGGCTCAAACATGAGACATGTTCAACCTAGCCCATCTTAAGACTTGTACGCACAAGTACAAGCGAACAAAGGTTAATTTTGATTACAGGAATGACAAAATAAAAAAAAAAATCTCCCCACACCATCAACTCTGGTTAACAGAGTCTGCGTATTTGCACATGTGACGCATGTGTTTAACAATCAATGGCAGAGCTCTCGTCTTAGCTTCAGACTTGGAGTTATTTCCTGTGTGGAACAGCTGGATCCAGCTGCTGCACTGAAGCACATCTGCCCTGCTGCTTTAATGAAGTCACCAGCTTTGAACACAAAGGTATTCAAAACTAGGCTAAATCAGATCCCAACCGTCTGTAACAGGGAATTTTACACTGGTTTTGGAGGAAAAGAAAAACTCGTTACTCTTACTGCATGAGAGGTTACTGACTTTCCCCGAATTCTCTGACGCAGATCCAGCATGTAAATTATTCCATGTTCTCTGTACAGCTCAATTCTGATGAGCAAAGGCAACACAGAGGAGCCATTCAAAGCGGTTACCACAACTAACGCCTGTAACGTCTTATTATTATTATTATTATTACGATTGCGCTGCCTGGAGCCTCACTAAGAAAACCATACTGAGGCTTTGGCTGGAGCGGACGGAGAGAAGAACTGAGTCAGAGGGGAAAGAGTGAGTGTCAGAGTTCCCAGGAGGAGTAAAGACATGGGGAATGAGAGTGGAGACGGAGCATAAAGGAGTGGGGAGAAAGCTGGGGGGCGGCCAGCTCGGCCCCCGTCTAAGCTTCCGAAATCCTGCCCCCACAATGTAAAATACGGATGCTGCAGATTTGGACACAAATTTGAGCAGGGGTTTAACTTTGCCTTCATCTGGAAAGAACTAATGACTTCTGCCAAGGGGGAAGACAGTGAGGCAGCACTGAGGTTGTGCTGCCTCCTACGCATCAGGTCAAAGAAGTCCTACAGCTCTCAATTCAACGTGTCTCAACAGAAATGCGAGTGTCTTACAGGGTCTCCGTTAGGGCCAGTCGAGCCCTCCCTCCCCTGCTCTCCGCGAGGTCCTGGATCACCCTGGCAAAGGAAAAGAGCAAACCTATAAGGCGGTGGAAAAAGCATATGAAAGTGGAACAATAGACAGTAAAGCAGAGAGAGCCAACTCTCAAACTAAACAACATCGCTGGGATCCTATAAAAGCAGTGGGAGGGAGAGGTGGGAAGTCATTGTTCTGCCATTTACAAGTCTTAGCACTCAACTATGAAATGTACAAACATTTTAGACTTGGCAAGTGCACGAGCTGATTAAGCACTTCAACGGCGAACTTTATTTTTAACAAATCACTGCATATTTGACACGATGACGTAATCCAGCACGCCTGGATTATCTATTACACGGAGCCCTGACCCGGATTTTGAGCCACGTCTGATCTTTTTTTTTTTTTTTTAACTGACGTTACTCTCATTTGAAAAAGTCACACAAACGCTCCATCTGGAAGCTGCAGGAAGGAGAACATTCCCCAAACATCCGAGGCGGCAGTGACATCAGAAATGTCACCCTCCTCTACGTCACTATCACCTACCGCCTCTCCTCGTGGACCTCTGTTTCCGCGGGCGCCTTGCTCTCCCCTCTCTCCACCTTGTCCCTACAAGTGATTTCACAGGCATTAGGACGGATTTTATCGTTGGCCGCGGCCTCAGCTTCAAATCGGCCTTATTTACTCTCTCGCCACGGGATCCGTCTTGTCCCGCCGGGCCCTGGAACACGGAGCAGAAAGCACCGGATTAAACGATGCGTGGAGGTCCTCTGGTTACTGGCGCGGTCACGATCATCCGTACTCACGTCATCGCCACGTTCGCCCTTGTCCCCGTTGTTTCCGGGAGGTCCTCGTTCACCCTGTCACAACACAGTTATTCAGACTTGGGCCTGATTGGACATCACACAGTTCTGCCTTCCTGTCATTTCACCTTAGTTCCCTGTGAGCCGTACTTTCCAGGTCTTCCTGGTTCACCATCTCGGCCAGAGTCTCCCTAAAGCAGCAACAAGCACCTCAGTTATACTTTTAAATTTCCATTTAATTTTCCTATTTTGTTCATATCAAACCTTTGCTCCTTTAATTCCATAAGAACCAGGGTCTCCCTTCGGTCCAAACTCTCCCTGCAGACCCTAAAAGCAGAAAACATCCACACGAGCTTTAGCTGCAGCCACCATCTCGCCCAGCGTAGCTACACGTGTGTTTACAGCGAGAATTCACGGCTCGATGTTAAACAGTCTGACAACAAAGAATGTAAGCAAATGAGCGACTAAAAGCCAAAGTTCTCCATCTGCTGTGCTCTGGAGGACCCAGCTACTGATCAAAGCCTTGCCTACAATAATACTGCAGCTAGGGCTCATGGACTGACTGTGTTGGACCAGAGTGTTGAAAAGAATACAACAGGAAGAGAATAATGGAAAACTTACATCTCCTCCCGGAGACCCTTTACAGCCAGGAAGACCGGGGAAACCAGCTTCGCCCTATTGATGGAAGCCAAAGAGATCCGTGTTCAACACCAACAAACACAGGGAACGACGAGCAGTTGTTGCTGCTGTTTGTGAAGAGACGGGTCTCACCTTGCGTCCGTCCACTCCATCTCTTCCTCTTTGACCTTTGTCTCCCTGGAGAAGACGGCAGCGAAAAGTGAGCGAAAGAAAACTAAGTGACATTCGGATCTGTCTCAGATAGGACAGCGCCCCCTGTGGTAGCTTACCTTGTAGCCTTTGTGCCCTCTTTCACCCTGCGGAGAACAAAGCGAAGTTAATTAAGCCTCGTCGATGCATCATCAAGGGCCAACTTGGTAAATGACGGCGCATTTGTAGTCTGCAATCACACCTTTTCTCCTCTGGGACCGCGGTCACCCTGAAAAAGAGAAAGGCACGGGTCAGAACGTTGACACAGTGATCCTGGGCGGTGGTTAAGAACAACAGCTTATCAAGGCGAGGCCCAACAATATACAGCACCAACCCTCCAACAGCTCCACAGAAAAAACATATCTTTCCATTATTTAGTTGACCTATTTAATTCAAACAGCATCCTAAAGTTTTGTAATTGATCTGTAGTTCATCTTTGTTGCTCACAGCTATCCTTTCAGTGCTACTTCCTGTTAAATGTAGAAGTTTAGGTGCACTCTACCTTCATTCCACTGTAACCAGGAGGACCAGGATCTCCAAGGCTGCCCTGTTAAATGGAGACAGACAGGTGAGACCACCCAGCCTGACAGCTGACGTCATCCAGTGTTGGAGGGAGAAGATGGCAGCAGCCACCTACCATATCGCCAATATCTCCTTTCTCTCCGGGCATTCCTGGTCGACCTCTTTCTCCCTGCAGAGAGGCAGAAAATGCAAAGATGCAGACAATGCAGAAAATGCGGAATCTTGCCCACTTTTGTTGTTTTCAGATGTCCGTACCTTGGAGCCCAAGTCTCCATCTGGTCCTTTAGGGCCTCCTGCAGCCTGCAGACAGAACAACAGACGGTTAGATCGTTTCTGAATAAAAAAAACCAAAATATACAAAATAAGTGAAATAAATGGCTTACTTACATTGCAGTCGAAAGAGCAGCACTAGGAAAGAGGAGATAAATGTTATGAGTCAATCATGTTTATTCAGCGGTTTAACTTTTCTGAGTTTCTTCAATATAAAATAATTACTTAGAAAAATGAACAATGATTTTTAAAAATGGAAACATTAAGGCAGAGGATGCAGATGGATAGGTAGGTAAATAAATAAATCCTACATTGCCGTTGCTGTATTCATAATCAGTAATGTTATTTAAGCAAACATATAACACATACCGTGTCCTTTGTCTCATTGGTCTGAAAAGACAGAAAGAAAAGAGACATTATTTCATTTCATTGGGCATAAAACCTTCCTTTCTGTGCCGACGGGCGCCGAGGACACCTACGATCATGTCGATGATGGAATGGATGGTTCCCATCTTGGTGGACCTGGAGTCGTCTGCAGCGGTGAAGTTCTGCCTGTAGTTGTGGTCCGTGGCGATGAGCGACAGCCGGGTGTCCTGATGACACAGAAACCCAAATCCTATCACACCCAGAAGCGCGCGAGGACCACAGAGTTTGGCTCCTGGAGATGTTTTACAGTGCCGATGAAGGGATAACTGTCGGCCTTGTTTTAGAATTACGGTGTTTATGTGACCTTGTGTGGAGCACGAGCCAATTCAACCCCACATCCATCATACAGCGGTTGGATTTATCGCCTTGTTTCGCCTGGGTTGAAATCGAGGAAATGTCCTCGGTGACGTCTTCCAGACGAGTGGGACCTGACGTCTGACTCCTGGCAGCATCTGAGCGTCCAGCGGGGCCGTCTCCCGGTCACGTGCGCTTGACTGTCAGACTCTAACAGTCCGCTGTGCGCCTCTCGATAACATCGAGGGCTGGGCTGTGAGGACGTCTGGCCCGGGTCTGCCCCCCCCCACTCCAGACCCCCTAAACTAGAACCAGGCTTACGCTTTGGACATGCTTCCGTCCCACCAGCTTCAGCTAAAAGAGCGTGGTTTTAGGAGCTCTTGCATGCGGAGACGACCCGATCGGCCCCTTTGATGTGGGGCCAGGCACCATCAACACCCCCTTACGTTTGTCCGGGTCACCGTTGAAGCAGCATTAAACTGTTTTATAGGTCAGGCTCGAATTCCACTTTTTTTTTTTTTATCTGTGATTTATTTATGTTCTGCAGAGCTGGGCCTCTATAAAAGTCGATAAAACTGCTCTTAATTCTGGACGACTCCTGGACCTGAGCCCGACATGGCCTCGTACCTCTTGGTCAGGCGAGATGGCCACGGCGAAGACTTTGACTCCGTGTTGCCGGGCTTCGTTGGCCGCCTCCTGCACGCCACCGCACGGCTCTTTGTACCCGGTGAGGGGGTGGCCGTCGGTCACCACCACGATGTACTTGTTCTCGTGGTAGTGGGAGCCCCTGTAGGTGGATGAGCACACAGACGCAGACTGATGCCCCTGCTCTACTCATCAGCTGAGGGTTTCGTGCGGTGCTCGCTTGTGTCCCGCGGGTACCCGATAAGCAGCTCGGCGAGGCCCCTCTTGATGGCGCAGTCGGTGTAGGTGCCCTTGCCGATGTACTCGATGGTGTTGATGCTGTCTTTCAGGTCGATGCGCTGAGTTTGCATGTCACTCAGCTCGCGTATCATGACCACTTCGTCACTGTAGTGCAGGGCTCCGGAGTTCCACGTCAGGATGCGGTCACACCGGTGGCGTCTGGTCAAACACAGGTGTAAATTAAAACCACGCCCACAACATCGGTGTGTAGCAGAGTACCAGACAAAAGTACATTAAATTGTCATTAAATATAGCAGAAATGTTATTGTAAATTCTCTATTGATCAAATACAGCAGCCGTAAATGTATGGAAAGAGAATACATTTAACTTTCTGCTTTTAAAAAAGGTGCTTTTGGTGTTGGGCGTGGTCAGTGTTTATAGCCACGCCTCTTCGTGATGGAGGTATCTGTGTCTTTCCTGCAGTATTAACCATTGATCTGAATGAATATATAAGTACAGTAGGTGTGTGTGTGTTTGAGCATGTGAAGGAGACTCTTACATGTTCTTGAGCTCATCAATGAAGCGCATGGTGAACGTTTTGATCTGGTCGATGTAAAAGTTGGGGGGTTTCTGCCTGAGGGCCACACTCTCAGACGTGTCCAGCACAAAGAACAGGTCAACAGGACATTCTGCTCATACAAAACAAAAAAAGAAATACACAGCTGTCACCATCCACATTCGGTGTGTAACCTGTGCAGCGCATCCAAAAGTCACATGATCCATGAAACATCAGCAGGTCAGGTATCAGCTACAGGATGCTACCTGCTAAACTTTGACACCTTTTCTTCTCCACAGGTAGATTTAGGACAAGCGCAGGCCTCCTCCTGGACCGTTTGTCTAGTTCGTATCAGCCACCAACCCACCAATTACTCTTCATGTTGATTATTGCAGCCATGGCTGAACGAGGGCCTGCTCAGGAGCTAGGCTACTGTCATCTTCTGGTTTAGCTCTGATTTGAGGAGCTTGTCAAACTCCTGGAGGAGCTCAGCAAAGGCGTTGCACATCTGGCCGAGCTCTCCAGCAGACGTTACTTCATGCACGGCTCGTTACATTTAAACATTAAAAAAACATGCAATGGAATTTCATACATGTCGCAAATGACGAGGGTTTTTATAAAGTAGGATAAATATTCAGCAAACTTACCAGCAAACTTTCTTTCCAGATCCTGCGCGTGCGTTGCAGCCAAGAAAGCGCACAGGAGCGCCAGGAGACCCCTGAGAGTCTCCATGATTAAACTGCACAAAAACTAAACAGTAAAATCTAACGCGAAGGCCCCGCTCCCCGCAGAGCTGTCCCCGAACCGCTCCGGCCCCAAACCCGCTGCCTTAAAACAGATTCGGGCGAACTTTTTTGTGATCCAGCGCTCCGCCGCGGTTCGTCCGAGGCGAGACCAAGAGGAGCGCGCAGAGGAGGACCAGAGCGCACGGAGAGGGAGGAGGGAGGAGGAGGGAGAGGAGGGGGAGGTTACGCGCTTTCTCCGGGCTTGATGAGATGGAAGAACGCGCACAAAGTTTATACAATTTCCAGATATGACTGCTTCCTTAAAAGGGTTCACAGGGACGCGATAACAAACAGTTTACCAGAAGCGCCCCAGCGCGCGCATTTGGATACATGTCATGACCTAAAACTTGATTATAACTTCATTTAACATGTAATTTAAAAAAATACAGATTTTATTTTATCTCGATATTCATAGAGGCGTCCCCCTCTCTTCACCACCACCAGCATCAATACATGGAAATACAATCGAGCAGCACTTAATCCAGAGCAGAAGCCTGGAAGCGCTTGGTACTTCTTAAGGCTCTCTTTCGTGTGGAAAATGGGGGTGGGAAGAGTTGCAATACATCTGGTTTACTTTGTTTCCCAGACCTGACCTGAACATGAAATAAAGGGGCAAGGGGGGGGGCACGTCCGTAGCCCCTCCATTTCCTTGAGAAATCCAAAGCTACAGAGTGCCATCTAGCGGCCATAATGTGGAAGTCCTGGCGGGGACTTCGGAAAGTTTTTACAGGCACATTAATGGAAAAAAAAAACCCACTGAGTGTTCAACTGGCAGAGGTGCTGACGGGGGTGAACGCTGCACAGTTGCTGCGGACATACTGTATGTGTGCGCGCAATCTGTGGGACTGTAAAGGGCTGGCGGGGACTCAGGTTTTCCACTGAGATCACCGTTTCTGAGGAAAAAAGCCTGTGTGGGGAAGCAAAGAGGAAAAGAAAAGAAAGAAGGGGTGATGAGAGAAGGGGGACATCTGGTAGTGATCGGGGTTTATGAGCAAACGACAATTCTAAACGTTTTAGATGTAATCGTGCAGCTGTGAGAGGATAGATGCATTCATAACGAATTCAGAATTCAGACACCTTCGTTAGTTATGCATTTTGCTTTCAGTGGAGAAACGGATGAAACATGCAGAACAGATGGGAGAGATTGATCACAGCGTGACCTCAAGTCCAGTTCAACTGGAAATCTAAAGCGAAGGCGTTGGACGTGTTGCAGAGACAACGGCAGGAGTCCCAACTTCAGGAAATAGCAGACTAATCAAGACCACGAAGGCTAAACAGTGTAATGACAGGAAATGGGCCCCGATTAACTTCCTCTGCCTTTGAGCTTCGTCTCCTTTGTGGAAACATCTAAATATTTACCACGGCTCGGGAATCATTATTGAGTGCTGTATAAATATGACTTCTCTGAATGTCTGAAGCACTTGTCTGCTACATCCAACAAACGTGTCCAGAGTTGTAACCAAGGTACTTTAATTTCAAAGTTTACAAAGTTTACAAAGCACGAAGGCTGACAAGAGAGCTGAAAGACGGCGCCATGATCTACGCTTGCGCTGGGATATTTAGCCAACACGTTACTACCATTCCAATTTCAATAAATAACACCCAGATCTTTTAAACCGATCCACATAAAGCCAGAAGATCCAGCCTGGAAACAGGCCGAGCAAACGTTCGTTTGTGCTGATGTCAGAAGAACTTGTTCGTGTTTTTGCTGAGGCGACCAGCTTCAACTTTGATAAAGTCACCACCCTGTCCAAAGCGCGACGAGACGCCCATTTAATCTGCAAGAGGACGATATCGTGTTTCCAGTGACGTCGGTGTTTGTGATTGTGCCTGTTGGCGTTGTGCTCAGCTGTGCCGACATGCTGCTCCCACAAATCACTCCGAAGACACATTTTCAACAGAAAGGTGACGAGGTGCTCCTCCCAAAAGCGCGCGGCTGACCCTCCAGGCGTTCGCGCGCCGCCCGAAGCGGCGGCGAGCGTTTGACAAGGAGGCCGGGCGACGGCGCGGTTGCGCGAGGCCGCGGCCTCAGGTCATGCCCGCGTGGCTCTTCAGGTGCCTCCTCAGGTGGTTCAGGCAGGTGTAGGTCTTGGGGCAGAGCTGGCAGTGGTAGGGCCGCACCCCCGAGTGGTTCAGCGTGTGCTGCTTCAGCACGCTGCCGTCTGAGAAGGCCTTCCCGCACTGGGTGCACACGTAGGGCCGCTCGCCCGTGTGCACGCGCATGTGGACCGTCACCTTGTGCGCCATGGTGAAGCCCTTGCCGCACACCGTGCACTTGAAGGGCCGCTCCCCCGTGTGGGTGAGCCTGTGCGTGCGCATCGCCCCCATCTGGGAGAACGCCTTGCCGCAGTCGGGGCACACGTGCGGCTTCTCGCCCGTGTGCACCCGGGTGTGGCTCCTCAGCCCGCCCGCCGTCGAGAAGCACTGTGAGCAGTGGGTGCACTGGTACGGCCGCTCGCCCGTGTGCGTGCGCATGTGCTGCTTCAGGTCGTAGCGGTTCCGGAAGCCCCGCCCGCAGACCGGGCAGCTCTCGGGCCGCTCGTCGTTGTGGCGCAGCTCGTGGTTGGCCAGGCATTTCTCGGACAGGAAGCACTTGCCGCACTCCTGGCACTGGTAGGGCTTCTCGTGGTCCACCCTCTGGTGGTACTTGAGCTCGCTGATGCCGGGGAAGGTCTCGTCGCAGTACCTGCATCGGAAGCGGTGGTTGGGGCTGTAGGGGAGCTGGTGCTCGCTCATCTGGTGGTTCCTCAGCAGGTGGGCCATCTTGAAGGTCTTCCCACAGTGCGAACACTCGTACTTGGTCAGCAGCTGGACGCACTGGTGCCTCACCCGCTCGTTAAGCGACCTGAAGTTACACCCGCACCTGGGGCAGACGTGGGCGGCGTTTTTGCACTTCCTCTTCCTGTGGCCCGACAGGTGGGCCTCGGTGCGGAAGGCTTTGCCGCACTGCGAGCACTTGTACGGCTTCACCGCCGTGTGGAACCTTTGGTGTTCTAGGAATTCAAAGCGGTACTTGAAGCTCCTCCCGCACAGCGGGCAGTTGTGCGTGACCCGTCCCCGCGGGTACAACGCCTTGACGGACGTCTTCCTGGCGGGCAGCGACGCCGAGGAAGCCCGGTGGGCCGAGCCGACCTTGGCGTGCTTGCCTCCGCCCAGCGACTTGGCGCCCTCCGCCTCGCCGCCTCCGTCGTGCCGCTGCTGGTGCTTGGCGAGGCTCTTGGAGGAGATGAAGCTCTTCCCACAGCGCTTGCACTCGTAAGGTTTATCGTGATCCACCTGCTGGTGATACTTCAGGTCCCCGATTCCCGAGAAGCCCGCCCCGCAATGGCTGCACTTGAAAAGGCGGCTCTGGGCGTGAGTCAGCAAGTGCTCCTTCAGGCTGGTGGACTTCTGGAAGCTCTTCCCACACTGCCCGCAGCTGTAGTTGCGTCCACGTTTCGGGCAGTAGTGCCGGAACTTGTCCAGGGAGGTGGGAAAACTGTTCCCGCACTTGATGCACAGATACGCGGCGTTCTTACACTTGCGCAGCCTGTGCCCGGCCAGGAGCGTGGCTGTCCTGAAGGCCCTGCCGCACTCGGAGCAGTTGTAGGGCTGCAGCCCGCTGTGGACCCTCTGGTGCTCCAGGAGGACGGAGTGGTTCTTGAAGCACTTGTCACAGTCGGGGCACTTGAGCAGCCCCGGCTGCTGGCGCCGGCGCGGGGACGAGGGCGCCTCCGGCCTTTTCGGCGACTCGGGGAAGTCGGCGGACGTCGAGGGGTTCGTCGAGAGCTCTTCGTCGAAAATGACAATCTGAGGGACGTCGTTGTTCTCATCGTCACAGGCACTGGGGTGTGAGGCGATGGCCACCTCCAGAGAGGGCGGAAGACACAGAGACGGTATCAGAAGGTCGTCGGACTGAAACGGGGCTGCAGGGAAAATAAAAACCTTTAACCTCCTCCCTCCTATTGAAGAACAATATGTCCCTCAGCCTGTTAAATAAACATACCAACGGTGCTCTTGGCCAGTTTCCCATGACACTGTTTGCTTTGCAGGAGAAATTTCAGGTCGTCTCCATTTGAAACACACTGCATGTACTCTTCCAGAACAGAGGGGGCGCCACTGATCCAGGACGCAGTCTACGCAGAGAAATCAACAACAGATATTTTACATTTAGGCTGACATTGATCCCATGTGTTTAGTCATCGGAATTTATAACCCGTCTGTCGACCTGCTTGAAATCTGGCACTGGAAGCAACTCCTCCAGTCTGGTAAAGAATTCACACACAAGGGTTTCCAAGGCCGTGTCAAAATCAGGGCCGTACTCTACTGGAAAGACATTCTGTAAGAGACAAAAATAAGCAACGTGACACATTAATATTGTGTTTATAATCAGGCAGTTATTGTCCAACATTTTAGTTGAAATAGAATGTGTGAATTATACCACTAAATAATAATAATATCCTTTATTTCCCCAAGTAAAAGAACAAATTGAGATGACCTCACTTCCAAGAGTGACCTGGCCAGCATTTAAATATGGTTACAATAAAACAGGTTAGTACTTCACTACATAGTCTTCACAAAGGGTCTAAAGATTAAAAAAAATGTACTTTACCTTAAGAAAGTGTTCTCTACCATCGTTATCTTCAATGAGCCCTTGCACCAGCTTCATAAAGTTTGCCTCGGGGGCTTCTATTACAGGATCATTTGTCTGCATTAGACAGAATGTCACACTTTATCTGGAGCAAATGACCGGCAATTTGTATTCCTGATAATAATAAATATACATAAATATATAACAATAGTACCTCCTCAATACAGGAAGAGCGGATTCGGTTAAGGTGGGCCTCAACGGCCTTCATATCTTCGGGATGTTCAGACCGCAACAACTCAAGCGTCGTCTACAGGATGGAGTTGATTGATTGATTTGAGTGTTTCCTTAATTCCTTCCCCTTTTACACACACACACACACACACACACACACACACCAGGTCACTTACCCTGGCTCTGAGGCCCAGCGACAGCAGCCTGCCCTCTCGTTTGCTCATCAACTCGGGGACCGCATCCGTTACCATGGACACGAACTCCTCCAGCTTCCCGTAGTGCTTGATGTTCCTCTGGCGGACCACTTCCCACATCACGGCCGACATGAGCCTGAGCGGGGGCACCAGCAGCCCCAGCGAGGACAGGGGGACGCTGAAGTCTGGGGGGGGGGTGCAAATCAAAACATGTCAATCATAGTGTGTGAGCTGCGTTCATGCATCCACCAACATTACACCTTTAATGAGAATTCAAAACATGAAACATCTGTTGCTTAGTTTCCAATGTGCTATCATCACGCTGCAAAAAGAGACCCACATGCCTGTGTTAAATGTGCATTTATTTAAAATCTGCGCGGCCCATTTGCTGTTATTGAGCATCCAAGTGTATAATAAGAGTGTGAGGTAAAACTACATCTGTCTGCACCGCTAGGAAACGCTTTAAATGTAGCGTCGTGGGCCAAAACACGTCAGACAATAAAAGCCAAAGTTAGTCAACTTAACCACCCACATATTACATTATTTCACTTTGGAGACCACACGGGCGGCTGTGTGGGCCCCCAGCAGTCAAACAAACCCGGGGCCCGGTCCTCCCGAGAGAGCACAAACATGCCCCTTTGGAGCAGGAAAGGCGTTTTTTAAAACATTAGTCCGCGGTTACGCAACGTTAGCATCCCGTTAGCCACCGGATGCTAACGTTGCCTAGCACCGCCGGCTGGTCGGGGCACTATTTTTCGCTCCAGATATTAGTCGCGGCCTGCTCGGCCTCGGCTAACAGCTCCGCGCCGGCGGCCAAAACCGCCTTTCAGGCGAGCTCCGCCGGCTGATACCTACCCATGTCGTTCATTTCTGGGCTTCTCTAACAGCGAGGACGGGGGGGGACTCATTCGAGCGCCATATATTTCGCTCTTTCGGCCGCCGGGCTAGCGGGGGGAGCGCGGGGCCGCAGGCGCCAACTTCTTCCTGAAACGCGCCGCCCGGCCGCCGCTCGGCCCAGTCAGCGGAGGCTCCGGGGGTCGCTTCGTTTCGCTCAACGGGGCGGCCCGGAGAGAGCCGCCATGTCCAGGCCGGTACGAGCGGGGCGGGCGGGGCCAACACCGACGAAACAACTCTCACATATATTATTATTATTATTATTAGTGTTGTAATGTAATTATATTTACGCATTTCACACCGAAAATAAGAAAAAAAATCATGAAAATAGCATAAAGGTTTCTATAGCTCATTTTAAATGTGAGTCTTCTGCTTGTATTTTCCTTTTTTTTTTCTTATTAATAAGCACGCTTTGCACAATTGCTTTTGTTTATGAAAGTGCCCCCTTTGCTGCTTTATTGATAATTAAACCCTTTCCATGAGCAAACGTACAACATTGCATGGGAAATTAACAAACGTGTTTAACATGCACAGGGCAATTTTGTGTTTTTTTCTCCATAGTGACCGATCAGAGCACCTTTAATATCACCTGGCATTCAGAAAAGTTTTGCAGCTCACTGACTTTCTCACCAACAACCACAGAAAGTTGCATTTTGCTTGTTCATTCTGCAACAAGTGCACATAAATGTTTGTCCAATTAACTAACTACAAACCAACGAGACGCCTTTTAAAAAGAAGCGACCAATCCAGCTGTTCCACAACCAATGAAGTTAAATTAAGCACCTAATATTTCCTATTTCCGTTTCTTTCCTGCAAACTTTTTTAAATCCTCCATGACGTCATACTTCCTGGGCCGACTTCTTCGTTTCTTGTTGTGTTTTAATAAATATGACGTTTGGCGCCACCAAGCGAATACAAACGCTTCAGCCGCAGCAATTAGAGAACGCTTGTTGTTTAAAGGGTCAAGTACTTGGAGAGAGACATTTCCCCCTGCGGCCTGAGGGTGGTTGCAGTTGCGAGGGCAGATAAAGGGAAGACGTGCAGACAAAGCGCAGGTTGCATCGGTGCGTCAACATGCACCCGCTGAGGCCTGCAGGTGCATGAAAACACCCACAGGCAGAAATGACCCCGACGTGATTCGAACACGCAACCTTCTGATCTGGAGTCAGACGCGCTACCGTTGCGACACGAGGTCCTGATGCCGGTGTGTGTACCCATGTGTTCCGATCCAATACCAATCCAATATCGATCCAATCCAATAGGTCTTCAATATGCCGTCTTGCGCGACTCCCCAGGTCAGGAGCGACCACGGTGGCCCTCACCACACGGATCTGTTTATCCTGGGATCTCCTGGAGGTGGCAGTCTAACATTTTTGGTGCCAGAGGACCTTCAGCCGCATTTAGGAAAAAAGAGTCGATGTGAAGAAATTAAGGAGACTGCGTCCATCAGCATCTGAGCAGCCTCTCTGTACAGGGAGAGAAGCAACGAAAATAAATGGCAGGGCAAACCAGTGTTGTAATCACAAATACAAATAAAACTGATCAAATGTAAAGTTTATATTCGTTTTATATGTAGGCATTTTTTCCCCAAGCATTGCTCTGAGATTGCTGCACTTTAATGTGGGCCATTGCGTTATTGTAATTAGACATAGTGCCTTTTTAATCTTTTTAAAATGTTTGAACTCTCTGATAGCGCTTTAATCTCCGCCACATGTTCAAATGCACAAACATCAGATCAGTTACCAAAGTCTCATTTGTTCCAGTCACATCCCTCTGGGGTGCAAATGCACAAACAAAGGTTAAATTCCAGCGTGGTGTGTGTTTGTGGGGCTGCTGCATGAACAACCCTGTAGAAACCGCGTGTGCGGGCGAAACAGACACGGAGACAGCGTGTGCACTTGTGCGTGTGTGTAATTAAAACAAGTGATTTTTTTTTTTGCTTCTTTTTCTTTTTTTTTTAACACACAGATTATCTCTCCATCCCAGCTGGTCAGAGTTGGATTTGACCACCATGACAACCGGCAGAGAGGAAATCTCTTTGGGGCTAAATCCAAATTGGCACCCTTGATGATGCTGTCGGTCAAACATCAACTTCGTCACAAAAATGTTGTGTTTTGAGAGAGAACTCGTGGGGGGGGTTCAAAAAAGGGGAAAGAATCTTTGTGAGCGGAGAGAAGAATATGATGGTAGTTAATTGTGGTAGCTTTTTTTGTGGCCAATGTTCTGCTTTCACTTACTTTAATATACAGAGGTTTGCACATCTGTTCTGCTTTTACAGGCAGCGGAGCGAGCGAGGGAGGACAGAGAGACAGAGAGAGATTTAACAGAGCCGTGCAATGAGGTCACATCAGATAACTGGTTCTTCTCGTGTGAGAGGAAACTGTTTCCTCCCCCTCCAAATGTCTCCTGTGAAGTGTTGTGAGAACTGGAAAACAATTATTGAAGAGTTTTCTCACCATTTAATAAGACAATCCAATCAACGATCAACCTAAATGCAATACAGACAATCAGGTTATCAAGGAGAGTCTTTTATATAAAAACCAACAAAGTAATATGAATATAATTGTAGCATATCTTGTCATGGCCATCAATCTATGATTAAATATAAATACATTACAAAAAAATAGTTAGAAAGTCGCTTTGCATACATTACACATGCCTCAAAATCCTTCACAGAGTTGATTTAAAAAAAAAAAAAAAGAAGCTTCAACGCACTCGAGCTCTTCAATCCATATCTATCAGATTAAATTATATAGTTCATAAAGATTCAGTGTGCGGATGACAATCAAAAACAGGCACATAGTTCAGGGATTTATTATTACACACAGCCCTTCACTGTTGACATGCGAATAAGATAAACTTGCTGCTATTTTTGACAAAGTAATTTTAATTTTCTTTTTGTTCCCACATAAGAGACAAAGCTATGCATATCAAAATATGGGGGAAAGTGAATGTAAATGGAGAAATATGATTAAATTCGGTTAAAAGATAATGTTGTAGTCAAATCTGAATTGTAATATTTGAGCAAATGGAGGCTTTGGTTTGAAAAACAGCAACATACGAGTACCAATTTACTCCTCATGTCAACATTAGCTATTGATGATCGATAACATTAATTAGTTTGGGTGTTCGGGCTTTTATGAGATGCTTGATTATAACATTAGAGTGAGCAAGTGTTGCAAACCGCTCTTAACAACTGCAGTCAGTATAAAAAGATGTTTCATAAGCCGATTATTTGCTTGAAAACATCAGGATTTACAATTACAAATGTTTCAGAAATGGAGGTGAAGAAGGTTTGATTTGTCCCATGACCTTGAGGTAGCCACATTCTCCACGAAAAATACTTTTTTGGTTGGAAAATAAATGACAGCCGCTCTATATAATTATCTACCATGTCAGCAAGCAAAAACTAAAAATAAAAAGAAGATGTTGCATCACAAGTTTACTTATTACATAAATACAACCTCTGAAGCTGCTGGACAGAAGGTCGTATCACTGTGTGTTCAAGAGAACTGAAGACTAGTGTTAACTCAAACTTCTGACGTGTAACGTGGGTATACAGACTACCTGCTAAAGCCGTTTCAGGGAGGTTTCAACTGTGCAACAAATGTGGAAACAGAGGCTGCATCTTAATTTACAGTATTGCATATTTCCACAACTTTATAAAACCTGCCTTCTTTTCTCTGCTGTAAACAAATCCAAAAAAACAAAAAAAACAAAACCACACACAAACTCTCGCCACACAATCGCGTCTCAGAGAAACGTTTCCTCGTAGTTTTCACCCGGATCCTCCTGTTCAGTGTCCCTAGAAGTGGATGTCACGACCTCTGGGGGATCGCTGGCTGCCCTGGTCACGCTTTCGTAGGAAGGGGGTGAGGATATTTCAGTATCCACTGTCGTCTGTAAGACCTCCACCTCCACCCCGTAGTGATGTATCATGGAGGCTATCAGTCCCTCCGTCTCCAGCGCGTTCTCCGCTTCCCTCGCCCTCTCGTAATTGATCTGCCTGTAGAGGTGTGACGCCTGCTTCATCTGCCGGCGCACTAGGTGCCTCCGGTAGCACCTCTGAATGATGGTGGCAGACACTTCCTCCACTTTCCGCCGCAGCGTGGACGTGATGGGCTCGTGGGAAACCTTGGATGGGTTGGTCATCATGAACTTTTCCTCCATCTGCTGCTTGAGGGCGTCCATCTCGCCCGACTCCCCCAGGACACGCTTGGTGAAGGCAAACAGGATGTCCAGGCAGTGGATCCTGTCCCCGCTGACCATGGGAAGGTCCATCGAGATCAGCTTGAACATGTTGGGCTTGGCTATGCGCAGTGGCTCTGACAAAGTGTCGGCGAAGTTCGACAACATGGAAAACTCGATAAACTGTGTGGCCTCAGAGTCAAACTTCTCCCAAACCTCGTAAAACATTTCAAAGTCGTCCTCGCTCAGGGGCTCTGTGCTCTCCTCGGTGGCAACGCTGAAGTTCTCCAGGATGATAGCTATGTACATGTTTACCACAATCAGAAAGGAAATGATAATATAACTAACAAAGAAAGCGATGCCCATTGAAGGGCTGCCACAGTTCCCCCGGGTGTTGGTGCCCGTATTGACAAAGCTTACATCACACTCTTCTGGGGAATTGGCCATTATGGGACTCAGAAGGTTGTCCCACCCAGCTGATGTGCTGATCTGAAAAAGGCAGATCATGCTATTCCCAAAGGTCTCAAAGTTAAACATGTCGTCAATCCCGTCCTGTTTTTTCACGTAAGCAAAATTCGCCATGCCGAATATCGCGTAAATGAACATGACGAGGAACAGAAGGAGGCCGATGTTGAACAGAGCTGGCATGGACATCATTAAGGCAAACAATAGAGTCCTTATTCCTTTGGCTGCACGTATAAGTCGAAGTACACGTCCTATCCTCGCCAGTCTGATGACTCGAAACAGGGTTGGAGACACAAAGTACTTCTCGATGATATCTGCAAGGACAATCCCTGGAACAGCAAAGAAAAACGATTGCAGTTATGTGCAGCACACGTGCAAACCTTCTGGCTGAGCTAAGACTCAACAGAGTGTATCTGCTTACCCACAATTGACAGAATAATCACCACAAAGTCAAAGATGTTCCACGCAATGGTGAAGAAATAACAGCGGAGAGCAAAGATCTTGATGAGGCATTCAGTGGTGAAGATGACGATGAAGACCAGGTTGATCTTGTTGAGGACGGACTCCATGCGCTCGGACTGCTCGTCAGTTTCCACCATCATGGTCACCATGTTGACGATGATGAGCATCATGATCATGATGTCAAAGGCTTGCTTGGACACAAGATCGAAGAAGAAGGCTTGGATGATGTTCTAGGACACACAGCAGACAAATGAGTTTGTTTGTCACGTTATCATATATTTTTTTCAAGCAGGAGGATAAACTGGTGTTTAATTCATATACCGTTGGCCTTGGTATTGGCTTTTGAGGCTTTTTAGAGCCTAACTTCTTCATAGCATTATAGTACTTCTTCTGTTCTTCGGTCATGAAGATATCCTGTCCACCTAAGTACAAAAGAGAAAAGAGAAAACATTATTTTGCCCCAGAAATATCTGAGTCGCCTCCCAGACGTGCTGTCAATACTCATCTTTCGTTTCTGCTGGTTGAAATTGTCGATGATGACGCCAATGAAGAGGTTGAGCGTGAAGAAGGAGCCAAAAATGATGAAGACGACAAAATACAGGTACATATAGAGGTTGATTTCTCTGATTGGTTGTTCCTCCACCTGAAAGAGCATGGAAGATAAGTGGTTGCCATGGCACCTGTAGGGACTCTGACATCACACAGTTATACTCACTCCTCTTGAATCAACAGCTGCGTGCATTATTTCCATCCACCCTTTAAATGTCGCCTGTCGTAAAACCAACACAACAATTACCCTCTGAGCTCTGGACTGGATTTGTTAAGAGAATCCAGAGAATAAAAAAGAGGAAGATGAAAACTCACCACTTGTAGGAGGGAAAGGTAGCCGATTCCCACATTGTCAAAGTTGACCTTCACCTTTGTCCAGTAGAACTGGGTGTCATTCATGGCGAGGCAGTCCGACTTGTTGTTGACCACAGAGACGCTATGAATGAAGCCCGTCCGGTTCACGCACTTCCCGAATTTACCGGCAAACAGGTTGACCCCCATGATGCTGAAGATGAGCCAGAAGATGAGACACACCAGCAGCACATTCATTATGGAGGGGATGGCCCCGATCAGGGCATTTACGACCACCTGACGACCAACACAGGAGATCTAGTTAGTCCCAGATCACTTCTCTTCACTTCAAAACAAATATACAACAGCCTAGAGATGACATGATCTTTTTACATGAGTTTATTTGCACCTGACCTGTTCTTAAAATATTTAATTTAAAGTGAAATTAATGGTAATAATCATCTGTTATTATAGTCTTACCCTCATGCCTTCAAATCTGGATAGAGCTCTTAGAGGCCTCAGAGCTCGCAGCGTCCTCAGAGACTTGATGGCAGTAAAGTCGGAATATCCCAGTGAATTTGCTACCAGGCTTATCAAAGACACCTATACGAAATATTGAGAGATATGTAAATCTTAACTGGACACGACAACTGATGCACCAGTTAGTTCTAGTTCATGACCTCCGGAAAGGTAGCAACTTTAGCAACGTCACATTCATAATACATATTAGCCCAAAAGTCAGAGAACTGCATAGAAAACACTTTTAAAAAACAAAATAAAAGCATTTAAAGAGCCATATTTGTTTGAGTTTTTCTATTATGGGGCATTCCACAGTTAGGAAGACTTTTGAATTTTGAGTTATAAATTTGGGTTGTTGTAAAAAGCAAATTTAGACATCCACTCTATTCTACACCCAAAACAAAACAAATGGCATTCCGCTGTTGAATGACCCTTGGATGGCAGCTAGGGATGAAAATGGGATGAGAGATGGTGGCAAAACACAGACAAGTATGCATATATCGACAAATGTCCATATGTGCATCCTCAGCTATATATACATACACAATACTGTATGTATATATAACAAATAGAGTGATTTTTATAAAGAATTTATATCAATCTTTGCCAAATTTGTATCCAATTTGTCCAATAAGTTAATGAAAACCAAATTTGGACCAATGAGGTCCCATGTGTTTCTTTATAAAAGTCTATTTATGCATGAGATTGTCCAATATATAAATATATATCTAAAGAAGATATTTTTTAAAAATTCCTGAACAAGAGACATGTTTGGCTCCAATGTACCCACAGAAAAAAAACACAATAAAAGAATAAAAGGTATATTTCTCATAGACAAACATCATGTACATAGTTCTGAAGAGCAGGGATTAAAAAAAACAGCACTGTATTTCTGAATGAATCTGCACAGTAAAAGATTTAAAATGCTGCGGAAAAAGATCTTCTGTAGATAAACCTTAGTGTACATGCATTTGCTTTTGATATAAAAGCCAAAGTCCCGAATTAAGAGATTTGTTTTACAGCACCAAAAACAGTCATTTGTCTGTTTGGAGACAGGACGGTGGCTTTTGATATCGTGGCAGAAACCACTTACAAGTGAAGAAACACAAGAGTTTGGGATGCGGATGCAAGTGTCCAATCTCAGAGCCCATACTCACCGGGGGACCTGCTATCTACAACTTACCCTAACAATAGAGCGGTCTGTGGCGACCTGCGTAACAGCGGGCGAAATTAGAGGTCAAGTCAGGCCTCCGGGTACACGACTCCGGTATTTTGGAAGACTACAGACTTACAGAGCCACATCCATTTGACCCAACACTTTTGGTGACTCAACACCAAATGCTTGCAGAATGTAGCGTAAAAGCGTAAAATTCTAAAAAAAGAGGCGCTTGGTTGTGTAATCTCTTAGGTTCCACCGCATTTGTCAGGCTTTTTAGGATAAGCTGAGAACATTTTTACCGTCATTGCAGACAAACACAAGGGTTTTCCTCTGATGTTTAATTTTTTTAAGTAGTTTTTATACACACACACGCACACACAGCTTTAGGTTCACTTACATCCACAATGAGAAAGTCCAGCCAGCACCAGTAGTTGGTGAAATACTTCTTGAAGCCATAGGCAATCCACTTGAGGAACATTTCCAGTACAAAGATGTAGGAGAATACCTTGTCGGCAGCCTCCAAAACCAATTTTATGACTTTTCTCTTCTCGATGTAGATATCTTCAAATGCCTGTAGCAGACCCGGAGGAGAGGTATGTGAAGAGAAGTGTGTCAGTAAGCAAAAGAGTAAAATTCAGCAGAAACAACATTAAAGTCTCTGTTAAAAGTGCTCTGACAGGCATTGACGCCACCTACCAGGGCTCCACTGCTGAGCAGGATCATAAAGATGATGAAGGTCTCAAACCAGCTGTGTTCCACTATCTGGTAGCAGGTTTTCCTCAACCTCCACCAGGCCTGACCCAGACCGCGGGTCACATCGATACTACAGCACTGACAGTGTCTGACACAAACTGAGAGGGGAGAAGACAAAGGAGCTCAGATTACAAACATTATGAAGTTATTAAGTATAGAGATTAATGCTGCATAATCCTGTGATATTAAAAGACTCACATTCTGGGAAGCATTCCTCTGGCTCCATGCTCTCCTCAGCCAGTTCTGAGAAGTTGTCCATCTCCTCTCCAGGCTTCCTCAGGTCCACTGTGCTGCCCTCCGACAGGCTGATCTTCTCCTGTACGGAGAGAAGTCTGATTTGAATCTGAAAACTTCGCTGAATCCAGTGAAACAGAGCATTTACGTGGAGAAAATGAGTTGTGGCTCTATTCCCCAGTAAATCCAATCTAACATTAAAGCGCAGCCACTGGACCCAGAGAGCAGATTATGAGCATCGTAATAAAAGTAGTTAACTGAAATAATATTATTTAACTTGCACTGACATAAAAATGCACCGAAATGAAAATGTTAATTCTTGAGCAGGTCCTGAGGTTAGGTTAAGCTCTCATAAACCTTTATTTCCATTCCATGCCGACAGGAAAACACAAAGAGCGCTCAGCTGTGTAGGTATAATCTGCTCTGCAGGGCCTGGCTCCACATCTGGCCTGATGCTGCCAGTCAGGGCAGGAGTGACACTCCTTCCACCTGAATCTAAACCCACAGGACCCTGACAACGAGGATTCCTGGAGCGATACGTAGACTCCCTCTGGGGGTCGCACGCTTCATATTTGTATAGATTTTACTTAAACACGCCTAATAAGTCACAAAAGTAGAATATTCTACATCCCACTTCCCAAAGTGAACAGTCAACATATACATTTAGGCTACACTGTACGTGAAACTGTTCATTTATTATGAATATCTGCTGCCAATTTGCAAACCCAAAAGCCCAACGGTGTAGGTGCCAGTGTGAGCAAACACATAAATATGGTGATTAAACAGCGTACCTCTTTATTGTCTTCATCATCCGACGTGTCAGAATTCTCCTCCTCCTCCAGGAACTCCACATCGGACTCTCCTGGTGCGATGGGAACAATCACCGTCAGGTTGGGGTTGGTCATGTAACTGTCCTCCTCTGGTATGACGTACTTTTCTCCGTAAATTCCGCCGTTGCATTCCACGTGGTTTACGACCAGCTGAACGGTTTGAGGGGCTTCTTGGTCCTTTTGCTTGCGATGCTTGATTCTGCGGTTGAAGACGTTGGAGACGCTTGAGACCAGCCAGGAGACGCCAGCGGTGATCCGGGCGATAGCGATCTGGATGTTGTTCAGATCGCCGTCTTCATCAGGGGCAGATAGGTTGTCAGAACTGAAGGAGCTGAGCAACAGGGCCAGGAACAGGTTCAACACCTGTTGAATGTGACGGAAAACATTGGATTAGCACTCCGCTCGGAACTGAACTGTTTAGTTCAAGTGCAAGAGGATGTGCACCTAATGCATAATAATATCCTGGATATTTCATATTCCCACTCCGGGATTCTTAGACACATATGGCTTTGGGTGCTTTCAGCTACACGGAAGTCAAGTTTCCAAATATCCAACCCAAATCTGCCGACTAGCTTAGAGAGCAGCCGCACCGACGCCATTTCTGTACACTTAAGTGTGTACGTTTATGTGCATGTGTGTGTGTGTGTATGTGTGTGTGCATGTGTGTGGGCACAGTTGGTAAGGATCAGTCAGAGATGGGGAGCATGAACGGATGATTAGTGATGAACGCCCTCCGACCTTCTCGCCCCTAAGCAGCCTGGATAATCCTACGGATAAACAGCTTTCCCATGATTCAAATGCAGAGGGGCTTTCTGTCCATTAGACTCTATAAGGAGCACTTTTGGGATCTTTACTTTGCTCTAAAAAAAACAGGAGTTGGTGACGATGAGTCCAACTTTACATTGAGCGTTATCTCTTTTTTTTGTTTTCAAACATGCTTTGTGTCAGTAACACATTCATTTGTCCATTGACTGAAATGGATTAATTAGCTCTGGCTGCTGAGTAAGTCACGACAAAGATTAGATGGTTACTGTTTCTGTTTTGAGAGAGTGGCAGATTTAATCTAAAGTATCATGATTTTGATTGCTGCCATCTTGCTGTGGTGACAACAGCACTGCAAATGTCAATAAAGATGTTTTACAGCATTCTGATAGCATGCTACAATGACACAGTCTTACAATACCTCTCAGCAATTACAGACATTTTAGAGTTCTCCACCTGTCCACCACCTCTCCTCCGCCACTTATCCCCAATCAGCGCTGGAGTCTCAGGGAGGAACGTCGGACAGGTCACCTGTCACCCACAGAAAACCCACACGCCACCTACTCACACAGAGACACTTTAAGGTCTCCAATCAACCTCCTGAGGAATCTCACCCCCTCCCATCCCCAACCTGAGACCTTCTATGCTCATAGATTTAAAGTGTGAATAAGTAGCGTTTAATGGGGCGATGAAGACATAATCATAGTCAACGGTTGAAAACAAACGTGTTATCGATGCCTCACTAACGCATTTCCACCCCTGCCAGCTGTCTGCGTTTTCTGGGATTTTTTAATCTGTTCTTATTCACATTAGCCTGCAGGACACAGCTGGGCAGAAAGCCGCCATATGCGTGGACAATCAAATATACATTTCCTTGCAGTGGGGGAGAGTGACCCAGCCCTGCCTGCATGCTGCATTACATCCTCCCAGGGTAGCTGTCTGCTGAGCTTCTGAACACACCTTAGATCACAGCTGGACGTCTAAGTCTTCATTAGCAGCAGATAAACAACTTCAGATTATGTCTGCCGTGGCGACAGCATCTGCATCTCTATACATGCGTGTATTACTAAGGAGGGGGGCAACAGATGGCTTATATGTCGACTAGACGCGAGCCAGTCGGAAGTCTACTAATGCTAATCTACAAGATGTCCAGTCTGACACAACTGGTCTCTTAGCGACTATTTTACAAGTGTATTTTTGCAACACACCGGTTTTTAAGAAGCACCACGAACCACTGGCAACTGTTGAAGGATGTCCTGTCGTCATAATATGGAAACACCAATCCTCCTTGGTACCACGTAATCCCTGCTTACTGCTGACATCATCATGTGGATTTGAGTAGTTACAGTTGTTTGCAGCGATGTGCAATTGGATTTCTACCGTCAGACCTCCCTAGTCATTTTGTGCACTTTGTTATTGTCAGCAAATCCAATAAAAAAAGACCTAAAAGGTTTGACTATTATTATTTTCTGGCATCCCCTGTCCGTCCTTTAGTGCTCCTGAAAACACAACAGAGCTAAACTGTCATTTTATTATCTCAATAATCTCCTTAAAAAACAGACTGTTCCACTTTTAAAGTGAAATATACAATTTGCAGAATATTTCTAGAGGACATTTAATAGCGGAGGATGGATGGATGGAGAGATGGATGGATGGATGGATGGGTGGATAGAGAGATACTTCAAAATATCTTTAATTCTTACCACCAAGTTCCCGATGACCATGACTAACATGAACACCAGGATACAGAGAGGCTGTCCAGCCACTTCCATACAATCCCACATGGTCTCGATCCATTCGCCGCACAGCACCCTGAACACGATGAGGAAGGAGTGGAAGAAGTCCTTCATGTGCCAGCGAGGCAGCTGACAGTCAAAGGAGATCTTGCAAACGCAGTCCTGGTAGTTCTTCCCAAACAACTGCATTCCCACCACGGCGAAGATGAAGACGATGATGGCCAACACCAGTGTCAGGTTCCCCAGTGCGCCCACAGAGTTACCGATAATCTTGATGAGGGTGTTAAGAGTGGGCCATGACTTTGCCAGCTTGAATACTCGTAACTGATGAAGAAACAGAGGTGACAGTTCATCATGTCAGTCAGAATTCACCTTGTCATTGTAAAGAATCGAAATTCTGATGTTACCAGTCTGAAAGACCGAAGGACAGACAGTCCCTCGACGTTAGAGAGGCCCAGCTCCATCAGACTGAGGCAAACGATGACACCATCAAAGATATTCCAGCCCTGCTGGAAGTAGTAGTAGGGATCCAGCGCAATCAATTTGAGCACCATCTCAGCTGTGAAGATCCCAGTGAACACCTTCCAAGATAAACAGAGGGGTGAAAGAAATGTCAGCAGATGACACACTGAAGGCCTCATTTTCTTTCAGACAAATCCTTTTTTTTTTACTTGGCTTTCTTTTACCAGCAGGGGGAGATTGAAAAATGAGGGAATCAGTCCCTACTATAAATAGTCTCCTGCCAAGAATAATCGCAAACACACTGAAGGATCAACGTAGCCTAGTTTGACCTGCTCAACACTGGCTATAAAAATCTCCACTTCCTGATATAGAAACACATTATGTGCATAAATGCACTTCCTCCGCCCTCTCTGCATTTGTCTCACAGAGGCTTTTAGTCACTTTTAACCCAACACCACTTAAAAATGAGTGTGCCGTGTACTGGAAACCTGCTCAGCCCAGTCATTAGAGAGCCCTTACCAGATTGCCCACAGACAGCATGGTGTTGAACTCCTCAGTCATGGGGTAGTGCTCCAGGGCCATGAAGAGGGTGTTGAGCACAATGCATATGGTGATACCCAGATCCAGGAAAGGATCCATCACCATGTGCTTCACCCACTCTTTAATTTGCCTCCACCAGGGGCAGCACTCCCATATCAGGTACTTCTTGGCAAACGTGTACCAGCAGGGATGGCACTTCTGCCTGGACTCCTCCAACTCTGCACACAGATATTGTAGTTTGCAGAAAAAGTGAGTTTTGTTTTCAAACACCAGTACATCACAGTGTTAACCTCTGCTACGGGTTATTGTACAGTTAGTATACAGTTAGTAGACTTTCATTTGAACCCACCATCCATGGCGTCGCTGAGAAAGCTGACTGAGCTCAGCCCTCTTTTCCTCTGCACTGTAGGAGGTTCGGTCACTGTCGGAGATGGCTGGAGAAAAGGTCTGACGGCCGTGTCCTCCGCAGCGGGCTTCTGCCAGGCAGAGAGCACAGGATGTTAATTCACATTCAGCCGTTATCTGCTGTGATTCATCCCAGAGTGATGGAGGAATCGCTCACCGTGTCTTCTTTGACCCGCTCCATGCTGGGAGCAGGGACAGACGTGGGTGTATACACGCCCAGGGTGGTGACGCCGTTCTGGTCCAGGGAGATGTTGAGCCTGCCGTTCGCGTTGAGGCTGGGGTTGAATATTTGGGAGCAGTGGCTCCGCACGCTCCCCGTCCTTCTCTTCCAAGGCGTCGCCATTGAACTGGCCCGACTCCTGAAGGCATCCCCGTGAACGCTGTACTCGTCATCCCCAAAGTCGGCCTCGGAGTTGATCCGAGCTCGGAAAGAGCTGAAGATGCTGATCTGGCTCCCTCTTCGCGTGCTGAGAGGATGAGATGAGAGTGTGGCCAGCAGGGGGTGTGCTGGGAGGGGGGACAGAGGAGGCTGCAGAAACACCGAAGACAGATTAGCGGAGCAGAACATGAAGGGATGGCTGAAATAAGTGACCAGGCGACGTACAATTGGCTCATCTGGGACATCAAACTTCTCATCTGCAGCCTCCTCTGCCGTTTCCTCAGACAATGTCCGGTGTGATCTTCTCCTTCTGCTGCTGCTTCGACGTATGCTGCCTGCCTTCAGGTAAAATGGGGAAAGCTCCGGCGACAACACCGAGTCCGTCTCCTGCGCTTGTCTTTTAGCTGCCAACTGGACACCGAAGGGATTAGGAATCTGGCTGTCAATTACAGTGATTTACTTGATGACTTTAAACCCACTCTTTGCTCTCTCCGAAGGTGCTCCATGGCCATCTGAAACTCCCTCTCCTTCTGCCAGGCCTCGGCAATAGTTGCCTGGTTCTGCTCCTCGTAGGCCATTGCCACCACAGCCAGGATGAGGTTGACCAAGTAGAACGAGCCCAGGAAGATGACCAGAACGAAGAAAATCATATATGTTTTCCCAGCTGAGCGCAAAGTCTGCATGGAGAAAATAGATCCTGTTACAAAAAAAACTTTTGTATTTTTTGTTTGTTTTTTGAATCCTGAAAGTAAATTTATCATTTCTTGAATGTATAAATGCATTCAGAGCCAGCTTCACAGCATGCTATTTCAAGTAGATATCACAGGATATAATGACAATTTTTTTTTTACATTTTTTAGCTCTCTGAATGTGTTTTATCAGAGTTACTCAATAACACCAAAAGAAAGTATCAATATTTGACCTAAATGAGCTAACTGATCACACATTTGTCTATATATCATGACAAATTGAAGTTTTTCCACCTGGTGGAACAGTTTCTCCCAGTAGTCTTGTGTCATGAGCCTGAAGAGCGCCAGAAAAGCCCAGCCAAACGTATCGAAACTGGTGTAGCCATAGTTTGGATTCCTTCCTACTTTCAGGCAGTCGAATCCATCAGGACACTTCCTGCAAATGCACAAGTGTTTAGAAAGCAGACGGCAGATGATTGTGGGAATAACAATGATAAAGATAGGCTTCTGCACAATTAAATCATTAAGACAGCTGGAGCAGACGTGACAGTTGTGGCCTGCAGACTCCTCTGTGTTAAAGCATGTCCAGTATCTACATGTGGCTCTGTGGCCTTTGACTCTGATGTGTAGGGAAGCAGATGAGTCGGTAAGCACAACGCTGCTATCAACCCTATTATGAAGAGTCCTCTTGAAATTTGTTCCAGGCTGGAGCACTAAAATGGACTAGAGTGATGGGGATTACATTGAGCCAGATGGATATCAAATTGCAGTTCAAAAAAAAAAAAAAAATGCTCAGCACTGGGTGGAGGATCCCTGATCTTCATTGTCCCCGTGGTGTTATTACAGCAAATATTTAAGTCTGGCAGCTGAGAACAAACTGCTCTGCCATGTCAATCGGAGCGCAGAATAATTTCGTAATGGCCGGGAAACAGCTGGGCGGCAGAGCGCTGCTGTGAGAACAGCTGTAGGTCTCACCAAGCAGCCAGCTAAGCGGGACCGGTCGCTAATATCTGACAGTGGGGGCAGAGGAGGCTGCGTGTGACCAGCAGCTTCTTCCTGCCAAGGCCCCTCCTTCTCCCCGCCGCACTGCTCAGCTCGTCACCAATCTGTTCGCTTCTGGCGCCCCACGTTGACAAAACACGCGCAGAGAACCTGAAGGTCTCGGTCTCGTGGTGCGTTTCCCGGACCTTAAGGTGCCGCCGCTGCAAGACGAACTGATACCGAAAACAAAGTAGTTACGAAGTTCTAGCAACTGGCCGGGATGTTCCTGCACAGGCTGACCCCAGTCAGAACTCCTGGAGGACACACCCCTCGCCGCAGGGGGGGGGGGGCTGATCTGCCCTCCACGCATTCACAGCTCGTGTGAAGACCTGATGGTGTGGCACTTTGGCCACAAGAGAAGACCAGACTGTTTAATCAAATCAGGGAGAGCTTACATAATGTTCTGTGTAGTACATTTCCTGGTACTGTTCTACCCTCGAGAATTTCCCCTCTGCTACTTTCAGCGGGCGCTTTACTTTAACTGCTTTATATTTATTTAAGAACTATAACTCTTTAAGAACTATAATTCTCAGCTCCTGCACGTCTAAAGCAGCAAAGAATACTAACACCACATCGCTGAAAGAATTTTTAAAGTGGGTGAATTCCACTTTTCCAAAAAACAAACAAAGAGAACATTAAGTCATATCTTTAACATCCTAAAGGCATTATTTTACGATGAATCCTCTGCAGACAGCATGAGCAACAGAGTATAGGCATAATTCTGCAAAGCGTGTAATCAATGTACTGTAGTTTCTGTAAGAGAAGAGAGGACCATCTGTCACCGCCCGGAGCGTATTCCCTTTGAGACAGTGGGTTTCCAGTCTGCATCCCTCCAGTGAGGGGCAAAAGTTGAGCGGCGCGCCGTGGCTTTGAGATAAACTCCCAGCATGTGAGAATGAACGAGGGAGCGAATTGTCATGGGCTTGCTAACCATCAAGTTAAGCATCTGTTTAAAATTGTCAGACGAATATATGCGTGTGCATATGTATCCCCACATGCCCGTGTATTTGTGTGCATGTGTGTGACCGTGTGTGTCATCACTACGTATCCAAAGCTTTAATTTGGAAATCTACTCAGGGATTACTTGTTGGAATACACTCAAAAGATTAAGCATCCTCTATGTTTTACGTCCTCCGTCCTGACCTGCTTAATATCTTGCCCGTCTCTGCAGCGAGCCTCAGGAAGTTCCATCTAAAAGTGTTGACTTTCTCGGCCATCACGGACAAAAACACAAGTCCTCCCGGTTACTTTAATCCATAACTTGACGGGATTGAGTTATTAATATCATTCTGAAATTTTACATAAAAAGCTGATGTGTTCTTGGTGACAACAGAGCAAAGTTAAAATTATATGGCACAAGGAGATTAATCCTCCAGTTATTCGGTCTAAAAGCCATTAAAACAGCCATTACACACAAAAAAAGATTAACATGAATTCAATTAAAGCTTCAGAAATGGCAGAAATGAGCAGCAGCTCCTGCAGGTAAGTGAACTCAAGTGATGCCTGTTTCATATGCATCCCATTACGCACTGAATCAGATTTTCCACCTTGGAAGATTAACAAATTTACACAAAGAAATGTATAATACCTCCTCTCCTTCAAATGTGCCTGCAAAATACTGCAAATACTGTTGAATGAGTTTATTGTCAACATCTAAAATGCAATCAAAACAATATCTGTGCCTTTCTTTGCTCATTTCATTACAGTTCTTTCTTTTGTTAAACATTGATGTCCTCCATTATCTTCCGTCATTAACAAGAGCACCTAATGGAAGGCATTTGTTGGAGCTGCAGGATTTCAGATTCACACAGATGGGTATTTAGTTTACTATTACCCTTGAACTAGGCCTGGCATGAGCAGAGTCCTCCTGTTCTGCTTGTTTGAAAAGCATTTGGATTTATAGGATTATTCAGGGCACAGGCTGAGTAGCAATATTTGGATGCTTTCAGGCTGTGCATTTGATCGGGAATAAAAAAAAAAAAAAGAGGTTACCGGAACAGGCCTTTTTAAAATAAAACCTTGTTTTAGTAAGTTAGCGCTTAAATAATTCTCTACAGCAACAATGATGGTGATCCACTACACCCTGGTTAACCTAATCATGTCATAAAGCTTTTCAGATGATGAAATCTCCAAAGACCTCCCTCTCTCCAGCTGGCAACTCCATGTTTCTCAGTAAAGGGTTCCAGTGGAGCTGCAGTGATTATCCACACCACATGTTGTCTTGTGTGCAGCCTCTCTCACGCTATGACCCCCCCTCTGACAGGCTCTTTACCTATGCATTGTGCTCATGAATCACATTCACATATTGTTCACCCCCATCTCTCTCCATAATCTACTGCATGTACGCCACGGCTGAGGCCGCTGCTGTGGTCGATGATGTCACCTGACTTGCAGGGATTCAGGAGACATCCTATGCAGACTTATTATGTAACAGTTTGACAGGGGAAAAGGCAGTGATCAATCACTTACCCCGCATCACTTCCATATCCACATATTAAGGCATCCTTTGCTCCTTCAATTTTGTAAAAGTTCTCTATGAAGAGGGGAGAAAGTTGAAGAAACAAAATGAATCCTTTATTTCTAGCAGTATCTACAGTACAAGTGGGAGGGGGGAGTGTGCCTTCAGATCTGTCTTTAGAGTTTCTATCTGTCCATATATCTCTCCAAAATGCTTTAATGAAGTACAGCAGAGGTTTCCATCAAGCATCTAATGAGGCTGACCTTCGCTGCTGAGGAAATCCTCCCGGGAGCTCCAGGTCCTGTTGTTACAGACGAAAGACTCGGTGGAGCTGTACGAGGAGTTGATGCAGTGCCCGAGGCTGCGGACGCACTTCTGCCGCAGCAGCCCCATGAAGAGCTGCAGGCCGATGAGGGCGAAGACGCTCAGGCAGAAGACGGTCAGGATCATGACGTCTGCCAGCTTCCTCACAGACTGGATCAGAGCGCCCACAATGGTTTTCAGGCCTTCACAGGGGAGGAGAGGATATCAAATCACACTTGGAACAAGTGAGGAGGAATGTGGGAGCTGGTTCGGGATGATTATATTACCTGGAATCACTGAGATGGTTTTTAGTGCTCTTAGTACTCTGAAGGTTCTTAACGCTGAGACGTTTCCAAGGTCAATAAATTCCGTCACGTATCTGAAACACAGTCAAATTTGTTCATCGGTTTCTGATATGTACCTATTCTGCAGCACAGCTGCTGTTGTTCGACAAAATAAGCTGATGAAACCATCAAATCACCAAAAACAGATAAATTACGGTCTGTTGACAAGCACTAAACTGGATTTTGTCTTGCTGTTGTCAAACACAGCAAATGTCTTGTAACCTGGACAACGCTGTATTAAAGGATCAAGAGGTCACCCGTCTAATCTGCTAAAGCATCGTACTGTGCGTTAACAGTCATGGCACACAGACCTTTGACCCCTACAACAGGCTTACCTTTCAGGTGTGTCTGGATCAGTGAACATCTCTTTTACATGGTGAGAGAATAAGCGCTGATTTTTAAATAATCTCATCCTCGCAGTCACCTCGTCCCCCCGAAACAGAGAACGACAGCAAACCTTCTGACTGGGCACAAAGGTTGATACTTACGCCATGACAATGACGGTGAAGTCCAGCCAGTTCCACGGATCTCTCAAAAAGGAGAACGGCACTAAACAGAATCCTCTTGCGAATATCTTTATAACTGACTCGAAAGTGTAAATAGCAGTGAAAGTGTATCTGAAAGATATTCACAGGGAAAAGCATTCAGCCAAGATGACAAAGACAAAAAAACAGAATGCATAACAAGAATTTGAAACTGTTCTGATCAAAATATCTTATATGATAATGTTTTTTTTTCCTCCCTGTGGATAGGGGGAAATATAAAATAACATGCGTGAGCACTTGAGGGTAAAAAAAAAAAATGGTAGCAGCATAATCATAAAAATGGCGCCATGATGCATTTTAATCTGGTGGCCTAGAAGTCCCAAGGTCACAAAGAGAGTATGTACACAGCACAAGCCTCTGTAGCTGCTAAAATCCATGTTAGAGTGCATCTTTGTGATGAAGATTTCACTTATAAAACACGTATTTCATGTTGTGGGGGGTTCCAGGAGTCGTTCATGTGATCATTTCTCACGCTCTATTTCACAGTCAGGGTCCTTCTTCAAGGCTTCTCCAACTCAACCACACAAACGCTCTTCTCCAGCCATTCACATCTCAGGAGTGACGGTTGAAATTTGTTCCAATTCCGTGCTGCACAAATTTTGACAGATATTCACTTTTTTTTTAAAACAAAAGAAAGATTCGCCTGAACGTGTTTGTGTGTTGTGTGAGCAGCAACTTCATCCTTCTTAGCAACCTCAACCTCCCTGATTATTGTTAATAGCGCAGGTTGCCATGGTGAAGGTAAATTAGGTCTCTGATCTGTGCGTGTGTATGTGTGTGTGTGTGTGTGTGTGTGTGTGTGTGTGTGTGTGTGTGTGTGTGTGTGTGTGTGTGTGTGTGTGTGTTTTCAAGGTTTCAGGAGATGAACCCCAAACACAATCCCTTTGCTCTGACCTGCAGAACACCGGGACGTTAAACTGCTTTAAATCAAACTTCTACAGAACAAATCAAGAGTCTGTCGGCGCTGGCAGCATGCTGCATGCTAAATGCTCCGTTGACCCCCTGGGGACGGCATATTCCACATCAAGCACATCACAGCGTTGCTTGGTTCAACCTGCCAGTGTTCATTCCACATGCGTTTGCTTTCTTTCCTGCAGCACATGCATCACATACTCACAGGGGCGCTTACTCTCCAAACACCACTAATGAGACAACAGACCCAAAGTGTCGCGTTAGAAGGGGTCTGGACGGGTGGCAGCGGCGTGAAAACTGCGTGTACTCACTCCAGGTACTTGGTCCAGGGCGCCGGGTCCGACATGGCCATGAAGAAGCAGTTGGTCAGGATGGTGAACATGATGAAGAGACTGAACAGCCTGGAAACACAGGTTAAGGAACCCGGGCCCTGGGACACAGGTCCAATTATGTGTTTGTGTTTGCCAACAATGCGGCACATAGAGACACGATGTTTCTTATAATCCTATGAAATGGAGCCATTAGGATAAACAATCGGTGTGTGCCAATGGCATTAACCACAGTACGCAGAGATTACGTAAAGCGCAAGGAAATTACATTGAACGTTAAATCACGGCGATGATGCTGATGATGATATCATTCTCTCATACCGATTACTCAAACAGTCAAAATCTGTCACTCATGTCAAAGCGTGTTTTATGTGCGCAGAAAATACACCGACAATGATTTGATAGAGTCGAGATTAATACATATTTTATCATCTATAGTGCAGAAGTACGGAGATCCAAAGGCCCCCAAATGAATATAAAGTATGAAGCAGCTGTCTGAGAACTAATAGGCTGCTGTCACATGACGCAAATCTCCTTGCTCTTATTTCATTTTGCAGATTAAACAAGGGTTTATGAGGGAATTTGGTTTGCGATGCCAGAGAGGACCGTTACAAAGCTGTTTGGAACTACGCAAAAAATCCAATAGGAAGCTACAGCGGTGGGGGTGGGGGGTGGGGGGTGGGGGGGTCAGTAAATATTCGACGTCACATTTTCACCCAGTATTAGATATGACGGCTGGAATATGAACTTGTTGCAGCGTTACATTTCCATATTCATTTTCCTTGAGTGTGGTTTGTCCGCTTGCAAGAGCAGAACAAAGCATCACCCCTTGATGAAGGGGTGCTATTTTCTTTCCATTCAAATCCTTCAGCAATCATATTAAGATGTCTGAATATTTGACCGCAGCCTCACGGGACCCGGGAGGTGACTGATTAAAAAAAAAGGATACGAGTGGACTAAAACTTTGACGGCGATCGCTCTGAGGAAGTGAAACGGGCTGAATATGTAAAGAGCAGACGTGGCACTGAATCTGAAGATGGCCTTCCCTTTGTTGAGTACTATAAACGTCTGCAAGGAGAGGAGAACAACAGAAAACATGAGGATAAATGAAATATCAACATTCAACAGTGTGAAATTCTCTTTTTCCTCTGCGCAGAGGGGCTCGGCGGCGGCGAGCAGTCGCTTGTCTGCGGCTGCTCGCCGCCATCTGCGAAAACTTCCCCCATAAGCAGCCTCCAAGAAAGCAGCAAGTGCACATGCACGCCATAAGCGAGGCCAGTTGGGATAATGGAGACGACTCCAAAAGCGGGCTGAGCGTTCCCAAACAGATGTGGCGTTATTTAGTTATTTATTTATTTATTTTCTATCTTGGGATAATCCTCCCATCCAGCAGTGTATCACATGCCAAAACAAAGAGACTCTGAGAATGACTGCCACGTCCTTTTTTCATCTCCCCATAAGCAGACCGTTAATGGGCAGCAGCCTGATCTACTCTGCAAATCAAAACTTACTAATCCTATTTCTGTATCCAAAAGAGATCTAAAGTGATGCAACCGCCCAGCCCCGACGGCAGAGAGGCCTCAGCCTGTCAGCGCTCCACAGGTATAACGTGTTAGGACAATGTCACGCCACGAGAACACACACGCAGAGCTCACCCTCTGGTTCTTGTAGTAAAATGGATCAATATCTTCCAGCGGGATCCCGACAAGTTCTGGAGGGACGTCGCCGAAGATGCGAGGCAGCTGCTTGCCTGCCTCCAGGTCAGCCCTGGGTTTGAGTGGGTCTGACTCCTTGTGAGTGTTGTGGCAACCCTTGGCCTTTTTGGCCTGCTCCTCCGCAATCCGGCGCTCCAGTGCAGCCAAGGATTCGCGAGTGAACCGCCGCAAGCCATCAGGACCCGTTGGTAACAGCATGGCTGCCATCTTTTCATCCTGATCCTCCTGTCCTAGAATTTACTCACAGCTGCAGACGAGCAAGGGCAGAAGAGAGCGGAAGAGCAGAGGATGTTGTTAACCTGGACAACAAAACGAAAGCTTTCGGTTTTATTTTTCAGTCTTTGGTAATAAAATGGTGAACTGGCCCTTTAACCTTTCTAATTGAGATTTCTAGTTGGTCTCTGTGCTGTTGTCTCCCCTCTCTTTATGTGTGTCGGTGTCTCCCAGCATGGCCTTCCCTTCCCTGACCTTACGACCTAGGGGTTCACCTGTATTATAGGCTCCGCCCCGTCCTGGTGCGTTTAAACCTCCTCCTCCCGTCCCTCTAGGCGTGCTTTCCTTTGCAAATGTGTTCTCCAAATGTCAACTACTGATGGATGAGGGGAGAACTTATGCCGAAGCAAGTTGACCAGTCCTTTTCAGGTCCATTTAGAATTTGGATATGTCTTCAAGTAATATTTTACAGTTGTTTTTGTCACCTGATGAGTTAGTTACTTCAACACACCAACAAATAAGATTGAAATGTAAATAATAGCGACTTCTTTTATATCATATTCAATCTATAAGCTTGTATGGCTTCAGCTGCCACAGGTTATCATAAATCTGACAGGCTGTGGTGCTCGGCTCCATTTTTGTAGCATATTCTCTTTTTTCTAGAAAGAGAAGATCAGAATGATTAAATTCTATAGTGGCTTTAAGCAGCACTTAAGTGGGTCCGTGACAGAACATGTCTGAGTGGGATGTGTGGGCTCTACCAGGGACACATGATGCATCAAGGTCACAAGCTAAACTGATACAATTCCGATTAGATGGTGGTGTCGAGGGACACAATAAAAACATTATAACCTCAGCAGTGACCATCAGCTTCCTGTTATCCAGCTGCCTCTGTCAAACTAGGGCAGCCTCAGACCAGAGACAGAGGGATTAATTCCTCATTCTCTGGTTTCACCAGCTCTGCTTTAGGATTCTGGCGAACTTCTGGGTCCCGAAGCCACTCTGGGGACTCAAACCGATGACCTTCTGGTCACAAGTTTGCTTAAAGGCACATGAGTTTTTTTCTAAGAAGAATATCGAGGCATTCATACAGGTTGTGAAAAGGTGAATATTTGCTCCGTGTGACATCACAACGGTCCGAATATCTGAACTAACACAGAATCACGACAGTTAAAATTGCCTAAAAATGCTTCCGGGGTCCGAATAAAGTAGCCCTTTAGCCCCCAAAAAGAAAGAAGACAGCTATGAATCATATAATTTCCATCAGAACAGGACCACAACCGGCAACCTTGGCACCACCACAAAGTCTCGCCCTTGTTTTCCACAGTGATTAAATTTATTAAAACTGAAAAGTCTTTCCAAAAAGAGGATTACACCGTGTGTTCCCTTTTTCGACAGACAAATACCATTGTATCCCTTTCATATCGACTAAGCTGTGTAAGTCTTCCATCTCCTCCTGTCCTGAAATGCATTGATCCCTTCACACGTCCAGCCAGACGCTAGTTATCTGCTTTCACTTGATCTGCTTATTTGGCCCAGGTTGATCTCAGATCAGCTCCTGTCTTATATTGAATCCAGGTCTTTCCAATTCCCTGTAAAAAAATAGGTTAAGGTCCATTTTTAAGGGATAAAAATATTGGAGGAAGTAGTGTTTTATATGCGCTCAACTTAGCCCAATAACAGATAAAGGACGCTGTGGTAACATACATAATCCAGGTATATCAATAATCTTAATCTACAGTTAAATAGAATGTCTGCCATTTTGCTGTGTTTGCACGCAAGTGTGGGGAATTAGATAACAGAGAGTGAGGTGGAAAAAGATTTTAATTGAATGAAATTTAATTCCCAGAACAGCCAGATGTGATATGGTCCTCATCACTACAAATAATTACGATAATTAGACTGAAAGAAGATCTCTCCTTCTCTCTCTCTCTCTCTCTCTCTCTCTCTCTCTCTCTCTCTCTCACACAGACACACACACACACACATACACACACAATACACCTTATGTGGGCCAACAACAGTCATTGCTGTGAATTAAACTACGATTATCACGCATTTTAGAGAATCCTGCGATGAAGCTGAAACTGACAAAGTGTTTAAACGCGAAGGACAAAAATTAACAGATTAACGGTAAATCAAACTGTGGCAGCATCTCTGAAAAGAGTGGATATTTTACATGACAGAAATACCTTCGTAAATGGCTTTTACTGCTGAGCATCATTTGCTGTGGCAAAATAAAATAACACATTGTGAAACTGTCACTGATTAAGTGTCGATTCTTACGCCAAAATTTTGTACCAGTTCATTTGAATCCTTAGTGAGATACACGCCGTAGTCTTCCTCAGAAATGAACTACTTTAACATTCATACATTCAAATCTCTTGTCTTCCGTTTGTTAAAAACAAACAAACAAACACCATTTTTATCAATATTTTGATTGATTGTAAATAATATTTTCATTTACCTACACAATTTGGTGGAAATGTGGGGAAATGTGATAAATGTTGGATAGATTTTTTTTTAAAAAATACAACTTAGAATTGATTAAATGTGTGGGGGTTTTTTTAGATTTTCTAAAAAAAAACAATGTATTTAAATGTATTCTTCATACATCATTGCGTCAAACATTTCCCAAAAGTAAACGTTGGACTTGTGAAACTGGAAAATTTCACATCGGACTGGAACTCTGACATTCGTCTTTGTGCATGAATGTGTACACGCATGTCCTCACCGAGCTGCTGATTCTAGGTACACAGACTAAACTGATGACCTACTTCTGTTGCAAAAACCTTTCAATGTAATTACACCAGATAGCTTAAATGCATAGGTTAAAGGACATTAATACCATGACTTGGAAGTTGAATTGATTAAAAATATGGGTCCTCTCACTCTGCATCAGCTTTCAATATCGGTGAATGTTCCCAAAACAGTTTAAAAATGGCTTTTACTTGTCATTATGTAATATGTATGTCCTGATCTGAATTCAAGGAGAAGGTTCATAGATCCATATGCTTTTATGGTATTTACAAGTGATTATTTTGCCCCCAAAATACCTAAAAGTATCTCGAGTCACATAATTTTAATAATAACTAACAAAATTATATTTTGTAGCTATCAATCTTAATTACACTACTTTTAATTTGGTTAAAATTATTTGTGCAATTAAATCCGAAATACAAAATAGTTACTTATTTGAAAACATTAAACATTTTAAGAATTTTAAAAAAGATTTTCCTTACTTACATATGAAACTCTGAGATTTACAGCATCACTTCCAGAGTTGATTTCTTTGGATTTTCGAAACAGCCAAACTCCAGTTGCGAAATCCATATTTTCTCCAAACTATAATCATAATGAATTCAAACCGCAGTCCTACAAAAAAAAAGTGCGTCTTTTGTCAGACTCCGCGGTCAAAACTCTCCCTGTCCTCTGATCACCTTATGCTGGGCATTTTGATACCAGCCACGAGTTTTGTTCTTGTTCTTTTGCCATTCGAGCGGCTCGCCAGCGCTCCCGCAGAGCGAAGGGTCCGTGCGTGAGGATGCTGCGCGGCTTCCCGCAGCTGGGCAGCGGCGGGAGAGGCGCACCTCGGTTTGCCCTTGAGCAAGAGCGAAAGGGAGGGGTGGATGCTGCTGGCCCACAGAGGATTACAGCTCCTATAGCTGCCCCGTGCCCCTCTCGAATAGGACAGAGTCACAGTGGCACTTTTCCATCACGCACCTTTGACCCCACCCAGCCGGATAACTGCGGCTCCGTGCGTAAAGAGGGCACAAAACAGGCTCGAAATCACCTAACGGCGCGGAAATACTTCGGTTATTTGTGGACGAGGTGATTGCAGTTTGATCACACGATTTTTGCATTTAATTGCAACAAGATCTGCTCCAGTTTAACACCGGTCCAGTTTGACACCGGTCCAGTTTGACGCTGGCGCAGAGTGAAGTTTGCGCTTGAACGAACCCGGTCGCCTCTGTTTTGTTCAGTGATTTTGGATTACCTGGCAAACTAGTTGCCGGCCTCTCTGGCTTACTTAGCCCTCAACCGACCATATGGTCATCTGCTGTGACGACAGCGATAACAATAATATTAATAATAATACTAATAATAACAGCAAATAACTACTTTTTCAAGAAGAGGCCTGGCTCTCGAATTGAGCTAATTAATTCGTTTTCTCGGTTCATAAGAACAATATCTGACACTCTGTTAAGTAAGAAGCACAAAGCGGGCGTTAAATCGCACATTTAAACCATCACAGTGTTGCGCCGGGTGGTTTTAAAACAAACAGGGAGGCAGGGTCCGTTTTTCTTTTAAGAGACTACATTACCCATGAGCCACCGCCGCACGTGTTTTCTTTTTTCTTCCCCGGATGTACATCACATGAATTGACTGTCAACATGCAAGATGGCCGCGCATCACAGGCAAAATGCTGCTGGGCGGAGAAAAGTGCAGGTAGAATCCAGCCGCCGCCGCCCGCCCGGCGCCGCCGCCGGCCCCGGGGCGCGTCGCCCGGACGGGCCCCCGGCGGGGGCGGCCGCCGGCGGGGGACGCGGCCGCTGTTACGCGTCCTGAGCGGAGCCGGCTACGTTAGCCAGCCTAGCTCGCGGCGCTAGTCGTTAGCACCCGCGGCTAACGCCGTCGCCCGGGCGATTTCGTGAATTTCTGCGCAAACGGGCGTTTGAGCGCCGGATCACCCGCGCCCGCGGGGCGTGAGCATGTACACGCGTGTGCGGCAACGACAGGGTGGTGTTTATCTGCTGTCTGAACGTTAATTCTATTTTAGATGCCCTACCTGGCTCCGTCTAATTTCTGGGGCAACGTACGTGCCTCGGTGATTCTGTCACATCAGTGGCTAAAAAGGGGGCTATAATCGCGATATTCTGTGAAATTCCTCCTTGGGGGTTTGTTCACGGTGCGTTTTGGCTCCGTTCGTTTGGTTACTCTTGGCGGTATTTCGACGCGAGAGCGTGAAAGTTTGCTGTCGGGGCGCACAAGGAAGTGGGTGTGTTACTAGGAAAGACACGGGCGATTGTGATCTAGCCTGATGCCAGCGCGCCCCCCCCCCCTTCTCTTTCTGCATCAGGTGTCCTATGTCATTAGAGACGAGGTGGAGAAATACAACCGAAATGGGGTGAATGCTCTGCAGCTGGACCCGGCTCTGAACCGGCTCTTCACCGCTGGGAGGGACTCGATCATCCGGATATGGAGCGTCTACCAGCACAAAGTAAAGCTCCTCTATGCTCACGGTCCCGGCCTGTTTAGTTGCAGCGTGCTGGAGAAAATGCCTCATATTTAATTTGTGGACTCCATTGCAGCAGGACCCTTATATTGCCTCGATGGAGCACCACACCGACTGGGTCAATGACATAGTTCTCTGCTGCAACGGCAAAACATGTGAGTTTCAAAAGAGGCTGGAATCACTTCCTTGCACTTCATTTTCACCCTGTGTTTGCTCACTGGCTGTCTATCTCTCTCTGATCAATTCTCAGTAATATCTGCCTCGTCAGACACAACAGTCAAAGTTTGGAACGCTCATAAAGGGTTCTGTATGTCGACGTTACGGACGCACAAAGACTACGTAAAGGCTCTAGCTTACGCCAAGGACAAGGAGCTCGTGGCATCGGCGGGTCTGGATCGTCAGATCTTCCTTTGGGATGTGAATACACTAACAGCACTCACTGCTTCCAACAACACTGTCACCAGTAAGTGCGCGCTTTGGTGTAAATCACAGGCCACGGATGGGGGGGGGTTAAACGCAGGTGTTCACACCTGGCACGCATTTTACGTCTGAACTGATGCCGTCTGTCTGCAGCCTCATCACTCAGCGGGAACAAGGACTCCATCTACAGTCTGGCTATGAACCAGATGGGCACAGTTATTGTATCCGGATCCACAGAAAAGGTGTGGCAAGCACGCCCACGTCGACACCTGCGCTCCGCCTCGGCGATAACAAAGGGGCACTGTGTTCCTTTTTCACATCCCGTGTTTACATCTCCGTCCGTCCGTAGGTGCTGAGAGTGTGGGATCCACGAACGTGCGCAAAGCTCATGAAGCTAAAAGGTCACACAGACAACGTGAAGTCGTTGCTGTTGAACCGAGACGGCACCCAGGTGGGTTTGAGCAGAGAGGGCCAGAGCGGCGGCTGTCAAACACGGTGATTCGGAACGTGAACCCGCTGCTGTGCTCCTCCGCAGTGCCTGTCGGGCAGCTCGGACGGGACTATCCGCCTGTGGTCGCTCGGGCAGCAACGGTGCATCGCCACCTACCGGGTCCACGACGAAGGAGTGTGGGCCCTGCAGGTCAACGAGGCCTTCACACACGTGTATTCTGGAGGCAGAGACAAAAAGATCTACTGCACCGATCTGCGTAATCCGGACATCCGCGTGCTCATCTGTGAGGAGAAAGCCCCGGTGCTGAAAGTAAGGAGAAATTGAAATTCATTTACGTCTGTGAAATCGTCGCTTCGCGTCTAAAAATGTTATTTTTGATCGGCTAATTAGAGGCTGGACACCTGAAAATCAAAATGTTTTTAACACCATTTTGAATAAGGACCCCGTGTTCCCTTTGTTCACAGCTAAATATTTGGGGTCATTCAACCCTGTGATGTTTTTCTCTTTTGCTCAGATGGAACTGGACAGATCTGCTGACCCACCTCCAGCAATCTGGGTCTCCACCACCAAGTCATCCGTTAATAAATGGGTAAGCATGCGTGACACCTCTGAGAGATCGCTGCTCGGCTGTCAACACAATAGCTCCGAAATCCATTGTGGACGGAGACTTGCGCGTGTGGCCACGTGTAATACCATTTAACTGTAATCCTGTAATTTGTGTTAATTTTTAAACCAGCTTTGCGCGAGCGTGATAGCAATAATTGTATTACATTAATCACAGCTTCTGTGGGGGGGGAAAAATGTGATCTGATGGTTGTTCAAATCCAGAATAATCCATAGTGATAACGATAATCTGTATATTCAGTCTCTCAAGGGAATGCACAACTTCAGATCATCAGGGGAGTATGACAACGACTGCACCACCCCTCTGACGCCACTGTGCACGCAGCCAGAACAAGTCATCAAGGGTAAAGAGAAAAACCGCCCGACTTAAACGCCCTTCTACCAGAAAGTGAAGCCCTTTGTCGCGTGTGCAGGAGGCGCCAGCATCATACAATGCCACATTCTGAACGACAAGAGACACATTCTCACCAAAGACACCAACAACAACGTGGCCTTTTGGGACGTCTTAAAGGTAAACCACCGCGGTGGCGATGATCGATGGCGCCGACAGATCTTTGGTCCAACAATGACCCCCGCTGTCTGCGCTGAACCAAAGCTTAAGTCGATAATTAATTCATTATCATAACCAGACCGAGTCCCGACACCCAGACAAATGAGCTGTTATTCATCAAACGAATCACTCGGGAGTCGGAGAAGTCATTTCTTGCTTCACCTCCAGGCTTGCAAGGGCGAAGACTTGGGGAAGGTGGAGTTTGATGAGGAGATTAAAAAGCGATTCAAGATGGTCTACGTGCCAAACTGGTTCTCTGTTGATCTGAAAACTGGGGTGAGTCATGTTTCTGCTCCTTGAAGACCTTGTTTAAATACCGCTCGCAGCTTTTTTTGGGGGGGTTGTTCTTCATTGTTGCTTCTCTTTTTCCAACAGATGCTCACCATCACATTAGACGAGAGCGACTGCTTCGCCGCCTGGGTGTCCGCAAAGGACGCTGGGTTTTCAAGTTCCGATGGATCCGACCCAAAGCGTAAGATGGCGCTCGTGAAACCATTTAAACGTGAGCCTGATGCGCCGCTGCTCACTCTATCTGCTCCTCCAACTCTAAAGTGAACCTGGGTGGGCTGCTGCTCCAGGCTCTCCTGGAGTTTTGGCCCCGAACTCGCATCAACCCCATGGACGAGGAAGAGAATGAAGTGAACCACGGTAAGAACGCCCCCTAAACCAACGCGCCTCGGCAGCCGTGGGGGCTCGATTGCTTCACACTCCGACTGTGCTCCCTGCCTCTGCAGTGAACGGGGAGCAGGAGAACCGAGTCCAGAAGGGAAACGGATACTTCCAAGTGCCGCCGCACACCCCGGTCATCTTTGGAGAAGCAGGGGGCAGAACTTTATTTAGGTCTTCCTAATCACCTTCATCCCTCATAAAGATTCAGTCTGAGTCCCGGAGCGCTAACATTGACCTGCTGATTTGTTTCAGGTTATTATGTAGAGATTCAGGGGGGGAGACGGAGTCCATGCTGCTGAATGAGACTGTTCCACAGTGGGTGATTGACATAACTGTAGATGTGAGTACCTGGCCTGCTTTTAGCATCACTGGATGTTCAGGGTTCTCCCTCAGAGCCTCCTCTGACCTCATGTGTTACAATGAGGTTAACGCTTCTGCTCCCGTCTTCTTTCAGAAAAACATGCCCAAGTTCAACAAAATCCCATTCTACCTCCAGCCGCATTCTTCCTCCGGCGCAAAAACACTGAAAAAGTGAGTTCTCGCCCGCGAAGCTAAAGCGATCTAGAACACGATTCGGGGGTTTAACGGCGCGGCTCACTCCCACAGGGACCGCCTGTCGGCCAGTGACATGCTGCAGGTGAGGAAGGTGATGGAGCACGTCTACGAGAAGATCATCAACCTGGACAACGAGTCTCAGACCACCAGCTCCTCGGCCAACGACAAGCCCGGGGAGCAGGAGAAGGAGGAGGACATGGCCATGCTGGCCGAGGAGAAGATTGAATTAATGTGTCAAGACCAGGTATGCTCGCCCTCGCTGCCCTCGCGCCTTCGCACACCCCGTCCACCAATCTGACCACCTTATTGTTTTTACAATCCCCCACCCAGGTTCTAGATCCCAATATGGACCTGCGAACAGTTAAACATTTTATCTGGAAAAGCGGAGGGGACTTGACGCTTCACTATAGGCAGAAGTCCACGTGAAAGTCACCAATTTTGAAGCAAGAACTCTGTCATTTGCCAATCACCACCCACCTCTGACATGTAGTACCCCAAACCCCATTGTGTGGTCCAGAGTTGCAGTTATCAGTGAGAATCCAGTAAACACGTTAGGACATGGCTTAATCACCGGGAACTGATGGAAGCAGCCGGAGCAGCCAAGAGATGCCTGGGAGTTCAGGTTTTTGTTCTTTTTTTTTTTTTCTTTTTTTTTTGGGGGGGAGGGAGACAAACTTTCCTCGTTTCCTGTTTATTTCCACCTGATTTTGTTCAACTTACACGTTTGCGTCTGCTTATGCGTCTTACACACACAAGGATGTAGTGGACTGTTCGTCTGTTCTAGTACATTCCAGAACCTGTCCTCGTTCTACAATCATGCCTCACCCACTTGAGCCGCGCCACCAGTTTAGGAGCACATTTTTCCTCCCATTAACCTCGACTCTGACATCCAACCTCACTTGTCTTTGTCCTTTCATTTTTAGCTGTGCTGTTCTCAGTGGAGTGAATGTTCTTTTTTTTTTTTTTGTAAATATATGTACAACATTTTTTGATTTAAGTGATTTTGTTTTCTTGTGTTGTTGTACAGTTTACAGAAAAGCAAGTTAATTTTCTGAAACCTAGCTCACCTTCAGGGTCATGAAGGTAACGACTCAGATGTTAAAAAATTGCATTTATTGTATTTACTACAACCCAGGAATTGCAGTTCACTCTTAAGAATGTTAGTAGTTGTCCAAGTCATCTTACTAATTTGGAAAATTTATATATAAGGTATGTATCCTTTCAAATAACACATGCTTATTTCCTCTGTGCTCGGGTTGCGAGCAGAGAGCTCGACAATGGCGAGGGCTCTTCCTAATGTACATTTCATTTAGATTCTGTAGGTCGGTGAAAACATGAGTACAACTTGAAGCTGAGAGGAGGAAAAACTCAAGCACTGTGGGAAAAATCACCAAAGTGAAATAAATGGTAATATCCTTTTTTCCCTCTCTTGGTGTGTGGCCAAGCAGAACAAAAGATCTTTTACATTTTCTGCAGTTACTTTTGCCATGGTGAGTGGTGTGTGTGTGTGAGAGTGAGCGTGTGTGAGAGACGCCATAGTGGGAGGTGAGTTTCAACTGGCCAAAAATGTTGGGTACCACAATGAGGCCATAACACTTAAGTATCCCTTGTAATAATTTGTGAAATATGTATATTTTAGGCATTTAAAGAAATAAATTGGAATGGTTTAACAATGAGACACTGATGGGAATTCTAAATGGATGTTTGAGTTGTAATGTGTGTGAAAATGATAACAAGGGACTCTAAGGTCAAGTAATGATTGTTTAAACATCAGATTCACCCGTTTTACATTCATGAAAATACTGCACTCATTCCTAATAAAACATACAATTACTTCATAAAATATCTGCAAAAATACTTTCATTATTTTACACACTTGCACCTAAGTTTTGTAGAAACCTTAAGAGCCCATTTAAAAACAGCCAACATCGACATCTAACGAACTTTACCTGTTGTACCTCAACTGTTGCATAGATCAACAATAATTATAAAGGGTGGGTTTCACAATCCCATCAAGCAGTAACATGAATATTGACCTTATTAAAACTCATTTTACACAATCCACAATTAAAAAATACCAGAATTACACAAAGTTGTTTGAAATCTAAATCTAAAACTAATTTTTTTTTTTTTAAAATCCCTCCTTTTTTGATATGTGCAGTTAGCAGGCTTGTAGCTTAATAGACTCTTGACAGTATTGGGGACTTAAGGTGCAGGTGTGCCTCGCTGTAGGTAAATATGTGCATCTTTGGAAGCATTTGAAAAGTCACATTTTCTTTACCAGAGCCAAACTCCTGTCACCCTCTTCTAGTCCTGCTTACTTTAAAAACATCCCAGTGTTTGATAATATACTAATATTCTTATGAAAACTGGTGTGATTGTAGTGTTTTTGTACACACTAAAGCTGGTGTCAGTAGTGTAACAGCCCTGATGGAGGACGTTTAGTGTTTCTTCAGGAAGCCCTGGTGATTGTCTAAGCTGCTTAGCCTTTGTTTGTGATGTTTGGTACGACCTGCACGCCTACTCTTCAGGGTCCTCCCCGTCGTGCTCATGGCAGCTGTGAGGTTCATCACCGGCCTCTACCTTGTCCTCTGCCGGTGCATCCTCTACGTCCTGCTCGAGTGAACTGTCCACCACCGGCTCACAAGAACCTGAGAATTGAAGGAGATCGACGGGAGGGGGCGTGGAGGCGGGCTCTTCAACAGTGACAGAGGGGGTTAATGTATTTGGAGGGGGGCTGCTGCTCGATTCAGACGCAGGATCAGGTGCATCTATGCACTCTGTGAGCTGGTGAGGTGGATCGGCTGGTTGGACATCTGGATCTGACACATGAACACTGGAAGTCAGAGAGGAGAGATCCATGGCTGCCAGGGCGCTTGGCACCGAATGGTCAGCCTCGTTGTCCGCTGATGATGAAAGCGTGCTGTCCTCCAGCTCCTCTGCACAAAGGCACAAGAAGTGAGTGAGGATTCCCTTTGGTCACTCTAAAATAAAAAGGCTCTTCTGTGCCAACTTACCAATACCTGAGATTTCACTCTCCTTCTCCTCGTGCATAGCCAGCGCCGTGTTGGTCATGTCGATGGACGACATGGAGAGATCGAGTCTGTCCATCAAGTCTGCAGCATCGGGGGTCAGCATTGCTGGCTCAGAGTCTGGGAAACCTAAAATAAAGGGGATGAATCAAACAAAGAGGGCACAACAGAGCAAAAATGTTTTTAAAAAAAACATTCTGGCCTGACCAGGATTCATGACTCTCTGAATGGGTGGAGGAAGAGGAGCTTCCTGAAGGGTGACCTGCTCCAGATCTAAGACATCCTCGTTCAGGGTTGATGGTGCTACCAGAGGTGCCTGGAAAACCAAAGAGAATAAGGTGATACCGAACTTGACATTCAGAAAAACAGGATAATTTTAAATCAGATTATTAAGTGTTTGAACTTAATGTAATCCATTTTAAATGGAGATTGAGCAGGACCTCAGTGAATCCGTGAGTTGGCATGTTCACAGGTGGCTTTTCCTCATTAGAGGGGACAGAAGGTGAAGGTGCTGCTGCTGCTGCTGCTGGAGCAGGATGTGCTGTGGATGCAGCAGGTTGTGCTGGGATTCGGTGCAAGTAGCCATAACCAATGCCGCAGCCCAAACTAAACCGTGAGCACACATATTTTGAGATAAGGTCATTTATGATGTCACTGAAGAAGAACTCATACAATAAAAGTCCTACTGTGCAGCAGGAGCTTTCATGGTTGTGCACATACCTGCCCTCACCACCCCACGCTCCGTTTGGTGTGACCATCACCTCCCTGCAGGCGTCCGTCACTGTGTTGTACACAAGCAGCTTCAGGGGTTTCCCTTCATGGGCCTCGATCAGCGAGAAAAAGTCCTCCGACTGTAGATGGACACCGAATTAATCGCAGCTCTTGGAGATACTGTGGAAAAGAAGACAGCGTCGAGTTGTATCTTACATCCTGCAACAGTTGGTCTGCTCCAACGATGTAGTCGCTGTGGGACTGAAGGCCTGCCAACGCAGCAGGTGAGCTGGCCTCCACATCCTACAGGAAAAAAACGGCAAACAAAACAATGGAAGTTAGAAGGGTTCAATACAGTTTCTTCTCCTGAGGCTGTGATGAAGACACTCACCAGAACATGCCAGACGTTCTCATTCGCTCCCTGGTAGCTGCAGAACCGCACGCTGGCCCCCAGCAGCCCCTGTCCGCCCCACACGTTACTGGGAACCACAAACAGCTCTCGAACCTGCATGCTTTTGATGCTGTACACCTCCATTTTCACTAGACTGCCCACGTTGGCTTTCAGGACCTCCTTCAGCAGGTCATTTTCTTCATTCTGGATCACATTGGGTTATAAATGAAGGAGGTTTGACTACTTTGGGACACAATCACAACCAGCGTAATCAGTACCAATGACAGATCTTAGACTTACAAGTCTTTTGTTGTCAAGAGACAGAATGAAGTCAAAAAAAGGTTCCAATCCAGCCTTTTCTGCAGGGGAACTTGGCTGAACCTATCCAAAAAAAACACCTTTTTAATAACCTCAAGTCTTGGATTACACTAAAACACCAACATCAAGTATATTCAAATTTAACACTTAAAACAACGATAGTTACACCTTCTAAGAGCCCATTCAGATCACCGAGACTATGTTCAAACTTAAAACGTTTTGATTCCAATTATACTTAATCAAAAACCTTCATTAGAAATCGAACTTTTCACACAATTTTCTCTCTTTTTTAAAATAATCGACTTGCAACACAATGCATCTTTTCTCGACGCAAAGAGGATGTACCGATATTGCAATTTCTAATAACCCAACAGTTTAGTCACAACACTACACGCAACAACTTATTTTTACACATTTTAATAACAATAATCTGTTAGCCTTTAGCATATAGTAGCAGGTGATAAGCCGCTGTTTCCTTAAATACTGTCAAAAAACAATATGAAGCGCGTTCTTAACTTACCCCGTGCACATGGTACCCATACGTTCCTCCATCCGATGCCTCTGAACTCTGCGATAAACCCATTTCGGCCGAAAACTTTTAGATTTTATTCAACATCGAGATAAAAACAAGTTTAATGGAATTACCGCGGTTGGCAAACGACGGCCATTTTATCTGCAGTCAGAACGAATCGAGCGTCGAACGAATGATCGAACTCGATGATAATAATAATGATGATAATAATAATAGTAATAATAATAAAAGGCTATGTTTCAGTTCGATTATTTATTAAATTAACCTAATGATTAAAATATATCGATGGGAAAACGGTGATGCAGAACCATTAAACGTTGCATTTAAATACAAAATATTAATTGAGATAACACAGTAAAACATTGCAGACAATGGCGTTTTAATTTTTCAATCAACAATCATGAGCCGAGTGTTTTCATAAAAACAACGCATCATTTTCATTCGCCTCACATCTAATGACATAGGAAATTAAATAACGCTCAATTGTTATTATTATTTCTGTTGTTATGCAAGCTCAAGACATTTTAAAAAGTCATACAATAATTAATCAAGTATGGTCCCTTCATTGGAAAAGACTGAAAATATTCGACATTAGAAAGGAAAAAATTACATACAAGAAAAAAAATAGTTCCTCATTTTTATTCTTTTTTTGCACATTTAAATACTACAAATACATAAAGCGCTGCTTTATATACTATTTGATGTTAGTTTTATGTCAGTAGAATTTGAAAAAGCTATGTTTCACTTTGCTCTGTGTTCGGTTCCGTCAGACCGATCAGAGACTCGAGGAGGTAGGTGCTAGACTCATGCTGGGGCAAATGAACAGAGCTCAAGAGCTGAAGGTGACACAGGTTGTCTGGGTGTCTGTGAAGCTTGAAAGAACTGTGCAGAGGCCCAGACGTGTAATCGCTATCAAAGAATTCCAGATCAGAGTCAGATGAAAGACTCAGATCCATGTAGTTTCCTGAGGAGTAGTCCACAGTGGGCGACGGTGTGTTTGGAAAGCCCTCAAGGGAGTCATCATTAAAGATGTCTCTGGCCTGGTTTGCGTTCTCATCAAGGTACTCCGTCAGTTTGCAGCTTATACTGTCTGTGAATGTGCTCGCAGAGTCTGGATCAGTAGGCGTGGAGCCGTCGTGCTGCGTCAGTGCTTCGGATTTGTGCCTCAGTTGGCCGCAAGTGGAGTAGTTGTTGTTGTTGTCGGAGATGCTGAGGACACGCGACAGCCCCCCGTCGACCTCAGACAGATTCTGAGTGACGTTAAGGCACCCTCCTGGGTCGGAGTCCGAGGAGGAGTGAGAGGATTCGGTCGCGTCGCTGCTGCAGCTGTTCTCCTCCACCGCCAACCTCTCGGGGATTAAATGAAAGGATGGCGTGGCGGGCACGGCCAGAGAAAGACCGCCGTCCCCCCTGTCGACGCCGAAGGGGCAGATTTTGTCCCGCGGACTCCGCCCCTCGCAGGCCTGGTCCTGGTCCTGGTCCCCTTCTGTCAGTCCTGCCTGGTCCTCTTTGCTCTGATCTTCATCTTGCAGTCGCCGTTCCAGTTCAAGTTTCATGGTGGTGTGAATGTAATGTGTGCGAACACGCCTGGAGTTGAACTCAGTGCGTCCCTGAGTGTTTCCACAGCCATCCTTTGTGCAGCCACACGGGAAGTTGAAGCGGTCCACCTGTTTGTTGTACAGATTTGGGGATTTGGTTATTCATTATTCGGATGGTTTATAGACTAGGGTTTAATAATAGAGTCCTACCTGACACTTGATTCCTGCCAGGCTGCACGCGCAGGTCTCCGGTTCACAGAAGCCTCTGCAGTCGCATCCGCAGGCCTCCCTGGAGAGGCGCAGGGCGTGAAGCTGCCTCTTCTCCTCCCGGTCGATGCGCTTCACCCCAGCTGCGAGGAGGAGAGCCTGCCTCTGTTTGGAGGAGTACGGCAGAAGGGAAACCCCGCTCTCCAGGTCGGCGTCACTGACGTGGACGTCGGCGTCGTCCCGCAGCATCTGATCCGAGGTCAGCCCGTCTGCTTCTCTCTGATCGATGGCCCCGCTGGTGATCAGCTGTGACGGGCACAGCAGATGAGGTCAGAAACCCTCCTTAGAGGAGGCGAAAGGCCGAGCAGGGGCGGAGTGAGCTCACCTTGTGCTTTAACGTCTGGAACCTCTCTTCTCTCCGTCGCTCTCGGAGTCTCTCCCGCCGCCTGTGCCTTTGCTGCAGGGAGTGCTCCACCACCGTGTACCTCTGCAGGCCGCTGTGCCGCTGCCTCATGCCCAGGGTGGCGCCTCCGTGGCTGGGTACGCTGGTGAAGCCTTGGCACAGAGGGAAGCTGAACTCCAACACTTGGTCAAAACGCACATTGCTCCGTGTGCCCGAGAGCTTGGACCTCCTCAGGATGGACCGAGCTGCAAAGCAAGAGGAATATGAATAGATGTTAAAACCACCTGGTAGGAAGGATTCCCTGAAGCTTGTGTTGTTTTAATATAAAGTTGGTGTTGCCCAGATTTGAAAGGTGTAGTTCTCCGAGTAGCCACTAGGAGACACACTCCAGGTGATTAATCGCCAGGGTCAATAGTTGAGGACACATGAAGACAGGAAATTCCAAGTAAAGCGACCGTGAACATGTCAACAGCACCGAGGGAACATGAGTGCTCCAGCACCGAGGTTTACCAGAAGAGTTTCTGCCTGTTTAACCTTCAGTATTTAACAGCTTGGTGTCAACAATTTATCAAGCCCTCACACATAACTGAGGCTGAACTCTTGTATCCCAAAGTGCGTAAACAGCTGAGACCAGCTGACTAAGCCCATCCCAGCTGCTCCTCCTGTGTGTAAAGCAGCGCGCCGGGGTGCTGATCCCGGACTGCAGCGTCATGGACCAACAACACCTCTGCACAGTGTTTTCTACCTTTACAATCACAGCGGAGGCACGTTGTGCCACCGGAAGCCTCCTGAAGTAAGGAGGTGGCTTAATAAGGTCATTTGATATGACTTGTTTAAAGAGACTTTATTCAAATTGATTCCACAACATCCGATTTGCTCAGGCAAATGATCTTCTACCCATCTGCACAGATAATCCAGAGGCAGCAGTAACTGCACATTATCGAGTACTGCCCCAAGGTTAACATTTCCATAGCAGCGCTGCTGCGGGCTGATAAGAAACGCTTGTGTTTCTGTGGGGGGGGGGGCGAGGTTTGCATTATTTGGAGGGCGAAGTGACTTACTGGGTAAGGTGGTGGCTGGTGAAGGGCTGTGAGGTGTGAAGTCCTGGTTGTCAGACAAGCTGCTCTCCCCGTCTGACTCCCACTCTGAGGAACCGGGGGAGGAGAGGGAAGATGGAGGGGAAGACGAGTAGCGAGGGCTGTCGTCAACATCCGCAAACTTTCTCTTGAGGACGCCTTCCATGCTTCGGCTGCGGCGTGAAATTCTGCAAGAACGCGAGGGAAGACATATTGAAATATTAATCGCAGAGTGGCAGCGATTGATAAGCATAAAAGTCTCGAAACCCCAGAATCTCAAAATCAATGAACTCTTGTGAACCGCGACAGCGTTTCCTTTATTGTTTGAAGCACACAGTCAAATGAAGATGACAGCTGGGGCAGTGAGAGGTCTTTCCAGTGACTCTGCTGGTCGAGCCGGTTTAGGTACACACTTTGTCTAGGCTAATCACATCCTCATGTCGATCTGACAAACTGATATTTACTAAATTTGCAAATACAAACCGAAATCTGACGTTAGCGGACAACCAGCTGAACACTTGAGAAAGTTATCAAAAAAAAAAAAAAAATTGAACAGCTCTTTTTCTTTTCCCCGCAGAGTAATTAACATTCCAATGATTCTTCGAGTTTTTTTGTGAAGAATACATGGAAACAGACCGTCCATTGGCTCCTTGTGAAGGGCTGGGGGTGTGTATTGGTTCAAGTGGCTGTTATTTTTGGATCCGAACATGGAGAAGAAATTCAAACAGGAGTAATTGCAGGGGATAGTCGAAGATGGTTAAAAGGAAACGGTATGTTGTAGAGGAGGGAAGGTTGGCAAGGGCGAGCAGTTGTCGGCCAGGTTCAACAAAGTCTGCTGCAAAAACTGCTCGCTTTTAGGGACGATGCCCGCCTGGTAGCTGTTAGAGCACGGGGCAGCTATTTGGTGGGTTTTCTTGGAAAAACACAGGAAAAAATGAGCCGTGCCTACTTTATTCTTGAAAGGCTGCAATCATAATATGAAATAAGTGAAAACAATACAACTGGCTCAAGGCAGATTTGGCTCATTGTTGAGTTATTCATTCTATTTATGGACATCTTATTGAGTGGTTTACGCCATAATGTGTAATAATAGCAGAATAAACGTTTGGATACCTTGAAAGCAATCGAAAGATATGCTGTTGTTGCATCTAACGGGCACAAAATGGAAAAGAAAACTTGCATTCCACCACATTAGAGGCTTCCAGCTATGCAGTGAGTGAAGGGTTAAACTGTTGAATCTGTGTGTGTGCGTGCATGCGTGTGTGTGTGCGCGCCTATGTGCAGCCTTTGAAATTTCCTGGAGACATTAGGGGTGAAATATGAGATAACATCGTGTGCCTTAACATCGTTTACACGGTTTAACCTCTGCAACAACAGATAAAGCAGCATAGAAAACACTTATGAGAGTCGAAAACGGTCTGAAAGAGCAAAGGCTTCTCCCTAGTATGTCACACTTTTTTTTTTTTTTACAACACTCTGCTGCGTTTGTGGGCATGCACTGAGGCCGCATCAATAATTTAAAGGCGCAAAGTAGCAGAAACACGGCTCCAAAGCACGTGCGCGTTCGCGTGAAAGTGGACGAGGTGGTGGTGGGGGGGGGGTTAGCGCCCCACAGGCCGACACCATTGAAAGAAATCTGCCGTGGACAATAATTTCACTGTGTTCCAGCACTTTTCATCCCTTCAGGAATGCGGGCGCGGATGTCATACCGGGCTTCCATTGGAGGAGCGCAGGAGTCGTTTCCTGTTTGGCGCAACAACAGTCATTAGACAGCTGACCCCTTCACCCGCACGGCTACAGTGACAACACTGTCAGTCACCCCCCCCCCCGCAGGAACACTGACAGACAGCCACGATCCAACCTGGGCAAACTTCATCCGCGGCTCCGAGGCGGAGGCGGCGCGCACAGCCAAGGCGAAGTTTATTCCCGATTCGCGTTCAAACCTCGCCCCCCACCTCTATTCCCCGCAAACCATCGGTAACAGTGAAGCAACCCACTCAGACGCCTCGGTTTCTCATGACAGTGAAAATCGGCAGCAGCATATGTGGTGAAACCATTATCACCACATGAGCGACACCATACCTTCAATAAACAATCAGATGGGGATAAAAAAAGAGTGATTTCTTGGTTACTCACCACCGTGCAAGGCGAAGCATAATAAGAAGGGAGGCCGTAACTGGCACGAAGTTGTGGTTCTCGTCCGCGGCTGGGCCAGCTGAGTGTCCCTCTGTGTTTATGTATAGCTCCAGTACTACCGATATGAATATGAGAGGACTGGCTGGGAGCTCCCAGAGAGCGCGTCAAGAGCGAGATAGTACACGCCCCCAACCTCGCTCCTTTGTGCCACAACCAGGAAGGCAAACGTGTGATATCAAATTCCACGCAGGTATTTAATTAGAAGAGGTCACCTCGAGGCTATTGGATAAGAGATTATTTCCCCTGCGCACACTGTCAAGCTGTAATAAACGTTACATTTTCTTCCCCGAGTCAACTGCATCCTAATCTTAGCCGAGAGGCGCCTTCGTCGTTAAATCTCCTGCCCCGGTTCCGTCAGAATGAAACGCAAAATGAATATTCCCGCCGCCCCTGTCCTTTCTCGTGGTCGTAAATCAAAAATATTGGCGCTGCCGCCGACGCCAGCTCGCTTGCCTGACGAAGCAGGAAGTTACGGGGGGATGACCTTCTTGCCCCGCGCTCGTTTTCTCTGAAGTTCCGACTGAGTCCTCTTGACGCAGACAGTGGCGCACGCAGAGGCGCTCTCGTTTCTGCCCACGAATTCCAATCTGTTGTTTTCACGCAACCGCTGATGTCATGGTAAATAAATAACCATTTAAACGCCAAACTGGTGATTATCGGAAGGCAATCAAGGCAAAGTGCTTAACCAGTCGGGGCACGTATGATGAAGCTGTCATGTGATCTGGTGTCCAAAACAAAACCATTTTCTATTTTTTTATTTGATTTTAGTTTGTTTTCCAGAGTCTGACTCACAAAATGAGTCATATTTGAATTTCAAAAGAAGATTGCCTTTCCTTACTTGAAATCTCACTTTAGCAGAAGTTCATTGGTTCGTAACTCTTTCGGGCGTCTGTCGAATGTGGCACCGACTCCCTGTTACTCATCCTGCGTTATTGCAATGTGACTCACCGGTGCACCTCGGTAATGAAACAGTGTTGAACTCCAGGGACCTGTCCTCGGTGTTAAACCGTAGGTGGACAGGCTTAATCTCTGGCAAAAGAAAACAAAACATTCTCCCGGGTTTTGCTGAAGTCTCTCCCACGCTGGCCTTTGGTCAAATTAAAACGCGTGCGCACGTGAACGGCTCGACGTGAACCTTTTTTTTTTTTTTTTTTTTTTAGTGAGGAAGGGGTGAAATGTCTGGATTAACATTCCAGGGCGCTTTTAAAGACAACCACAGGCTACTCCTGCGTCCCCGACTGGGAGAACCCTGGAGCCCGAACACAACAGCAGCTTAACAGATGGACAGACAGGTGAGCGGCTCGTCAGCCAGACCTGTAAATACGCGTGAACCTTGACCCTGTTGCTGGTCCACATCAGCGCCTCAGGTTGCAGGGAGGGAAAAAACTGCTCTAATACCTGTTGGTCCACATATTCTGGTCAGAGGACGGACTTAATGCTGCTCTCAACCTCGGCGCTGGAGTGCGCGATGAGCGAGAGTGACCCACTTTAGACTAATGCATGTGTGTGTGTTTTCTATTCCGCTGACCTGCAGGGACGATAACAAGAGGGATCTGTGGAAACGGGCAGTGAAACGGTGCAGAAAGAACCCCCAAAAAGAATCAAAGTGAATTCGTGGAACCACCCAGATTCTGGTAACACATGATCGAACCAGCACGTGAGGCCGAGCGGTTATTATTAGCACAATCACAAGTGCCCCTCCAAAAATACATCCGTCTGACAGTTGGGTTTTCCTGTTTCTGACTGTCTCACACACACACACACGCACACACACACACACACACGCACGCACGCACACGCACACAGTGTGACTCTGTCTTGGTCAGGAGGCTCATTCTGGAGAGGAAAAGTGCTGATCTGAGTCAGTGATGATTCTGAGCCGAGATGCGCGGATGGAAGCGTAACTCTCCGCCGGTCCAGAGCCCGCGTTACATAACTTATAGTTAACCTACATTCGTGACAGCCTCTCGGGTCGCCGCCACAGGCTCCGGTGGCTCCTTGGCGGTGGCCGCCAGAGCTGCGGGCAATCGGGGATCATCCTCGCATCTGCGCTCGCACGGAGCCTCCGCGACCCTCATTTCAAACGGCGTCTCCACGACAGGAAGTGGCCGGGGGGGGGGTGTCGCACTGTCTGCCACGGCTCACGCACGCACGCACGCACACGCACGCTGTAACCGCGTTAAGATGACAAGTGGGAATAAACGTCGCTCCCTTGACAACAGAATCAGACAAACGGTGAAACAAGTGCAGCTCAAGCATGAGCGTAATTTACTTCCTCGCTGTTGGAGGATGCCCCCCCCCCCCCCACATCCCCCCTTTAACCGTCTGTCTCTCTGTTGCATGAACCCAAGTTGGCTGAAGAACCTCTGATGTCACACTTTGACAGTCGTCACCATGGTCGCGGGAGCAAATATAGCCCGACAGTTTCTATTTTAGAGGGTGGAAAAGGGAAATGCGGTGAATCATGATTGCCTCCAACATCACCACCACCACCATCATGTCTTACTCCTCCTTATTTTAGACGTCGTTTTTCAGATATTGGTTTTCCCGGGACGCAGATAGATGCGCTGGTGTGTCGCATGAATGGAGAAATCTGATGTGTGTAAAGAATGGTGTCGTGAAATGTGCCGTGCGCTTCGGTGGAGAGCCGCCACAGCTTCAGGAAGGAGCCGCCTTAAAGGAGGCAGAAGAATCCATCCACAGTTCGTCTGTGCATCATCTTCTGACCAATCAGAAGATGATAAAGCAGACGAGAGGACGGTTCAAACTCGTGTTCTTGGCCCCTCAGTGCAGCACTGGTGTGAAGTAGACACCTGTGTGTGTGTGTGTGTGTGTGTGTGTGTGTGTGTGTGTGTGTGTGTGTGTGTGTGTGTGTGGGCAGGACAGGAGAGGAGAGGAGACGGTGAAGATGGATCCCTGCACGCACCTGACACCAAGATCCTGCAGCACATAAGAAACACGTTTTTTTTTTCGACTCTGTTGCAAGTTTGGGAATCCAGATTTGAAAAGCATGTTTCTTACAGGCCGCAGAAAAGACTCAAAGACTCAAGCATTTACGCCTGGACGACAAAGTCCTGCAGGGGCTCAGCGCTGCAGGACTTTGGTCGCTTTATTTTGAACAACAGGACGAAGCGAAGACTCATTTCCCACCTTTACTGACGACGCTTTGTGACAGCGAGCAGTAAATTCAAAACTGATGTGAATTTATGTTAAAAAAGAGAGAGATACACAGAGAGAGAGAGAGAGAGAGAGAGAGAGAGAGAGAGAGAGAGAGAGAGAGAGAAATATTTATGATTGAAGAGGGGAAACAAATCCGTAAAAATGCTTCTGGCGCCGACACCAGAGAAATCCCATGTGACCTTCATAACAGAGCGGAGAGCTCCGTGCTGTAGGATTTGGGGATAATTTGGAGCAGATACGCGCTTTTATTTAACAGAGAATTCAACACAAAATCAAAAACAAGCCCATCAGCTTGTGCTGAAAGTGGATATAAAGGATATGGACAGAAAGGATCCAGTTTTTTTTTAATTCTTTTGCACAAATAAATGTATTTTCTGTAATTATCTCCAGCCTTCTGCGCGTCTTTACCTTATATGATTAGGCAGGAAAAGAGCATAATTTTTTTTACAGGATCTTATCTCCGGCTCTGAGAGCAGAGCAAGCTGGAACACACCAGCAGCTCTATGATTGGGTCTGACACTGCCCTCCTCAACAATGAACTTCTTGTCAACATTCGCCGCAGAGCCGGGCTGACCTGACTCCAAAACCTACAAACTCTCGTGTTCCAAAATGGACAATATCGAGTGGGCAAAAAAAAAAAAGAGAGATAGAAAAAGTCTGACTTGCTGATGAAGCCAGGTGACTTTTATTCCAGAATGTGCGTGCGGGAGTAGCCGTGCGGTCCTGTGCGGCCGCTGGCTGCGGTTCTCCGTCGGGCCTGCAGGGGGCGCCCGTCCGTCCTCGCAGCTCCGCTCAGGCCGCCGCCGCTGGCCGTCACATGTGGCTCCATGTGAGGCTTCTGCAGGAAGGAGACCTGCTCTGTCCTCAGCTGATCAGGCCGCCGCTGATTGTTCTGTGACGACGAGTGGGTGAGGCAGGTCCTCCCCCCACCACTCTCTCACACACACACACACACACACCACGTTCTTTTCATGTTCAATGGTTCACTGATTTTTTTACCTCGAGGGCCAAACACGCATCACAGCTGACATAACAATGTTTTCCCTTTCTATTTAACCTGTCATGTATCCGTGTGCATGTGCACATTTATTAACTAACTGTGAAATCATTAAAAATATAGCCTATATATGCGACACATGCAGCTGCATTTTGGTGGGGATAATAAATGTGCTGCAATCCAACGTTTGAAACGCTGTCTAACCACGCAGGCACGTTTGAGGAGCGTGTGTCTCTGATGCCATCTCCTGGCCTTTAAATCACACCGATGTCACGTTTTCCTGACGCCTTTCCTCCACTGGAGGTCGATAGAAGCGCTCGCAACGAGCCCACGTTTCGCTGCCAAGGCTGCTTCGAGAATCGTGTCAGCTGGAGTGGTCTGACATCCGACATCAAGCTGAGTAACGTGTTAATAAAAACCCTCAGGTGACGTTTGAACTCGGCTTTTAGCGTCTGCCTTTTCCCCCTGTTTTCATCACAGTCTCACATTTTCACACGCCGCAACAGTCCGTTTAGTTGCAACACTCTCCACACCAGCTGGTGACCAACTCCGATGCCATCGTGGTGTCAGCATTCCGTGTGCACTTTAGCTTTTCTGCCACCAAGTTCCTCCAGAAACCCGTTAAAACAGGCAGCAAAGGGGCCGCCACAGATGTCTTTAACACGACAGAAACCCCTTTAACCAGGTGGAAGCACATGCTTTCTCAGCAGTAATGTAGTTAAAGGTGTCTGGAGTAATAAATAAATAAATAGGTTTATTATAAATCTCACATTAAGGTTCATTTGAGACATATTCAATCAATAATAAATCAATTCAATAACAATAAATCACTGTCTGATGAACCGACGTCATTCGTGAAAGCTCAGTGGAATTAGAACCCCACCCTTTGATTTCCAGCAGACTGTAATCATCAACAGGATATGAGCGCCCCAGCGATTGCGGCACACGCCGCGTCAGCGCCTTTGTGCTCTGGAAGCGTCCTGAACTGACACGAAAGCAGATGCAACTTAACACGTCGAAACCCCGCACATGGAATAAATAATAAAAAAGCGCGTTTGAAGCTGAATCACGGCGGCGGTGACGGCCCGTCCAAAGGCCCTGCGAGCCGCTATGTGAGGAATTTGAGCAGCGGCCTCTGAGCGAGGCAGCTGCCAGAGTCCTCACAGGTCTGGTTTCTCTGGGCTCGTTAAACCCCCCACTGTCATCACCGTCCTCCGTGTTTAAACGCCGCACGAAATAAATGCATTTATGGTCACATGCCTCCTGGTTTATGATGGATTTGCCCGTATCTGAGAGCTGGGAATCACAAGGTATTTGAGGACTTTGGCCGCCACTAATTACTGAGTCTTGTGAGCGAGCCTCCTAAAGCACAAGTCAGCCCCACAGACGGAGATGTGCAGGTGACTTCTGCTTCTGCTGGTACGGACACTCGTTTTCTTTTGTTTCACAGTCAGGGAAGCGCGTATTTATTTGAGGACTGCAACACAATGATAGCGTAATAACCAAACTCAGTTGTTCTGAGGGCGACTAAACGCAGATGCGAATTTGTCGGTTTAGGATTTCGATTGTTTCTGCGGTTCGACATGTGCCTCAGCCTCAATGAAGCAAAAAATAATGGTGAATGCATAACGGGCTCAGTCGTGCTGGCACAAAACGTAGCATTTTGAGGGACGTTAAGCGAGTCATGTGACTGCTGTAATAACAGGGGCCGCTGTGTGATTGAGTCTGAAAATGATATCAAAGCAAGATTGATTCTTTTCACGTTCCGTAGGGCGACGGTCATGTTCGTTTGCTCTTTTTCTTTCGCTTTTCTCGCTGTTTGTCAGCATCAACGGGCTCTGCGTCAGGGCGACGACGTTCGCGGTGAAGGGGACGTTTCTTTGTTGCAGCTGCTGTTTCAGAGGGACCGAAATGGAGACGTTCGGACTGAGGAGGACCCAGTCTCTTTGGGGCATCTCTGGATCGTCAAATCACGAGAGGTCAAAGGTCATCCCAGATCCCAACCGATGGGACAGAAAGTCGGTGTTTCAGCTGGTGCAGCAGTACGTTCTACACACTCCCTCGATGTTTCTACTTCTGCTGCGTTCATAAATAAGATTTTACACGTGTAAAAGCCTGAAAGTTCAGCTGAGTAGGGCTTCAGCCTTCTTGACTCCTGCAGATGATTTAAAAGTGTGTTTATTTATTAACCACAACAGCTACCAGGGCTTTGGCCACGCCAGTACCACTGAACCCTCTGTTCCCAAGCAACAGGTAGCCGGTGCTTCCTACTCATTTTTATCATCAGAGGTAAAAATGAGGGTTAAAAGCACAAAGACTCAAGGCGTGGGGGGGTTGGTTTCAGGTGTCAGCAAGCTTTGTGGACGGTCGAGCGAGGAAGGGGGAGAGCAAGCAGAACGTCCCCCTGTGGGGCTCCGGAGGGAGCGCGAGCCTGTACAGGAGTCGCTCCATGGACTTCCTCCCTCAGAGGGAGCCCATCAGCACCAAAGCTCTGTGTGCCCTGTTTGAGTCCAAGGCCAGCCCACATCCAAGCCTCAACAGCAGCCCTCCACTGCACGCAGCAGCAGCTGCTGGATGTAAGACGAGAGGAGAGCGCCCCCCGCAGGACTGGAGACGCCACAACAACCCTACCCCTCAGGTGTAGTATGAGTTTTACAGGGCCATGACACACACCTACCGGATTTTATTACACTGAATAGGATTCCAGCATGCGTAATTGCATTCTTACCTGGAGCCAAAGGGAAGTTAAACCAGTCATGCGGAGTGTTTATATCATTACATAATCCCCAACCAAGTGCCTGAAGTCTTAAGAAAAAAACTCCTTCAGAGTTTACACAACTAAGAGCTCAGACATTCCATTTCATTCAGTAGAAAGTTAAAGCTTAAAATGAGTAATTACGATAGCACTAATTACATAAATGTGCACTAAATATGAAACAAACCAGCTGTGTTGCTGTCTACCGTTTAAAAGACAGCAAATAAAATCTGTTACTATTTGTTAAATCCAACATCGTCCACATTCCAACTCTGATTCAATCAATGGAGGGGCGTGTTTCCAGTGTATTTCAACCAATTTATGTTGTTTATTTGTCACAGAGGGTGATCAAGAGCGATGGAGGAAGGGTGGTGAATGGGCCCCCAGATTCTTATGATGAAGCACGGAGATATCCTCACGGTGAGCTAGGTGCTATATTTCATGTCTGCAGCCACAGAGATGTGAAAGGGCAGGGGTGGGAGATGTGCCAGGGTTCCCTCAACAGCCTGAGATCAGTGCTGTATTTCAGTCCTCACCAGAAAACCTCTCAAACATGAAAAACAACTGTCCCGGTCTTTGACCCTGTGTTCCAAATCTTTCTCAGAATAAACCAACCGAGCGGATTTGTCATCAGATGCACTCAGAGAAACAGAAAAAACTAAAATAACAGAGCCCACGTCCTTCAAAGTGAATCTGTGACGGTCCTGACAGGTTTGTTTTGGTATCTAAGCAGGCTTTGTGGCTAGAGATTGCAGCTAATTTGAGACACAGATGCTACGTTTGGAACATATGCTTAAGATAGGAAGATAGGAAGGAACGGGGCCGTCGATGACAGCGCTGACTCTGACACAGACCTTGGCCCTCTCAGCTATGGCTCTCTGTGTCCTGACACTGATATGTCTCCAGCGTAACGTAGTTTCCTCTATGACATCGTGATGCACCTATGAGTGAGACAGTCAGGCATGTGAGCAGACATCTAAACCCAGAGTGTCACCATATTACTGTAAAATTATACTTTTATTGTATAAGCAGAGGTATGCATGAGTTGTAGATCCCTCAGAGTACTGCCTTGTAAAAAATAGGCCCTTCAGGAAGTATATATATATATGTGTGTCGTGCACCAGACATCAACTGACACACATACTGTTGGTCCCACCCAGCGCCTGTTATAGCGAGTGACAATGTATCTGTGGGAATGGGAGGTGGACGGTGCCCCACTGACTAACAGTGGTGATTGACTCAGCCGGGTTGCACAGCCGCCAGCCCACCCTCCCAAAATAGCCCAAATCTTCCACTGGGGCAGCGTCCTCTGATAAAAATCAGCTGTCACCGGGGCCACAGGAGTAGAGAGAGTGACGGTGAACTGAGAGACGGCCCGATCACACACACCACAGCAGAGGAGATAGAGGAGGAGAGACACAGAACATCATTGGATGGTACTTTTGTGAGTACAATCTTATTGAATTGATGGATAACGATGCAAATATGCAGCTAGAAATTGAAGTGAAGCTGCTTTGTTTTACTGATGGTGTTCCCTATGATTGTGCTTGAAAGGGATGTTTAAAATATACAAAAGGTTGTGTTTAATCTTCTGATAAGACTAGTTAAGGGGGTAAAAGAGGGACAGTTTGGTTGTCCTTATTCATAAATGACTTCTCTTTGTGGGTGAAGGTCATAATGTGTTGATGGCATCTTCATTAACTTTAAGTGGCTATCATTTTTCGGCCATTTATCCCCTGAGATCTGTGGAATGTGAGGTCAAGCAAGAACAAGAACACTCGATCTCAGCCCTCATTCAAGGACGAATGAAAAACAGATTATTATCTAAAAAATGAGGAGACTATGTGAGTTTATCTTGACACGCGGATTGGTGGGGTGAGAGGTTCCCACGTCTGCGTCCCTGCACGGATGGGTTTTATTACAGTCTGTGAATGTGGCCACGGTCAGCAACAGCTGATGGTGGAGAAGGTGGTGGAGGTAGTGGTGAAGAACAAATACCAACTGCATTTCACTACCATTTGTACAGCTGCCAGCGGCCCCCCAACACCCCCCATCCCTGCCCCACACACACACACACACACACACACACACACACACACACACACACACACACGCACACACACACACACACACACACACACACACACACACACACATACACATACATACATTACTGGTCCCCTAATAGCTCCTCTTCATCTGTGAACAATGAGCCCAGATCAAAAGGGTGTCAGAGAACAAAAGAAAAGAAACAAGTCAGGTGAAACATTATTATATCACCTGACACTTTAGGTGCTGAGCTCAAGTATTATTATGATGATGTTTAAAGTAATGAAGACAACTAGATGCTGGTTATTGTCGTTTTCCAAATTTTCCTCTTTTTTATTCCTATTTGTGTGCTTTCAAGCTCCAAAAATGTATATTTAGATTCAAAACTGGATCTAGAAATTACCCACCGACACCGCAAACATTTGCTTTTAGTTGAGTTTCAGCACCATTTTGATGCACAGGCATGTGTTGGGGGTCAGGAAGTTGACCTCTCAGTGTAGCTGTTGAGGACTTTGACAGGACGCGCACGGTACGCTTCGCCTCATTCTCCCTGCTCATCCAGCCCTGAAAATGCTTTAATTCCTGGCTCGTGAGAGGCGCCAGCTTGCTGGTCCGTCCTTTTGTGCTGCGAGGGCTTAGTGTGTGAAAAGAGGAGGTGCGTCCATTAGTTACAGCTGGATGGCGACACACTTTTGTGCTTTTGACCCCTCGCAGCATTGACCACAGCGCTGCTGTTGTTGGAATACGGATATTTAATCAGCTCAAATAAAAGAAACAATAAAGCCAGTGATGACGTCAGACATTTGAGACTCGTAATTTTGCATTCAAGTGTGAATTATTGAAGAATGAATCAGCCCGAGGCGCCATCATACAGCTGCATTCCTCGGGTCAGGTGTGGACAGTTTCACGGCAGACTGCTCACAGTAAACAATGAGCAAACATTCTGTGTCACTCCAGCTGATCTAGCAGTTGGTGTTATTTTTATTTATCTCTTTTCTCTTTGGGCCGTCGGAATTCGGTGCGGGGAGGCTGCCAGGCAGGAAGCGAGCTGTGTTGTCGCTTAGCGGGATCAGAACTGTCGTAAATGTACTCCCTTCCTACTCGTATCCATTCAGCTCTAACACATAAATCAGGTGGTCGTCAGCAGTCTCTGGGTCTGGGTCTCACTTAAAATACACCCCCCTGCAGGCCTTCTGGTAGATTAAATACTTTCCACGAGTTTGACAGCAACGGCGATAACTCCACCATCACTATTAATACGCACACAGTTATAATGAAACCAGCCGCTGGCACACCTGTATTCCTCTCTTTTTACTTGATTTACTGTCTTTGCAGCTGATAAATATAATTCACTGGTGACTAAGGGGGACACCCCAGTGAGACATAGCCGAGAGAGGATATCGACTTCCTCGTCAGTGAGAGACAGATCAGCTCTTTATCTGTCAAGAGCAGCCGCTATCGACTCCCCGGGAAGTTCAGCACAACCGGTGAGTTCCTGAAATGCCTCTCATGCTTCCTCACACACTGAGGTCAAGAGCCTCGGTGCAGAATGACCAAGAAGCACCTCCGTGTGCTTAAAATAACCTGTTTTAATGCACATACTCCACTCATGTACTGTATCTTTTATGACAGGAAGTAATTGGGACTCCGAAGACAAAGACAAAAGTCCGTAAGGTACTGTAAAGTTAATCAGTTGTTTGCTTTTTAAAGTGTGTGTGTAATAAGTGTGCCGTGTAACTCACACTTAACTTGTTTGGCTAAAAAAAAACAAAAAAAAACAGTTAAATTTCAACATAATGCTTGCTCAACACGATGCTCTCCTGTGATTTAATCATAACAAAATATTATTTTATCTTAAATTACAGTCCTTACTGAGTATGGGGAGGTCCAAACAGCATTTTACCAGTTATAATAATATAGTTTCCAGCTGAGAATCGGCAGGGTTGCACTTCTCTCAAACCCCCGCTCAGTTTCAGTCCAGGTATAAATGTGACGTTTGCTTACTAACTGCAATGAAGTGTTTTGTTAACCCTGGTGTGAAAGAAGATGGTTTGCTGTGAAACGCATCGACTCTGCCCAGAAAGGTAAAGTATAGCCTCGCTTGCACGTCTTTCTCATCATAACCATTAATATTTGTTAGTCCTTGTAACCTTGACGTTATTCCTCCCATCTGTCTTTTATTTAAGATGGCGGAAGCCTCCAGAGTCACAGTTTCACATTCACCTTATGAAGAAGAGGATTTGCCCCCACCCCCTCCTCCTCTCGTGCCACCCAGGCCCCTCGATTACGAGGGGCCAGAGTTAAGCACTCCCCCTCCGCCTCCACCGAAGGAAACCTTTGCCACATTCTGCCAGCAGAGGCAGAAGAGTGAGCTGAAGAGGCTGTTTAAACACATCCACCCAGACCTCCGGGCGCACCTTGATGATGCCGTGGATGATGATATAGTGAAGGCGGTGCAGCCAGACGGTGCTCAGGCAGCAGACACGGCCTATCAGGGTGAAGTACAGTCCATGAAGTGGATCTTTGAGAATTGGAACCTGGACAATATTGGGGAACCCCATGAAACCAGGAAGTTGCTATATGATGAAGAGCTGAAAGGTGGAGATGTCAGAGGCACCTCATCTATGTTTGAACACGCGGAGAACACACAGCAAAGGTCTGCTGAGAGACAGACGTCTGTACGAGGGGACGTGCGAACATCAATGTGGCTGTTTGAGACTCAGCCCATGGATGCTCTCAACCGCTTAAAGAGAGAGGAGGGTGAAATGGTGGAAGCGGTGCTGAAAGAACCCATCCAGCCAGGAGATGTTAGAGGGACTCGGCAGCTTTTTGAGTCCAGGCCGCTGAGCGACCTGGGGCGCTGCGACTCCATAGAAGACCATAGCGTTCTCAAACTGAGATCTGAGCTTCAAGAACAAAAAGGAGACATCCAGAAGACTCTAAAAGTCTTTCAGGCAGAGCCCCGCTGTGCCATCAGGGACAACAGTGGCAACATCCATGAGATTAAATCCATCTGTAGGGAGGAGATCAATGGCAGCAACTTCAACACTGCACGCTGGCTATTTGAAACCCAACCTCTGGATATGATTCATAAGGAAACATCTGGGGTGAAGATCATTCGAGGCATATCCCTAGAAGAGGGGAACAGGGGAGGAGTTGACCAAAAGAAGTGGATGTTTGAAACTCAGTCGTTTGACACAATACAAGAGGACATGGGAGCAAACAAGTTTGAGGGCATGGTGGCTGAACGTGCTGAAGAAGCTGACGTTGTCAGCAAAAGAAGGCTTTTTGAAATGCAACCCCTGGATGCACTGAAAGGAGATTCTACACAAGAGGCTTTAGAAAAGGAGGAAATCATTGGGGGAGATGTGAAGACATCTTTATGGCTGTTTGAAACTCAACCTATGGAGACCCTGAAAGATAACTATGAAGTCGGGCATTTGGAGAAAATAACACTTTCAGCAGACGAACAAGGGGAGGTGAAAGACAAAAGACAAATATTTGAGAGCGGCAGCGCTGAAAAGAACACCTCATTTCAGCAGCACCAGGTTGAGAAGGGTGACGTTAAGGGATTCAAACACCTTTTTGAAACAATTCCTCTCAGCAAACTAGCTCATTCTGATGAGGAGATTATAGAAAGGGAAAAGGTTGATGCAGTAAATATAATGTGTGAGAAAACTCCTTTATACACTATTAAGGATTGCTCTGGAAATCTGCACAGGGTCACAACTGTCAGCCGGGAAGAAGTTATCAAAGGAAAAGTCAGAAACTATAGATGGATGTTTGAAACAAAGCCACTGGATGAGCTGGCCGAGGGAAAAGGAAGTGTTGAGATTATCAAAGGCATCACCAGACAGGATCACGAGACCGGTGACGTGAAGATGGCGAGGTGGCTTTTTGAGACTGAGACAATGGATGGAATCCACCCCAGGTTCAACCAGAGAGATGGTTATGCCTCTGAATTGGAGAAAGGTGATGTCAAGATTTGTAAATGGTTATTTGAGACAGAACCAATGACCATTTTACATGACAAAACACAGATATCGAATGTCAATGAACCTGCTAAAGGTGCTGATGTCAAGTCAATTACTTGGCTGTTTGAATCACAGTCCCTTGACTCCAGAGATGGTGAAGAGTACAGTTTGAAGCTGTGCAACACCATACACGATTCTGTCAGACCAGAGGTCGACGTTCAAACTGTGAAACACCTTTTTGAAACAGAGACTCTGGACAGAGTGAGAAAGGATGCAAATTCTGACCGTGACGTCAGACTTGTCAGTAAAGTCAACTTTCAATCTGGAGACGTGTCGCGGGTCAGAGAACTTTTTGAGTCTCAGTCTCTTGATGAAATAGGATCTGAAATGGTGACAACATCAACTGAAGAGCAAAACCAGGAGGAGCAGGTTGAAAAAGGTTCAGTGCATAAATTTACCTGGATGTTCGAGAACTGTCCAATGAATCTGATCAACAAGGACAGCGGTGAAGCAGATACTCAGGACATCTGTGTTATAGAGAGTGGTGATGTACAGAACAAAAGGTTTATATTTGAAACCTCTTCACTAGACAGAATCCACGAACAACCTCTTCACGAGAAGTCCATCACTACAGAACAGCCTGTGAGCAATGTGGACGTAAAGTCAAGCACCATGATGTTTGAGTCCATGCCTCTGTATGCCATCAGAGACAAAGAAGGACAGTTTCACGAAGTTACAACTGTGAAAAAGGAGGAGGTACTGAGCTGCGATGTGAGAGAAGCGCGGTGGATGTTTGAAACCAAACCCCTTGATGCTATCAAGGCAGAGAATGAAGTTTATGTGATCCGAGCTGTCACCCAAGAAGACATCAAGAAAGGAGACGTCCAGTCTGCAAGGTGGAAATTTGAGACACAACCATTGGATTCCCTTACCAGCCGGGATGAGCCCCTTGTCAGGGTTGTTGAAGACATTGGGAGCACCAATGTGCAGGTCAACAAGGAGAAATTTGAATCTAATCAGTCCAGCAAGTTTGTGCGAATGGTTAGCGTCACCGATGTCCAGCACGGTGATGTCAGGACCTCCACCTGGCTCTTTGAAAACCAAAGCATTGACAGCCTGAAAGGTGAATCTCAAGAACAGAGTCCTGTTAAAACAGTCCACAGGGAAGACAGCCAGAAGGGGGATGTGAAACGCTGCACTTGGCTTTTTGAATCACAGCCACTGGACAAGATCAAGGAGTCAGAGGACGCTTCAGTACAAGGTACTGAGGAAGAGATTCCAAAAGCTGATGTGAAGTGCACCACTTGGCTCTTTGAGACGACTCCTCTGGACAAAATCGCTGCTCATACCGTCGCTGACACCCTTTCTTATGTGTGCCAAATGGGTTTTGTTCACTCAAGTGGCATCATTATAGAAGCAAATGAGAGCAGAAACGTAAACATGGCAAAATATCAGGTTGACAGCGACAAAGGTGTCCAAATCCAGAAGGAAGAGCTTGTTAGGGGAAACATAGTTAACATAATGCTACAACTCTTAATCAAACCAACCCTAAAGCCCCAAATAAGTCTTCTTAGAGAAGTAGAGAAGGGTAAAATAAACACTGCAGTTGTAGAACTGCCGGTTTATGAGTCAACAGCAATTATCAACGTAGAGAGCGATCAAAGAATACAAAATATTGTTCAGATGATCAATGACTTACTAAGTCAAGACAGTATGACAACGGGAATTATAATGCAAGAGACAACTGGAGGGCAAGCAGAGATGTCAGTGTATTCACTCATCTGCAATTCTGAAACAAAAACTGAGAGTTATGTCAGAGAAAGGGGGGATGTAAAGTCTACAATCGGAAATCTCTTAGCTACTGCTAATACCCAGAAGAATGTAGCATCCTGCATAGTAGATGAAAATGAGAAAGGCAATGTCAACTTGTACAAGACCTGCATTGAAAAAGGAGATCTTAAAAGTATTCATACTTCATCAGCAGACGAAGTCGACAGCCTTGTGGCCCAGGAGCACATCGAAATAGTCCATGGGGACGTAAGGGAAGCAAAACGAAGTCTCTGCCAGCAGAAAGAGCAGGTGGAGCGCACCATTTCTGATGTTTTGCCGGGGGATGTAAAGAACACCAAGAAGGTTTTTTCATCTGAGAGTTATTTTAGTGCTGAAACCTGTGTTCCAAAAGAAGAAATTATTCCTGGAGATGTGCTATCGGCAAAGCAACAGCTCGCAGTGCAGCCACCCATCAAGGTAGAGAAAGAGGACATTGTGGCCGGGGACATCAAGGCAATGATGGAGTCGCTTGAACGCGCAAAACAGCAGAGCATGCATGTGGAAAGAGAGGTCATTAAACCTGGAACCATCTATGACATGGATTTGTCAGCAGAAGCTCCTGACGTAGACAAAACCCAGCCACAAAAGGAAGTCATCATATCTGGAGATGTGAAAGCAGCTAAGAGATCTCTTGAAATAGCCAAGCAGCAGAGCATGCACGTGGAGCGGGAAGTTGTTGTCCCTGGAAAAATATACAACATGAACATCACAGTTCAAGAGGAACCCTCCTCAGCTGCGACACAGCCGACATATTCTCCTTCCTCAAGACGCCAGCAAACCAAGACTATCTCAAAGGTCAGTGTTGCAGAGAAAGATCAGGACGGCCCTGTTTCCTTTGAGACATGCCAACAAAGTGCAGTTCTAAGCAGTTATTGTACGCCAGGATCACTGCCGCCTTTTGTAAATTGTGAATGTAATGGCCAGACTGCAGAGGATGAGACAGAAGAAGTTATCAGAGGAGATGTGAAGGCAGCTATTAGGTCTCTGCAGAGTGCAGCAGCAGAGCCCAAGCTTTTAGACAAAGAGGATATTGTTAGAGGTAACGTTCAGTTGGCTCTGCAGTCTCTTGAGAGGTCTAGTGTAAATGTAACCAAAGGAGACTACAAAGCTGCAATGATATACAGAAATTCAGGCAGGGCTTGTTCAGAAAGGAGCAAGACTGTTCACAAGCAGTGTGTTGTGGTGTCTATGCCTCCATCTGACACAAACCTGTCTCCTTCAATTTCAGTAACCTGTGAGGGACAACCACCTATTACAACACAGAATTCCCCATCAAACGCTGTAGCAAATGGAAATGCAAAATCTTCCAGCAGTGAGACCCAGACTGCACCACCTCCACCACCACTCCCCCAAAAGACATGTGAGAAACTGCAGAAACCAGCATTGGCACCAAAACCACAATGGACAAAATCAGTGGTTGTGCAGCAGCAGAACATTTTGCTACCTTCTACCCCTGAAGTCGCTCACCCCAGTCAAGCAAACATTCCCCCAAAACAAAGCAAACTGTTTCCTACACCATCGGCAGATAAACAGCAACCTGGAGGTACCAAAACAAATGAAGAATTCTTCGACCAAACAGACCATCACAACTGGGCCGACGAAACAGTGCAATATTCAAATGGAACAAGTGAGTGCGCAGCAGCTCTCCCAATGTCGCAAAAAATGATCAAAGAGGAAACAGAACCATCTACATTCAGTAAATCACATTACACAGCAACATCAAATGGTGATGAAATGAAAATAGAGAAGAATGTAATACAGAAAATCAACGCTGCTGAGGAAATAAAGATGTGCATGAAGAATTACGCAAATGCTGGTCAACATGAGATGAGCACAGGCATGAGGGCGACACTACAGCGCTTTGAAAGACAGGAAAGTGAGACAAAAGGGGACAAAACAGCCCCTCCTCTGTCCAAGAAGGTAAGAGTAATAAATGATGCTAAAAAGAGCATACAGTTCGATGAAACGCATAAACATCCCAGCAAGGGGCATGGTTCTGAAGACACCGGGCAAACGCATTACGCACAGCAAGATATTCACAGCGAAGATCCACCGAAGGTTGAAGACAAAGTCGTTTTCAGAGAGAAGAAAGCAAAGGAGACTGAAGATGAAAGACGGCAGAGGCTTTCTGTTCACAAAGAGGAAATCATGAAAGGAAACGAGAAGGCAGCCATGGAGATCTTTGACAATCTGAGGAAAAGAGAGGAACTCAAAGGAATCCTGTCTCAAGTGCAGGAGATAGAGGGAGAGACCAGCAGTACGGGGGTCACGTCATCGAGGACAGTATATGTCCCTGATTGGATGGTCACTTCAAGTAGAAATGTGAAGAAGAGTAAAGTGGAAGAAAAGAAAGTCGAAGCAGAGACACGGGATGACGACCTTGAAAGCATCTCCTCAGTTGAGACTGTGTTTGAAGATCTGGAAAAGGCCAGCAAGGAAATACTGAATCTGAAGGAACAAACGTTAGCAAAACTTCTCGACATTGAGGACGCAATTAAAAAGGCTTTGTACTCCGTCTCCAGTCTGAAATCCGAGGCTGACATCGCGGGGTTGTCGGGACTCTTTGATGAATCTTTGAAATCTGAACAACACCTACAACCTTCGAGCAACATCAGGAAGATAAGCATCGTGTCCAGCAAAGCCAAACCCGAACAGACCAAAGAGACATCCGATGGAAACATGCCAAAAGCTTCAGATTCGCAGGAAGTACCAAAAAAGCCACTCGTTAGACAGTCCTCCCAGTCCTCCCCGTCATTCATCTCCATTCACTCAGCTGCTCGGCGGCCGTCTGAGCAAACAAAATCACCCATGTCAACGTTTAAGCCAACAGCTGACGACTGTCCTCAGAGCTGCCAAGGCCCAGCACAGCGAAACGTCAGCGTGCTCGAAGTCAAAACTGCTCCAGAGCAACATGAGGGGATCATCGGCACAAAGACTGTCAGTGAAACATACGAAGAGACCGACGGCTTTGGCAATGTCTTTGTGTCCTCTGTGACCTCGACGGTTTTCACCAAACACTCTGACACAAAATCTTCTGCTCTGTTTGACGTCGAGGGAAACCCAACCAGATATGGAATCATGACGTCCCCGTTAATGAGGAGATCCGGATGCCCTTTTGAGGATAAAGTTGCGAGCAGCGTCAATGATGAAGGGACGGTGTTTGTATCATTCAGCCAACCGAAGGAAAAGCGCTAAGGCAGTCAAAGTGCATTTCACGCTCCTTTAGTTTGTGTATATTACCACATGTTTTGAGGGAAAGATTGTGTTGGTCCTATTATTGAATGGTTTTTAATTGAATAGGAATTGTCTTCTAGATTTTATACTGCAACAAGACATTAAAAAGCTAAACCTTTAGTTGATATTGTTCACTTGTGTAAATTGTCAAATAAATAACAGTTTTAAAATATACAGATTTCTCATTATTTTATATTGCTTTTAGGAAACCGCAATAAACAAAGGCCTGTCTTAAATCATTGAATGTTTGTGTATTTTTGTGCATATTTAACAAGTTTTTACTCCCTGACGCATTAGATAATAAAGCTTGGTCAGGTGGCCAGGCATGATTAACTAGTCTATTACTGTGTTTATTTTTATAATGTATGTGAAATTGTTTTTAAAATAAAAATAATGAATATACTTTATCACCATAGTTCCAGTTACCTGAAAGGGAAATGTGCTCTGCCTGCCTGACACCCGTCTATCCAATGGAAAAAATGCTGGCAAATAAACTTATTCTGCACAACAACTGTTTCTGCTGTAAACACTGTAAGAAGAAGCTCAGGTGAGACATGTTTCACAGTAAAAACACACAAATCAATCTTAATCAACACTGTCAGTTAAAAAAGACACTCTGATTCTAGAAATCATTCACAGAATCATTCACAGCTGATCCAGTTCAAATGTCGTGATCATGACATGAAGGAATTTTTGTCGAATGTTTTATTTTGCTCTCTTACAGCCTACACAACTATTCCTCCATCTACGGAGAATTTTACTGCACCTCTCACTACAAACAATTTTTTAAAGGAAAAGGGAATTATGAAGCTTTTTGGCACAAGCAGCAAAAAGACCAGCTGCATCAGAAAAACAGAGGGTTTGATGAGCCGGACATGTCCTCTCCAAAGACGACTAAAAGCTACTTAGTCATGTCTGACCATTCTGTCTTCATTCCAAAGTCTTCCATGAGAGAGGTGGCAAACACCAGCAGTCCTGATGTTCAAGACAAGCTTAAAAGAAACTGGCCACCAGAGAAGAAGAATAGTGGGCTTGAGTCGGCCCAGCAGCAAAAACAAGGGAAAACTAAGATATCTGACAGCATTTCAGGCACTAAGCAGTTAAACCAAATTCACAGTGGAGAGATTAAACCCAGTGTCAAAGCACTATCAAGTTCCTTTACCAGAGGGGACCAGGAACGACCCAAAATGGCAGGTTCTGACCTGAGAGCTGAGAAGATTCCTTCAAAGAAAATAAGAAGTGATCCACCTAAAACAGTGCCGAACCCTCCTACCTCCTTCAAAGAAAATGTGGTTAGTTACACAGTCAAAACACTGCAGCAGAAATACGAGACACCCATCCCCAAAACAAACTACAATGCAGCTTCAAACAGGCTGGACACTGACCAAGACAGAGGAAGGAAATCTGTACGCTTTAGTCCGAGGCTCGCTGGTTCTGAAACTGAAATGTCAGGTCAAACAGGAACTAAAGGTGAGGGACAGAAGACAAGCTCAGATCAAACCAAAAATAAATCCAACGAAGCAACAAATGACAAAAGTACCCGTGACCTCGCATCACATGAATCGAGAAAGGAACACGAGAAAAAAAGTGAGGTGTATCTTGAAATCCCTGAATATGAAAGCCAAAGAAAAGCAGAGCCTACTCCTACCACAGACCCAAAGCCCACCCAAGAGTCCAACATTAGACTGGAGACCCCACAGCCTGATTGGATGGCTACGAATAAGGCAGCAGAAAAGTCTGAAGAATCAGCTGAAGAGGTTGTGAATGACCAAGAACAAACTGAGGTGATCCAAGTGGTGCCAAAAGAGTCTGCAAACCTGCCTGAGTCGGAAAGTCCTGCAGAACACAAGAGTGAAGAAGAAGCTAGTGTTGAAAAGAATACAAACACCACAGAAAATGACCAAGGAAACAGCGAGAAGTCAACAAACGCAAAGACAAATTATCTCAAGAACTCCGCAACTCAGGCTGAAAAGACGAAGGGAAACCTGGGATCTAGGCCGACGGGCAAGAATCCTTTGTCAAAACTCTTCAAATCAATGGGGAACGACAAAACCAACAAAACCGAACCAAAGGAAGCCAAGAAAGCAGACATCAAATCAGGCCTGTTGGGAAGACTGTTTCAGTCATCCACAGAGAAGGCTGAAGATGCTACCAAATCTACCGTACCCAGGAAAAATGATCAAAGACAAACTGATGACGAAAATACAGACGAGGTAAAGGACATTAGATCAAAAGAGGCAGAGGATCAAAGTGAAAAATCTGGTGTTCCAACTCCTGAACCAAAAGTGGAAACAGCAGAACAGTCCCAGCCCGCTGAACCCAAAACAACAGAAAACTACAAAAATGACAAAACACCTCCTGAACCAAAGGTGGAAACAACACAACAGTCACAGCCTGCCGAACCCAAAATGACAGAAAATGATAAAAATCAGTCTGGAGTTCCACCTCCCAAACCAAAGGTGGAAACACTGGAACAGTCCCAGCCTGCCGAACCCAACACAACAGAAAACTACAAAAATGAGTCTGGGCACACAACTCTTGTACCAAAGGTGGAAACAGTGGAACAGTCCCAGCCTGCTGAACCCAAAGTGATAGAAAACTACAAAAATGACAAAAATGACAAAAATGAGTCTGGGCACACAGCTCCTGAACCAAAGGTGAAAATAACACAACAGTCACGGCTTGCCGAACCCAAAATGACAGAAAATGACAAAAATCAGTCTGGTGTTCCACCTCCCAAACCAAAGGTGGAAACACTAGAACAGTCCCAGCCTGCTGAACCCAAATTTACAGAAAATGATAAAAATGAGTCTGGTGTTCCAACTCCTGAACCAAAGGTGGAAACAACACAACAGTCCCAGCCTGCTGAACCAAAAACAACAGAAAACTACAAAAATGAGTCTGGGCACACAGCTCCTGAACCAAAGGTGGAAACAGTGGAACAGTCCCAGCCTGCTGAACCCAAAGTGATAGAAAACTACAAAAATGAGTCTGGTGTTCAGGAGGTGGAACAGCAGACTCTGCTAAAACAGTCACACCCTGTGGAACAGTCACACCCTGCTGAACCCAAAACAACAGAAAACTACAAAAATGAGGCTGTAGACACATCTCCTGAACCTGCAGAACCATCTGACTTGATACAGGGGTCAACCACTGAAACAAAAGATAACTCCTCAGAGGTGGAACAGAAGAACGCAGCTACTGAACAAAACTGGGAGCCTGATCCTCCACAACCAACAAGTCAAGCATCAGAGGAGCTCATCAATCCTCCTAAACCAGAGAGGGATGGAGTCCAGCCTGAGATCTTCACCCGTAATATTTTTAACGTCATCACTGACCCGCCAGCCGCTCAGATCGATAGTGTTGAAGGTCTCGACCTGTTCAGTGGAGAACTTCCTGATCACAGCCCTCAGGACTCCTCTGATCTCTTTGGTCCAATCTGCTCTGAGGGGACCTTCATGACCACGACTGACGATGTGTTCTCCTCCCCCTCGACCTTGTCTGGCGCTTGTGAGCCGCTCGTCACTCGGGCTGCAGACGAGGTCATCCTCAGCGTGGATGATCAACTTAACGTTCTCGATCTGAGTCAAAATGAGGCTCAAAGCTCTGGTGCAAGCGTCCAGACACAAGACGAGGGCGCTGGTGTGGACATATTTGGTTCAAACGATATTCTGTTCTTTCAGTCTCCAACTGAACAAAAAGGAGCCGATACGTCCTCAAACTATTCCTCCATCTTTGATGACAACATATTTGGCGACAGCGTAGACGTGCTGGCGTCACTGCCGCCCGTGGCGGGTACTGAAAACTCAGTGAAGGAGGTGGTCGGAGCGGCGGCGTCCTCCACGGCAGCTCCTTTGGTGCAGGCGGATCTTTTCTCCGGTGACTTCTTTGCATTCGGAGAGCAGCTGCTGCCCGCGTCCCAGCCAAGCGATGGGAACCTTTTCATGGACAGTCTTTTAATATCCGAGGGGAGTGAGCCAGCAGCTCCAAGTGGTGTCACTAGTAACAGCTGGATGGATGATTTACTCGGGTAAGCGTGCCTCTGTTCGTACCACATAAAGTTCACACCATCAGCATGGGTACAAAAAAAACCCTGACAGGATGATAACTTTGTTATTACTTGTTTTCTATATGATTTTATTGATTTGTGTCTCTTTTTATCACACTACATAAAGTCAACAGGATAATTCAAAATCAACAGGAGCAAAATCAACATACAAAATAGAAAAAATGCGCATCCAAAACTATTACATGGTGTAAAATGATAAAAATGGTGTAAAGGACAGTTGATAAGGCACTGCTTGCTAGCAAGTATATTAAAATTTTATACAAGTATAAAAAAAATCAGACACGGGTACAGATGAACACTGTCGACATGCTCAGACAACAAGACTGTTAATATTCCGTTAAAGTTTTGTTAGTCATTTATATTCAAATCATTGTGAGCACTGAGCCTGTTTTGTGTGATGAGCCGTTGAAATCAATAAATGTAGAAAAAAAGGTTGTTTTGTGTTTTATTACTATTTATTATGATTAATTGATATGCAAAGAATTAATATTGTTATTTGCATTAATACTGGATACTGATTCTTGCTGATCAATAATAACCCTACAAAAAAAGTCAGGTGAAATTGATATGAGATAATATAGGAAATAGAGAAAAAAAATATTGATTTTAAAAAGAATTTAATTGGTGTAATGCCAAAGAAGGTTGCCAAAACTGATTATCAATATCTCTCTCTCAAGGGTAAGGGCCCTTGAACGTATCAAGGAAATTGTGTTATATTTCTGACCACATTTAGTCTGACTGGACTCATCAAAAAATATGGGAAGCACTCTTTTCACTTCCTTAATTCAATTTAGTATTTTAGTTTGTGTAGCTGGCTAAAACAGAGAGGTCTGATTTGGGGATTTTTCAGTATGAAATTTTGAAAGGTTTTTGAGTCACACATTTCCAGTTTTATTCCTAATGAATATTCCAATGAGTGGGGGGTGAGTTGGGGCCTGAGTAGAACTCTGTTTTAAGACATTACAAGACATTACAAGATGTGAGTGGTTACCGAACTAAACTGTTTAATAAATCCTCTGTAGAAATAAGCAAAATCCAGAAAATGTGTCGATCTGCAACAACTCATCAGAAGAAGATTGAAGTCATTTTTGGGTGATAGCCAGCAGGATTTGAAACTCAAACTGAAAGTTAAGATAAAAGCCGGGACAAACGCATACATCAAAGCAAATGTCTAATATGCTTTGAAGGAATTTTCCTTTGCTCTTTTTGCTTTTATGTTGTAAGGTGATAGTTAAATCACAGACACACGAGTACAGAAGCCACACATTGAGAAGAATTAGAGACAGCCATTGCAACTGCAAATCAGTCCAGTCCAGGTATGGACGCCGTTGTCAACTACACTGATACGTTTCAGTCACCACTAAAGGAGATCAGGCGTCACCCAGAGGAGCAAGAATCTCCCACTGAATGTCTCATGAAAGGGATGTCCTGGGAGGCTAAATATAAAGATCTGCAGGAGAGGTTTGCAGAGGAGGTGGCCATGCAAGTGCGTTACTGGCGAAGGAAGGCGGAAGATTTAGAATTTAAATACACAATGCTTTCCAAAGAGCGCGAACGATTTGAGGCAGATACGGCACGGCTTCAAACCGAAAAACAGGAACTGGTCACATTGATAAAGAGCTCTGAAGACAGGATAAATGATCTGGTGGAAGAAAACCAACTGATGGCCCATAAGAACGAACGCGGTGAGTTGACGATCCATCAGCTTGTGTCTCAAAACCAGATATTAGTCAGCAAAGACAAAAGTGAAAGCCAAACACTCCAGGAGCTATTAAGTGATAATAAAAGTGTCAGCGAAAAGCTTGCTGCAACAGTCAAAGAGCTGGGATGCACCAATAAGCAACTGAAGGACAAAAATCAAGAGTTGATGCGTGAGAATGAAAAGTCAGAGGCAGCTGTTCAAGAGCTGGAGGAAAAATGCAAAAAGCACGCTGCAATTATTGATCACTCTTTGACCAAAGTCAAAGAACTTAAGAACCACAGTGACGAAATGGCGAAGAAATATGATGTCTCAAAGAGAGAGGTTCACCATCTTAAGAAAGTGAATGAAGAGCTGGCAACAGCTGTTGAAAACTCTGCAAAAAAGCTCAAAGTGCTGTTCAAAAGCAACCAGGAACTAGTCAGGAAAAATGAAAGCTCTCAAGCACAGGTTCTACAGCTGAAAGTATTATGTCAGAATCTTGATGCGATGGTTAAAAAGTCTAACAGGCAACTCCTGGATCTGCAGAACCGCAACGAGGAATTGGCTATAAAATTTGAAATATCCAACATGGAATACGAAAAGCTGAAGAAAAAGTTTAAAGACCTGAGCACAAATCGCAAAGCGGGCCAACGGGCAAAGACAAAAAAACCTGAAATCTCTGAGTCAACCGTCAGTCCGCCACAGATACAATACATACATCGAAGTGTCAAAATTGCAGCAATATTCGGGAACAATTGTATCCCAAAGCCCGTCTAGGTGTTCTGAAACCACAGAGTGGACCAAGAGGACCTCAGGGACCTCTGAAAACCCTTCTTCGGTTGGAGCTCTGCTCATTTTTCTCCATGAATGTGTTAATGGCAACGTGTGCTCCATTTCTGGGGTGACAGTCTGTGCATACATATGGCATATATGATGGGGGGGGGTGCACTCTGGGTAATACAAACAAATATGTCCTTAAAATGTGAGTATTGACTTGTATGCATGCCTTTCATATAATAAATCAAACATACAACGGAAGAGTTGTCTGTTTCTTGTATATAAAGACGAAAACAGAACAAATTATGTGCATAAAATTAAGGACAGCTGAGCCTTCACCGGTTCCAGGATCAAATCAGCAACCTTAAAACATCACAGCAACCGAAGCTGCAGCCGCCCTGAAGGTTCCTTTATTGCAGCAGATTCCAAACCTTTTACACCGCACCTCGTCTTGTACTTCCTGACTCAGCTGTCACACCCCCAATGCCCAACATACAGTCTTAATAGCCACATTTAAAACATCAAGATTGATCAAAATAATATTAACAGAGAATAAAATGGGCAATAATCGGCCTACTGAGCTCTCGCATTAGAAACACTTGAGAGAATAACAATGGGTAATTTTTTTGTCAGAAAAAAAATGCGCCCATGGTTTTCATAATTGACTTTCAACATAACATGAAACCCCCATTAAATAGTGCATTATTTATTCATGGGGATTTATTGATTGATCGATAACATAAACCATGGTGCTGCCGTTACACACGTCGCGCGCCCCCTAGTGGCACCTTGCGCAACCACAGGGGGTGCATGCACGACACACTCACACACAGCATGACACAACACAAATATTGTTTTACTGAATATAAAGCATCTAAAATGTAAAAAAAAAAACTTCAGGGCTCAGGTGTGTGACTGCTCCCATGTATTTTTAATTATTTTTGCCTTCACTGAAAATATGTTCCATTGCTTCAAACAGTACATGTTGTGCTTTAGATTCACCTGCAAATGTAACTATTCCATGTTTTATCCTTAAAAATGGAAATTAATATTGTACCACTTGCTGGTTAATCACTGTTTAAATGCACTTGTGTGAAAATATTTTTTGTCTATGCATGTTGATATACATATATATTTTTCATTAAGGTATACAATGATTAATAAATTATAAAGAAAGTAGTTGTCAGTGAAGCGTTATCATTATTATGACTATTTGTGTGAATGTTTATCATACTTGTGGTCCAGTCGTCAGTGGATTTGTAACAGAAACATGTTTCTGTTTCAAAGTACAGCCTGTAGAAAGAGCTGGTGTTGAAGTAAACGTGTAAAATTACCAGAAGAACTTCAGAAAGACCAGAAATCACATCATGATAGCTGCACATGAATAAATGCAATCAACAGGACGTCTACAGCCGGGTGGTTTTACTTTCTGTCCGCTTGTCCACATTGGTATGTTTTGTGTATCTGTAGAGAGAAAAATATTCACGAGGCTTTGCGTTAGTTCAGTTAATAAATGCACCGGTGGGTTCAAAATTCCACCTCAGTCACGTTGACGTTGCCCGATTGTCTTTCACCCACCCTCATATTCAGTCACAAAACCACGTTTGCCTTCAGCGGGGCGCTGCGATCGACTTACCCGTTACTCTCGGCCTCGCGGATCGACTCGGGAAGCTCTTTTCTCCTGGTCTCGGGCAGCAGGAAGCCCAGGCTGCCACTGACGATGGAAAGGCTGCCGAAAATAACGTTGGGTATGGACGGGTGGTACATCCCCAACATGTTGACCAGCGGCGACATTAAACCGCCGACTCTGCTCACGATGGAGCTCAGGCCAGAGGCCGTCTGCCTGAAACCAGCGACACACTCTTGGTCAGCGCCATCGGCGTGTTCCCGATCACGCTGGAAGTGAAAAGCACTCACCGGAAAGACGTGGGGAAGAGCTCCTGAACGTACACAGAGCACACGGATCCGGCCCAGTTTAAGAAAATCCGCCCGGCGGTCACCAACATGGTCACGGCGACGGCGTAGCCTTGGACAGAACGACCAGAAGAACCAACAAATGAAAATAAAATCCAGGCGCAAAAGGTCAGGGACCGAACCGGGGACGGCCCTTTCAGCGGGTCCTACCTTGAGGGACGGCGAGAGCTGCCAGAACCGACAGGCCTCCCACCAACAGCGTCGCCACCAGCGACGCCTTCCTCCCCACGACCTCCAGCAGCCAGATGCAGAGGATGTGCGCCGGCACCTCGCTCAGGCCGAATATCAGCTGGGTCAGGAAGACGCTCATGCCGAAGTTGGCCACGTTCAGCGACAGGCTGAAGTAGGTGAGGTTCAAGGAGAACCTGCGGGGGTTTCCAGAGGACCAGAGGCGAAGGTGAGGGACACGCCAGAGGCCCGGGAGAGCGTGAAAAAGGGGTTTCTTACCAGGCAAACGCGAGCGTGAAGAAGTTCTTCCTCAGGACCGGTGATCTGATAAGAGCCGCGGCTCCTTCCTTCCTCTCGTTTTCATTCTCGTCTATCTGTAACCACCAGCAGACACAAGGAGCATCTCAACCTGCACGCCCTTCATGGATCGAGTCAGTCTGACAGGCCGGGGGGGTCGTCGAAGGAAACGTGGATCCCTGCTGGGTCGGGAGCCCTTTAGGACCTAGTGATGTATCGCCATAGCAACGATCGCTCTAAAGGTGACGTTCGCCATCTTTCAGGCTTCTCCGTTGGTGGCGAGCTCCCTCTGAACGACGGCTTCCTACATAAAGAGCAAAGCGCCGGGGCGCATTTACAGTACGTGACCTTTTCCAGGAGGCCTTCGGGAATGGTGCAGTTGTTGATGGCCGCCACTTTGGTGATGAGGCGCTTGGCCTCGCCCGTCTTCCCTCTGCCCAGCAGCCACCGGGCCGACTCCAGGATGCACCTGCAAACCGGCGAGCGCCCTCCGTCAGTGACCCCTGACTCACGCTCGCGACTCCGATGAAGGGAGAAGACGCCAGGCCACACCATATATAAATAGCAATCACCGCGTGTAGAGCAGCTGTGATGAGTTGAGCCAGTCTCCAGTTTCTGATGAAGTAGATCATACCAGCAAGGACGCACTGCCCCAGCGCGCCGCACAGCTGGATCACGCACGACCCCCACGACCTCTGGGACACCCCGATCCACTCGGTGGCTGCAAAGGTCACAGTCAGGGTCAAGAGGGGCAGGGAGGCCCCACGGGGACCCCCCGAAGTGGGCCACAGACTTACCTAAAGAGGCAGGCAGAGTGAATAAAGCGAGTTAAGGACAATTACAGGAGCTTTGGTACATAATATTCCCAAAAGCGTTCCACTTCTTTTCGGCGTGTGGAGCATTAATGTGGCGCGGTCAGACTTCCAGCACAGAAAATTCTACAGTGAATTCCAGGATGACGATAGATGCCGTACCCAATATGACGGCGTTCAGTCGGTATCCGCCGTAGCCGATCCCCACCAGGAACTGGGACACCAGGTACAGGTAGAACCTGGGGCACAGTCCGGACACCCCGCTAAAGACGAACATCAGAACCACCGGGATCTGAGTGGCCCGCTTCCGACCGAACCTGGGTGGGTGGGTGTGTGTGTGTGGGGGGGGGAAGGGGGGGACAGAAACCCGTCCATCAGCAGGAGTGGCGCGGGTGAGAGTATGCAAGCGTGAGCACGACAGATGCACTTACGATTCAGCAAAAGGTCCAAACAACAGACAACCGACAAGAATGCCGGCCATCAACACTGTTTGTGCCACTTGCAACAAATATGCGCGGTCACAGACCAGATCAAACTAAACCAGACCGGAAACCAGACCACAAGGTTAAAACACGCGTTGCGCGGGTGGTGAGAGGCGGCCGTGCGCCGGACCACTCACGTCTGTGACTATGGTGGCCGCGTAAAGCGCGCCGCCGTACACCCATCCGTGCGCGCACGGCGCGGTCTCGTTGAGCCCGTGGCGCCGGATGGACTCGATGTCCCGGTCCACGGGCACGAACATGCGGCAGCGGCTGGGGGCCCCGTCCGGGCCGCGGGGCACCGTCAGGTTCAGCTGCTCCTGCGCGGTCAGGTTCGGCTCGGCTCGCAGGATCCAGTCCGTGTTGCAGTGGCGCTCCGGGTCGGACTCGGTGAAGTAGACGCTGGCGAAGTGGAACGGGACGATGATGTTGGGCACGCACAGGGCGAACAGGGTGATCTTCTGGAAGCGGCCGAACTCGCCGATGCTCCGGAGGACCTCCCCGAAGCCAGCCATGGTGGGGGCCGGTGCTGCTGCTGGAGGAGGACGGTGCGACTGTGACTGGCGCTTCTTTCGCTCCCTGCTGAGTCACAGGCGCTTCCACGGGGGTGTTTTTTTTACCTTTAATCACATGGTTAAATGATTTAACTGAATGAAGGGATGCAAATGAGTTATCTGGACGGCGCTTTGACCCTTAACACCAATTCAACGCAGCCGTGATGCTCCGACTCAGACCTCGGTCGATCTTTTACCGACTTGTAAAACAGTTATACAACACAGCTGCCTAAGCTGCATGTTCATATTTAAATTGCCCGAGAGAGAAAAAATTATGAAATCTGCCCTCTTCAATTCCAACCAGAATTATTTTGAAACAAATGATGAAATATAAAAAACGAAATTGGATTAAAGAGCCGAAAGCTCCGCTTCCAATATTTTATAAAAGCTCGCAGCACCTCGTTTGCCATTATGGTCGTTACGTAAAAGATAAAGCAGCACTACACAATCTTAACCGTGCTGTAAATGCTGTAAATGGCCAGAAAACGAAACCCTGAAGTTATGCAAAATGCAAGGGTTCACAAAACTTCACCCAAGAAGAAAGAAGAAAACACATAATTCTACGAGAAAGTTGCGTGATAAAGAAAAAAAGGATTCCAAACAACTTTCACAAGACAAAATAAAGATAATTCTGGATAGATAAGAGCTCGTCTGGGACACTTTGGCTTCAGTTGTTGCGTAATTAAAGGAATCCTTGTCCTTTTTATTTATGAGAACACAAGCATTTTATACAACAAACCGCTACTTCTGCTGATACAAAGGTGTTAAAGGTTTTACTTTACATCTCAGAATAAAGATTAACATCAGCGAAGTCACATGTCTGCCCATCTGGAACAGACCGACAGTTATTTTCTGGCAGCATGATGTTCTTCCACTGAAATAATCATTTCGACACACTTCCTGTCTGTGTGTGCGTGTGTGTGTGTGTGTGTGTGTGTGTGTGCGTGCGTGTGTGTGTGTGTTTGCGTGCGTGTGTGTTTGTGCTGCATGTGCGCAGCACATTTAAGACCAGACACACCAACGTCGGTGCTCTTGCTCGTCCTCTGCAGGTTCCAAACGGTCGAAACAGGAAGCCGTTTGTGTTCGTCTCCGGGCCGCCGTCGCTGGACGGAGAAAGGTTAACCCGCGGCGGGCACCCGTGGCACGCGGCGCCGGCGGAAACGCCCCGCCTGACGCCGCAACTCCGCAGCCGCGGGACGGAGACAAGCGGGCAGCCCCTCCCGCTACAGTTTGGTGGCCTCGCCTCTGTAGCCGACGTCACCCACCCTGTAACGACCCGTGCAACCAACATGAACACGAGTATTTCCTCCCCCACCCCCCTCACCCCCCTCACCCCCCCTCATCCTCCTCACCCCCCCCAACGACCCAGAACCATCGACCTCACCTATTGCCCTCAGCCTCATTCCTCGAATCCGGAAGATCTCTCCTCGCGGTCTCGGGAAGGAAGAAGACGAGAGCGCCGCTCAGCAAGGCGAGGCTGCTGAAGGCGATGACGGGGGTGGACGGGCTGGTACGCGGCCAACATGTTGCAGGCCGGCGACAGCAGGCTGCCCGTTCTGAAGATGATGGAGCCAAGGCCGACGGCGGTCTGCCTGTCAAGCGCAGGCGGGGTCAATAAGAGCACGCCTGCTCACAGAGTCTTGAACAGGCCTCACGCGTACCTGAGCGAGGTGGGGAACATCTCCTGGATGAAGAGGATACATACTGAAGCGCCCGAGTTGAATAGGAGCTTCCCGGTGGTCGCGAGGGCCGTGACCGCGACGGCGTATCCTGGAAACGGGGCGTTAACGGCGGGCGGGTCACGGGCGCGACCGGGTCGGCGGCGGAGCGGCGGTCACCCCGAGGGACGGCCAGCATCAGGAGGCAGAAAGAGCCGCCGGCCAGGAGGGTGGACATCAGGGATTTCCTTCTCCCCGCCGCCTCCAGGAGCCAGACGCAGAGGAGGTGGGCGGGCATCTCCGTGACCCCGAACAGGAACTGCACCAGGAAGACGCTCAGGCCGAAGCCGCCCACGTTCAGAGCCAGGCAGGCGTACCCCAGATTAAGAGAGAACCTTCCAACCACATCGTGGGTGAAACTTCATGACATCGAATCCCAAAGTGCGTTTTCAAAGGGCGCCAAAACTTACCAGGCGAATACAACAATGGAGAAGTATTTCATCAGCAGAGGCGAGGTAAAAAGTGCTTTGATTCCTTCTCTTTGATCCTCTTGCTCTGCTGATACCTTGAAGGCAAGTGTCTATGTTACCCATTACCTCCCGATCCTTTTACTTTGAAATCTAACAAGGCAGATTGCAGCAGAGCGACTGACCTCCTGGAGCAACTCCTCTGGGACCTCCTTTTTGTTGATAGCCGCCACTTTGCGTATGATCTTCGTCGCTTCCTCCTTCCTCCCCCGCGCAAGCAACCACCTCGCGGATTCAGGAATGCACCTGGAAAAAAAAAACAAAACGCACAGTGTCACAACAACAAGGACAGCTGTTCTAAAGCCTCTCTCCTCATCAACACATGCTTTTGTTGCCACGGCTGCATGTCAGCCAGCATGTTGGGCAATTACAGTCGTCCCCTACACTGCCCCCCTCCGGTCAGTCACTGTAACTACAACAACAGATTTCAGAACCCAGAAGAAGAAAGCCCCAAGGTCATCAGGTCATCAAAGTTTCCCTTAAAAGAGCTGCTGTGTGAAAAGGAACACAGGCTAAGCTTTGTGTTAGTTTGTTGTCATGCGGCTCAATGTCGAACAGAACTCATACCAAATGTACAACACGACGAAGGCCTGTCCCCCTGCCAGGACGAACTGCACTTTCCTCCAGTCGCGGATAACATAGGCCAACCCAGCTGCGACACACTGTCCTAGAGCTGCGAATTCCAGGCTCAAGCAGGAGGCCAAGGAGCGTTTCCCGGCTCCGATCCATTCCGTGGCTGCGAAACACAACTTAAAAATGAACACAGCGCCGTTCTTGTGGCGCTCAGCTCGCGTGAGGCGATCAAAACGGTACCCAGTACGGCAGAGTTTATTCTGTATCCTCCCTGGGCGACTCCAACTAGAAACTGAGACGCCGCATAGATGTAAAAGTTCGGAGACAGGCCACCGGCTATGACAAACACCAGTCCCAGGACAACAGGTAACTGGGTGGCCCTCCGGCGGCCGCACCTGAAGGTGGCAGGACAGGTTGTTGTCAGAGGAAAGGTCTGAAGCACACCCGCCTGCATGCTCCTCAGGTCGCTCACGATTCAGCTGCGGGGCCAAAGACAAACGAACCGGCCAGTCGCCCGCTCAGGACGACCGTCTGCAAGACTGGGACCATGTAGGACTTGTCGCAGACGAGGTCGAACTGGGAAGAGGAGGAAGAAGAGGAAGAGGAGGGAGAGGAGGGCGGGCGACGCCAAAGCAGACGCGTTCTTACGTCGGTGACGACGGTGGCCTCGTACACCGCGCTGCTGTACACCCACCCCGCCGTGCACGGCGTGGTGGCGTTGAGCCCGCGCTCCCTGATGGCGCCAATGTCCCAGTCCATGGGGACAAACATGCGGCACCTGCTGAGGGCGCCGTCGTCCTCCCGGGGCAGCGTCAGGTTCAGCCGCTCGGCCAGGGTCAGGTCGGGATCAGCCTCGAGGATCCAGTCCGTGTTGCAGTGGCGATCCGGATCGGGCTCCACAAAGAGGAGGCTGCAGAAGTTCAGCGGCACCAGAACATTAGGGAGGCTTAAGCCAAAGACCAGAAGCTTCTGGAAAAGACCGAAGTCCCCGACGGACGCGAGAACGCTCCCAAACCCCAGCATGTTCCTCACGGCAGAGGTCTCGGGAGAAGAGTCGGAGCTGGCTGGTTTTGGGAGGCCATGGATGATGAGCCAAATAAATATTTAACCTGTCCGTTAGCAATTAACCGTGCAGGGAGATTCTGGTAGTTGAATCACGGCAACTGGACTGGTTGAGCTTCACGGAGACATTTGGTCTCTCATCCGAGAGGCCTCATCGGTCCTGTGTAGGGAGATGTAGCTCTAAAGAATGTTTTTAGAGCCTTTAGTTCTGCTCACATGCACTATTACACGTCTGTGGACCGCTCGGACGCCTGGTCAGTGCTGTAATCCACCCTGGATGGGTCCATCACAGGACACACACTCACACACACACACACACACTCACACACACAGAAATGCTTCCCTCGACAACGAAAACATCACAGGAAGCGCGGTATGATTACAAGCCTCGTGTATTTCCGAAAACACACATGTTAACAGATCAATAAGGTGCCAATCAGACAAATAATTTGTGCATGATTAGTGATGCGCCGACAAAAAGGCCAACAGTGGGAAAACACTACAAAGCAAATGAAACTGTCCACCGAACACGATGAGCCTCGCTCCGTTTGCCTGAATCCGTATTTACAGGTGAAAGGTTTCTCTCCCTCTAACAATGTGCACTTCAACAGTCAATGCATCTACATCATTACAGACAAACCCCGGGAAGTTTGTGCGACAGTGCATGGAATCGCCATCAAATGTACATTTACAACATGTTTACATACACCATTTACAGAAGTACCTGAACGAGGAGCTGCTGTCAGCCCTTTGCACGTGGTACAAACAAGCGTACAGCTACAGCGGGAGTGACGATAATGACGATCAGTGTTTCGTAAAGCCGACGGCCTGCAGGGCCGCCAAAACAAGTCTGTGACCAAAAAAAAGAAAAAAAAAAAAAACTGGACAGTTTTAAAAGGCTATTTCACCCAATGTGTTCAAAACCCATCTGCAGTCGGGGGTCGGGAGACGTCGTTTCCATTAGAACGCCGTCACTCTAGCTCAAATAAATATTCCAAGCAGAGTTGGTTTAGGCGCCACGGCCGAGCGACGTCTACTTGAGTTATCTCTGAATCACAGCTGCGTTTGCCCGATGCGGATACGTGACGAAGAGACACGGCCAGTCATTGGTCAGTGCAGAAGGTTTGGGTTTTATTTGCACGGGTTCGGCGTAACGTTCCGTTTCCTGTCGAAAACGGAGGAAAATGTTAAACTGTTTGTTTTAAGGACCCAAGAAGGGCAAAGCGAGAGGAAAATGTGGCCATTTTAACGTTGTGACAGAATACGAGGATCATATTAAAGGACATTGTTCAATTAATTCAAGGTAGCGTTTTATATTTGGGATTTTTTTTTCTCTTTTTTAAGAAAATGGGAAGCTTTTGTTCTGACCACAATCCAATAATGCATCCCAAAAGAACCTTCGCCTCAAGGTGTCACTGAAAGTTGAGGAATCTCTTTTTGTGGATATGAATCCAGCTTCCAGCATATCATTCATCACAGATTGAATTCTGGTGAATGTCTGTTCAGCTACCCGTGGCTGAACATCTCAGCAAATGAGACCAACACGGTCCTCACAGCTATAGGACGCGACCCATTTCAAACTTTATCGTGTCGGAATTTGGATGAACTTTAATCATACTGGGCGGGAGCTACGCGGCCCTCTAACGTAGAAGTTCATCAGCAATCAGTCGGTAACAGCAGCGGCCTCGGGCTCAACACAACACCAGCATTCGGGATTATTCGCAGCCGTTCCGCCGATAACCGGCTCAGACGCTGACATTTAGGACCTGTGGCGTACTGGGGGGGGGGTCTTACGGCAGGTTTTTGAAGCTGCCTGTCCAGCTGGTTGACTTCATGAACTCCTGGTGAGGTACAGAGACGGTGTGTTTTATTCCCCCTAACGGAAACATCGTCAGCAACCAGCGGTCACGTGTGTGCGTGTGTGTGTGTGTGTGAGAAAACACCCATTGCATAGAAGATCAGGCAGGTGTGAAAATAATGCTGTCAGACAGCTGAGCGAAGAGGGCAGAGGTGGAAAGAACGACATCAACAAGTGTCGTCTCGGCCTGAACTCTTTGGTTCTGTTTGGACAAAACCTCCACAGCACACACCCCAAGTCACCTCATCAGAGGACCCACTAATAAACTACAGATCTGCTTAACTTTACAGGATTACAAAGCCCGATCTACGCCACCTTCTGCGCTTCATCATCAAATTGGTTTTGACTAAGGCTGAATTTAGACTCTTCAATTTCACTGTAGCACAAAGTGCCAGAAAACAGTGGCACAACACTTCTGAGTTCTGTGGCACAGTAGATTAAAAAAATATATATAATAATAGATAAAATAAGAACTAAGAAAAACAATGAAAAATAAAAGGCAATCACTTCCAGTACTGGCGAGATGGTTTGGATTGTGCTTATGTGTGAAGAGGAAGAAATAAAGAAGAAATTAGGAGTTGATATAGTTGATTGCATCCTCTCTCCCGTTAACTGTATAAGCGCACTATAAATGTTTCAAGTGTGATTCCTGTGATGAACCGAGCCTCTTCTCGTTATGATCCTCATGCATCTTGCAGTAGTGTCACACTCCTGCCAGTCCCATGCTTCCTCCTCCTCCTCCTCCTCCTCCTCCTCCTCCTCGTCTTCATCCTCTAACTCATGCTCCGTCTCTCTTTGGCAGTAGTGGTTTCTCGGGATTGACGGCGGCGCCGTCGTGCGCCGTCGTCACTTTCTGTCCTCTGTTGTTGCTCTGTTCAACTTAACTGATGCTGAGCTGTGCAAATCCGATGAGTTTAACATCATCGGGTATTTCAGACTCCTCCACGCCAGACGCCTGGAAGACAGGAAACAGTGGTACCAAAACAACGATCCCACCCAGACCGCGTGACTCCGTGGAAGAATTCAGCCCTCTGTGTCCTTACCAATTTAAATGTCACATTTTTGTTATTCTGAGGATCGTCCACAATCTTTTGCAAATTGGCAGCAACTGGAAGAAGTGAGAGCGTCCCGTCAGATGACTAACTCAGCTCGGTCCAGTGATGTTGCTTTTACACGTCAAGCCAACAAACAGCGGCTTCTGTTGCGACCACACATGAAACTTACCGATGACCAGGTCCCTCCCGTCAACCAGACCTGCTGAGACCAACTCCTGAGAGACTCCATCAGCAGAATCTGAGCACAGGGAGGGGAGAAGTCCGCGCGTTAGACGTTAATCTGACCAGACTTCAGGGAAAAGTGGTCTTGCTTGCAAACCTCTGCCAGACATGAACTCAAATCGGATGTCATTGAGCTCCTTCTTGGAATTCCTCAGCCTCAGGACGAGGCTGATGGGAACACTGGCGTTGGCTGCAGCTGCATCCTACAAGGAGTTAATAGCGCTTAGTTACACCTTCAAAGATATAACTTAACATGGAAGGAGCAAGAAAAAAAAGTGGCTGTTGTCACCCATTTACCTGACCAGTGGAAACATGTGAAGGGCTCCCAGTCTGAGCAGGAACCTGAGGTGGGACCTCCTCTGTCGGAGCCGTGTTGGGAGGGTTCTCGCGGGCTGGCCCAGGTGGCTGCAGATGTCCTGTAGAGCCATCTGATGGTGGGAAAAGCTACAACACATAGATAAAATCAGTGGGAGATTCAGAGCTTGGCGTGCGCAGGAAACAAGAAGGACACGCACACACAAAGGACAGTCATGCAAATTGTTAAAGCATTAAAATAAATCAAGATTTCCATGTCATGTCCACCACAAATACACTCACCTCCATATTCTGAGACCCGTCCTTCACCCTGGGGGACTGCAGAATGGACATGACAGATTGTCAGGATTAAAAACATGCAATTTCCCCTTCATCCCCCCAATGTCAGGAGTTACGGAACATCGTAGGATTGAAAGAATTTGACACACGGTGACTTTGAACACAGGGCTTAACTTCACAGATAAAATCACAGATAACAGAAAAGATAAAATCCCACACCAAGACACAAAGAGAGAATAGGCACAGAAAATTGTGGAGGATAATTATAAACATGTTTTCTGATCAGATGTTTGATTATCGGTGGTTTATATCGTGATATCGTCACCAAAACTGTGACTCTCGGACGGCTCTTAATTTACGATTAAATCATGTGTCATAGCGCCATCTGCTGGTCATCTTCTAGCACAACAGAACCGTGATTAGTGAGAACTAGGTCCGGTCGGCGGGCAGAGACTCACCCGCAGAGCAGAAACCGCAGCTTTGCCTTCCTCACTCTCCTCATCCAGCTCATCGTCGCTCCACTCCCAGCCCCCGTCCTCCGTTTTGTGGAGTCGACCGCTGGAGCCAGGCACCCGACGCACCTACAAGTCGTGGTTAGCGCCAATTCAAACGTTTTACTTCCCATGGGCGTATTTCAACATGTAATATTTGGCAACAGTATTGTGCAACAAGTAGTCATGAACAAACCTTTTTAGAGCGTTCGGATATTGTTGGACCTTTATAAAGGAGCCTCTCTTGCAGATACTCATTGTTCTGCAAACGATAAATGTTTTTATACAGATAAATAAAGAGCTTCTACGGAATATTGAGTACTTTTGTGACAAAGCTAAAATGCTCACTTTGGCTTTTGTGAAGAATTTGTGCTTCAGCAACTCTGCAGCAGTCGGCCTAAACACAAGCAAAGACCAGAGACTCATCATTAAATAGTTGTAGACTCATGGAAATAAAAGTCAGCATAATATTAACATAAAATGAAGGGTTTCGGGGTTACGTTTTGCAGAGTACTGACCTCAATTTTGGATCTTTTTGTAAACACAGTGAGAGCATCTTCCTGAAGGACTTGCCATACTTCTTCACCATTTCCTTGTCTGTGATACCCGTCTCTAGACAGGGAGGATCATTCTGCAGGGTCAGCATCAGCACCTACACACACGCACAAATACACCCAGGTGATCACACGCCAATCTTCACTAGAGCCAGTCTGAACAGAGTGAACTTTTATATTCGTCTATTTTACAAAGTTATCTTGTTTTGTTCAAGCTGGTATCATCCCAAAAGAAACACAAAGTTACCTTCATCGGTGGATATTTGTGATACGGGGCAGCGCCTGTCGCCAGCTCAATGGCCGTGATCCCAAAACTCCAGATGTCAGCTTTGAAATCGTAGCCACGGACCTGCAAAGGTGGCAAAAATAAGAGATTGCCTTCCTTTCATCAGGGGGGACCAAGAGAGAACAAAAGAAAAAGAGAATAAAGGAACCATCTAATCAAAGTCTCCCACCTGTTCCATGACCTCAGGAGCCATCCAGCATGGCGTCCCCACAAACGTCTTCCGAACCTTATTCCTCGTCATGTCTCCTCCAGTTGCTAAAAAGGCACTCACACCAAAATCTAAATTTGAAATATTAAAGAAAAAGAAAAATCACTTTTTAAAAGCCATATCTAAATTCTTTATGCTGAATATGGGGGACATTTAAAAAGGTAGGAAAACAAAAACATCAAAAAGGACAAAAAAAAAAAATCATGTTACCAGCAATTTGCACAGAGCCATCTTCACCAAGAAGAATATTTCCAGCTTTTAGATCCCTGTGAATAGAGATTGAAAATGTGATCAGGAATGAGTGATTGAGTGTCCCATGTCAGTGCTTCACATGAACGCACACGCTTTATTCTTAGTCAAACAACTGCACCTTTGATCCACCTGATTTCTGTTTGCACTCTGGGTGCAGGTCATAGTAAAAAAGAAAAAACTAGGCCGGTTAAATGACAACATCTGAACAGCAGTACTGTACCACAATATTGCACTAAACCCTCACAGACATTTACAATAAAACATTATTAAAAGCCATTACCAAGTAATACCTGTTTTAAACTGATGCTGTTGAACATACGAGCCTGCTGAACTGACTTGTGGTGGTTCAACGTGTTCACAAAGGCATTTATGTAAGATAGAACTGCTCAATTATGCATTTTCACAGTATTAAATATTAAAGCAGCAAGGTCCAGTTCAGAGATTAAAGGGCCAGAGGAGCCACTCACCGGTGGATCTGCCCGTTTTTGTGGAGGTACTCCAGCCCCTCCAGGACCTCCTTCAAGATGGTGGCGATGCTGGCCTCGTCCAACACTCCAGTCTTGTGCTCACCACGAGAAATGATATGCTTGATGATGTCCAGAACTGAGCCTACGAGACAGGCAGACATTCCATCGGCACATAAAGAAAGGCTCCAGGCAGTGAAAGGAATGTTTGTGTGCCTCTACGTTTAGCTCATGTTAGTGCTGACCTCCGTGGGAAAACATATCATAACACAATTATTAGAATTTTTCCGTCAACAAGAACGAAGCTAAACTCTGGATAAGTTTACACACACACACAAACACACACAGAGGTCATCAACTCACTTTTCAGTAGGATTAGTCCCTCTGTAATCATCCCTAATGATGGGATTTCTGTGTTTCTACTTTTTTAAACCCTAAAGTAATCAGACACCCTAGCTGTTCTTGTTTTCTTCATTTCCAACAAGAGTAGAGCAGTCTTCTGTTACAGTAAGTCACAACAGTGTTTCAGTGTTTGTTGTTCTTATCTCCAGAAATGTAAGAATATAAATATATATGTGTATATACATTTATTAACAGGCCTCCTGGCAAATGAGGCCTTAATCCCAACATTCAAACTTCAAACCAAACTTTATTTGAGATGAAAAAAGAGGAGTGAAGGTGAGTTGTAGGTGAGGTGAAGATAAAAACAAAGCTGGAGAAATCAGCAGCAAAGTATGGTTTTATTTTTTACTTACCACCGCTGAGCAGCTTCATGACGAGCCACAATTCATCCTTGACCACAAAGGAGGTATAATAAGACACAATGTTTGGATGGTGGCATTGGCTCATTGCCTGGATCTCTTTCTGCACACAGAAATAATTAGAAATTTAAATAAAAAGCACAACACTGATTTATTACCTGAATTGAGAGAGAAGACACCCTCAATTACACTGAGTTCTAAAATTCATCCTAATAAAAGCAGTCCCTTATTTAAGATCACCTGTGCCACAAAACCAACATTCTAACAGAAAATGTATCAGACATGCAACAGCGTCATTTTGATGGACAAAGCTTAAAAATCACAATATCGTCATGAGGAGGAAATTAATGATACGGAATCATCTCCGAATTCCTACTGTAATGCACAGCCGCTTAACAGAAATTCCACAATTGTAAGCAGACAAAATGATTAAGCAAGAGGGTGATGGATAGTCTGAAATGGTCTAAGCAGATGTCAGTGTAAGAACTTAATTATGTCTAAAAATTATAATAAATTGATAGCTAGACTTTGGCTTACAAAAAAACATCACACATAAAAAGCAGCACTCTTTGTGTCATGAAGTTTGTGCAGCCTCTACATACATGTAACAGACACACTGTTAGTTATGCTTGCTTAAATGGCATGTTAATTAACAAATATAAGCTGATTAATTGATTATCTGCTGCACAGAACAGAGCTCATTCATTGTGAGGCTTGGTGGGACACGAGATTGCAGCCGAACACGGCAGCAGCGGTACGAGGCAGAGAGATAAGCGGGGTCGTGTGAACTGTGGTGTACGTGGAACATCAGCGATCACGGGCGACATAAAGTTTTATGAAGTATGCTCATGCTCCGATTGGCCACAGCTGCAGAACTGCAGTGTACGAGGTGGTGGCGAGCTTTCGATCTGCTCCACCACACACACACACACACACACACACACACACACACACACACACACTCTCGGAGCTGCTCACCAACAGTTCGTCCATACTAGTTTGACATTTCTCCAGGTTGATGCGTTTGATGGCCACCTTTTCCTTTCGGGGCTTGCAGAACGCCGCCTGCACAACCGCAGTGGCACCACTCCCTGCGGGGGGGGGGGACGACACAACCAAGCAAAAATCATCAGTTTTATGAAGCCACAACAGGAACTAGTATCAGATATTCGGGACTAAGACCGCCCGAGTGGAGCGACAGCATCAGGGCATATGACGGCGGCAGAGACCGGCGCTTCAGCCGGCCGTCAGCCCCGCTCTGTGAGGAATCCCCGGCTTTAATCCGCGTCACGGCCGCCTCCCAAAGAGCCCCAGCAGCCTCTCAAAGTCACGAATATCCGCTCCTGTGACTCGACTCGGGGCGGCCGGCGGCTTCCTGGGCGCTAGCCCGCTACGAGGCTACGTCCCCCCCGGCTGCACACACACCCCCACATTCGGGCCTTGCGCCGGGGGACGCTGCTAACCTCGCGGCCGGCCGCTCCTAAAGCCTCCCCCGACGGCCCTGCAGGGGCGCCTCCGCCCCGGCTCGGCCGCCTTTATCGGCCGGTGGGGGGGGGCTAAGCCGCTAGCGCGCTAGGCTACTTACCGATCACCTCATTGAGCTCGTAGTCGTCCTTGTTGATCGACCACGTCTGCGAGGACGCGTCTTCGGCCGTGGCCATGGTGTCGCTTGAAGTCGTGGCGAGAGAAAAGCAGCGCTGTCCGGGTGGTGGTGGTGGGGGGGGGGCGTCTTTTTAGTCCATCCGGCTCCGCGGACGCTGGCTAACGCTGCTAGCTCCTCCGGCTGTCAACACAACTTCACGCGGGGCCGACGCCGCCCGTGACGTCACGACGCAAGCGCGCAACGCGCGGAGGCGTCGCCATCTTGAGCGTGGCAGGAACTTTCCGGTGGCGTTTAAAGACCCCTTAAAATCGTCGGAAAACACAGCGAATTAGGTCGTGACGGGTTTTTTTCCCCCCCAAGTACTGGATAATTTGAAAATTGTAAAACATAGACGTATAAACCTGATCTTATTTAGCCGACACTTTAAAGCACTGTTTAAAGTACTACAAATTTGGACGTCTACCCACAGATTTTTTGTTTTAAGTTTAAAGTATTGTTATAAGTTTTAGGCTATTTGTTTAATTTCTAAATTTGGCAGATTATGGACCAGGGATAACTTTTATTAGTAACCAATTTAAATGATAAAAGTGTATGTAACAGGATGAGCTATTGATGTGGAACGATGTAATTATGCCTGCATTTATAAATATATAAAATAATCTTTTCACAGTAGTCTTTAAAAAATCACCTAAATGAAAGTTTTACACTTTTATGATTTTTACTTAGAGATCAAAGTGGGAATTCAGCATCATCAAGTGGCTGCAATTTTGTCTTCCCATTTCTTAAAATGAATAGACATTACAGCAAATAATGTTGAATTTATTAGAAAACACCATTTATACAGTTGGTTTAAGCTTTAGTCCTAAATTCCAATCCTTAAGTATTAAGAATGGGGAACTAGACAGCTGGATTAATGCAAGTAAAAAAAACGACACAAAATCCAGCCAAAATAAAAATGGACCAAATATGATATACAATACATGGACAACACAAAGAAGGCCAAACAAAAAAGAACTGCAAATAACCAAGATACAGCAGCATGATGGTTTATTGGGGATATTTATTCTTTCAATTTCCATGTTGGATTTCTGAATTTGCAGATGATCTCTGTAAAATAAATGTGTTTCATTTCAGTGTTCATTCGTCAGTATGAGTTGTCGAAGCTGCGTCTGTGAGAAAACCAGGAAGGACTTATTCAGGCAGACACCTATTACTCAACGAGCGACTTCATGTAGAGGATTTAAGGAGAAGGTACCGGCATCATTGGTATGTGAGGAAACGGCAGAGCCTGTTCTTGCCTGCTCATCGGGCACCGGCACAGAGCCAAGAATTTTCAGCACTGGTCATGGTTTCAGTTTACATTCTTACACTTTTATGAGATGAAATGCTGTTATGTACATTTCAAACAAATGTGAGCAAAGAAGTCACAGATCAGTGACTTGATTATGTAGTTTACACACACACACACACACAGGCTGCGGAAGGGTGTTTTCTGGATGATGATACACAATCTGTTAGTCAAGTAATCTTTTCCAATAACTTGTCGAGACTTGTGTGTTTTGTCCTCTTAAATGACACACACCTACACTCAAGGTGAAATCTGTGTCCCTGTGAAAAAAATTGTGAGCGGCGTTAGATTCTCCTGCGCCTTCTCATCTCCTCCAGCAGAGACGATATGAAGTTCAGGGAAACCCACAAAGGTGGGAACAACTTGGGCTTTGGAAGAGGTCGGCTCCTGCCCCCCCAGCCCCCCTCCCGCTGATGCTGACAGTGCGCCTGAGGGTAAGCCGGGCCTGAAAGAGAAGTGCTGAGAGCCACCGGAGCCCCCCAACACGCCGGTGACCGTGGCGCTATTATCCCATCAGGTCTAAGCTGCACATGCACAGGAAAGCAAAAACTTCATCTGCCCCATTCAGTTTAACAACATGCACATGTGTGCTGGCGACCACGGGGACGGGAAGTGGGCACGGTGCTGGCTCCTCGGTCTTGAAAAGTGGGAAAGAGCGACCCGGGGGGGTCAAACACAAGTGGGAGCTGAACGCTTCTCCAAGCGCGGAGTGTGTTTCAAACACTAGGTCTGCGAGTGTGTTGGCTGTGGGTGTGAGCGAAAATGTGCATAATTATAGTGCTATAACTTTATTTGCACTTTTACTGTTGATTTATTCAGAATATGACCTATTTAATTCTACACCACTGCCAATGATTAACAACATTCTCAATCATTTTATTCGGTGTCACTCAACAATGTGGCGAAAAATGGTAAAATAATGAGATAGTTTACAGTTAAATAATGATTATGAAAGGCCCTCATTGAAGGGGGGGGGGTCTTTGATGACTGGGAGGAGATGCAGGGGCTAATTTGTGCAGCGTGGAATGTTTGGCACATGTGGTTAAGTCAAGCGTGGGTCTGCGCGCCTCAAAGCTGCTGCGCTGTGACATCAGCGCGCCAGGCTGGTCAAACCGGTGTGTGAGGCTGCAGGAGAGCTCACTCCAGCCGGAGGAACCCACCTGCGTCGACGCCCGTGCGACCTGTTCCAGCTGCGACAGCGAAAAAGAGCAGCCCCAAGGGGCCCCTCACCCTAACACGAGCTTTCTCCGCGAGTTGCGCGCATGGACAGAAGGAGCGACTGTGAGTGACCCGGCGCGTCAAGTGAGAGGAAGGAACGGGCTGAATAGAAGAGTACACGAACTCCGGAGGGATGGAAACCAACAGCACCGATCACAGAAGCGGTAGGGTTCGTTCCTCTTCCGTCGCTGTCTGCTTTGCGCCCAGGTGGGTGCGTTTTGGTGCCAAAATGTTCCAAAGATAATCAGTTCAGTTGGTCAGGACAAAGCGGCCTGAACAGCCTCCCTTTTAACATTTTAATGCTAACAAGGAATTACCCTCTTTTTTCCCCTTATGCTGTTAATTTAGAGTGATTTATCCACTGTGCTTGCCTGGTTTACACTGTGCCAAAAGGTGTGGCCCAGTGATCCAGTGTTTCACGTTACAATACAGAAGTGTTGTCAAAACTTAAATGGTGCATGTCTTTAACTGAAAGCAAGCCAGGAACCTTTTAAATGGCCGCATGTACTTTTTACCACGCTCAATTGTTCGATAACCACATTGCAGAAAATGTCGTGTTTTTCTAACTTTTAAGTGCATAAAAATAAGAAAATCAGTTTGACGACTACACATCTCACCGCTAGATGGCGCCAACGAGGCCACCCTCGCAGTACGAAATTACGTTAGAATTAACCTTTATTCTTATTTCGTGTGGATAATATCTAAATATATTCATCAGAACAACTAAAAAAGTCAAAACGTGCCATTTCGCGTAAAGTAGATGCTTTTAAATGTGCATTTGCAATGTTTCCCGAGTGTATCCACACGCGCAAACGCGCATTCACTCGACCCCCGTTCCTTTAACTCAATTTTCGACGAGGATAACTCACTTTAACTGGAATTTGTGGAGTCAATTTCCATAGTAAACGGCTTGAATTGCAATCAGGTAACACGACCCGGATATAGCCGCGTTTTAAGTAAACCGCCTTGGAAGCGGAATTGCGTCCGTCCGTCAGCTGACTGGGAAAAGGGAGCCTGGCTCATAAAAAAAGTGAACTTTGAGAGCTGCTGGTTACGCGACACACCCTTCCACACGCGCACACGCACACACACATATCAGGTAGTTCTGACACCAAGAACACGTTCTGGACACGTTTGTGCGCCCCGGGCTACGATGACATGCATGCAAAAAGAAACACAGCTCACCGAATCCCAGGAATTACTGAGGAAGGCTAACCGCCAGAAGACCATCCAGACTAATGTGAAGATCCTCGGTAGGCTCTGTTGGGGGTTGCAAGCACTCCCGTTTAGGCTGAGATGGGCTTTGCAGTCAAAATAGTCTCTATTTAAAGTTCCCAGATGCTTCTATAAATGTGTTTTCCTGTATGTTGGAGGCTCTGAGCGGGTGCGTGGAGTTCTTTATTGGTAGACATGCATGTTGAGGTGGGGCCAGGTAAGCAAGGGCAAAGGTGTGCACCAGCAGACAGTTAACAAATGTGCTTTTTAACAGGCATGGAGGGGGACATCGACCTCCTTTTCCTGCTCAGGGGGGGGGACCTCCTCAAGGTGCGCTCAATGAATTGGAAGAAGACGCGTTACTTCAAGCTCCAGGACGACTGCAAGACCATCTGGCACGAATCGAAGAAGCTCTTCAAGTCCAGTCAGACCTGTGAGTGGCATCCAGTAAATGTGCGAGAGCCAACAGGAGTCCTCGATAGCGGCTTCCTCTTCCTTGTTCAGGTCATAGTAGAGAAGAGGAGGGGTTTGTTAGCACTAGTTATATTGCCTGGAATCCCTCAGCAGTGTTACGTAAGCTTTGATTGAATAGTGATAAATGGAACCACCAGCCCAGATTCAGGAAAATATTGTTTTAAATGAATGACATCCCAGCCACTGCAAACAAGTTATTTATTATTAAAGCAGAAGTTATTTATTATTAAAGCAGAAAGACACTTTTGTAACTCCTGTTTTTGTCTTCAGTTTCACTCGATGACATCGCCGCAGTCCGGATGGGCCGTCAGACGGAGGGCTTGAAGAAGTCTACAGAGGAGCAGGTGGAGGATCGCTGCTTCTCCATCGTGTTCAAGGGCCGCCGCAAGAACCTGGACCTGATCGCCAGCTCGGATGAGGAGGCCAAGCAGTGGGCGAGCAGCTTGCAGAAGCTGGTCTCCAACTTGAACAACCTGAGCCGACAGCAGAAGACAGAGCAGTATCCTTCCTGGGCCGGCGTGGGGGAAGAGCACGTCCACGCCGTTGCACGCCTTGAGCTCACCTTGAGAGTTTCCCTTACACTGAGAACCTTTCAGCTGGATCCTGAGCTGCCTGAGGAAGGCCGACAAGAACAAAGATGACAAGCTGACTCAGTCCGAGATGAAGAACTTCCTGCATCTCATCAACTTGGAAGTGGACGACGTCTACGCTGAGATGCTGTTTCAGGTGAGTTTTTGTGCTGGAGCAATGTCTTTCTGTAAAGATCTCTCTAATCCATCGCGGACTGACGTTCCCTCCTCACAGAAATGTGACAAATCTAAATCTGGGTACCTGGCCGGCGAAGAGATCGAGCATTTCTACGAACTGCTGACCCATCGGGAGGAGATCGACGTGATTTACGGAGAGTACGCCAAGACTACGGGCTTCATGAGCCCCGATAACCTGGTGGAGTTCCTCATGAAAGAGCAGAGAGAGAAGGCCTCGCTGGCTGACGCCAACAACATCATCAACAATTTCGAGCCAGATGAAAACGGTGAGCGACCCCCCGTCGGTCGAGGTCGTAGCCTGATCGGGCCCTGACCGCCTGACGTGTGCCGTCTCCCGCGTCCCTGCAGTCAAGGAGAAGAAGCTGCTGTCCAAAGACGGCTTCCTCATGTACCTGCACCACCCAGAGACCATGATCCTCAACGCAGAGCACAGGGAGGTGTACCAGGACATGAGCCACCCCCTCAGCGACTACTTCATCTCCTCCTCCCACAACACCTATCTGATGGAGGACCAGCTCAAAGGGCCCAGCAGCACCGAGGCTTACGTCCGGTAAACCTTCTCCTCCCCTATTCGCCCAGCTGTTCGCCTGCTGGCGCCCGAGGGACGCCGACTGTTTGTCTTTCTGTCCCATCTTGTGACGTCCCTGACGTCCACGTTGTCTCAGCGCTCTGCTGAAGGGCTGCCGCTGCGTGGAGCTGGACTGCTGGGACGGGTCTGACGACGAGCCGATAATCTACCACGGCTACACCCTCACCTCGCAGATCCTCTTCAAGGACGTCATCAAAGCCATCCAGGAATATGCCTTCAAGGTGCGCTCGCACCCCCCCCCCCCCGGCGTCTGGCAGCACCCCCGTAAGCTCTTTCCTCTCTCTCGCCTCCAGACGTCCGATTACCCGGTCATCCTCTCGCTGGAGAACCACTGCAGCATAAAGCAGCAGGAAGTCATGGCGCGCCACATGAAGTCCATCCTGGGCAGCGCTCTCGTCACTTCCCCGCTGGGCGACGGCATGCCCACAAACTTCCCATCCCCACAGGTTTGCGCCCCTTCGTTTTTCATGACATTAACCGGCGAAGATGTCGGCCACTCACGGGTTGTCTTCAGGAGCTGAAGGGGAAGATCCTCATCAAAGGGAAGAGGCTGAACAAACTGGAGGCCATCTTCACTCAGGAGGCGGCGGCCGAAGACACGGACGTGACTGAGGAGGAGGAGTCTGGGGACGAAGACGAGGATGAGCAGAAGGGAAAGGTGAGGGTTCTCCCCGCGGACGAGTTGCCCAGCCTCAGCTCGTCTGTACCCTCCGCAAGCGGTTTATTTACCCGCGCTTTGTGTCGCCGTGCAGGAGAAAAAGAAGCTGAAACTGGCCAAAGAGCTGTCGGACATCGTGATCTACTGCAAGAGCGTCCACTTTCACGGATTCGAAGACGCGAGGAAAAACCTGAGCTTCTACGAGATGTCGTCCTTTAAGGAGGGGAAGGCCGTGAAGCTGGCCGAGGAGTCGGGTCAGACGCCAAAGCCTTCGCATCGGGTTGTTCCTCGAATACACACCACAGCCTTCGCCCTCACTCAATCGTCTTTTTCCGCTTGCGTCTTCCAGCGAACGAGTACATTCGCCACAATGCTGAGAAGCTGAGCCGCATCTATCCGGGAGGCTTCCGGACGGACTCCTCCAACTACAACCCCGTTCCTCTGTGGAACGCCGGCTGCCAAATCGGTAGAGGCCGCTCGCCCGCCTCCCAGGTGTTCTGATGACGAAGCGGGAACTCAAAACGCCCGTTTGCACGTCTTCCCAGTGGCGCTGAACTTCCAGACCGCCTGTTCCGACATGGACGTAAACCAGGGCAGGTTCCAGGTCAACGGGAAGAGCGGTTACGTCCTGAAACCGGCCTTCATGAGAGACCCGCGCACGGAGTTCGATCCCATCACCCTGACCCGAGGAGACTGGCTTCAGCACAAGACCTTCCACCTCATGGTTGAGTATCGAGCCAGGACCTTTAAGTTCTTCCGTTCGGGTGTCCTGTTCCTAAAGCGCCGCCCTCCCGTCACCAGATCATCTCGGCTCAGCAGCTGCCCAAGGTGAACCAAAAGAAGTCCTCCATCGTGGACCCCCTGGTCAAAGTGGAGGTGTTAGGAGTACCAGACGATTGCGCTAAGAAGGAGACCCACCACGTTGTGAACAACGGTACCTTCCTCGGTTCTGAGCGTTTAACCCCTTTGGGGTCAGTTCTGTTTTGCTGAATCGAGTCAACTTTTTTTCCTTTTGAGGTTTCAACCCGGCGTGGAACGAGAACTTCCAGTTCGACGTGTACGTGCCGGAGCTGGCGTTGCTGCGCTTCGTCATCGAAGACCACGACTCCGCGTCCGACAACGAGTTCGTGGCCCAGTACACCCTCCCGCTCAGCAGCCTGAAGATGGGTAAGGCCGACCTCGCCCGGGCACAAGTGCGGCTCTGTCTCCACACTTCATAAAAGGGGCCTCTGCTGGAACAGAGGGCCCGGTTCAAACGCCGCACAAAGGCCCCTTCGTCTTCTCCGTTTCTCGACTGTTTTGTGCTCCTACGCAGGATACAGGCACGTGCCTCTGTTGGACAAGAACGGGAACCTCCTGCCCTCGGCTGGCCTCTTCGTGCACGCCATGGTCCTGGACGCCGAGTGACTCGCTGCCAGCCGCTCATCAGCTATTTTACCCGCTTTTAATCGGATGTTTTAGTCCTGTTTTTGTTTTGCTCCGTAGATTTAGTTTGTGACTAAATTATTGCGATAACACCAGTAGTCTGGGGGGGGGGACCGCTGTTCCTCTCAAGTGCCACTGCCTGTGTCAGATTCTGTAAACAACCCGAGAGTCGAAGGCACTTTTACACAAACCATGTTAGATTTTTAGAGCCGCGCTTGTCTTTAACTGCATCCAGCTTGCATCAGCATCAGTCAGTCAATGTGTTGTCTATTTAAATCTTTTTACTCGAGTGGCCATTTTTGAATTCAGCAGAAACTAAAGCCAACATCAAATATCGCTTTGTCTTCATCGGGTATGATTCTTTTTTTTCCACGTCATATCGGTACTCGTTTTGTAATTCAAGGTGAAGATAAAGCTTTAAACACACCCATCCGGACCTTGTTTGTTGTCTTTCCCAGCGGTCCCAGTTAATCTAACAATGAGATAAGTGGAAAATTGGCCTAAAATGGTTTAACTGCAAAACCTCCGAATCGATAGCAAGGTTAATCTGCACATAAAAAAGACAAACCGACATTTCCATTAAAAATGTGCTTTATTGTGACATGTCTGGAAAAAAGAAAATAACTGAAGTTCACTGTAAAAGACGGCAACAGAACGCGGTAACATTCTCTCTCATGACTTGAGTAAATGAATCACATCAGGTACAGAGACCACGGACACCTCAATCACACACTGATGATCTTTGGCCTTTGTTTATGTACCATATCACACATTTGAGTAAAAAATTAAACTCAATGGAACACAGGGGTAAAAACTCAGGATGCTAATGTGCTGCCGGTATTTAAAATAAGCCGAAAGGTGAAGTAAAGTGATTAAATAATGAACTGGTGCGGAACTTTGGCGTTCAATCAAATTAAAATGAACGAACGTGTGATGCAGAGTGATGTGATACACAAAGAAACACCGAAAGGAAGCACAAATAAATGCATGAATCCCCTGATAGGAAAAGACGAGACCCTGAAGGAGCTCTTACCAAACCGCCAGAAGGAACATTACTGATCTGACCAGAAGATGAAGAGTAGGGGAGGAAAAAAGCTGGGAAATACGCAACTTCTCACACCGAATACTGGCAAAAGGTAGGTAGAAAAATATCACAATGATAAAACATTATCTGAGGAACAAGGTCGTCTTTGAGAAGTCACCCAAATGCTTCTAGTTCAAGAAAAAAGGAAAAAAAAAAGGACATTGCACTGAAATCACCAACACAAATGCTTATTCCAAGACAATATTTCCATACGCCTGAAGGAGCCTCGGCCTTGACTGGAAAATGAAAGCTGGAAATTCTGAAGTAGTGTAGGTTTGAGATAACACTGCCAAATAAAACGAGTACTGAAGCAGAGGAACCGCTCCATGCTCCATTTCATGGTCACGTGTTAATGCCCCGCCCCTCCCCTCTGTATCACGGACACGTGGACAACGGCCGAGCCGTCCTCACACCCCATAAGACAATAAGGACTGCAGCCGTGTAGGTGTGGTCTGGGAACTCCTGAAGCGGCGTCGCTTCGTGCCTCCGCAGGTAGTAAGGCATCAGCGCCACCGTGAGGTTCCTCAGGGCCTCCTAAAGCAACCCAGTAGTGTTCCATCTAGGACTGGCCCCAAACATCGGGGGGCTGTCGCGATCGGCCGAGACCCAGCCCCCCAATCGGAAGGCTTCCTCAACAACGAAAGCTGGTAACTATGGCAACTGACTGTACATGGTGGACTTTCTGCTGAAATAGACCAAGCAACATTCAAGTTGTTTCAGTATTTAGAAAAAAAAAAAAAAAAAAAAAAACACACCCATTCTAATTATTTTCTGTTCTGAAATTAAAAACTAAATCGCTTCTTAAGGTCCAGTTTTAAGGTTCTCCCGTAATCAGACCAGCCTCTACTGTTCAATCCACTACTGGAAGGAAGTGTCAAGTGCTCCAGACGACCAGAAACCTCCCGCAAAACCAGAAAAATGTTATTGCCGTGGTAGCTAATGTTGCAGCATTCGATTTCTGTGGCTCCTCTCAAAAATGTAGGCACTGAGGTGAAGAGCAGTTAAAAAGAGTCTGGGAGGGTCAACGCCGCCCATCCTCGCCCTCTCTCCATGAACCCGGAGAGAAATGTGATTTTTTTTTTTTTTTTTTTTTTTAAATTCAGTCCAGACCTGCCAAGACACTAAACAATGTTCCCTAAAGACACAAAGCCATGAAAAAGAAAAAAAAAAAACATGGCACAGAACCCATCACTGAAACAACAAAAGGGAAACCTCTTCAAATGTGTACAATTCTGGAGAAAGATGACCCCCTAAGGGTGAGGCAGCATCACTTATGTGTGCCAAAGAAAGGATAAAACGTGGCCGTACAATAAGACCGACATCATGAAAGACCCCATAACATGACAAACATACAACAACACCTAGAACTCTATAATTCGCTATCAATGATTTGTTAAAGTTGAACCCTTGAAAAGATATGAAGCCTGTTAAAAAAAACAAAAAAACAACCTTATTTGGCAAATAATAAAATCGGATAAATCGGGGATAATGTGAGACGAGAAAGAAAAACAAAATGGCACAAAATGAATTAAGCTTGCAGATCAAACTTCTCAACCTATACTTGCTTGGTGGGCACGAGGTTTACAATTGCAAACGTACGCCTTCGCCTAAAACAAATGAACTACCCTACATATAATAAAAGCAGAAATAATCTATATCATGTCTATATAATGGCACGAGAAATCTGGGAACAGGAAGAATACTATGGAGACGCTGACCCAGCATGTGAAAACAAAAGTAAAACTTATATCAGGATACTTGTTTGTCCACTTTAAAGCATATCGTGTGTGAAAAGACTTAAGTACTCTGGAAATATGCCATGTACAAAATATCTTCCCCTATAAACAACATTCACACAAGGCACTTCATTCAGATAGAAAAGAGTCACAGTCCTTTCTACTACCAGAAACTGCCTGCATAGCAACGATACGAGGACAAGATCTTTTCAGGCTTTTGTGTGGTGCCACAAAAGAAGATTATTTTTTTTTGGTTTAAAACGAGCACTTCACCGAATAAAACTGTTTGATAATAAAGACCAGAGTTCAGTCCTCTTAGCATTTTGTCCCCAATGTTATCAGCTTAAGATGCGCTGTATGCTGTTGTTGTCACACAGTGTTCCTGGAACATTTAGTGTTTTCTTTTTCCTAATGGCACTGAGAAGCAGCCGAGTCGCCAGGAGATGAGAGCTGAGAAGAGCTTACGTGAAGGGTTCCACAGTGAGACTCCGAGGCCTCCCCTTGGGGCAGAACCAAGAGGGGCGTGTGTGGGAGGATCTGCCTGAGTTCTGAGAGATGTGACTGTAGAAGAGGGCAGAGATCGACAGAGCGGAGAGAGGAGAACGCTGGCGGCGCCGAGGCCTGTGCCGCTACCTGCTTCTCAGATTCTGCAAGACTCCGTAAACCTCTTCTTCTTTGCTGAGTCCCTCAAAGAAAGGCAGCAGGTCCAGCAGCTCTGTGTCATTCATATCGTCAAACCAGGATTGGACTGGCACCTTTGGGCAGGAACAACACAACGGAGATTGGCTTTCAGATCGGGTCTGGTCATATAAAAAAAATCAGATGCTTGTTGCTGTGGCGTGGGAACATTTGAGGAACTCACAGCATTTTCTGGGTGGAAAATGTAAGAGGCAGGTGAATTGTCGACAATGATGACGTTGCTGAGCTTCCGCCCGAGCCGGCTGAGGTCTTTGACGTAGTTCCCTCTGTGGAAAACGCAGGATTCTCTGAAGAGCCTCGCTCGAAAGACCCCCCACTGGTCCAGCAGGTCTGCCACAGGGTCAGCGTACTGGGCGAGCCAAATACACACACACACACACACACACGTTACCAGTGCGATGCAGATAAATGCACGAACCACAATCGTCTGGGTGGGAAAAGTGGACAAAAGCTAGACTATTACACCAGGAACTAAAGCCAAGCAGGTCATCCTTGACAACCTGTGTTAACTGACAAGAGATTCTAATCTACACAGAGCATCATTGACCCCTACTCTGACCTCCAAACAAGCAGCTGATGCTACAGATCAAGCTTACCTCAGTCATCAATCATTATCATCACTAGGACGGAAAAACACACAGATGGAGAGCAAAGGCAAGAGGAGGTATGAGAATTAAGAAGATAAGAGCACAACTAGAGTGGATCCCGGAAACAAAACAAAAAAAAGCAGTTCTGCAGAAATTCACAACAACAGAAGAAATACCTTGGCGAGGCTGGCGGTGAAGAGCACGCACTCGAAAAGCTCCCCCATCTTCTGAAGAAACTCGTCGACATGGGGTCTCTTCAGCACGTATACCTGTAAAACACGAGGCTCAGGCCGGGCTGGAGGCGAACAAAGCTGAAGCGCGACAAAAGTAAGAACAGATCCTTCCGTTGGTGGAAACACGCTGGACTCGTGGCTGCAATCCAGTGCAAGTAATCATGAATAGGCCAACCCGCATACACACAGCCTATCCTGGATTACTTGAACTGGATCACAGCCCTTCTTCTCAGGATCTCCAGGAACTCCAGGAGCTGAAACAGACAGCAGTCATTTCCTCCAGATGCGCGCATCAACGGTACCTGATGAACGATGCCATCGATCTCCACCGGAACTATGAAATCAGCATTACTGATGGGCTGCAACGACAAACACAACAGGGGCGTCATTCACGTGTAGTACCGGGACAGACCAGCAGAGGTCCTGCCACGAACGTAAAACCTCAGATGAGCTTTCAAATCTGTCAGGAAGAGGATGATAATCAGTCCTTGCTTTTACAAATCCCTCCCATTGTCATCAAACAAGACTACGTTAAAACTGTATTATGAAAGCAACCAAAATCAGTCTGAATGTAAAATGTGAGCACAAACCGCACCAGCTAATGAACTTCGCGGTTCTTCTGCAAAGTCATTTAGACACACTACAGACGAATAAACAACCGCCTCTCTTCTCCTTGTACCTTGAACGAGCTGTGGACGAGCGTTTCATCCAGGTCGATCACAACACACTTCTTCCCATAGTCAGATATGATCATCTCTGGTAGGAGGTATTTGGCTGGTGGCTGTCGTGGGGGAGGCAGAGCAGATGAGGTCAGAGAGGCCAGATACACGGAGAGAAGAAAGCGCCACAGACGGACCTCGATAAGACACTTTGCATAAACTGCTGTGTGAGGCTGAGCGGCACCATGTTAGGGAAGGTTTCTCTGCGCGTCGGGTCTCAAACGGTACATTTGGGGCCCCCGAATTAGCACCCAATACACCCCGTTGAAGAAACACCGACTTAAAGTTCTTACAAATTCCTACAGACAAAAGTCATGCAAAGGTTAGATCTGCTGCTGCAGAGCAGTGTTAGTGTCACTTGAATCAATCCTCAGCAGGCCGGAAACACCGTTGAGCTGCAAATTCATACACAAACACACCTGACTGAGGCATTCCAAAGCGTAATTTATGCTTCTCAGTAATGATATAAGTAGATAAATGTGGTCTTAAGCTCAACTTCCTGTCGGTGCCACAGTGTTTCTGAAAGAATACAAACCACCGGGAAGCACTCATGCAGTCCAGGCCCTGCTTAATCCCCCCCTGGCGCTTATATACCTTCAATACAATCAGCGCTATGATCAGCAGGAATCAATCACGCGCAGTAGCAGCAGCGTAGCCCACGCAGCAAAGATGTGCCAGCACCAGCCCACTCAGCCTGCATGCAAAAGGCTTAAAAAAACAAAACAGGCGATACATACACTAGGGACAGGAATGACCTCGACCTGGTCACACTACAACAAGAGAGACAGACAGACACACAAAAAGAAGGTGAGGACAACAAAATCCAGAGAGCGAAGGAGCTTCAGGACGGTGAGGAGAGCGCGAGCGCGAGGGCGGGCGGAGCGGCGGCACACCTTCGGAGGCGACCCGTTCTCCTCCACGGGTGGGGGGAGGGAGCTGGTGTTGGTGTTGGCAGCCGGAGGTTCCACATTGTAGTTGCGGAAGCAGCAGAAGAACGTGCTGAAGATGCCTCGGTTCCTCTGCTTCTTCAAGCTGCTGTTGGACTGGGACGCTGTCAAAACAGAAGGCAGGGGAGGGAGGGGGGGAGAGCAGCGGGTGAACAAGCCGGGAATGCAAATCATATGTGCTGCGATAAAAAGAAAAAAACAAAACTGGGACCTGGGGAACATTTACATTTAGCTGTTTGCATGCGGGACAGTGGGGGGAGGAGTAACTTGGAGCAGCTAAAGCTGGGCCTCAGCTCTTCTGGACCTTGAGTGTGATTAAAGGCCATCAGCGCGGGCCGTGCTGACCTGCTGGACTACTGTTCAGAAAATAACATGACTGCTTGGTGACTTCACCGGCCACACAGCGCTCTGCCCTGATCGCAATTCTCATTCCAAGACCATGGAGCCGGGCCTAAAATCAGACCGGGAAGGAGGGAGGGCGTATTAATAGCAGCACGATGGGCGTTGCACCCTCGTCCCGCCTCTTTGACGCCCCGCTGGTGAATGCGGCCCCCTGATTGGCCCCCCGAGGCTCCATTATGAGGCGGTCTCCCCTCCTGCGCCTCAGCTGGCAGGTGAGTGACTGAAACAGCCTGGACGTGCACAGGAGCGGGGTGGGGGGGAGGGGGAGGCACGGGGGCCCCCTCAGAGCCTATACAAGGCTGCATTCCTGTCCTCCCATTAGACCCCTCCACTCACAACAAGAGCTCTGTCGCAACAGCGAAGAACAAACAGCCCTATGTCACGTTTTATCGTCGACATCCTGACCTCTGAGGACCCACCAGGGCTCTCGCACACTTGGTCTAAGGCTGAAACTCCAAATATCGTTGGAGGGGAATCCAGGAAAAAGGGACGAGTTTCAGTTTAGAGAAAAAAAAAAAAAAAAAGAAAAGAAAAAATAAGAGTCGGGTTTGCACAAGGAAGTGTTCGTGAAGTTTGCAGATACTCGGAGAATCTCTAAAAATACGGTGCTATTTTTACACCGGCCTTTTAGTTGTAAAGCAGAAGGGCAGGCTCCTCGTTACGGCAGGACGGGGTCGCCAGCCATCAAACTATCGGAGGCCGCGATTAGCCTGAGAGCCGATTCAGCAGAACGACGTATCCGTCTTTCCTGTGCTGCTCGTGTTGATATCGGGGGATGTTGTTCACAAAGGAAATTTCAAAGGTTTTCCTGCAGTTTCCATGGAGGTTCGAGCATCCCATCCGTCAGTCTTCTGACCACTATCTGCCCCATAATTCACCATTTTCCCCCCAGTTTGTGGTTTTTCCTGGGTTTACGTCCTGTTTGCTTAACAGTAATGAATAATTTAATTATAGATATTCAAGGAAAAACGGATTCTTCCGTCTTGAGCATGTGACATGCTATTAACAAACATGGCAACATGAGAAAAAAAAAAAACCCAGAAGGTGGTATTTTTGTTTGGAAGAATTCTTGAGTGGAGTCAAATCCAGCCTTTACACACCACTGCAACAAGCGCCACATGCCAGACAACTGCTTCAGAGATTTGTTTGGCAATATCAGCAGAGCCTGTAATTACAGAGAGCCCGAGTTCGGGAATTCTGCAGAAAAACGACCCAGTCCGGAGAATTCCGTTTCTTCCCCTCGGTTTGGTTAAAGAGCAGCGACTGCAAAGCAGTCGGCGAGCAATAACACTCGGACGCCGTACCGTCGCCGCTCCCCTTTCGCTCTCGAGAAGAGGCGAACTGGAGCTGGCGAGAACGGGAATTCGATGCATCCGATTTTCTTAACCTGCATGTTTGGACGTGGGAGGAAAACCCACGCATGCAAATGCCCGGTGGCTTACATAAACCTACAAGAGGCTGCAGCTTCAAACAGGAGGACGCTCAGGCCTCGCCCAGAAAGCCCCTGACGGGGGGGGGGTCAACGCTACTCCAGCCTCTCCCCCTCCGTCAAATCTGAAAAACGTGTTGTTGCACTCGCGTCAGGCTTGGCCTCGCGGTCAACGCCGCCCTGGCCCGAAAAGCCAAGGAGTCTATATTTAAGCTACAGCCCGGCACGCTCGGAGCGAAGGTGGTCAGTCCTTCCTCAGACGGGCTGGAGCCTCTTCACGTGATGGGACCTGACAGATTCCCCCGCGATGGTCGTCATGATAGCCATCGCAGAAGATACAGACGGGGAAAATCAATGGCGGGCCGTTTAATAACCTCGGGAAGAGCTGATAAGATGTTTAACTGGAACTGTGAAGGTGTGCGTACGCCGGGTCTGAGGGGCCGCCGTTACTGGAAATCCATCAGCGGGAAGACCGACGCAGATATCGAGCACCTCGTCCGACAAACGTACTCCGATAGAGCGAGAGGACGGGCGTTATTTTTGCTCTTCACTGAATTCAAACGGAGGGATAATTCCTGTAATGATGGTGATGTTGCACAGGCCTGAGGGGGGAAGTCTGTGAGTCATTCCCAAATCCAAATAAAAGCAAGAAAACAGAGAGATGACTCCGTCCTCCGACTCAACTGCCCTCACAGCATTCAGTTCGCCGATAAGAACAGTTTAAAACGTCTCCAGAGACGACGGGTTTTAAAGAACGCAGCGAAACGTATGGGGAAGGAATGCGGCCGCCGTTCGGCTGCTTATGTAACCTATGGAGAAACCCACCAACAGGCCTAAAATACTGCCTTTTCTGACATTCTCTGCATTCCAACAACAAAATTAGCTCAGGAAAGACGAGAATAAAAGTCTTCAGTCGCTCCCACCAGCTGAGCTCCTGCGTCAAAGTGCGAACCATCGTTTAAGCGTGACTTTTTGAGCAGGTTTTAACGCCCTAAAGTGGTTATTTCTGCACCTGCGTGCTTTCTACTGTGTTCATATTACAGGGTCCCGGCCGTTGAAGCCTCCTTCCAAACACCCAGGGTGACGGGTGACGCACACGTTCGATTCAGACGGAACCCGTGGTTGCCGAGGGAGCGATCCGGGCGCCTTCGGAGACAAATCCATTGTTGCGTCTGAAAGGACTCCAGCTCTCGTGTTACCGACGGTGTGACATGCGAGGGTCGAGATGGGACACCGATACAAACCCCCTGGGCCCGGGAAGACTGCGAGCATCTCCAGAGACCACGAAGGAGAGAATGGACACCGGGCACCTCTGGTCTTTGAGGGGGAAGGGGGGGGCGACCTGACCTCCAAGTGGGACACTTAGGCCACGTTTGACACTCAGAGACACAGATGCGGGGGGGGCAATGGATCAACTTTTCTCTCTCAGGCCCAAACCCCCGTGAACTCCAGGTGTGTCTGTGGCCGTGGCCCACGCCTCGCGGGACGGGAGCAACAAGCGTGGGGCGCGCACAGCCGAACCTTTTCGCCAAACCCGATTAACCCCCCAAAAATCGGATCAGGGCGCACGGCTTTTACGCGGAGCGCTCCGCGGCTCCAAAAAAAAGAGGAGCAAAACGGCCTTCCACTTGTTGCCTCGGAAAAGGGGCTTCTTAATTAAAAAGCGGGATTCGTCCCTTTCGGGGGTCGCGGAGGATGGCTGCAACCTGGAAAACCGAGAGGGGTCCAACTCGCGCCGAGGCTAACCAGGGCGCGCTAGGAGCTAACGTCACTCCAAAAAAAAAAAAAAAAAAAAAAAAAAAAGTAGTAGTGAGCGGCTAAATTTAACTCCCGTCGCCGACTTTCGTACCTTTCTCCTGGTTTAGCGATATAATTTCCTCCTCCTTCGGGTTGGAGACCTGCGTTATGATGGACGTGTGGTCCATTTAGGCGGGCGTTTCGTCGTCGTCGTCGTCGTCGTTCGTGCTCCCCCCCTCCTTTCGGCGGGCGTCGGTGCTAACGGCGGCTAGCCGCTCTCGGGATGCGGCCGGGCGGGCGAGGAGAGCCGGCGGGGGCGAGGGCGGGCGGGGGCCGGCGTGCGGCTTGTCATCTACGGCCTGGGCATCGCCGCGGCGTCGGGGGGGAGGAGGGTGGGGGAGGGGGCGCGTAGCGAGGGCGAGCAAAAAGGAAAAAAAACAAATAAAAAAAAAAACAACAACAACAACAACTAGCGAGCTAGGTTAGCTGGGGCTAGCCGAGGGTCCCCGGAGCTCCTCCCCGTCGGGCCGGGGCTGCTGCAGCGGCGCTAAAACAGCTGGAATTCCCGGCCGCAGGCGGCGGGGGTCGTGCGCCCGGCGGCGTGGGTCTCTGACGGCGGTGCGCTTTCGGGGGGGAGGGGGAGAGGGGGGTCGGTAGGGCGCTCCGCGGCTATCGTCTCGTTCCCCGGCGGTCCCCGTGCAACATGGAGGCTTTATGTGTTTTGAGTCGCCTCTGAAGCGGGGGTCCGAGGTGGGAGGGGGGGCGGTGTGTTGCTCTGGTGGATCCTCCCGGGCAGCCGCAGCTCCGCCGCGCGGGGTTGCTCAACCCGACGCATGCGGCTGGCTCCCTTCGCTTTCTCTTCTAATCGCCTTTCGAGGGGAAAAAATAAATAAATAAACGCCTGCTATCGGGCAGTCGGGGTGGAATGAATGCTTTAATATAGGCAAAATAAAAGGGATAATATATTTAGTTGAGGAAGCGGCGGAGCTGCACTTTTACGCTTAACGCGTGTAGGCGGTTTTAAACGCGGCGGCGCCCCCTAGTGGCGGATCTTTAGAACGCACCCAGCGGATTCACAACAGTAACAGTGTAAAAAAGAAGACGCTGTTTTTATCCGAGCACACAAAAGTCCATCATATTTGGTCGTTGGCTTTGTGTGTTTTTTTGTGCAAAGATGACTATTTTTCTCCACTTGACGGGAAGTTTTGCCACCGCGGCTCCGCGGGTATGTCTGCGGGGCTGCATCCATCCATCCATCCATGCGTTCTGCTTTGTTTTAGACGTTCATCCGTGTGTTTCTGCCCTCCATTAAGGTCCGGGCCGATGGCCTCGGCGTGGACCACCCCTCACTGCGGTGCGGTAGTGAAAGATAAATATATCCCCCACCACCCCCCCTTCCTCCTCCTCCTCCTCCTCCTCCTTTCGCGGAGTCCGCAACATCCTCACTGGCCGCGGTTCGGGGATCGTCGGCAGCGGCAACCCGCCCAGAAAGCAGATGAATTAGACAACCTGCAGTCAATCACCGCCTCCCCTTTTTTGTTTTTAATTCACTCTTGGGTGAGAAAACCGTCATTTGAAGTGAGGAGCGGGTGCAAGGTTAGTAAAACATTTTTTTGGTTGTTGCAGAAACAGTAGAAGAACCAAAGGGAATGCCCGTAGTATTCAGGGGCTGGGGAAACTTTAATTCACATGCAAGGCACTTTGCTGGAGGAGGGGGTCCTACTTAACCATGGTTACACTTTGGGGGGGGTCCTACTTAACCATGGTTACACTTTGGGGGGGTCCTACTTAACCATGGTTACACTTTGGCACGGACGCGCGCAACTCAGTCATTTAAAGTGCGCAGCTTTTAATCCGCGCAGAAGTGCTGTTTTCCCACTCGGATGCACCTTTCTTGGTCAGTGCCATCACTCAGAAGAGATCACATAGCACTGCAGCTGCCTTGCTCCGCGGTGGATCAACTTCAGGGGCTATAATAGGAAGAAGAGGTAGGGTTGCGCAGCTGACGATGCTGATTCCAGGGCCTCAGAGCTCCGCAGGACTATTTAAGTGCCTGCCCGGTCGGCCCTTAAGGCTTGTTAGTGAAACATACCTAGATTTTTTCCATGCATGAAGGATGTGTCAAATGGTGTTGGCATCAGAGCGGATAAAACATTCACTATCCGACACGTGTTTCGCCACAGAGCGGCGGCGGCGGATTCGAACCAAATGCTTGAGACTGTTATCACTCTGGTCAGAAATGTCTGGGCTCTGTTACTGCCTGCATGCGGCTGACTGTTGCCTCCTCCTGCCAGGCTTACCATGGGGGTCAAGGCTGCTCTCCCCAGATACGAGCTGTATCTCTACACAGCCGTGCTCGGCCTGGCCCTGATATGGGCCGGCAGTTGGATATTCGAAGCTTCTTCTGGTGAGTGCTGCCAAAAAGTGACCCGAAACACACAAAAACACAACACCTTTCCATCCATGTCGGTATGGAGTCATGGTTACGTAACCATTGGCACCAACACACGGCCTGAGGAACCCCTCTAAAAGGACCATGAAAGTATACAGTGAATGTTCTACAATGCAGCAGTCGAGTCCCTCACCAGTCCTATTATTGTAAAGGCAATTAAAAGTTGCTCTAATTACTTTTTCTGATAACGTGTCAGCCTCAGCCCGAGGCAGCCTTTACTGCCTGAATGCTCCGAGTGTCCTTCGGAGAGCGGCGCCGTCTGTCACGGAGCCCTGACCTCTGAGTCGGCCTCTCCGCTCTCCCACTCTTGAAACGGACATTTTTGGTGCTGAGGGCTGTCAGAGCTCGGAGCTCCGGAGCGTGCACCTGACCGACAGATTTGTCATTATGTAATTAATATTTTAAGCTTTTTTATGGTTATTTCATTGTTTCTGCCCACGGTGCATGACTGAGGTTGCAGAGCGAATAATCTCCTACAGCCAGATTACGTGTGAGCGGGTGTAGATGTGAGACTTATGGATAGAGAAAAAAAAGGGTCTTTAATGAAAACATTATGTAATCAGACGCTTTTACACCTTAAAATCGCCATAAATAACCCAGCAATCGCACTAAAGCTGCTCAGGTTTTGACCCCCGCGTGACCAGGTTCTCAAACAAAGCGAGGCTTAAGCCTTCGCCGTCTAACCGTCCCCACCGCGTCTCCTCCTCCGTCCAGAGAACGTGGACAGAAAAGCCTTCCGCGAGAGCGTGAAACCAGGATGGCATTACTTTGGCAGGAAGATGGTAAGCCGCTTATTTCTCTCTGTTCTGGAGAATCTGTTGTCGTGTGTCAATAACGACCCTCCTCCTCCTCCTCCTCTTCCTCCTCCTCCTCTTCCTCCTCCTCCTCCTCCTCCTCCTCTTCCTCCTCCTCCTCCTCCTCCTCCTCCTCCTCCTCCTCCTCCTCCTCCTCCTCCTCCTCCTCCTCGCCGCAGGACGTCGCGGACTTCGAGTGGGTGATGTGGTTCACGACGTTCCGCAATCATATCCTTTTCGCTCTCGCTGGCCACGTTATCTTTGCAAAGATTCTCACCCTGGTGGCCCCGAAGGTGTGTGTGCGCGACATCCCTCACACCGGCGTGTAAACGCAGATATGACAGCCTGTGTGTGCGTCTGAGCTCGTGTTTGTCCTGTCGTCCTAAACCCGCCTGCACCACCAGGTCGGCCTCGGCCTGGACCGCTGATTCAGTCCTGGTGTGCCGAGCAGACGGGGGTCTAACACGTTATGGACTTTTTGAATCCCGTGTATGCGTGTATGCGATATTGAAACTAACTGTGTTTTCTGTCTTGTTCCATGCTTGCGAAAAGAAGACGGGTGTAGATGGATGTGAGGTAACCCGAATAAACCGGTGGAATCTAACGTTTGTCACGCGTGTCTCATTTGAACTGACCATACGTGGACTTTGATCACCTAATCCCTCACCCTCACTCGTGCACATGGGTGGTGTGTTCCGCGCTAACCTCTGTGGCGTTGTGCCTGTTAGTCAGGAGTGTAAGATGAGGGTACTCGCTCAGCCCCTGACCCCGGCCTCTACCCACAGCACAGATCCTTCATCTTTGGTCTGTATGGTGGTTTGGCCGTTCTGGTCACGATGGGCTGGACGTTCATGGCTCTGGTTCTGTCCCACTGCGTCATTCTCTACAGCGTCGCCACGGTGAAGAGCAAGCCGCTGTGCTTCGCGGCCGGGCTCGCCACGCTGGCCTCCATCAAGCTGGAGCCGTATAACTCGTGGCAGGTGAGAGACCTCCAGCTGCAGGGGTGCAGACGGTTCTAAAAGGCGGTGATTTCTCGACCCCTCCCTCAGGAATCCTTGGTCACGGGCTCCTTTGACCTCCAAGACATCCTGTTCTACGGCGGCTGTGGCTTCAGCATCATGCGCTGCATGAGCTTCGGCCTGGAGAACTGTGAGAAGAAGGACGGCACCTACAAGTTCTCTGACCTGCTCAAGTACAACTTCTACCTCCCGTTCTTCTTCTTCGGCCCCGTCATGACCTTCGACAGGTACCACGCGCAGGTGAGGAGCTCGGCTCAGCGGCCCCCCCCCCCCGTGCTCTGGACGGCCACGGAGGACCATGTTTGCGCTCCACAGGCCAACCGGACGCAGCTGGGCCGCAAAGACAGGGAGATGTGGAGCATCGCCTCCAGGGCGCTGATGCACCTGGGGCTGGTGGTGGCGGTGGACTTCTTCTTCCACTACCTGTACATCCTGACCATCCCCAACGACATGAAGCTGGTCGCCCAACTGTCCGACTGGTGTCTGGGTGGGTCGCCTCCGCGCGTCTTGGCGGGCCGACCCCGCCCAGCTGCAGGACTAACCCTCCGTGCGCTCCCTCGCAGCCGGCCTGGCCTACTCCAACCTGGTGTACGACTGGGTGAAAGCAGCCGTGATGTTCGGGGTCATCAACGCCGTGGCCACGCTGGACCACCTGGACCCTCCTCAGCCCCCCAAGTGCATCACCATGCTCTACGTCTTCGCCGAGACGTAAGTGCGACCTCGGGCGGCGGCGGCGAGCGTCCGTGGCGTTCTGACTCTTGGCTTTGTCCCCTCAGGCACTTCGACAGAGGCATCAACGACTGGCTCTGCAAGTGAGTGCCGACGTTTCGGGTTCGACGGCGGACACCCCCACCCCGCAGGTTCTGATCTCGTTGGGAACCTCCGCAGGTACGTGTACGACTACATCGGCGGCGACCACGACAGGATCTTCAGGGAGCTCCTGGCCACCGTGTGCACCTTCGCCGTCACCACCCTGTGGCTGGGCCCCTGCGAGCTGGTCTACATCTGGTCCGCCCTCAACTGCTTCGGCCTCAACTTTGAGCTGTGGGTGGCCAAACTCTTCTCCCTGCCCCCGTTCTCCACCGTCGAGGTGAGCGACACCGAGCGCCGACCCTCCGAGGCGCCGACCCGCCGACCTCACGGCTGTGCGTCTGTTTCCCAGCGCGTGATGGGCGAGGCCATGTCGCGCAGGATCAGGGGCGTCTTCAACGCCGCCAACTTCTGGGCCATCGTCCTCTACAACGTTCTGGCGCTCAACAGTTTGGAGTTCGCCACGCTGGTGGGAGGTCGCCTGGTCTTAAAAGGTGCGAGGCCACGGAGGGCGTCCCCTCTCCGCAGTGCGCCACCTCACGTTCTCCCGGCCGTCGGGAGCCCGGCACAGCTGCTCCCCTTTAAACATCTGCTTTCTTCAGTTTTTCCGTCCCTCCTGTCCTTTCAGGTTTCCCTCTGTCCACCGTCTCCGTGCTGTTTGTGACCTACTGTGGCGTCCAGCTGGTGAAGGAAGGAGAGCGCCGCCAGGCCCTGCTGGACCACCCTGAGCCGGTGGATGGCGCCAAGAAGAAAGCAGAGTAAAAGAACCAAAAAACGCCGACTTTCACAGACGACACGGACACCGTCGCACCCTCCCGTCTTCGGCCTTGCTGCTGCGCTGACTCCCAGCCTGCACCCTTCTCAGGCCTCCCGAGGCGAGGGAGCGTTTTGAAGCGTGAAATGATCCACAAGTGTACTTGCTGCAGATAATCAGGTCTTATGGCACAAACTTAGCAACGGTGCATTTTTACATACATTTTAAACCCAAACGGTTCGCATGTTTTTCTGTATTTAGCAGTCTTTCGTGCAGTAAAGACTTTTACCTAAAGGCAAAAAAATCCTCGAAATCAGGGTGCATCAAATGGTGCTGTGTCCTACATAAAGCGCACGGATGACTTCTCTTACATCACAAAGCAGATTTATAGCACAGAGAACATATAATAATGCAGATTGAGAATGTATAGAGTCTAATATTGAATGTATCATGAGTTAGGAGCTCAGAGAACAGCTTTACTTCAGCACCACAACAGAGATTGCTGTAGGTGTGGCATGCGGGCATATCTTCCATCCACACTGGTGCATGATCAGGCAGGTCTGGCAGGGATATGGGTCTTATCAAAGCTGTCACAAAAAGCTGCTGTGTGTGTTCTCCGAGCGGCAGACAGCCGCTGAAAATTCATGAAGACCGCAATGCCTTTTCTCGCTGCTCTACTTTTTATTTAAGCTGTACAATTTTTCAACTTGAAATAAAGATTTGTTTCCTGGAAACGTTTGAAGTTTGTTTTGTTGCAGCTTTTGCAAGAATACAATCCATACGTTTTGTACATAACAAGATCACTGTGTGACTAAAGTGATTTTTTACTTTTAACTGACCACAACGAAATGATGATAAAATGATTTCTCGAGCAGGTTTGGTTTTGATTTAATTCGTGTGCTGTTACCAGCAGTCACCACAAGGTGGCGCCGTTTAACCAACGTTCATTATTGCAGAATACATTTAAATAAAGTTACTAAACAGGCATAGATCAAATAATTAATGATTACATTCAATTTGGCTACTGTAATTCCACTCCACACTAATTATTAGGTAAATATTTGCTTTTGCTTTTGATCAAAACGGTATTTTAAGCAAATCCTTGTGCAATTTTAATTTTTCACGTTAAACAGATTCTCGCTCATCTTTCATTTAGAATCACCACTAAATGCACAGAAAATGGCAAACGTCAGACAATCAGGCATTTCCCAGTTGATTTACTTTTGTTGAAACTGTTTTTCCAGTAAATCCGGCATTTTTTTGTGGTTTTTTTTGTGTTCTATCCCGCCCAGAAAGGCAGGAAACAACTGCAAATATCTCAATAAAAAAAACAGCATCTGTGTTAAAGGACAACTTATGCAGGGTGTCACCTGCTGTATTTGTAATCTGAGGAGGATTAAAGAGGAACTGGTGAATATACAACATATGTTTTGCCCCAGGTCTGTTTAATTTTCATGGCCTAAAGAGTTTGTGTCATTTGGGCCGTTGGGTGTGATTATTTTGTAACTGGAGACCTGTCGTGAAGGTAAACAGCCTCGTTTCTGTCAGTATTGGGTCACACATACAAAAACAGCTTTGACAAAAGAGTGTAAAACTACCTGACTGACTCAGAGCTTCTGGTCCTTTCTTTGCTTGGCTTTCCCGGCTGCTGGCGGGGGTCTTCGTGGTGGAGGAACCGGATACGTCCTCCACCCTGTCCAACAAAATAGATTCTTCATCTTTGTGAGGCTTCTGTCTATAAATACCCCGGGCTTAAACGGTGACGACCCCGGACAGCTGCACCCGCCCTCTGACCAACCGGCGGGCGGCATTCCCGGGCGATCCGAGCAGGCGTGTGGACGGGGGCAGTCCCGCTCTGCCGTGGGGAGTGAGCAGGCTTCCCGAGAAAGCCGACCAGGACCAGGACAAAATGGCTGCCCTGACCGTGGACCCGGCGCAGCAGCCGAGGATGTACCAACAGACCCTCCTTCAGGACGGGCTCTGCGACCTCCTGGAGAACGACAAGTTTGTCGACTGCGTCCTGAAGATCAAGGAGGAGGAGTTCCCCTGCCACCGCTTGGTTCTGGCGGCCAGCAGCCCCTTCTTCAAGGCCATGTTCCTGTCCGACCTGGAGGAGAGCAAGAAGCGCGAGATCGTCCTCAGGGACGTGGAGCCGGGCATCATGGGCATGATCCTGCGCTACCTGTACACATCAGACATCAACCTGACGGAGCAGAACGTCCAGGACATCTTCATCGTGGCCAACATGTACCAGATCCCCTCCATCTTCTCGGTGTGCGTGTCCTACCTCCAGGAGAAGATGGTCCTGGGGAACTGCCTGGCTATCTTCAGGTTGGGACTTCTGCTGGATTGCTCCAGGCTCGTTGTGGCCGCCAGGGACTTCATCTGCGAACGTTACCAGGTGGTGTCCAGGGACCAGGACTTCCTGCAGCTGGGCCCCAGCGAGCTGGCCCTCATCATCACGTCGGACGCCCTCAACGTGGTGCAGGAGGAGCTGGTGTTCGAGTCCCTGATGGACTGGGTCAAGCACGACGAGGCGACCCGCCTCAGGGACCTGCCCGAGCTGCTGCACTGCGTCCGCTTCCGCCTCATCCCCGTGGATTACTTCAGGGAAAAAGTGGAACGGCACCGGTACCTCCGCTCCAACCAGGACGTCAAGAAGGACCTGGAGCTGGTCAAGGACGCTCACAGGGGGCGGCTCCCGCAGCCGAAGAAGCTTAGCAAAGGCGAAACCCAGGAGGAGGAAGAGGAGGAGGAGGAGGAAGGGTACCTTCCAGGCATCCTCAACAACAACCCTCGCTTTGGGATGTTTGAGATGGACCTGATCCTGATGATCAGCGACACGGGGACGGTGGCCTACGAGCCGGCGGGGAACGAGTGCTTTGTGGTCTCGGAGTCCACAGACGTCCCCAAAAACCACTGCAGCCTGGTGACGGGCCAGAACCAGGTCTTCGTCGTGGGGGGAATGCTCTACGAGGAGAGTAACGACGAGCCCTTCAGCTCCTACTTCCTCCAGGTAACGTGTCTCTAACCTTAAAAACACCCCTTCGACCTGCATCCCTGCGCTGAACCCCGCCTCCCCGTTGGTTCCCAGTTTGACCCCATCAGCTCGGAGTGGTTGGGGATGCCGTCCCAGCCGAACCCTCGCTGCCTGTTTGGCCTGACCGAAGCCGAAAACTCCATCTTTGTGGTCGGAGGAAAAGAGCTGAAGGAAGGGGAGCACGCGCTGGACTCGGTCATGATCTACGACAGACAGTAAGCGAGCTGCCCGCTGAGACGTTTAAAAAAAAAACAAAAAACAAAAAACACCCCGGGTGAAGATGAATCTGTTGGTCTCCGCAGGTCGTTCAAATGGGGGGGAGTCGGACCCCCTGCCCTACGAGGTGTACGGCCACGGGACCGTGTCCCACAAAGGTCTCGTCTACGTCATCGGAGGAAAGTCAGAGAGCAAGTACGTCTCCACGCCTCACCGCCACGTGTCGTAGCACCACGACGCTGATTTCCTAACCCCCCCCCCACACACACACACCCCCCCACGTGAAGGAAGTGCCTGAGGAGGGTCTGCGTCTACAACCCCACCAAGTTTGAGTGGAAGGACCTGGCTCCTCTCAAGACCGCCCGCTCCCTGTTCGGCGTCACCGTCCACCAGGACCGGATCTACGTGGCGACGGGGGTCGCGGACTCGGGCCTGACGGGCTCGGTGGAGGTCTACGACATCGCCGCCAACAGGTGAGGCTTCAGGGCGACGGAGCGCGCGTCCGCAGTAGTGAAACCGCTCACGCGGGCAGAATGGGAGGTAATTAGGCCATAAAGCAGCGCCGGTCGTCGGTGATTCAGCGTCTGATCAAACAGCGCATGTGCTCACTGCAACGTTCCGCTCCAGGTGGTCCGAGTTCACAGAGTTCCCACAGGAACGCAGCTCCCTCAATTTGATCTCCATGGGGGGCTTCCTGTACGCTCTGGGAGGCTTCGCCATGATGCCCAGTGAGACCAGTGAAGAGCCCGTCCCAACAGAGATGACGGACATATGGAGGTGAGAGGTGGTCCCTCATTTAGCCTAAAAGGCCCCCATGACACACAACCTCACAACCTCTCTCACGCTTGGAAAACAGTAAATGTGGCAACTTCATGCGTTTTAGGGGGTTGGGATTTAAAAAAAAAAAAAATCGAATGCGCTGCTGGAGTTGGTCTTTTAATGACGTCAGTAAAAATATAGAATATAGAACACCAGACGTATACAATCTTACACATTACATATATTAACACAATGTGCTTCTTGAGCCGATAAAACGCATTCCACAGTTTCTACATATGCACAGTTGAATGAAGACCCCAAAAAAATCTGTCCCTCGCATGCAAAAAACGATTCCCTGTACACAGAAGAGGCATCTGCATCTGTATCTGCATCTGTGTGCGTTTCCCACAGATACGACGAGGCCGAGAGGTGCTGGACTGGGATTTTGCGGGAGATCAGTTACGCGGAGGGGGCCACTGTGGTGCCGGCGCGCCTCAACATTCTGCGTCTGAACAAGTTGTAGCCGGACTCAGATTAACTCGAACCCATCAAAAGTACAGATTAACAGGCGTATGGGTGTTATACCTTGCACTTGCAGCAGGGGGAGACAGATACGTCTGTTTTTGTTGTAATTATTTAATTTTCTTTATCGCCAGATTGATTTATTTTAATCCAGAATAAAATTTGTCTTTCTACAAGTGACAAGCTTCCCTCTGAGCAGTCAGAAGGCGGATCCACAGTGCAAATATTTAAATTTTAATGCAGCAGTTTGTTCAATAACATCTTTATCGCCGGGCCCATGGACTCAACGTTAATGCATATTTGCACAAATGTTGAGTGGAACCGCGTAAGAGCCACAGTTTTCAATGTAAACAGTGATTTCCAGTTTGCACCTGAGCTCTTTAAGTAACTGACATAAAACATGACATATTTATAGGTTTACATCACACACTGATGCACCATTACTGACCATTACTTTGAGGTACTCATTCCAGCTCATTTTCAGATTGGAACACAGAAAATAAGAAAAATAATATTAACTCTACAGAAATAAATGACCATCATGACGACTTTAGAACAAATGGGCCCATCACAAAAGCATTCCTGGGATTGTTTGACCTTGTGTAAATATTATTTTACTGTTGGGATGTTTAAAGAACTTACTGATGGTTGAATACTTTTTTCAAAATAGGAATATGGTACGGTACAGCTGAAAGCTGTAACGATGTCAAAGGTTACTTGAGATGCACGTCAGTGCTGAGCCCTAAAGTATTTGTACTGTCTGAAGAATTAAAACATGTTTGCTGGCGATATCAATTTTAGTTCGGGATGATATACTAGATGACTCTACATCTAACATCAATACATTAAGTTCTTAACTTAGTGGTTTGCATTGCATTTGCATTCTCCTGAGGACTGGGTCAAGGTCATTACTCAGGAGCTGGACACAGATTTTACCTGATGAGGATGACATCAACAGCACATTTACCAATATTAATACTTTGCAACATTGAGCTGCAGAATTGTTGCGTAATTCAGTATCTCTAATATGAATACAGGAACTCTTAATATGCATCCTTACTCAGATTTCAGCTCCAAACTCCAACCACAATAAAACTATTCCCTGTTCTCTATTGGGCACGCTGTAAATGGGAAACGAGGGGTAGTTGGATTTATTTGTAGGTCATAAACAGCTATGATTTGTCTGATAAATCAATAACTTAGTAGCCAGATGATGAATAAATACCTGATAGAGGCAAAAAGAAGTCATCACAAGTACTAACGGGCAGAAGCACAGTGTGTGCGCAGAAAATCAACTATTTAAATTATCACCCGGTGCGGTCAATGAGCCCACATCTTTATCACTGTGTGCTGTACAGACATAATAGGATACATCTGGCCCATTACATGCGGGAAAAAAAACGAGCAACTGTGCACTCAGGCAAAAGCCTGAGATGAATTTCACAAGCGGGAGCTGTAGCAGCTCCTCAGGAATGTCATCCAGCTGCAGTTCACAGATGCCCCATATAAAACTGTCACCGGCAGGATGGGATCGTTATGCTATAGATCCGTCCTCCCCGACTGTCGCCCACGACAACCTGACAATATCATTAATACCGCTGCTCCCCGAAGCAGCGCGAGCCATTAGGTTAAGTGCCGAGACTCTTCTTGTGTAACACGTCCTTTAATAAACATTGCAGTCCTTATAGGACACGGCGAGGACACTGGCTGTATTTACCTATTGCTTAACATCATGGAAAACCTCCGCCAAGCTCCGTTTCCCTTTAATACACGAGTGATCGTCGGGATTTTGTCTCCTCCCTGCAGCGTTCTGGAGTGCGAAGCTAACGCGGCCTCTTCATCGCGCCAGTGCTCCGAGCTAATTTGTTTGCCTCCGTGCAGACGGATCATTATGCAAATATCAGATCAGTCAATTTCCCGATCAAGCTCCCCAACGGGCGCTGTGTTTCGATGACAGTTGTTTTGAAGTCCCCCCCCCCTCCCCCTCCCCTCAGCCCAGTCCGGAGCAGCCGTCGCCTGACCTCACCCACGGGCGTAAAGACACACAAAGACAGAAGAACTGACCTCAGATAAACGACAACAATCAGCAAATAACGGCAAAAACAGAGACGGCTCCGCCCCAACCCCCCGTCACGGGCATCAGATGGCGGAGAGGTGCTCGCGGCACTCGGACGCCCGGCGGGTGGCGGGGCTGCATTTAGTCGTCACGGTGATCTGGGTGCTGAAGTTGTTGCCGTGGCTGCCGATGGAGGGCTGCTGGTACTTGGTGTCGGCCCCCAGGAACCGCTGCAGCATCCATCTGCGCCACTTACGCTTAATCTCCGCCTGGACCTGAAAGAGAGGCGAGGGCAAACAGGATGAAGAGGGGGCGTTAAGAGGGGATGACACTCATGAGCGGGGGACAGAAAATGAGATTTGGCCACATAAAAGGAGAGTAAACATCCTGGAGGATCCTGAGGCTTTTATTTGGATTTACTTACCTCTCCGTTCAGAAAGCAGTACAGCACCACCACAACAAAACCCTAAAGGTTAAAACAAGCAGACAAAACTTCAGGGCTGTGGAATCATTCTGGAAGATCAGGAAACACTCAAAATATTTGCGCATGAGTGATGGTGGTAGGATTCCGACCAACTTCTGGCTCAGACGGGGGGTTCGTCGTGTATAGCTCTGGGAAATTTTCCCAGGAGACAATTTTCGGCCATAAATTAAGAATTCCCCCCCTCACAGGGTTTCCATCTCTCATTTTAACATTTCCAATTCAATAAATCAATAGTCTCATTTGCTAACCAAAGCATTCCTCTAATGAAGGTTTTATGTGCTGGAGTTGTCACAAACCAGCTTAAGTGTACAGAAATCAACCTGTGTGCAAACTATTTCCCTTTCATCTGCGGCGGAACGCTCAAGAAAGAAACCCTGCAAATGCCATAAGCTGGGAGTAATGCAGCAGCGGGCCTTACCTGAAACGATCCCAGGATTAAATCAAACACCATCCGCACTTTGGGCTGGATGTGCTCAGGCAGGAAGGCAAAAATAATGTAATTTATGCCGAAGAGGGGTATCAACAGCAGGGTGGATTTAGCCAGTCTCCTGAAGGGGGGCAGGGAGGTGCACACAGCACCCGTAAACTCATCAAACCACACGAAACAAGATGGGCTCTCATGAGACGCTGAAGACCTACGAGCACTGATGAGACTCCTTCCTCCCGATGTCAGGGCAGTTCATCTTCTGCCGCAGAATCCGGATTATACGGATGAAGAGGATGAAGTTCACCTGCCAGGCGGGAGTAAACAGCCCGGTCACGGGACCGCGTGATGCGCGGTGGCGGCGTGTGAAATGTGCTGCCGTGACTCACAAGGATGGTGGCCAAAATGGGCGTTTTGATGATCCACCACAGAGTGTCGTCGATGAAGTTCCAGCATCTGTTGGGGGCGACGGGACCACAGCGATAGAGTTAACCCTCACGCGACCTGACGGGCTTTCTTATTCACACCAATAAGCTCACATACCAAGTTGTAATGCTTGAATAATTCACACAAAGTGATGGTAAAAATGAGACGATTCGCCGCCGTCCAGCATCAATTATTCACCGTATTGTACCGTTGACCGTTTCAACTGATGCCGACCATTAGCCAAGCAGAGGAGCTAATTGCGAATACTCTTTTCTCACTTTCCACTGAAGTTCTCCTCGTGGTAAACTTTGAGCCGTAACACAGATATTACAGCCATCCCTTACATTTTACATAATTTAGAATTCCAAATCAGGCTGCATGAACCTTTTTGCAGGAGTCAAAGCTCGTTGGCCGTATCATGAGGGATACTGCAGAGAAATCTTATTAAGTGTTTAAGAACATGTACTTTGGCTTTATGGTGAAACCGGAAACTTGTTTGAGTTTGTGTGGTTTCGCAACCATACGTGGCGATTTTAAGAAGGAAAAAAAACATCTCTTCCTTTATTGGTTTGATCGATGCATTTAAAAATTGCTTCATATTGAACTCACCCTGGATCGTTTAAATAAGCCTTTGTGATCACCCATGATGAAATAAAGACAGGCGGAACTCCTGGAAACAAGATATTAGAAGCAGAAATGAAAATTCATCAAACTTAACAGGCTAAACAAACGCTGGCTTGACACTATATGACACCGGGGATGTGTGCAGTGATAATCTTTTATATTATTTTATAGCTCCGGAGATACTTCCTTTTGGCTATAACTTTTTTAAACTGGTTTCGTGTCTGCATTGAGCCAATATTAGCACACCCTGGCTGCTGCAGACTTGTGTCCTGCAGGCAGGGGAGAACTCTGTGCCCGACCTAAACGGATGGGTCAAACGTCCCGGTGCTGAAAACGCGGTCGTGTGAGCGAGTTGTATTCATCTCATACCCCAACCAATCAGGATGTACCCCCAGAAGTATTTCTTCTCAGAGAAGAAGGAGACGGCCAACAGAGTGTGGAGGTAGAGGCCCTCCACCAGCAGCCAGAAGAAACTTGCCATGATGCCATAATGGAAGAAAACCATCACTGCCTTGCAGGCCACCTGGAAGACAGCCGGGATTGTTGGCGGCTGATTGTATCACATCACATCACTCAGAGGACATTGGAAATCAACCGCTATGATTCCATTTACTTTATTAAATGTACATCAGTTTCTGTGAAGCTCGTCTCATCGCGCACGCACGATGAAAAGGGAAGCCAAGGTTGGAGTCTGCACTTCTCGCAGATGTTATCATGCGTGTAAAACCAGTGGCGTTCCCATGTACACGTGCATGTGACATGGACATTTCTAATGCTGTGTTTAGAAAGAGCTGTGGAAGTTACCAGCTGTGTTTAGAGAAAGACATTTAGTATAAGCACCGCAAATCTTTAGATCGAAACAAGGGAGTGTGTCAACCTTCGGGACATCATGAACGGCGAGCTTCGGGCTCCGCCCACCAGACAGCAAGCCGTCACTGATTTAACATGGAGGCTCGTCTCCACACCATGATTGAGGCGGAGATAAGAATTTGATATCAAAACCCCGGAGGTCATTTATTGACAAGAGTTCAGCAAACAGAAACTCCACCAACATCCTGCTGATGGCATGGAGGGGGAAGTGTTGGTGCAGCGGAGGAGTTGGGACAGGGCAAACAGTGCTACACCCTCGGCTACAGAGACGCGGCCTCCAAATGTGAGCCAGTCACGAAACACGAGCTGCTCCACGACAGGCGAGAGAATTCAGGGAGGTGTGGAGATGTACTCACAGTGCCCTGGCATTCCTCCGTCTCCTCGGCCTCGTAGAGAACCGCGTCTTTGATGAACACCGTCACGGCTTTCAGGATGAAGGCCGTGAACAGATGCACGTGGATGTAGTTTCTGGTGCAGTGCAGCTTCCTGCCGAAGCAGACACAAGCTCTTCATTTTCTCTCCGCACACTTCTGCTCATTAAACGTCTCAGTTTACTCAAGCAATCCAAAGGTTCTCTGGTAAAGTGCATGTTTAGCCCGAAATCAGGCACAACGTCATGAAAATATTCACCAGGAACTCACTTGAGATGAGATGTTCTGCTGCGTCCTGTTTTTGTTTAATGTCAAAGTACAAATGGAGCTTTTTCTCAAGAAAAGCTCCATTTTATCTCTGACCGGCCATGACTGAAAAAACAGACTGGATTTTATTACTGCACATGCTTCATTTTAATGCACGTGACCCTGACTTTGTCATCAAAAGAGAAAGCAGAAGGAGGGTTAAAACCCATTCCTTTGGACACTGTTTTGCAGCTGTGCATGAAATCTATAATTTTTATGATTACTCAAACATAAGTTCACTCCACGGTGGAAGACACCCTGAATTTTCTTCCGAGTTGTGTCATCAACAACCCTCTCCTTGTGTATCCGATGGTAAACATTTGCAGAGTAACATGTTTCACAATGCACATCCTGCAAAGTAATTACTGCAGATGGAAACATAAATTCTACACGCATGTGACTGCATCTACATCCGAGACAGAGGAAAACACGGGTAAATCGGCAGAGTCCCCAACATAAACCCTCACTGCTGGGAATTTTCAAACAAACGTGTTCCGCGTGAGCTCGCAATTCGGCTGAATTGCGACGATTGTTCAGCGACACGCTGCGTCCAGCAGCTGCAAAATGAACGTAAACAGCAAATATTTTTCACATCCTGTGTCCCTGCTGCAGACTCATTGGCATTCCGTAAGCCAGAGGAGTAAACAGAACTCTTGTTGTTTAGCCAGCGAGATGCAAACACCCCAAACCCATCGGACTGGTGCTGCAGGTTCAACCTATTGAAACTAACACCGACACCTATGGCGAGACTTCTCCTGACTAAAGGTCAGACAGTGCGATGGCGTAAACCAGCCCATAAGTCATTGGACTTTACTGCGGTGGACAGTTTTGTTTGAGAAATGTTACAGAGGAAAAGGTCAAATTTGAATATCCAGCCCCACAAACTCTGCCTGTGTGTGAAAAGCACTATAAAATCCCTATAAAATACAGGAAGAGTCGGACGAGAGCTGCGTTAATCACTCTAAATGAGGCGAGAAGACATTAAAAAACATTTTCCGGGCTCTCCTTACCGGAAGAAACACAGTATGATGATGCCGATTATCAGAGAAATGATGGACACGCTGTGACCGACGGTGTAGCCCACTTTGATGGCGCTGTAGAAGCCCTCCTGCAAACAAAACGGACTCAGACGAGTTCGCGGGGAGGCAAACGTCTTCTACGGCCATACCGACCTCGTGATCGTCAACCAAGGTGTCATTGGGATCGTAACCGCAGTCTGCTGTGTAGTCGACGCTGACCGGGGTCCAGCCGTTCTCCATGCACGTCTTTGACAGGTTACCTGAAGAACAAGGGGGGAGGCGAGGGAGAACACTGACGCAACTAGTGTGAACGTGAAAGAAAACATTGTGTTGAGCACGAGCCATGGGACAAAACGTCCACATTTATTCACACTTTGGAGTTAAAGTCTCCGTGGAATATTCCCAAATACTAAAAGGAAATGGAGGGAATGATTGAGGAGGTTCAGTCGTCCCCACCAGCACAGATCAGTTCCCATGAGTGTTTGAGTCCATCTGTTTCTTAATGACACCGAAGATGCACACACACACACACACACACACACACACACACACACACACACACACACACACACACACACAAGGGCAGCCATAGTTGATGATAGAGATATTTTTACTCCGGCCGTGCCCATGAGGGCAAAGGTGAGAGGTCCATGCTACAAGCCCAGAGTGGGGGGGGCTTGAAAAATAGCACTCCACTGAATTTCTGCAAGAAAGAGCAGATGGAATGGAAAAAAACTGAACCACAAATCCGTTGTCAGTGAAAAGGAACCCAGCAGACGTGAGCTCAGTAGACGAGCGTTTAACATCTGACCCCCAAGGACTGACGCTTTAGTCCTGATAAAATCTTACAGTATTCTGGTGGAATAATACAATTTTAAATCAGTGTGTCGGGAAGAAAACACCAGTTTTTATACTGAGCACTAATTAAATCAGTCCAAGTAAAAGCCTGTTCTTATTTTCATGAAGCATATCTAATCCCGTCAGCCGTGAGAAGCACGAAATATTTATCTACTGTATTTCTTCATTGCTTTTACCAACATGAAAGTAATAATGCTATTGCTGTGTGTGTGTGTGTGTGTGTGAGTGTGTGTGTGAGAGAGAGCGAGAGACAAATGAATTTTCAAACTAAACAAAGCCTAAATGTAGGACATTCCTCACATTTCCCAATCGTATTGCTCCAATGCTGCTATCAAACCAGGGCTCAGTTGGGAAACGACCAAAAATTCGAAGTCTTCGGGTGCGTTTGGCACTAAACGACGGCCAGCTCAGAAATACCTGAGCGGCGCATTGCAAAGAAGATGGCGGCTTTGCCTCTGCAAACAGCGTGGCGGGACACAAAGCCGCTGTTGTTTCAGGCCGTGCCACCGCTGGATTTGGCTTATTTGAGGGAGGGCCCGAAGAATGCTTTCATCGTCCCCCAAAACACGAGCGCAGTGCTTTTCGAAGAGCTCAAACAAGTTAATCGTCCTGCCGCTGTTTTGATTCTGATGCTTGCATTGTGCCCGATCGCAAACCGATTATAGTCGCTCCTGGACAAACACTGGTATCGGCGTGAGCGTACGCTTGAGTGTGGCGGTCCGAGGGCCGGGTCTGCGACAGGCTGCGACCCCGCCGCGGTGAGCACGCAGAGAGGGCGTGCCTGCCCCCCCCCCGTGTTGTTGAAGGAGATGAATGACTCTGTGTTTGTGTTAGACTTAGTAGGTAAAGAGTTCATGCGAATGGCAAACTCTATCGCCGCTAAATTTACGAGCTGGCTCCAATTCTCAGTGGCGCCATGTTTCGTAATCGTCTTTCTTCCCTCCCTGTTGGTCTGTGGGGCCTTTAAAACCCACGACGGCTGTGTCAATAACTTCGGGCTTTTGCAACAGGACTATGTACAAATGAGTCTGTCCTGCCTTGGCTTCTGAATTGGATGAGGTGAAACACCTGTTGTGCTCCTTCAGGAACAGGTGAAAATGTCGGTCTTCGAGTCATAAAAGTTTTTTTTTTTTCGCAATTCATCACCAGATCACGTCATCCCACGCAAGCGACTACGACACGTCGTGAGCACGACCGGTCTGATGGACGCACGGCCGTTTCTTGTCCTATCCCACACTGTCCATATTTGCAGACAAAAGGTTCCCACCAAAGTTCAGGGGTGATTTATAATGCTCCTAATCCCAGACTGTACATCAACCTGATTAGATCTCTTACCTGATGGCGGGTTTAAACTACAGGGACCTGCACTCATTTGTTGATTTACTGCATAATTGATACAGTCAAAAGTCTCCTTCCTCACAGACTCTCCATGCCAGTTGATCCAAAGAGCCTCTGACGTGCCTCTGAAGTACACCTCGCTGCTTTATGCCCCATAAATCTGAAGATTCCGTGCCCTCTCTTTTCCCGGGAGTCCTCTCCCCCCTCTCAGGTCACACAAATCTCCCATCTGGGTCACGTCACAGCTTCCAAGAAAACGTTTCTGCTGCGCACCGACCCATCTCGGGCAGATGATAAATCATTGAAGTTCCTCTCGCATCCACAACGAGTCAAACATGAGCGGGAACCTGATGTTAGACTGAGCAGCGCTCGGGATATAAAAGAACCCTCCACGTCACTCATCAAAATCAGCTGGAAGCATGAGCCCAGCAGAGTTTTCTCAGAGGAAAAACGATTACAAGAAAATAAAACGGATGATGTATGTGCATGGGTTATACAACTAAGAAAACAGACTCACAGAAGCCTAATTTGATATATTGGATATGGCACGATATGAATATATGAAGCCAAGCTCAAATTAGCCATCCTAAAAGCTCCATTAAAGCACCCCTCTGAAGAGAAGTCACATTAATTCGGCCTCTCTAACGTGTTCACATATTATTTATCATGCCACACAACGGCTCAAGTTTCCTGCCTTCTGCAACAACTCCATGAAGGTTTGAGATGTAGTATATGTAGTAGAACTAAATTAGAAATGTCAGCTCTGCAAGCGAGTCTAAGTTGGTACTTGTGACATCATGGCTCTTCGCTCTCCCCGCACATTCGCGTATGGACAAAATTTACATTTCTGAACGTCAGAACAGTGAACACGGTGAAATAATGAAATTAATGTTGGACCCTGAGAGAGAAGGTAAAGCTCCTGGTGCAGGCAGAGGGCAGATTGAAGCAGAGCCCCCCCAGACTAATTTAATTATAATTACATCCAAGCCATTTTAAGGCTTTTTAGCATCAAGTATTGACCTGACTTTCCCAGTGTGCCCACATTTGTCACAGGTTACAGCCAATAACACATACGCTTGACGATCCAGTCCGCTATAAATAAAGCGCAGCTCATTAAACTAATGCATGCATCTTAGGGGTACAAATTAAAGGTTTGCCAGGTAAAAAACAAACAACATCATAAAATGAGAGCGGAAATTAATGAACAACAGAGACAGAGATGAGTCTCAGAGGGGAAGTAGTGTACAAACACTCGCAATCCAGCCAATAAAAGTCTCACGAGAGCCGTTTTCTGCCGTGATTAGTAGCACCTCCCGCTGAGCTGCTTATGGATAGAGGAGCGACGCGTTGACGGCTGACCTGGAAGAGAAGCCGTTTGTTTTTCTGTGACTCAGATGTGCACATTTAGGTTTTACGGGGATTTTTTTTTTTTGTGCGCGTTTGGAGATGAAAAGTGGAGCCTCGGGAAGGACTAAAACAAGAGATGATTATCAGGACGATGAATTGACGGGCGCGAGCCGCCAGGATCTTCGGCCTGCTTCCCAATTCCTCTCTCTGCTCCCATAAAGAGCGTGATGAAGATGAAGCTTAAGGGCGTGTTTGGAGTTTATCTGACAAAAACCAAAGGAGATTAGGAGAGGTTTTTTTTAAACGTTTAAATGGTTATTTTTCTAAGCTTTGTGTTGCAGATTTGAGGATTATCAGAGAGGAAGTGTTGTTATTTTTGTCAAAGATAACTTTGTTTTGAATAGGATAAAAATAGTTCCATTAAAAGATATTGCGAAATTGATAATGTGAATTTGAAGGACATGACATCTGAAATCATCAAAATAACATTTTTCATGACACTAAAATACCAGTCTGGGTTAAATAAAGCTGCAGGATGGCGACTTCACCTCGTGTCTGCCTCCAAGGATGCTGGACTGATGCCGTCATCTTTTGAAATTCACCAGGCCAAACACGGGTTTTAGTGTGAGCTTCTATATTTTTAACTGGCAAATCTTTTCTCTTCATCACAGCAGTTCATTGGTTTGTGTCAGCAAAGGAATGGACATAACAGCATAAATGTAGTTATTTAAACTCATGCTATGCTGATTCTATTCTAAAAACCTAAGCAAGCCCAGAGTGCACAACAGCATTGATTGACAGCAAGTGTGTGTAAAATCAGATATTATTTCCAGAAGAAAAGGAGAGAGCTCCAATTACTATTGTTAAAGTCAGCAGTAACAGAATGACAGAAGAGCTCATCCAGTTGTAGTCTAAATTTTAAAGCCTCTCAAAGTCTCTGATCAGATAATCACAGTGATTTTGATGGGGAACATTGATAAATATTGCAGGACAAAACAAACTCCTCAGCGATTAAATCTAAACTTTAATCCGGATTAAGCCCGTGTAAAGAACAAAAGGGGCTAAAGAGCAAAGCCCTGAGGGACACCAATGCCACAGCTGGGCTGTGAGCAGCAAAGCTACCCTGAGCTACAGAAACCATTCTGCTCGAGTGGATCCTCGCGTTCCTGAACGCTGCTCAGATCTCAGACGTGAGAAGATGCTGAGGCAAACACAGCCTTCGCGCAATCAAAGCACATTTCACAGACACCGTTCTTACGTGGATGAATATTCCCAGAGAAGTAGGAGAGATACTTCGGGCACGGGACGGTCACCACCTCTCCAACGTCAGCGCTGGGCCAGCAGGTCATCTTGTCCCACATCCCGGTGCAACCTGAGCGGAGAAGGCCGACAAAGGCACGTTTGTCAGCGTACAACAGAAAAGCTTCGACTGAAGGTTGATGCGGCTCGTTCCCATGGCAGCCAAAAGGTGGCAGCTACAGTCACAGCCCCGAATCCACAACAGCGGATGACCTGAATTTACATGCTGCCACCATGACTAATAAAACAGCTCCCTGGCCTTTATCACACCACGTTATTTGAATTCAAACTCCGGCGGTTTGCTCGGCAACGACGACGCGCACACCACGGCTCATCGCCATGCGACACTCGCATCATCTTCCCGTATGTGCTCGGGAAAGTTTTTGCACCTTAAGGAGCAAAGAGCAATTTAAAAAAAAGCATTTAAACAGCTTTGTTGTCTCAAGAGCTCGTTGTGTTACCTCGGCCTGAGATCACATTCAGATTAAGCAAATTAGGCTGAGACAGGAAGGAGGAAAGTTGAACAAACATGACGACAGACTACATACCTACCTGCAGTATTGTTCTCAATCTGGGCCTCGCACGCGTCCATTTCCTTGGCCAACTCCGCCTTCACGTCACACATGTGATTCAGCCCTGAAAATACCTGCACATAGGGACGCTCTTTGTGATCATTTCAGACATTTGCATTTGCAGGACATTTGTTTAATCACGTGGGCTGTGCGGGTTTCACTGGGTGTGCTCTCTGAACAGTGCCTAAAACCTCTGGGCAAACACGTCGTGCGCGCATCCCCAGATGAGCTCCCATTTATATTTCCGCCCGGCGCGCGTGGCTGACTCAGAGTTAATCCACTGGCTGTCATTCAAGCATCATTTTTTTTTTATATTTGCATTTCCCATTTCTCTCAAGGCACTGCAGGCAATCTGCCACCAATTGGATCAACGTGAAAAGCGAGCATTCACCGCTACGGGGAATATGGGGATCCTGTATGGGACTGGAAGATTTATTACTGATACTTAGGTGGATGAGTTTCCTCTCCGGGAATTAATCAGGCTGGTAGCATGAGGCTATTGTTAGCCACACCAGGAGCTGGAACAATGTCAGCCATGAATCATCCATGTGCTGCAGAAATATCTGGAGACATCTGGTTATTCTTCAAAAATAACGATCACAATTACAATCATCATCGCCTCTGTGCCCCATTGGGAGGAACTTTTGGGAATTTGCTTTATTCCAAACAGCCCAGTGCGCGTGCACTGGTGTTCATTACATTTCTGTCCAAACTGGGTCCTCCGAAATGAGTTCCAGCCCGCACATGAGCACACATGCTTCTCCTCTGGAGACAGATGTGGATAAGTGCGATGGAGACGGCAGAAGCTGCAGAGTGAGACAAAGGAGGCCATAGCCATGGTGTCCCGATGGGAGAGCCGCACCAAAGACGCCGCCAACAGGCTGGCTCACTCGGATGACTACAGCGATCGAGAGGCAAAGGTAATGCCACAGGAAAAAGCCTTGAGCACGCCAATTAACGCCCCCCACCGACACCAGCACCAGGCAGCGTTTGCGTAAAGACGCGTTGATGCGCGCAGCGGGCAGCTGCAAAGGCGCGAGTGTGTGCGCGCGTCTGCCTCCGTTTCTAGAATTAGGATTAGCAAGAGACGCGCGTCCAAGTTCAAGTCATGAGAAAAGTAAAACGTCTTTTTTTTTAAAAAAAATTAAAAATACTCACAGGACGCGGCTCCCCGCAGAGGAGAAGGAGGGAAAGGATCTGTGAAACTCGCCCCAACATGATCTTTAGGGCACCCACGCGGATCTACTTTAGAGCTAATCAGGTAATTTGGGTGATAATCCAACTTCTGGATTGGAAGGACCCACTCGCAGACCCGGTGCGTTCTTGCGCTTCTATGACCCGTCTCCGCTCCTGAAATCCTCCTCCTCCAACGCCGCCTTTACCTTGAACAACTAGTATCCGCCAATCAGACCTCGTCAGTGGACGTCAGAAGTTGGGGGCGTGAACAAGAAACCACGGAAAAGTTAAAAAAAACAAAAAAAAAAAACCACAACTAAACGGTTCTTTCGCACTTGACTCACGCTGTCGAACAATTTATGATCTAATCAGGACCGAGTGGGTCCGAACATCAGGTGAGGAAGGACTTGACTTTACCAAAGGTTATGAGTCACCACAGATGTGATCATGTGACATGCAGACTCTGTATGCTCAGCACATCTGCAATATTTAGTGACACGTACAGTATTAATATAGTTGCTGTTATATATTAAAATGAGGCCACAGTACAATTATTCAGGCTCGTCAGTCCAGCAATTGTGCTTATATTTTTAATGCACCTGTTCTATATTTTATTCATCGCACTAGTTATCACTAATTCACAGAGAGAGACTGTGATATATTCAAGTAAGACTCATAGAAACATTGTGTCATATTCTGCACTTCTGCTTTTGCACTCTGTTAATGTTTGCATTTTTTTTTTTTTAACTTTACTGTGGCTAAAAGACACAAACGGAACCGTCGGAGGAAACCGTCTTTAATAATCACACCTGTCTCTGCGTCAGACCAGTTTTCTCCCGCTGCTAAACAACAAAATGCCAACCAGAGCCAGGCAGAAGGGCTTGGTTTTGCAGTTGTTCCAAACGTCATGTGGGTGTGTGCCGTGTAATAAAAAAGCCACCTCTGAATTGGAGCCTCTCAGATAAGATAATGCTGCTGAATGTGCTCTGAGTGTGATGCATCACGCCCGGGCGTACACGAAGTGACTGCCGGGGACAGAAGTGAGCAGCAGAGCCCGTAACTCATCCAGACTGATGTGGGAAGGCTACTAGGTGTTTTTTTTTCAGTTCCCTATGGCAGTTCTGCAAATGGACACGCATGCAGTGTGTCTCCCGGCTGCTCTACGAGGGCTTTGGTGTGACAGTAATAATAAAAATATCACCCCTGTAGGCTGACAGGATTCAAAATAAGGCAGGAGCTGCCCCTCAATCCTCTGCTGGCTCAACAGAGGCAACGATTCCCATTGCAAAAGAGAAGAAAAACAATGAAAATCAGACTTGAGGGTGGAAGGGGTTCCTGCAGCCTGTGAACCTCAAAGAAAACGTGGCCTCCTCAGCTGAGGCCAGCAGGCGCGTTCTCGGTGGTGAAACCACCACTGGCTGGTTGGTGCGCGCGCAACACCAGGGCCTGTGAATCGATGATGATGATGATGATGATGGTAGATTTCTGAGGCTGGGGTTGTTATCCTGCAAGCTTAGGTGTGCACATTACCAGTCAAAAAGCGTGAAGGCAGCAGACCCCCGGGCCTTTTCTTGTGGATGTGAGGACGCTAAACCAGTATTTTGATGCTCTGGCCTCCTTGTTTGTATGTCTGCTGATTGGTGCACATCAGACAGCACAACACACAAACGGCAGCGACTATCAGTCATCGATTGCACAATGAATGAAATACCAAGCTATGGACAAAATCATTCATATTTGTGCAGCCGATGTGTGCTGCTGGTGCTGTGAACGTCTTCATCAAGCAAACATATTGTTACATCTACACACTGTAGCAAAACACCAGCCACAGCCACAGTTTGTTTGTCTTTAATCAGTGAATATTATAAGCTTGTAAATGGATCCAGACTGTTATTTTAAAGCAGCCAAATGTCCTCCTGAAATGTGTGTGAGAGCTATTAAACCCCAGGGCGATTACTCCATATGAAATGGAACATCTGACAGAAGTAAGCATCATTTATTTTTTACTGATGTAAGTCAATGTTACGTTCTTCTCTGCATTTTCCGTGTGCAATGGCGAATGCCAACCCATCTGAAGCACCCTGTCGTTTATTATGTTCACCAAAAAAGATTTTTCTCTTTCAATAGAGTCAAGGACAGACAGGCTGAGAATAATGTAGACAGTTTTCTTTGTACCAGAGATGTCTCTGCAGAACTGAAAAGCTGGATAGGACAACAGACAATGAGATTTTCCAGTGTTTCCAGGCTCTCTGGTCTGATAACTCACATGTTTACGTGATGGTGTTTAACATAGGTGTGTGGATATCATTTATTTTGTACTATATGTATGAAACCCTGAAATCTGACACACAATTTAATCCGTTTGTTTGGACAGAACAGCACCTAACTTAAAAGGGATAACAGGAAAAACTCGACCATGACGCTCGCCTCAAATAAACTCGATTTGAATGAACAAGGAAGTTTAAATACTAAAATAAACTAAAATAAACCTGCAGACTAAGCGCGTCGAAAGGCTGCATACTAAAAACAGCGCTGCTGCCACCTGCTGGTCAAAACTGGGAAATAAAAAAATCCTCTATTGGCTGACGGGCGATGACGTAAGACGCCCTGGTGCGGAAATAAAAGTCAGGTAGACGCTTAAGTTTTGTTTTCGTTTTCTGCTCCTAAGGGCGTTTATTGTCACCAGGTGAGTTTTGTCGTGTTTGCTCCCTGAAGCACACGTCGAAGGTCGTCAGAGATAAGCGCCCGTGTCACCTGAGCTGCACCTGAGTGAGTTTTGGAGTTTGAGTTTCGGGATTTTCTCTTTCAGAAATGAGTGATTCGATAAACACGGCGGTTTTGTTTGTGGCTGGATCCAGTTTCGCTTTTTCTGCGCTTTTCTACAATTTGTACCAAAAAAAGAAAGAGGAGTTGATAAAGTTGAAGGCAAGTGCGCTTTTGATTGACTATAACTTCATTAACTTTTCTGATTGTTTAAATCTAACTCTTTTTCTTTTTGTTTTTCTTAAACAACTCAGGAAATACCTGTTTTCAGGCCTGATCAACTGTTGCTTCAAATCCTCCACGCAACCCCTGACAAGCGACTTCATTATGTTGCTGTAGAAGGTGAATGAGTGAATGAAGGTGAATGAGTGAATGAATGCTGGATGGAGCATCGTCCTTCATGGAGGGTTTGGGGGGGTCCTGTGGTTGAAGGTGTGGTCCAGGCTGATGGGGAGCCTCTGGCCAGCCGCTTTGTCCCACAGCGCTTCGGCGTGATTCAGAAGTTGACCGAAGAGGAGCAGTGGAAGTACTGGAACTCCCTCTCCCGGACATGGTGGGCGTCGGGCTCGAGTCAGAAAACGCCTTTTTTTTTCCCACCTCTTCGGAATTATCCAACTAAAGATTCGCTTTTTCAGGACTTCCCAGACGAGGAACAAAAAAGAGAACAAGAACACCGTGCCTTTCAGCCTGGTCAGCCCTGGGGTTTACTACACCGACATACGGGTGAAGGTCCACGACCCCCTGGAGGCCTGTGGCAGCTACCTGGAGAGAGTCCACCACAAGGTCCGGCACGCCCAGGAGGGCTTGGTGGACCTGATGGTCCAGGGCCTGAGCGGCGAGAAGCCCGTGTCCAAGGTGGAGAGCGAGGAGCTCCTGCTGGTGGGGAGCCCCCTCACGGGCTTTGGCGAGGTGGTGATGGTGGGAGGGCGGACCGCGAGGCTGCAGGCCCCCAGGGACGGACGCAGCTTCGTCCTGGTGCCCGGGGACCACAGGAGCTTCCTGCACCGGCACGAGAGGACGGCCAGCATGTGGAAGACGCTGACCGCCGTCAGCGGCATCACGGGGGCTTCGCTCTTGGCCGGCGTCGTTTACACGGTGTTTGGAAAAGAGGGTAGCGGGTCAAAGAAGGCGTGAACGCGCGGACTCTTGCAGGTTTCATCCCTCACAGATCTGAAGTGGAACCTCAGAAGGTTCTTAAAACCTTTGACAACATTTTAAAATGATCGTTTAACTAAATCAGACGCTAGGATAGATGAAGCGGACCAACAAACGACCCCGATCACTTTTAAATCCCGTCTTGATGCCGTTTGTGAGGAACAAGCTCAGGGAGTCTGTTCGTGCTGTCAACATTCCTGCTCTTCAGCGAAACGTTGGGTCTCTGGTTTTCAGGCTTACCTGTCGTCCTGCCACCCTAGCAGATCCTTTTCTACCTCTCACTCATTTAAAGGGACCTTGAACCTTCACTGGTGCCAGTTTTAACACGAGCAACTTCTTATGCTGTTTATAATAAAGTGAAATCTAGGATTCTGTATTCCAACTACTCCCGGGGTCACTGTCCTTATTTTGATAAATGCGCTCGCATAGAAGAGTGAAAGCGACTGTCTGGATCTCTGGGTTTATTAACAGGATAATTTATGTTTGAGCGCTCCTCTTCAGTCCCCCTCCTCGTCTGAAGACTCCCCGGGCTGCTCCAACCACTGGATGAACTCCTGGAGCTGTGAAGAGCCATGTTAGAAACAAAAGCTCAGGGAGCAGCGAGAGATCTGACGTGACAGGACAAGCTGTAGAGCGAGATGCCCCACAGCTGACCCTCATCCTCGACGTCGGGTTTTTAAATGTTTAATAAACGCCGTCAGGAAGCCCTCCGGGCTTCCGCGGGGGAATACCTTCTGGTTCTTGCGCAACTTTTTGTTCTTGTCTGTGGAGGCTCCCTTTGAGAACCAGTGCAGGATCATCTCCTCCTCCAGGATCTCCAGCTGGTACATGACACTCAGGACCTGGACGGACAAGCCCGGAGGTTATCCCCTGGGGTCAGCTCCTCACCTGGAGCGCTTGTAGCAGAGCCCCCCTCCCCCCTGACCTTGACCATGGCTGGCCAGTGACTCTCCTGGTCCAGGAAGTGCTCCTCAAAGGCAGACAGACAGTCCAGGTGGTCCTGCGCTCTCTTCACATAGTTCTTAAACACCGGCGCCCATTTCTTCAGTAACTGAAAGGAAGACGGGGTGGAACCAAAAGTGAGGCTTCGCTTCAATCGCGTCAAATATGAGTATAGTTTATGAAAGAAGACGAACACTCACAGGTAGGAGCAGACCAACATACTGCGACGCAGTCAGTTCAGGACCCTGCTGCTGGAAAGGGTACTCCAGCACCACTCTGGTGAGGATCTGTGTCACCTCCTTCAGAGTTATGTTGTAAGCATATCTGGAGAAAGAGGGGCGTTTCTTGGTAAAACTGAAAACCAGCTTAGAAAAGCCTACCCTAAAAAAAAACCAACTCTACTTGAGGGAGTTGATCTCAAGCACAAGGTGGTCGAAGCTGATGTTCTCCTCCAGCCCTCTCTGCAGAGTCCCCAAAACCTCCACCTGGAACACTGAAGAAGAATTCATTCACTACAAACCGGTCTTTTTCTTCTTATTTCCTCTTCATTGGTTAGTTTATCTATTCTTTTTCAGAGTTCAGATTCTCAGTTTGTCCAGTAGGGGGAAGCGTTGCCGTTTCACAAAGGCGATATCTTGACCCAAAGGTGGGTGTTTTCCCTCATAAAATATAAAACACATCAGGATACAGGCTATTTTTGTACACTGTTGTCATCTGTGGCAGAATCTCAACACTTGCTGGTGTAAATTTCTACATCTTTACTCTTTAATGGTCAAATAAAAGACGATAGAGGATCAAAACCTTCTGGTTCCATTAAAGGAGGCTTTATGTGATCTGTTGCGTCAGATTAATTTTTGAATAATTAAAAAAAAACAAAAACCCTCACCTTTGACATCATCCATCTCAGGCGAGGGGATCACTGGGTCATCGGGGCCATCGGGCTCGCTGTCCTCACTCTCGCTCTCAGGGTCAGGCTTCAGCACCAGCCCTAGGGAGGAGAGAACGGCGCCGGTGTGACGAGGCCTGGAGCGTCGGGGGAACACTTCGATTTAGGGAAACCTGTCCTACCCCAGAGACACTGCAGCAGCTCCTCGTCCTCCGCGTCGTCCAGGCTGCTCGCCTTCCAGATGTAGCCTTTGCCCTTTGCTCCAACCTCTGCGGGGTTGAACGCTGAAGACAAGAGAACACACGGCTCAGGGCCCGCAGCCCTCCGGACGCCACCGCGTCCCACCCGGCACGCACCTTTCAGTTTGGTCTGGTCTTTACTGTGACCCACTTCTGCGTCGTCGCTCAGGAACTCGTCCTCGTCGTCCTCCTCCTCCTCCGGATGGTGCATGGAAACCACCGTCCCCTCGGGCAGGGTCACGTCCGGGCCGATCACCACCTTGAGGAGAGACCGCATCACCGCGGAGGGGGTCAGAGGTCATCTCAGGCCGCCGTTACCATCCACTCCAGCGAGGCGACTCACGTTGTAGGCCAGGACACACTGTTTGTTCAGCCTCACGCCCGATTTCACCTCCACGTTGTCGCAGATGACCGACTGGGCGATCACCACGTCGCTTTCGATGTGAACGTTATTCCAGATGTAGGCGTGCTCCAGCTTCACGTTATCACCTGTTGAGGTGAGAGAAGGACCCTCACTGCTGCTGCACCGGCACGCTGACGGTCGGGGGCCGATCAGAGCTCACCTATGGTGCAGCTGTTGCCGATGACGCTGTTGGAAATGTTGCAGTTCGCGCCGATGCTCGTGTTGCAGCCGATCAGGACGTTCTCCTCCATCTGGCTGCCGTGGCCCAGGCTGACTCCGGACCCCCGGTAGACATTGTGGCGGGAGTACGTGCAGCTGTGCCCCTTCTGGTCTGTGAAGTTGGCCTCGGGGGTGACCGGGTAGACCCACCGCCGCACGATGTCCGACGACACCGAGTCGTACATGAGGAGGTTGGACACCCGGACGCCGTAACCATCCTGGGTCACGTGCATGTGGATCTGGTTGCCCAGGATCTGAGAGTGCAACAAATGATGGTTAAACCCCACCAGAGTCCCAGAATCCACTTTAGCCTCCTGAGACCCGCACGCTCTCTCTTGATATGCATTTTTAATTTATCTTTGCTATTCAGGATTATTGGACCTGATAAGTGTAAAGACTGAGAATCATGTTTTAACAATATTTTGAAACAAGTGGTTTTTGGGGACAATGATGTTCACATACAGGGACAATCAATCTAAATGTGTAATAATATAATGTTTATGGGTCCATGTATGTGGACATTTGGCCCCACACTAAGAAGAATTAGCTTTTATATGATAGGTGACCCAACATCTGATGTCCACATGTGTGGACGCCAGGTCTGAGGAGGGTAAATAAATGTCTGAAAAGTACCTCTTCATTGACCAAAATCCCTCTGACAAAGTCGTCCCTGGTCTGGTAGTCAAAGTTGTCCGTAAACAGCTCGGCGACCTAAAGAAAACGAGGTTCCGGCGCTGAGAAACTCATCCCGAATACTTTGTTTTCTGACCCGATCCTGGAGCAGAAACCGACCTGCGGGGAGCAGATGCTGATGTGACAGTCCAGGAGGTCGTATCGGACTTCGAACTCATCGCTTCCGCTGTGAAAGATGTTCTGGGGAGGGAAAACAGCAGCGCTGCTTCTTCATCACATCCCAACCCGGAAGGCGCCGCTGGTGCGTCGTTCAAAGCTTACCACCGGGAACTGGAACCTCTTCAGCCCCCTCGTCTTCTGGTAGTGCAAAATCCTCCGACTCTTGCTGTCCGCAGCCACGATCACGTCGTCCTCCTCGCAGCGCGACCGGTGGCCCGGCGACGACGTCTTGAAGACCATCGTCATCACCGAGATGTTCTTCTCCACTTTCCGCCGGTGCCTGCGGACAAGCGAGGACGCCCGCACGTGAGCGGCCCGACGACCAGAACCCGAGGGTTTCGGTTTGCGGCATGTGTGAAAGCCGAAACGCGCGACTGTCCCGCATTGATACCGACAGCCAGACCCCAGTTTTAAATCCATGTTTTTAACTAACCTGACATGTATGAAACAGCTGTGTGGAGAAACTGTGAACAGCAGCGCTGATGCTTTTGGTGTTTTCTTACGTCAGATAATTTGGGAATGTTGCATTTAAATAATATCTAATATACTTGCTAAGTTTGAATTTCATGTCTGTGACGTGCTGCTGGAACATCCAGGTGGTAAATCGGTGATATTATAAGTTTGGGGCGGAATAGAAATGTTCTTTTTAAGAGTTAGAACCTGGACACGCTGGTGTCCCACACTGACGTGGTCTTTGCCTCCACATCTGGCGAACATCTGCCCCCCCCATGGGGTGCCCCAGGGCTCACCTGTGTTCCTGGAGGGCCTGGCCGATGTCCACGTTGGACACCACGTCCCCGTAAACGAGCACGAAGTCGGAGCGCAGCAGCGACTTGGCGTCCACGTCCCGGAGCACGTCGCCCAGGGAGCGGTACGTCTCCGAGGCGATGACGTGCACCGTGTTGGGGGACGACGGCCGGCACCACTTGGAGCTCCTGCGGGGACAGACGGCCCTCAGACGGCTGCAGCCTCCACCTGAGACCCGGGAGAGGGGGGGACTTACAGAAGGTGCGCCTTGATCTTCGCGGCCATCCAGCAGCAGAACACGAAGGTTTCCTGCACCCCCGTGGACGTGAGGAACTCCAGCGTGTAGTCGATCATGGCCACGTTCCCCAGCGGCAGCAGAGCCTGGACATCGGGAGAGTTTTATTGAAGCGGGGAGCCGGAGGTGCATGTTTGCGTCCCTGTCGCCGGCTAGCCTAGCCTAGCCTAGCCTAGCTCCGTACCCGGGGCTGGTCCTTCGTCACCGGGAAAAACCTGCGGTTGAAGCTGTCCGCCACCAGGACGGCCTGCAGCGGCTGCTCCTCTTCGTCCTGCTCGCCGCCCCCCTTCCCTCTCGCCAGCCCGGAGCCCGACCGGCTCTGTTTCCCAGCTTTTCCAGACATGTTTGACAGCACGCCTCTGTGGGTTTTTTAGTTACGGTGGCCGCGGGTGGACAATCTTATCCGTTCGCAGTTACGCGATTTACTTTCGTGTTTGTTTTGCAAAAACTGCACAATGGGGTCAACAATGTTGACCTATGATGTGACATGAAAGGTCACAATGCTTCAGAGTAACAGTTTAGAAACCATGTGGTTATCGCGGTAAACTTTTATTTTGTGAAAAAGAAGAATAGAAATATATTGTAGATTTTACTTAATAGAGATAAAGATCTGAGCACCATGTTCTGTGATGCGGTTGAAAAGCTACATATGTATTCAGTTATTCTTATAAGGATGTTTTCTCTGATGCTCAAATGATTCTCCAACTTTCACGTCTCATTATATATTCTCAAAAGTTTTATTTAGTGAACATATGAACTGCTGTTGAACCCTTACAGACAAAAACATCTAGCTACTGTCATCAAAACTGTTTAGACAATAACCTTCATTGACTGTCCTGTAAAAACTCCCCAGTCGCTCATTTTGTTCCCAACCACATTCAGACAACAGAGTTATCAAGGAGAATAATTATTGGTGGTGTCTGGTTATCTTCTTGGCATGCTCCAACACAGACTCATAACGAAGCGTTCTGGATGTCCATGAAGCTGGAATCTCCTCAACACCAAACTGCGAGACAGAAAACAAGAAGACACATATACCAGCCGTAAAACAGTGCCTAGATGTTGAATAAGAAATAATTAAGCGTATACCTGAGCCCCGAGACAGGCTCCAATGAAGGAACCCCTGCTACAGGTGCACCCCCCACAGCTCATGGTGTCTCTAATAGCCTGCACATAGTTAGTGGCTGTCAGGACTCCATGCAGCGCTGCCTGGAATGCACCTGGCAAACCTGGAAAACACCGATGGCACAACCGGAGATGATTAACGGACTCTATTTGCACCCTTACTGAACAATTCTGGTTCGTTGTATTCATGGCCTCTGTTATTTCTTCATATTTGACATCCCCGAGTGGTTAAAGTTCTAACTGGGAGTACCTCAGGTGTTCACAAACACAGCGGGGATCAGCTCCTGGGGAGTTTTTGACAAGTTCTCCTTCACCTGGCGAATGTGACCTGTTCACAAAACAGAGCAAACACCAATAAAAACGTTGTTGTTGCAGACTGACTTCTGCAGCCTGACTGAACTGAGTGGGAGGGCCTTGTTAGTGTATCTTAGTCACATGACCCAGTCCCGTGACTGGTGCGAAGAGGAACCAGCGCCGGAGGCCTCGCGTACCAGTCACAGCTTTATCCAGATCCTGGGGCTGCTTCCTGTTCGGGTCCCCGAGCCGCTCGAGCACCACGTCCAGGGCTGCTGGGTCGGGCCCGTTTAGGATGAAGTGCTCCAGGAACCTGGGGGACCGGCGGGTAACTCAGCAGGTCTGACGGCAGACGAGACCAGAGCAGCGGCGCGGAGGGATCGGGCTCACCGGGCAGCAGCCAGAGTCTCCGCCACGCACGCGTCGTTGTTCTGGGTGACCCGCACCGCGGCTTCGACCTTCTCGAGCATCTCGGGCTTCCCGGCGTAAAAGGCCACGACCGGGGCGATTTTGGCTATTCCGTCCATCTGGCAGTCGTTCTCGCACCCTGAGGTCGACACCGAGACGGAACGGGCCGATTTCAGCCTCAACTCCGACAGCAAAAGGCGGACGCGTGGCAGATTTACCCGTCTCCTCTTTGCCCGCGTCCACGTTTTTCAGGAAGCTCTTCAAGCTTCCTTGTCTCCACGGTCCCTCGATGGGGAGCTGAGGACGCGGCCCTGCAGTACACACATTCACACACATTCACACACACACACATTTTGGGATATTTGTTTGCCATTATAATAAAACTGGTGTGCCTGCCTCCTTTCTCTCTGTATGGATTGTTGATCGGGGTGTCATACTCTGACCCCGGCCCAAAGAATTTCACCGTGCGCTGCGTCAGATCCTCCACGTTTAGACCTGAACGACACAAAAACGACCAGAGTTGAGATGACCCCGGTCTGTAAGGAGGGCGTCCAGAGCAGAGGTGTCCAACGCAATATTACCTCCACATTGAGATAAAGACTCCAGTAAGACAAATGCCTGGTCCCCATAACAACTCTGCTGGCCCGTCTGCCTCCTATAGAAAGGGTTTGCTGACTCAGCACGGAATTCAGGGTTTGGACCCTCAGCCAGAATCCCATTCAACTTCTGGAGGTCGTAGATCCAGTGCAGGGGCTGAGCTGCAACAAATCAGTCACTTCAATTACCTTTCCAAGCAGCATTTTCTACATAAATGCCATCAAAAACACGCAAATACACAAAATGGCTTTGTTAGCATGTCACGGCCAAAAAAAAAGGCCTTCTAGGGATACCGATTTCAAACTTTAGCGTTGATTAAGAGTACAGAACGAGTGAACTTTTGTGTTGTTACCTGCTGCGTCTGCAACAGCTGATCCCACAATGGCCCCTATTGCTCTGTTGGCCAGAGCTGAAGACATCTGCAAAGAGGGAAACGTCTTTCTCCATCAAAAAACATTGAACAAACGCGCTTTAATGGCATTTACGATGAACTCTGTCAATACTCGGGTATTGCTCAGGTGTATCATAACGTCGATCAAACCCGTGTTTCGCAGACAAGGACGATACGAAATCAGGAAACGACCATATCTGCACACCAGACACTCGTAGTTCCGGGGTAAAGCATGCTCTTACCGTCGCTATCACGCTTTTGTCCCCAGTAAATGTAAACCTTTCCAGTAAACGCTGCAGTTCAGTTTTCTACAGAACAAATATTATGTATGCTGTGAATGTTATGAAACGCTTTATCTCACCGCCCACAGAGGGGTGACGTCACGGCCACGCCACGCTCTTATCAGGCTTACACAGAGTTTGAAAAATATATATTTTTAATAATAGTTTTTTAAAAAAAAAAACAAACATGTGAACATAGGGAAGGCTAATAATTACTAAATGAGGCATTGCGATAGGAGGAAGATGTAGATTAAATAAAAAAAAATATTCCATATTACTGTTATATGTATAAATCTGAAAAAAGCAATTTAATTTTTAATAAAAAAAATTCGGGTCTAATTTGCACACATCTTAGAGACTAAATAGTTTAGATTTTGTTTGATTTTAGCTTTATTTACCGTGAATAGTTTCGACGTCGGTGTTGGCGTCATCTAGTGGTTCAACGAGGTACTACACGCAATTGTGTAAAACAAATTACGTAAATGAATATTTTAATATTGAGATTAACTAGCGCCTGCGGGTTTATAAATAGCGAGGGTGCTTTAAATTATTTTATTGTTGCATTTCAACATGAACCATCTGTCAGCAGCAGCCCTCTTGGGTTTATTTGCTTTATTGTGTTTTGCACACCTACACCCACGTTGTATGCACCCATATGCTCCATGTCAAGAACACGGCACGTATACATGCATGCACAGACGGGTCAGGCTGAGGGAAAGTTCTGAAGGAATTCCCTCACGCACCGCATCGTCCCCCCCGTTAAATTATATGCTCCACTTTCTCCTTGAGTCAGGGCTAAGTGACACCTATGCCCTGAATCCTCAGCAGGTGCAGCACCCTCTCTTCTCCTCACTCCTTTCATGTCCCTGACTGACCCATCCCCACATTTTGGTGCCAGTGCCAGCAACAGCAAATGAGACACTAGTAACCCCCCCCCCTCCTCCTGATATGTTCCTCTCTGTCCTGCATCCATTATTTTTAGCCTGGATCCGTCTGCGTCTACACTTAATAAGGGAAAAGGCCGTCTCACAATCTAAGACGCCCGCGACAGGTTGTGCCTCTCTTTGTTAGTTGACGTAAAGCAAACAGCCTCAACGACCACATCCACCGCCTTCTTTGTCGCTTTAACACTGATAGGTGGACCACGTGCAGCTTGGTGGACCGTCTTCTGTCCCACCAGAATAATAACGAGCTGCTCCACCACCACCCCCCCCCACTCCCCCTGCTCCACCCACTTGGACAGGTTTGTAATATTCAGTTAACTATGTAGCCATACACAAAGCTGTCGCCCCAGCAACCCAAAGTGGACCCGACCCTCGTCTCCCCCATGATGTGTGACACCAAACACACTCAAACTTAGCCCAGCCCCTCCCGCAGCCAATGCCCCGCTGCAAGTCACCCATGGGAGCTTTTTAATAAGGTGGATGCAGCAGTAGGTCCTGCTCTCTTCTGGGTGACGCGGACTGGAAGGGGGTTCTCACTACTTTGACCAGATATTTTTCTTTGCCCTGTGTTCATTTGTTTTGTAACTTAGAGAGCGAGGAACGTAGGGAGCAGCCATGAAGTGGACCTGGGTGCTTGTGGCAGTCCTGCTGTCCGTTGGGGGGCTTTCACGGGCCAAGGAGACCTTGGACTACCCGGAGTACGACGGAAAGGACCGCGTCCACGACCTCAACGCAAAGAACTATAAGTCTGTGATGAAGATGTATGACGTCATGGTGGTGTACTACCACGACCATCCCGGATCCAGCCGCGTCGCCCAGAGACAGTTTGAGATCGAGGAGCTGGCCCTTGAGGTGGGTGTCAGAATCAGGTCCAGCAGCATGACAGCCCCGCTGGACCGAGACCATGCGCTCCAGATTAAAGCGAAGGAGCGGAGTGAGCCCGGTTCGATGCGATTGAGGCGAAACCGAAGACTTAAATTCGACATTTCAAGGGCTGAACGAAAACGCAGCCTCCCTTTAAGGGACAGGAGGAGGCAGGAGAGGCTGTTCGTGTCAGTGCCATCGGCTGTGTCGGGGCTAAAGATACCCTTTATTCTGTCAGAGGGGTGAGCACCTCTCACGGACCCCCCTGTCAGCGCACCTACGGCCCCTCGCGCCTCTGGTCGCGGCGGGCCCCGGGCACAGGTGGCGGGGGGGGCGTCGCTTAGTGAGGTTACATCATCGTTCAGCGCACAAAGCCCGCAGGTTTGGAGGAGGTGGGCCGCTCCTCGGGTTACGCGTTTAACGTCAACACGTCGTCTTCGAGCAAAGGCTATAAGCGTGTCTCGAACCTGTCACCGTGTGACATGAGTGATGATGGTTCCGCACGGCAACGGCCACCACGACGGTGACCCCCTAAACCCCCCCCGCACGCCGTTTTTTTTTCCCGCGCCTTTGGGGTTTGGGCGATGCCTTTTACACCCTGGACTCAAGCACGCGCGCTCAACCAGGGGTCCCTTTCCCCAAAACCACAAAGCTGGTTTTTATAGACATTCCCCGCGTCTGCCGCCTCTTATGGGCCTCGCTCTGGGGGGGGGGGGGCGCTGGGGCTGGGGCTGGGGCTGGAGGCCAGCTCTGGAGTATCCGTGTCCAGCAGTGCCAGCTCAGCTGTGTGCTATGAGTGACACCCGCAGTACTGTACTTGTCAGCGGATCCCAGGGCGCCCGGCGCCGCTGCCTCCTTGCCAAAATAGTCCCTATCCTGGTGTGGCTTCGGCTGCTATATTTACTCCGGGGCGCTTTTTGTGAGCCGTTCAGGGCTCGGGTTCCCTCTCGTGAATGCGAGGCCGAATTATATTTTACATTTGAAGATGTTTTTATTCTTAGCAACAGACAACAACACCCCAGAGGTCCCAACCCTCGGGGGGGGGGTCCGTGAAGGTTAATTGAAATATGACACAATGGTGATATTTCGTTAATGATGCAACCTTGAAAAGATTTTTTTTTTTTTTTTTTTTAAATGCACCCGTGTTTATCAAAAGGGATCGTGTTCCAGGTTGCGGGGCTGGAAAAAATGCAGCAGCCATGCAGCGAAACCTCATCCCCGACACCGAAGATGCTCCTTCGACTTCGCTGGGGGGGGTCCGAGCTGCACATGCATGAGCAATTCCGCTGGTTTTAAATGTTTTCGGGTGCTATGAGCTAAAGTTACATATTTGAATAGCTGCATGAGCCATACGCACTCGGACGTCACCTCCTTTGGTTGCCCTGATAGCATGGAGGCTGCGTCACTTCATCCATTTGCCCTTTGAAAGATTATTTTAGCCCACCCAAATGGCAAAAGGTCACGATAACGATAAGATCGCAATATATACCGCATCTATGTTTTAATTCACCGTTACATAAGGAGGGAGACGGTCGGGTCAAGACATTTTGACAGCTTACATATCGATTAGTTCTGGATATTGATAACGTCATTTAATTGTGTAACTGGAACTTTTTGAAACTGCAACAAGTGAACAACAGCCTGCTCAAGTTAAGAGAAAATACCTGCAAAACCTCCTGCTTCCACAAATAATTTGTTAATAAAAGCAGGTGGTTAATGGTTTATCCTACACTAGTGTGCGTGTGTGTGTGTGTGCGCGCCACTTCCTCAGTGCTGTCAGGCTGCAAACGTGGCACCACCATTGGTGGAACCAAGCGTCTGTCGTGCGGTTCAGGTTTCGTACAGATTTAGAAAGTGCACAAGCAGCGCTCCGAGCAGCAGCTTTTATGGTAATGAGGCGACTTTGGTGTAAATATGCACATAAGTACGTTTCACCTCATACGTGCCCTTTTTTTTCTTTTTTTTTTCCCTCAAGCCAAAATCTAAGCGAGATATTAACATTCATGTCCATCTACGTTCCAGCTTGCAGCCCAGGTCCTGGAAGAGTTCGATGATGAGGATATCGGTTTCGGCCTTCTTGATGCAAAGCACGACAAGGTCATCGCGAAGAAATTAGGTAAACAGATGGGACTGAATGGATTTGGTTGCATGGCCTCTTGGCTTCCTGTGCCCAACTCCTTACATCTTCATCCCCCGCAGGCCTTGAGGAGTCCGACAGCATCTACATCTTCACAGATGACGAAGTCGTAGAATACGATGGCGAATTTGCAGCAGACACTCTTGTGGAGTTCATCTATGATGTTCGTGAGGATATAGTCTCTCAGTTAATAGCCTGCCTCATTTTAGAAAAAAAATAGTCGCTTTGCTTTTTTAACTCGCGCGTTTTCTGGCCCGGAGAACCTGAACGTGCGTCTCTGGTCGTCCCTCCACAGGCTCTGGAGGACCCCGTGGAGATCATTGACAACAGTAGGGAGCTGAAAGGCTTCGAAAACATTGACGAGGACATCAAATTGGTGGGCTACTTTAAGAGTCACAAGTCGGAACGTAAGAATCTGGACTGTGATGCCGTGACTGTACCCCCAACACCTGTCAATAACCTGCATGTCAGCCACGTGCAACAAATATCAGGAGGAAACTGTTGTGTTTTTCAAACTTAAAGCCCAGAGATGCAACCGATACGGCTTGTTACCGTTTCAGACTTTGAGGCGTTTGTCGATGCTGCTGAAGAGTTCCACCCACACATCAAGTTCTACGCAACCTTCAATCCCAAAGTGAGTAAGACACCGTCAATCACAGGTCCAGTGCGAAAGTTACCATTCATTGAGAAGTCAGGTCAGGAAATAGAATAGTTTGTGGGACATCAGAAAGTCAAAACAAACTCACAGTAAACTAAAATAATCTCTGCACACTTTATTGCATCCATAAATCTATTTAACCAAAGCAAAAAGGGTCTGGAAATAAAGCCTTGAGGAACTCCAGTTTGAATTTAACATTTTTCCGGGCAGAAAAAGTGACAGTGAGTTTGGTGAGCATCAATTAGGCATCAGGAATCTTTAAATAATCCTAATTTCCAGTGTTTTAAGACGATCTCTACCTACAGAGTGTTCATTCTGTATTATAGGTTGCCAAAGCTCTCGAGCTGAAGCTCAATGAGGTGGACTTTTACGAACCCTTCATGGACGATCCAGTTCTCATCCCAGGAAAACCTTACACCGAGGAGGAGCTGGTCAAGTTCATCGAGGACAACGACAGGTAAGAGCGTGAGGGTCCTCTCTCACCTCCGACGGCCTCAGATTAACCTCTGTGCCCTCCAAGGCCGACCCTGAGGAAGCTGCAACCCTACAACATGTACGAAATCTGGGTAAGAACTCCGAGACGCGTCCGCACGTGTGCCGGACCTCGGTCTCGCCGCTCCGGTGACACGGCCTTTATCTCGCCCTTCAGGACGACGACATCGACGGCGAGCACATCATCGCTTTCGCGGAGGAATCCGACCCAGGTAAGAGAACCTCCGTGTGATCCAAAGAGCCCGGGATGGGAGGACAGCGGAGGCATCCGCGGTGGTCGTGTTTCAGGTCGCTGTGACACGGCCTCAAACACAAGCACGCCCTCATCGCCGTCCTTTAGCCGTTTCACCGCAGTCGGCCGTCTTCCTCAGATGGTTTCGAGTTCCTTGACATCCTGAAGCAAGTGGCAGAAGACAACACAGACAACCCCAAACTGAGCATCGTCTGGATCGACCCCGACGACTTCCCTCTGGTGAGAACGCAGCGCCGCCTCCGCCCTCGCCTGCTGCTCGCCCCCCCTGTTGACCGCAGCCCTCATCCTCTTCCCCCCACAGCTCCTGCCTCACTGGGAGAAAATCTTCGGGATCGACCTGTCCTCCCCGCAGATTGGTGTCGTCAAAGCTGACGATGTGAGTGTGTGCGTGTGTGTGTGTGTGAGTGTGTGTGTGTGGTTTCTAAGGGTGGGTGGGGCCCGTAGGGGCACCGGTTTGAGGGTCGATCCTCCCTTCCGCTCTTCGCAGGCCGACAGCGTGTGGATGAAGCTCGACGATGACGATCTGCCGTCCGCCGAGGAGCTGGAGGACTGGATCGAGGACGTCCTGTCAGGAGAAATCGATCCCGATCACGACGACGACGAAGACGATGACGACGACGACGATGACGACGACGATGACGATGATGATGACGACGACGATGACGACGACGACGATGATGACGACGATGATGACGACGATGACGACGACGATGATGATGATGACGACGATGATGATGATGACGACGACGACGATTAAACATTGAAACATTGACGACGATTTTTAAACCATCAATCACACTTAATAGATTAATCTGACCAACGCAATCCAGAGTTAACATCTTTAACTCTATCGATTTATCCTCTTTTGTATCTCGTTCTCACTTTGAACTTGAGTCCATTTTGATCACATCATCTCACCACATCACTCCTTCGTCCCCCACAGCTGAATTTTAACCGAGGCTCCGTGGTTCAAATGACTTCCTGTGACCCCCCCCCCCCCAACCTTGATCGGCCCTTTCACAGCTCGTCCCTCCACTGATCCACTCACTGATGGGTTTGAAGCAACACGCCTGACTTCATCTGTGGACTCTGAAATGTTCCATGTTTTCCTGTTCGCCCCCCCCCTCCCTCCCCAGACAAACAACCGAATCCAGATCTGAGGGCTCTCGCAGCCTTTCCTTGACAGGTCTTACGTGCACCGAAAGTGCTCTACATCATATGGATGTTTTCTACAGTGATGAAATGACAACAGCCAAATCCTATTTTTGTAACAAGAGAGATTGAAATTACTGTAAAGTCTTAAATAAACGACAGCTTGGACGGAAACAGGGGAAAGTCTCTGGGTCTTTGTGTTCGTGCAGGGATTCCTTAAATTGAGTTTGAAACATCGAAGTGATTCGCAGACTCCCCGGTATCACGTTGCTTGTGGGCTTTAACCCCGCCCCCTTTGGCGGCGTCATTTCTAACCCATTTCTTAGCGTTTGCGCGCCTGCGCCTGTTTAGCGCACGCCCCTTCTTTTTGCAAACCATGTGGCTGCAGATGGTAAATAAATATATTTGCTAGTATCCCGGCCCGATTTCTCCGGCGATTCAAACGCAGGCGCGCAGGCGAGGGGGGAGCCAAACATGTCGGCGGACGACGTCGTGAGCCTGCAGGCGCAAGTGGAGGCGGTTCTGGGGACGCTGGCCAAAGCGGCCGCGGTCGAGTTGATCAAACTGTTCGAGAGCAGGTTCCGAGCGTCGGCGCGGGGTCCGGACGCGACCCAGTGCGCGGGGGGAAAGGGGGGGCTCCGAGGCCACGGACGCGCGGACGGCCGGAGGCGCAAAGCGCAGCGTCGGGGTCCAGGCGGAGGAAGACACTTTGGGTATGTTGGGACTTCCTGTTTTTACGCGAGTCGCCGTGCAGGGAGGCTTCGGTGGGGACTGGGTTGTGGAAGCCGTTCCACCCTCCTGCGCGCCCGTGCGTCCGTGCGCCACAGCTCCACTTGTTCGCCGCGCTCCTCCGTTCCCGCGACGAGTTGAGGAATGCGCGACCATTGAAACCCCCCCCCCTCCTCCTCCTCCTCTTCCCGCAGGTCTCATGGTCGTCTCATCGGATGAGGAGGGTTTGCAGGAGCAGCGGGAGGAGGAGCAGCGGGGGGCGGCAGTCCATCACGGCCAAGCCGGGCTGAAGCAACAGGTCGGTGAGGGTTGACGGGGATGGGGAATCCAGGGTGGCATTTGCGGATTTTACCCGAGATTGTTGGTTGAAAAATCTAGCCGTGCACTTTGTCATGTGTTTTTTTTTTTTCATTTTAACTCTTCCAGGTTGTGGCGGAGTCGCGATTGTGTGAAGCAGACTGTCCAGCTGATGGAAAACCGCGAAAAGAAACTGTTTTGGAAGGTAACGCGACGCGATGTTGCACATAAGTTCGGGGTTGGTGTCAAACTAGGACGAAAATACAGAAACTGGGGCAGAAATTGAGCCAAAATAGCATTATAGTAATCTGTGTATTTAGATAGTTTTTTAAAGAGGCTGTTATACTAGGACTCACCACCAGAGGGCACTGTTATATCACGGCTCCGCCATATTGGCTCTTTAATGTTCATAAAACCTGAAGTCATCTGCATAAAGCTCATTTATTTTTCCCGTTCTCCTGCAGGTACGTGGGACGAGACCTTGCAACATGGATCTGCGCAAAGTTCTCCAACGAAAAACAAGCCGCTCTTCATCCGACTGGAAACACGCGAAGGCGTTCCTCCAGAGAAAGTCAAGTTTGTTTGTCCCCTGATCCTCAAGCCGGAGTCTCCGCCACCAAAGCCCGATGTTTCGTTGGATGCCGTTAAGGCCGAGCCTCAGCAGGCCTGCGTCAGCACCACCGCCTACAGCCCGCTGCCCTCCGACGGCTCCCTGACTCCCGCCGAGGTCGGGGTGTGGCAGCGGGTTCACACGCCGAAGGAGGCAAACGACCTGCACATGAAACTGAAACTGACCTCCCCGGACCAAAAGCTGACGCGTCCCTGCAGGGTCCACCTGGTGGACATGCTCACGGTGCCCGAGTCCGAGACGTTGCCTCAGGACGTCGACGCGGGCGGACAAAGTTCGAAGAGCCGTCCGCATCAGCTGAAGGACCTCCGGCACCACCAAGGCGTCCACACGGGCCACCGCATCTGCTGCTTCAGCCCCTGTGGAAACGGCACGTGGAGGCTGAAGAAGGTGGTGGCCCACACCCGGGAGGGCTACGTCTGCAGCATCTGCCACAAGGCCTTCACGCGGAGGAAGATTCTGCGGCGGCACCAGCGCTTCCACACCGGAGAGAAGCCGTACTCGTGCCCGGAGTGCTCCAAGACATTCGCTCTGAGGAAGAGCCTCCGCCGCCACACGCGCTTCCACACCGGGGAGAGGCCGCACGTCTGCGCCAAGTGCAGCAAGAGCTTCCGTCTGAGGGAAAACCTGAAGGCGCACCTGCGCTTTCACACCGGGGAGAAGCCCTTCAGCTGCACCGCCTGCGGGAAGATGTTCAGGATCATGAGGAACCTGGAGAACCACGACTGTCACACGGACTTTGTCCCGTCCTTCAGGATGATCGCCGGGCTGTAGCCGCCGAGGGAAAGGGAAGATTTCTACCTCAGATTGAGACACTGAAAGACTGGAACTGTCTGTAACGCCTGGGAGGGTTGGAGACCAACCAGACTTCACCCTCATCAGAATCCTCCTCGCTCGTGTTCTTCCTCTAAGATGCTTTTTCTTTTAAATACAGACTGGTTGATTTAGGATATACACACCGCAAACTTCTTTCATGTTGTGACTTATCCTTTGTTCCTACACTGATATAACCAGATTCCTCCTCTTGTTTGTTTCGTGTTCACGTTGTTCCCGAACGTACGTAGACGGATATTTTCCCTCCCCCGTTTTATGACTGAAAACTCACCTGTTTTAATATCCCCTGTATTTTTTACTACACAAAAATAAACCGCAGAGACCAAAAACCCTGAAATGAATGTTTTGCTTCCATGACAGTCAATAAGCAGCCATTACATGACCAACATTGTAATAAAGTTGTAATAATAAAGTTGTAATAATAAAGATTTTTCTTTTACAAAAACGTAAATGAAACCAAACCTAAGCAGGTTTTTTTTTTTTTTTTAAATCAAAGCCCATCGTTGTGTCATAAACGCCAATGCCCCGCCCCCTGACGAGGAAGTTTTTTTTTTTTAAAAGGTCTGACAGCACTTTCAGCAAAGAGTCTCGGGCAGATGAGGAGGGACGCCTGAGCGGGACCGAAGACCAGGATGGACGAGTTGGAGAGGAAGCTGGAGGAGGCGCTGATGTGCACGGTGTGCCACGACATCTTCGAGGACCCCCGGGAGCTTCCCTGCGGCCACAGCATGTGCATGGGCTGCCTGAGGAACCTGAGGGACCACTCCACCGACAGCCCCTTCCGCTGCCCAAACTGCAGGAGACACTTCGGACCAGTTATCGGGATCAGCAAGAGCTACACGCTGACCAGTATAGTGGAAGAGTTCCAGATCATGAGGAGGAAGGTAGGCGTCTTAGTAGTTTGACTACACGCTTCCCAAAAGCTTAAGGTCACGATGTCGTTTGCGTCAGGGTGGACCCGACAAAAACGTCTACTGCGACTGCTGCCCGGACAAACAAAGCCCGGCAGTGAAAACGTGCGTGAAGTGCGAGGTTTCGCTGTGTCAAGAGCACGTGAAGGCCCACCTTGAGCGGCCGGCGTTCACCAGTCACAGGCTGGTGAAGCCCCTGGTGGAGATCGTCAGCAGGAAGTGCTCCGTGCACAGGGACGAGGTGGCGAAGGACTACTGCAACGAGTCCAGGAGATACGTCTGCAAGCTGTGCATCCTGGTGGGCATCCAGCAGAAGATGAACAAGACGCTCTCTGCTGTCCACCAGAGTCAGCTGAAGGTGAGGTTTCACCCAGGCCCCATCTTGGAATTCCAGTCAGAATCTATCGGCGTTCAATCAATGGACGGTGACAAAACAAACGGGGTAATTCCTGTCGCAGATTAAACTGGATTTTCTGGTCTGCCTTTAAATTCTTACCTGTGTCACCATCGAGCGGTGTCACACTGGAGAGTCCTCTGAAAATTCCCGAAACACCGATGACGTTCCAAATGTTGTTTTCCACCCGGCGTTTCGTTTTATTATGTTTAATAGTGAGTAAATGTGAGCACAAGTGTGTGTGTGTGTGTGTGTGTGTGCGTGCGCTCAACAGGAACACCTGACCCACGTGGACATGAGCCTTCAAATGATGCAGCACCAACTGAGAGAATCCAACCAGTCAATCAGAACACTGCGAGAGGACATGCAAAGAGAAGTATGCAGCTCATAGTGAGAAGGTGGTGGCTTCAGGTCCAGTTGTAGTTTGTATGTTCTCCACATCCGCCCAGGGTCCACAAACATAAGCATTAGGTAAAGGTGAAACCTGAGTCCCCATTAGCAGAAAATGAAGGGATTGTCTCAAAACCTTGACTTGGGTATCTCGAGGTTGCAACAACTGTATTTTTTTTTTTAAACAAAAGTGGTGAAAACATCGAGAATCGGAACGGTGTTTGCTCTGGTTGGACTTCTGCAGTGCTCAGCTCCCGTTCGGGTGCCGTTGTATTTCCAGGAAGAGACAACAAAACCGAAAAAAATTCTGCCCGAGTCCCCGCTCAACAGCATCACGGTCGTTCTGCTGCTCCTGTGGCTGATGGTGCTCAGTTACGGTAAGAGAACAGAAAACAGGAACGTCTGCTGCGTCTCCACCAGCTGACGCGTCTTCCTTTCTCAACCAGCCTACAGCTACTATGTGGAAAACCAGGCGCTGAAGGAGGTGGAGAAGAATCTGCAGAATCGGATCAACCACATTTATTCTAACATCGCAGGTGACACAGTTTCAAATCCACAAAAAGGCCCAAAAAAGAGAATTTGGCAGCATGTGATTGTTCAAAAATGCTGACTGTCTGGTATAAAGACATTTTTACAGAACAAGGGGAATTTCTTTGTAACAGCACTTTTAAATTTTTTGGCAAATATAAAGGCATTATGAAAAAGGTATGACTAATGGGGAAATAACTTTACATTATTATTTCAGCCTACAGAGAAACGTTTGTTCCAAACTCTTACCTCTCTTCCACAGAACAGTCCGGTCATCCAGCAGACAGACACTTTCCACCATTGATAAAAGATGAAGGTATGACAGGGATCCTGAAAGAAAAAACTGTTAACCACAAATATTTGTCACTATTAACGCAGATTTTACAGTTCATGGCGTGGAAAAAAAAAACTACTTAAACACTCGATTTAGATTTAAACAATCGCTGTTCTGGCTCCCTCTAGTGGCCACATGGTGAACTGGATCAATAACATTACAAGTTAGAATCGAATGTTTGATAATCTCTCTCAAAACTGCGTTTCTTACCACCCCAGGAGTTGTCATGCTGGACCTGGACACCGCCAACCATTACATCTCAATCTCCGATGACCTCTGCACAGCAAGGAAAGTGAGAAACCCGGTTGGGTATCCCAGCAGTCCCAAGCGCTTCCACGAGGCCCCTCAGGTCCTCAGCGCCCACTGCTTTCACACGGGCGCCCACGTCTGGGAGGTGAGAGTTGAGGGATACTGGGACATCGCTGTATCATACAGAAGCATCAAAGACGAACGCAAGTCCAGGAGCGCCTTCGGAAACAACCCGCACTCCTGGAGCCTCACGTCCGATGGCGGCGGGAAACTGCTCGCCTACCACAACGGGAAGAAAACGGCCGCCTCCGCCACGCTGCGGGGCGACCGCGTAGCAGTGACGGTCGACATCGAGAAGGGAAACATCACGTTCGCTTCGCTGGACCCGCCGGTGACGCGGTTGCATGAATTCAAGGCTAAACTGACTCAGCCGGTGTGCCTGGGCTTTGGGCTCTACCGGGTGGATCCACCGAGCATCGCCTCCATCCTGAAAGCTCACTGAACATCTTCAGGTCTTTCGACAAAATACATAAATAAGAGGAGCGTTTCAACATCGCGGGCTTTACTAACAAGCTTTGATTCTTAAAAGACAAAAAGGGAACAAAGGAAAGATGGGTTTCTTCTCTTTTATTAGAACACTATCGAGCCAACGTCTGGAAATCGTTTACAAAAAGACGGTTTGGTATAAAACCAATAAGGCCACAGTACAGAGTGAAAGTAGACGAGCGGTTTTCTTTATGCCGTGATTGATCAATGCCAACACTTTATCAAGTGGGAACTGGCCTGTAGCTCAAAGGGCTCTGGGATCTACGCGCTGAAGCACACCGACAGCAGACTACGACCAGCAGCAGACCGCGCGCCATCGATGGGTTTAGACGGTTGACCTTGTCGCTGACGACGACCCACTTCCGCCCGCGGTCTTTGGAATACGAGGGTTCTGCCCTCATCGTGCTGAGAGCACGCATGCTTCATGATTGGATAAAGGCCTTGATTACAGGAAAAACCCGTGACCCTGTATCGAGTAACGCAGTAGCTGACGGATGGATGGATGGATGGATGGAGAGATTAGCATCAGTTCACATTTCACCTAATGCAGACATCATGATGGGCGATTTTAGCCTTTAATAATTTACATTGATCTTTCTACTAGCTGCCTTTGATCTTCCTAATGTCCGATCACTTCTGACATTCCTACATGAAACACAATACTCCTATGTACCAGCACTGAATTATAATACAGCAATACTATTTTCATGACTTTAATAGCACCTGTCTTGAAGAAAAAAAAGGAATTAAATCCACTTTTACTGCACTATTCCAGTCCTGCATGTCATGTCAAGTGTTCTGCTCCTGCAGCTTCTTATTTCACCGTCCCCACCGTCTGATTCCTGATGGAGCACCAGGCCTCGAACACGTCTCTGAAAGACACAAACGAAGCCCAGAATCAGAAACGCCTCCTCGGGGGTGGGGGAGGGGGGGGTATGTAAAACGTCACACACCTGCAGTGTGTGGCCACACACTCGTTGCTGCAGTACTCTTTATCCCACTCTTTGCTCTCGATGGCCGGGTTGTTGCAACCTGCCCTCACACATATGCTCATCACAGACGCGCCGTCTCCGGAGCCCTTCACCTCCATCGCCACCTGAACCGGGAGAGCAGACGGGCGTTACTCCGGGACTCCGCCCACGTTGCTTCGCTTCAACCGGTGATTATTTGGGGTCTTTTTTGGCGCTGAGCTGCTGAGGACGGTGACTTTAAGCACCCCTGAGACCACGCCACACGTACCTCTTCTGAAGGCAGCACGCGCGGAACGTCTGCACGGCCAGATGTGGCCGAGACGGGAGCGGACAGGGCAGCTGTGGCGGCGGGCAGCACATCTGTATCAGGGACAATGATGGGCAGGGAGTCCTTGTCCTGTATGCAGGCCGGCACGATTTTGATCTGGAGCGGAGGCGGAGAGGTCGCCATCAAGGTCACCGGGAGGATGGGCGCGGTGTTCCCCTCCCGGGGCTTGGCCTGCAGCGGCGGCGGCGCCGGGGCCATCTGCTGTAGCCGCGGCGGGGGCGGCGCGTGCTGCATCTGCTGCAGGGGGGGCGGCTGGCGGGAGGCGCCGGACACGAGCAGGGTGGGCTGGAACCCGCCCACCCCTCCCGGGAGCACGGTCACCAGCTGGCCCCCGGCCTGCAGCACGTGTTTGGGGATGATGATCTTGGTGATCTTGGCCGTGGGGGCGGCCACGACGGGGGCCGCCGCCTTGTCTGCGCCCGCGGGGAAATGCGCTTTGATCTCCGGGACATTGAGGATGATGCTGGAGCCACAAGCAGCGCTGACGGGGAGCTCCTCCAGGACGGCGGAAGGGCGGGGGGGTTGCGGCGCAGACGTGGTGTTGAGCATCTGCGCAGGCGACGGGGGGCCGATCTCCATCTCCTCCGTGATCGACTGAGGTGAACGGGGATTAAAATGACCTTCAACAACCAGCCGGGTTTCCTTCAGGCGGCAGCTTGAGCTCACCTGTGAGAGCTGATTGGCTTTATATGCCGCCAGTGCTTTCAGGTATTCTTTCTTGGCCGCTTCCGTCTTTCTTTTATACACCTGGACGGACAAACCAAACGTCACCGAGGGGACAGGAGGACAAATGAACGTGAATTTAACGTCCCTCAAGACAGCTCAAATACCTGTTTCTGCTCTTCGGCCAGGCTGTCCCACATGGACGCCACGATCTTTGACACCTCCCCAAAGGAGGCGCTGGGGTTCTGGCCTTTGATGGCCGCTTGGGTGTCCCTGAAGAAGAGGGCGTAGGCCGACACCGGCTTCTGCGGCTCGTTGGGGTCTTTCTTCTTCCTTCCCTTCTTGGCGCCGGCCGTCCCGGGCGCGCAGGCGGGCGGGGTCTGCTTCGCCGCACCCCTCTTGGCCGCCGTCGGCGACGCGGACGACATCGGGACGGACTGGGGGGACGCGTAGGGAGGCGGCGCGGAGGACAGCGACACGGGGGAGTCGATCAGCACGCTCCTCTGGACGGGGGAACGAGAAGGAAGGCGCGTGAGCGAGGCCCGCCGTCGACGGTTCGGGCGCGCGCGAACGCCCGACCGCCCCCCCCACCTTAAAGTCGTCCATTTCCTCATCCTGCAGCGAATTGGTGGGCGACGGCGTTGCAGACAGAGGCTGCTCGCTGGCGCCCGAGTGATGGCCGAGCCCCAACACCAGCTCAGACTGGTTGATGGTGGACAGGTGACTGCTCTCCAACAGCCCGTCGCCGATGTCGCCCAGATGGACGTCGATCGTCGTGGGGGAGGATCCGCCGAAGTGCGAGCCCCCAGAGCTCCCCAGCTCCTGGAGACAGGGCAAGAGATCGGCTCTGAAGTGATTAAAGCGTTCAGGTGCACGGAGGAGGCGTCTGGGCGAGGCGGCGGCGCTCACCAGAGCGGAGGAGCTGAGCAGCGCCCCCCCGACGGCCTGGCCCATCGCCCCCAGGTTCATCTGCTCCAGGCCCTGCGGGCCGGAGTTTACGAACGCGGAGGCGAAGGAGGGGTCGTTGGCCTGGACCACCAGACCGCTGCCCAGGCCGGGGGGGCCCGGGGGCCCCTCGGGGGCTCCGGCCAGCTCGAAGTGGGCCACCGAGTCGGCCAGGGTCAGGCTCTGGTCCGGGTCCAGCGAGATGGGCGGGATGTCGAAGTCCTCGTCCCCCAGGCTGGGCGTGTGGAACGTCTGTGGAGAGGTGAGGACAGGAGGAGACTCAGACTCACCCACGGGAGGGGGGGAGTTGCAGTTCCAAACCGGAAGCTACACCTGACCAGGTGAGGACTCACCGCGGCGTTCAGGAACGGGTGGTGGCCCTGGCCGCCGATGCCCAGGTAACCCTCGCCGCCCTCTGAGAACTGGAAAAGCGCGGTTAGAGCCCGGCGCAGCCGGAGGACGGGCGGGTTTTTACCTTGCTCTCGTCGGGGAAGCCGCCGTAACTCCGCCCGTTCAAATACTCCGGGTCCACGGTGGTGGGGGAGCCGCCGGACAGCTCCGAGTAAAAGTTCAGATCCATGCTGGAGGAAGGGTGATTTCACACGGAGGCTAAATCCTGTTAATTAAGAACCTCATTGTTTTTTTAAACCCTTTTAAACGAAGGCTAACGGGGTTAGCCGAGCTCGTGCAGATGCTAGGCTAGGTGATGAAAGTAGCGCAGGAATGGGCATTGGGGGAGGACCGGGGCGCTGTGACGACCACAACGTAACACTTTTCTTTCAAAACTCTGCGACCGCACTCACAGGAGACCTACAGACAGTCCACTTAGAGGCTGTCGCCATGTCGTGATTGTAACAATATTTTCTCGCAGGATGCGCACGATAAGGCCCGCCCACGTGCGTCACTTCCCGTTTCACAGGCGGCCAATCACTGAGGAGACGGGGCGTGTCCAACCGGCGAACCGGAACCAATAGTTTTGTAGTTTCAAGGAGAGCCGCTTTCTGATTGGTCGAACGAAACGCAACGTGATTGGCTGGTTTGGCCTACGCTTATCACTCTTTATCCATCAGTCTTACTCAAAACTACACTGCATGGCCAAATAATTAAAAAAAAAAGGGCACTTCGTTGGACCGCCTTTAGCTTTGATCACGGCAGGCATTCGCAGTGGTGTTGTTTCGACGAGCTTCTGCAGCGTCACAAAATCCACCCGGCGTTGCCTTCATCTTTCACCAAGATCTTGCGTTGATGATGGAGGAGTCTGACCTTCTCCAGCATCCCAAAGACCCTCAGTGGGGGTCTGGACTCCACGTGTGAACACGAGGTCTCTTGACCGGCCTTTCACAGTTTGAGCTCGATGAATCCTGGCGTTGTCCTCTTGGAATATCAGGGAAGAAAAAATCCATTGTTGGAATAACCTGGTCATTCAGTGTATTCAGGCAGTCAGCTGACCTCATTCTTTGACCACTTATTGATGCTGAGCCTGGACCTGACCAACAGCAGCAACTGTTACTATTCATACTCTCTTCTTTGGGCCAGAATGTGTACATACGTTAATGTAATTCTTTCACCTTATTGTTGTATATTCAAAAGATTTGAGTTATGTTCGCTGTTTGCTGGGATTATGACCATTCTCAGTTATTCAGTCCCAACAACTGTTGAGGGGCACGGTGGCCGGTATGGGGGCCAAATAAAGCATCCAGGAGGTTGAATCTGTGTCCGGTGTCTCACTTTGTCTGACAGTTCCCTCAAAACGAGCGCAGGAAGAACTGAAAACGAGCCGATTCAAGGCTGCATTCAAGTCACCACCAACAGAGATCAAACAGTCGTCAAATTTTAATTTCAGTTTGAGGTCAAAGTTGTAGGATTTTAAATACTATTAGGTGAGGTTTGTAGCAACTCTTTGTGTAAAAATCAACAGCAATAAGTTATTGTGTGAATAGTAAAATCATTATATTAAATCTATCAAAAAGAACTTGGTTTCCAAAAGTATCATGAAAGTCATTCACCAAGGAAACGTGTTCCACAGACAGACACGTGGGACAGTCAGTGAGGAGCACTCGTCTTCCTTCCTGTCTTTTTACTCGTCCTCCGACCCAGTGCCGTCTTTCTGCAGACCCCGATCAGAGCCGTCGCCTGGTGTCTTTTCGCTCTTTGACTCGTCTTCACCGTCGGGCCCTTGCTAAAACTCGACAACGCCGACCTCAGGGAGCAGTCTGTTTCCAGTTGATTGAAGCCTGATATGAACGACATCACGGGGGCTTTAAAGGTGGGGTCGTACCGCAGCTTTTGCTTCAGGCAGTCGAAAACCTGCGTCAGGTCCTCCTCCATCCCAGATGTTCCTGAGGAACGACATCACAGCGGTTACAGAACGCTTCAGTCGTAGTTTCGATGTACCTTCCTTGATTTTCTTCACCTGAGTCAGTCTCAACCGCGTCCAGCCCACAGTCCAACACAGTGTCCTCAGGATATGCATAGTTCTCCACCTCCTGTTCCTGCAGATCACCTTTCAGAGTCTCGAGGGCCGACGAGGGAGAGTGACCGTTCTGGAGCAGCGTCTGCAGTTTGTCGCAGGTGTCCCTCAAAACATCCCCGCTCCTCAGTGGCCCGGCAGGCGGCACCTGGTGGTTGTGCTCGTTTCGAAGATTTATTCCGAAAAAGAACCCGTTGGTGATGTGAGGATCTTCTGACCTAACGCGAAATGGGATCGATTATCCACAGAGTCCACAGGTTCACAGCAAACAGTCCAACTATCGTGGGAGGAAAGGCAGCACTCACCTTGACGTTCTCCCTTTACTGAAACACTGCCTTTTCAGGACTAAATACATGGTAGCTGCGCAGAAGGTGTTCTTTGTCACCTTGCTGGTGCTCGTCCGGGTGTTGTGGTGACACCTCAAGTCCACCTGAAGGTGACGCAACAATGTGAAATTAGGGAAACGGCGTTGCTGTGCGAGTGTACCGCGAAAGCAAAAACCACAAGGTGTGCGGGGTGGACCGTGCGGTACTCACCCTATACTTGTTTGAACCTCGGCCCACATCGGGGTAGGTTTTGGACTTCCTCCAGGTCAAGCCTGAGGATTTCTGAAAGTCCTCCAACCACCTGTGAACCTCATCCTCACTCGCCAGCTGTAGGCGTAGGTGCGCCCTGAAGTTTGCCCCTCCCAGAGACCGATAGGAGCAGATATGGTGTCTGTAGTCATCTGGCAGCAGGTCCTGTCAAAACAGTGATGACGCAGGTCAGTGGACAGAACTAGTGGAACCTGTAGAAGGTGGTTAGTTAGCATCGATGACAGGCAACATAACCAATTGTACCCCTGAACCTTAACGAATGCTGGGGCATTATTACACACAAAATACAAAGTGTTATGTGCAAATGAGAAGCCTGTTCGCTTCTTCTGTAAATGGGTGGTAGCTGTGATTGGTCAATCTACTTCTCAATAATGTTAGTTGTGAATGAATCTGACCTTTAACAGTGGATAGTCATTCACGTTCTCCTGGACAGAATCACACATCACTCTGTTCTCACTGAAATGTAAAATAATACTATTATTACACTAAAGTACACGTATAAACATTTCCAGAGAGGTTGGGACGCCGTGCAAAACGAGCAAATAAAGAGGCAATTTGGAATTTGGTGAACGTAGAACGCAGAAAGCAGGTCTAAACTTTAAAAATAAAAAGTAAACAAGTGATGGGTTTGATAGCAGCCAAACCACCCACCAAAGCACGGGGTTTCTTCTGCCCCCCAGTGTTTGTGGCTTGTCCCCCGACGGAGACGTTCCTCCCGAATGCATATTTTCCCTAAGAGGGACACGGGAATCTGGAGGATCTGGAGGAAAGGACGTCTGAGTCTTTGAATTCTCTCATCAGCTCGGCTAGCTCCGGCGCTAGCCAGCCTAACGCCGCACACTCAGTCCCGTTAAAGCCCAGTTTTGTTTCCTTTCTGGGAGCCCAAAGCGAATCCCAAATCAACCAGACGCGTGTGCGGTGCTGATGGTGACGGGTTTCGCGTTACCTCGGGCCCCGGAGGGGGACGATCTCCGGACAAACGTGGACACTTTGTGGACAACTTCAGGAGTTCAGCAGCCTGACGTCACCTCGGCGTCGGCCAATGGGAACGTGGCCGCGGGGACTACGTCACCGGCCCGCCGACCAATCAGGAGAGAGCTCCCCCCACTGACGTTGGTGGATTCACAGGAGTTGTAAGAATAAAAACATAAAATAAAATGCAGAAACACCAAACAGCAGAGTAATATTCTGAAACTTTGTGGACTTTGGTGTCCCCATCAGCCTCAATAACAACATGTAGTTACAGCTATATGTTTCTGTTAAAGGTCTCAAACATTCAATTATGGACGTTACTTGAAGGCCTAGAGATTTAGGATCCTATGCAATATTACCAGTTTTAATTTAAGTTCTTGAAAAGAAATTGACATAAACAATCTTGTATACAAACAGTAAACCTCCTTATTGCTTCTGCATGGTTAAAAAAAAAAAACACAATACACAGAAAACTCATTTGACTGTAGATTGCTGTTATTCATTTCACAGATAGTCAGATCATAAAACAAGAATAACTCGCCATCATCTCAAAGTACACAATTAACCAGCTCTACATTGTACAATACACCCATCCTCCTAGTACTGCTTCAGTAACGAATACACCATTTTCCCTTTCCCTCCCTCTCTCGGCCCCATCCCACCCCCAAAGAGTGAAAACAATAACAGTACATCCAAACACTGGATCCTCTATAGTTCATGGACTCATCTGGACAGAGACGGTATAACCAAAGAAGATCAAGGTATTTCATCAACTGGACCCAGGCTCCGCTCAGTACGCGTCCAGTTAATGTAGCCTTAGAGGTCCAGCACTGAGGTTCTCGGATAAGAAAATGGTATCTGTACAGCAGATGTCCCCTTTTGGTCTTTTCCGGAATGTAATGGGAGGATGGGATAGGAGGGAGAAGAGGAAATGACAAGTCATTAAGTAAGAAAGCTCAGCTTTATGCCAATTTGTCAGAGGTAAGAGGAGGATTTAGGACACGAAGATGGAACGCAACTGAGATATTGAAAAGGAAAACATGGGTGCAAACCTGCTCCTTTCATGGAAAAATATCCCTATATAAAACAAATGAATAAAAGTCGCAACGAAAACATTCATCCATAATTTGATACAGATTATGGTAAAATAAATGAAGAATAACATGATAGTTGTTGAGAAGAGGACAGAGTCAAACGTGTTTAAAGTGTGGGGTTGAGTCAATCCTCTGAGCTGGATGAAGAATCAGAGTCCTTCGGCGCGAGGATGACATCTTCCAACAGCGCCTCTTGATCCGAGCTGTCGTAGTCGCCTTGGGAAAGGCTGTCACCACCCTCCATTTTAACGTCAAAGTCTGGACTAGTGAGGAAGTGATGGGAGGTCTCCAGGTCCTCCTCATCCATCATGTAGGCTCCATCAGAGACCAAAGTCTCCTCCTCGACTCCATCCAGGCTGGGGTCTTCCGGGATGGGATCTGGAGTGTGGTGGTGGTGGTGGTGGTGATGGTGGTGGTGGCGACGTTTGCTTTTCTTCGGGATCTCCGAGTGCTCGGTAAGCAGTCGATGGAAGAAGGTCTCAGGCAGGAAGCCCTGTGAGAAAACGAGAAATTATTATGATTATTTCTGTAAGTTAAAGAAATCTTTGCACTTTAAATAGAAAAAAAAATCTTAATCTATAGACAACCATCAAGAGAGGATGTCTAAAAATCAACATTGATTCTGTACATACCGAGTTCCGAACGGTCTCAGACCAGTCGGGTGCTACAGCATTGTCAGGATTCTCTTCCAGATATTCTCTCAGGTCTTGCAGCATCGGAGAAAAAGCAGCTCCGACCTGTGAAGAAAAAAACGCTTCTGTCAGTCAAATGCAACTCAATCAAACTGATGAGAAGCGTGAAACATATTTACTGCGCTTCACCTTCTTTCCTGTCCTCATGTTAATAATTTTGACCTTCTCAGTGCCGGTGATGGCTTTATCTGCCCTCCTCCTCCTCTTCCTCTTGCTCCTATTCACAAGAAGCTGAGGAAAGAAAGACGTTTGAATGGGATGATAAACTTTGCTTCCTAATCGATCAATAACAATTGAAGATTTTAACATACCTCCAGCATGTCACCCTCCACCTCATAATCTGGATTCTCTTTCAGCCAAGTGGGAGGGTCTCTACGTCGTGGGGTGCGTTCCAGTGGATCATGGAGTCCATCAACATAAGACAACTGAGATAAAAAGAAAAACTAAGTCAACCCTGAAGCTTTGTTCTGAATTTTTAACCTCAGAATCCCGGGCACATACCTCCTGATCCTTGTGCTTCTTGCGACTGCTTTCTCCTGAAGACCCGTTAGGCATCAGTGCCTGTTTGGAGAAGGTGAGCTTCAGCCCTTCCTCCTGTCAAGGTGACAAAAAAATGTAAATTTTGGACTTCAACCAAACATCTGGCTGCACCTTGCTGTGTTGGAAATAATCCCACCTTCAGAAGTTTTACAGTGAACTCTCCGTCTTCTCCGTCGGCCCCGGGGCCTCCGGGCATGCCCATAGGTTTGCGGATCATCCGAGCGTAGGCCATCTCATCTGTGAATTCTGAGCTGGGGTTGAGCTGAGCCTCGGACACGTAGCGGCGCCCCGAGGGCCACTGACCGCTCACCACCAGCATGCACAAACTGTCTAGACGGTTGATCAACACCCGGTCCTGAAGCAAAGAGGTAGTCCCCGCGAGCATGTTACAGCTACGGCTCAATCTTTGGCAAAATGTCAAAAACTAAAAGTAAAATGTATTTAATTACCTTGGGCCAATCCAGTCTTAAAGGATCAGGCGGAGGGATCCCATCCTGAGATGGCATCATGGGGATTAAACCATTATCTACATCCATGAAACACACAGAAAACAGATTTGTGGATTCCACATTTCCAGGACTCAAAATGTTTTTACGCAACTGACAATTTACCTCCTTCCACCTCTTCCTCGCTGTCTCCACTGTCATCAGAGCTGCCTGACCGCTCAGAGGACGAGGAGCCAGACTCGGAATCAGAATCCGATCCTCCCTCAATTTTCGGTCCTTCTCCAGTTTTGTCCACCCTCACTTTGCTCCTCTTCATGCCCCACTCCTGCTCGGCTGCTTTGCTATCGCGGTGGCTCAAAGGCATATTTGCCAGGTCAGCCAAGGTGTGGCTACCTGCGAGTAATAGTGACTCCTCTTCAGCTCCCTCAACATTCATGCTGGGGATGTCCTCGATCTTTGGCTGGACGTGGGGCACAGCAGGGGGTGGAGGAGGTGGGGCCTGCTGGTTCTGGATGAACTCATCCCGAGCCTGACTGAAGGTGAACTGCGGGTCTGAGAAGATTGAAAGCTCGGTTCGGCTGACGCCATGCAGCGAAGCGCCCAGCATCAGCTGACGGTCGTGCTCTGGTAGCCTCCACCACGTTGGCAGCTCAGAGCTGTGCGGGGCCAACATCAGGCGCTCTTCGAGGGACGGGTGGGGCAGCACCCGTTCACGGAGGCGACGCAGGAGGCTAATGCGGTACAGGGTACGTGAAGCACGCTCCTCGGTAATAGGAGCCACAGTCTGTGAGACCTCCACTGGATCTGGAGAGAGGGAAACAAAAAAAAAAAAAACACTTAATGAGGAAAAACACCCAGAACTTTGACGGCCACCGAGATTCTGATCACACGCAGCGGTCGTACCGTCCCGCCCAGGTCGTAGGTGGCAAACTCTCCGGCACATGGCAACAAAACAGCGGAAGTATCGACTCAGGCTTTCATCCGTCTTTTTATCCAGACGGGCAAAGGTACGGAAGCGATTCCAATCGAAATCTATTTGCGATCCCTCAAGAGTGTCCGGCTCCTTCTTTATCGTTTCCACACCAAAAGTGGAAACCACTCGGTAAAAGTCACATTCTTCTCTGCGTGTCCACCTGAGAATTGTTCAGAACACACACTGATGTTATAACCCCTCAAACTGCCATCTGGAGGAACAGGAGTGGTTTGTGATGAACACACCTATTGCTGATAATGTCTCGGATCAATGTCATAGGTCCACCTACCTTTGTTGCCGCTCTTGTCGCGCAATCTCCTTCAGCTTGCTGGCCTGTTCGCACCTCCTGCGCCTGCGATCGCCCTTTGCCTCCGCCTCGATCTTCAGCTGCTCCTGCCTGTAGCTTCGCTGGTAAGCAGTGATCAGCCGCCTCATCCGTGCCGTGAGTGAAGAGCTGGAGGGCCACTCGCACACGCCGCTTTGAGTGGAGAGTGCGTTTTCTATGACCGGCTGCTTGACTTTATCTTCTACAGAGATCTCTTCTTCAACGTTCATGGAGTCCGACTAGAGGCAAAAGATGCACCTTGTTACTTATTTCTGTCAAACAGTCGGGTTTTCACCCACTGAAAGTGTAGACAATCATTTCAATATAAAAGCTTTGATTATTACCTCCTCAAAAATGTCTTTGGAGTGTCTTGTTGCAGGTTTGAACTCTGGGTCCTCTGAGTATTTATCATATTCAGGACTGCACAATACAAACAAACCATAACTAACCAATAAGGATCACATAATTCAAGGATCATATAAGTTTAAGCACATCTTTAAGTTAATGGGAAGAACTCTGCAGTGTTATGGCCCTGTTAATGAGGATAACTCACTCGTCCCCTAGCTCTGCATCACCAGTATGCTGCTCTGCATCAATGGCCTTGTCATCTGGTCGACCAACTCTCTCCAGGAAGCAGAGGCAGGAATCGGCACGCATGGTAGTGTACATCTCGTAGCCTGGTAAGAGATAAATGTGATCAGTTTACATCAACAGCAGCCTGATAAATGTAATTTCCCGGAAAAATTAATTTTACTGAGGTTGAAATAAAATAAAAATACCATGTTTGAAAACACCAGCGAGGAGTGAGCGGTCTGCTTCACCATCCCACCACACTGCAGGTACTTCTTGCTGCTCCATGTCAGGCATCCAGATATCAAGATCCCTGAATAGATTATTGCAGAGAAAATGAGTCTCGTGTGTCCCAGCAGTTCAGTGGCCAGGTAAGGCTGAGTGTTCATTTGTGAGGTTAGAGGAAACAATATTAGATACCTGATGTCAGCAGCCTTCAGGATGGCATCAGCATGTTCACCAATCACCTCCTGCTTCAGGTAGTAAAGCATACGCACCCTCAGCAACACTCTACAGTCAGAGCGAGAGAGAGAGAGAGAGAAAAAGAGAGAGAGGAAAAAAAAAACATTTAATGTCTGAACATCTCAGTAAAAAAAAAAAACAAGATGGAAGTGGTTCTCTGACTTGTTGCACTGGTGCTTGAGGTGTTTGCGATAGCTGTCATCCAGAAGCAGGGTGTCAGGGTTGTACTTGCGGATCCACTCCACCTTCTGCACGTCAAATGTACTCTGAGCTTTGACCCTTTTCCCCTTCCGGCCCCTTGGAACAGGAATAGACAAGCCTGGAAAAGGGAGGGTGTCATATAACGGACGAATAGTCTCGATATGGAATGGCCTGTAAGGACACAACAATCAAGCATAGCACGACTCCTACCAGAGTGGTTGAGCAGAGTTTGGGGTTCACGGCCATTCTCAGGTGGGGTGATGAGCTCCCAGATGAAACTCTTGATGTTCTCATCTCCCCGATAGTGAAGAAGGCAAAAGACCAAGATGACTCGGCAGATCGTCTCCACATCACGTTCGCTCAGCCTGCGCTTACACCGGGCGTGGGATAATATGTCCCTCCATCGACCCCAACTGGGAGAAGAAAAGCAACCATTGAAAACAAGGGCCCAGAGTATACATTTACACATACATTTAGAAAAGCTAAAAGTCAAATAAAGCCACATAACCGTATCAAAACTTGTAATCACCCATAGACGAGCAAGTGTTTCTCGACCCTGAAACAGTCAGTGCGGCCATAACCCCCGCCGCTGTGGCGGTCTGCGCGTCGCGAGGAGCGTGACTGTCTGGAGTTGGCAGGTGGATACTCATCGTCACTGTCCAGATCAGACAACTCCCCACCTTCACCTCGTAAACTGGAGAACTGGCGAGTTTGCTTGCGGACTCTGGGAGTGTCAATAACGAGGGTGTTCTGTGGGGGGGGGGGGATAAACAAGATCTGACTCCAGGTGTTCCGGCGGCAGACCATCTGAAAGAGCGCAGGTTTGAGGTCTTTCACATACCTTCCTATTCATCGAGTCCACATCTATGTCAGCTTTCTTTGCCCACTTCTGCCAGAATTCCGGATCGTCGAGAGCGATGTCGGTGCGGTTCTCGGAGGCAACAAAGCTGGCCTTGGAGAAAGTGGAGCCTTTGCCCTCGCTCTCGATAGTGATGGTGGTGGCTCTTCGCTGAAGAATCTGGTCGATGTCCTCCTCACAGAAGCGACTGCCTTCATCATTCTCATCCATGATGGCAGCGTAGGCACCCTTCCTCAGCAGATCCTCAATCTCTTTCTTGGAGAACTGCTGGATCTGTTAAAGAGGATGAAGAAATTGATGTTTACTCTTTTTAAATGAACAAGATACAAATGCAGCTAAAGGACAGTAATTGGTAGTTTCAGGTGACAGAACTGGTCACTCGTACCCCATTCACATTGCTGTCTTTGTTGCCACTCATGCTCTGCAGTACAGCACGGTCCAGGCCAAGCTTCAGACTGGCTTTATCAAGCATCTCCCTCTCGTAAGAGTTCCGGGTAATTAGACGGTACACTTTTACAGCCTTAGACTGGCCAATACGATGACACCGTGCTTGAGCCTGGTGCAAGAATATAAATATAAATATTTTAGGTCAAGCCTCCGCAACAAACTGTTTTAAAAAAAGAAAAGAAAATTCTATGCAAAGCATCATTGGCCTGTACCTGGAGGTCATTCTGAGGGTTCCAGTCAGAGTCAAAGATAACACAAGTATCAGCAGCAGTGAGGTTAATACCCAGGCCACCAGCGCGGGTACACAGCAGGAAGACAAAGCGGTCCGAATCAGGCTTGCTGAAGCGGTCAATGGCAGCTTGTCGTAAATTCCCACGAACTCTGCCATCAATCCTCTCATAAAGGTATCTTTGAAATAATAATAATAATAATAATACCAAAAAGAACAAACTTTAGAACAAAGAAAGAAGTCCTCAGTGTCTGACTACAATAAGTATTCTCACCTCTTGTTGATGAGGTAGTCCTCCAGTATGTCTAAGCAGCGAACCATCTGGGAGAAGATGAGCACTTTGTGGCCACCAGCCTTGAGGCGAGGTAGCAGCTTGTCCAGCAGCACCAGCTTACCTGCTGACCTAATGAGGGCCTGCAAATGGAAGTCTGGAGCTAAGGGGTCATAAACTTCCCGCAGCTCTGCTACTATCTTCTCCTCAGCACCTGGACATTTGGAGTAAAGATTGACGATTGGACTTAAGAGGACACATCTAAACTTATCAACAGATGAATTTGCACTACTCTCATACCATTGATGAGGTAGGGGTGGTTGCAACACTTGCGTAGCTCCATCATCGTGTTGAGCAGGTTGGGCACATTGCTATTACTATTTGCCCCCAAGCTGAGAAAGCTGAAATTTCTCTCCAGAATGGCCCGGTAGTACTTCTTCTGGATATCTGTCAGCTCAACCTGAGAGTAAACACAATCAAGTATTTCTGGGGCTGCGCAATTTTGTCCTTCAGATCTACCAATACATGGTGAATGACATTAAATATACACCAGTGACACAAACCTCAATGATGGTTTCCTGTTTAGGTGCCAAGTTCTTCTCTACATCCTCTTTGAGCCTTCGTAACATCATTGGTTTTAAGATGGATTGCAGCTTCTGGACCTGTGGAGCCAAAAATAGAGAATGTTCATCAATATGCAATATAGAATAATATGCATTATGGAGGTTTGCAACTTTCAGCAAGAAACTATAGGGTCGTGTAGCTTAGAGATACCCCAAGTCATACAGAAGCAGATGTAATTAACTAGTAGTTAGCTCATTAAATATAAAGTTAACTTTATCTGCACAACAAAAAATTTCTCCTGACTCAGATGTACAAAATATGTAAGTATATACCTATCATGATAAGTACAACATAAACAGGGCAATGAACAATACCTTTAAAGTAACAAAAATATGTTTTTTTTATTTCATACCTGCTCCTCTGTTTTAAGGTCACCAAATTCTTTGAGGAATTCAGTCTCTGAAGGAAACTGAGCTGGCTCCAGGAAATGAAGCAGACTGAAGAGTTCCTCCACAGTGTTCTGAAGAGGAGTACCAGTCAACAACACCTTGTGTTCCTGTGGGACAAGGGGAACAGAACAATAGAATATGGACAGAGAAAGGGGGAGCACAGGGTGGAACGATGAAGAAAAGGAAACCATCAAATGAGGTGAGAACTCTGGTTTCTTAGTAGGCATTAGGTTCTTCAGGAAGAAAACATTTCACTACACTTCCAAATGACTCACCAGATCCATCATCTTCAAACTATCCAAAAGCTTGCAGTTACGATTCTTAAGGCGATGAGCTTCATCAATGATGACGCAGCGCCAGGAGATCTCCCTCAGCTCTGGGCAGTCAGACAATATCATCTCAAAAGTTGTGATCAGGGCGTCAAACTTGTAAGCGCCAGGGATCAAGTGATCCTGCAGAAACAAGGATAATCGTCATTACAGGTGCACCCATTACAGCAAAATTCATCATCAACCGTCATCATTCATCTATCCACCTTATCATCCTTGCAGTACATCTCATACTGCTGGATCATCTGTCGACTGGCCAAGCTTCCGTGATAGACGATGGCATTCATGTTGGTCCAGGTGGAGAATTCCCTCTCCCAGTTTGTGATGGTGGAAAGGGGAGCAATAACAAGGAAAGGGCCTTGGACACCAGCACCGTATATCTCAGAGAGCAGTGTGATGGACTGGATGGTCTTCCCCAGGCCCATCTCGTCTGCCAGGATACAGTTCTGCCTAAAAAATGTGAAAAAAAAAAAATCAGCTAATTAGTGTACGTGCAGAATATAGATGTACACTACTGGTTAGGGTCTGATCGTAGTTACCTGTTGTACCAGTTGAACAACAGCCAGTTGACTCCTTCTAGTTGGTACTCTCTGAGAGTGTTGCCGTTCTTGTATTCTCTAGACTCCTCCAGCTTCTTCCATGAACTGGGAGATGGTCTTGTCTGGAGGAGAGTATACAAAATCAAATGCACTGTAATATTGATTTAAAACATAAGCGACCTGGCCTTGATGGAAACAAAAGTCAATTCTGCAGAGTTGCAAGTGTCATATTTCATCTGTGGCGGAGGAACGTGAAGAATGAGATGTAAACATCTGTCTTTTCCTGGTGCTATTTATGTGGACAATACTGCTGCATAAGATAGTGACTGAGAAACAACAGTTAAAACACCCTAAATGCCTACCACTTTCTTCAGCCGAGGTTGCCTGTTCTGAATTTTTTTGAACTCTTCAACCTTGCCCTCATCCACATCCTCATTCAGTTCCCATGTGGCATCTTCATAAGGCAGAGAGCACCATTTCACCAAATAGTAGATAACATTCTAAAGGGGAAGAATCACAACAATGTAATGAGTGTAAGCTTACTACTTGAGAAAAGGTATTTGACAGAAAATATAAATCAAGAAAGGTGCAGCTACAGTTTCCCTGTCGAGTTTAAAAGGCTTTTTCTTCCCACCTCGCCATTGTCCTTGTCCACACTGTGAGAAACGTCCAGGATCCGATCCACCTCTACATAGTCTGGGTTAAAAGGCTCCTCATCCTGCAAAAGAACCATGTGATGAGAGACCAAAGATTCTGGTTAAAGGACCCCGACCACACCAGCCTAACCACACGTGGCGTCCTCTCACCTCCTGGAAGAGGCGGCTCATCTGTGCATGTTTGGTCTTGAACCTCTTGATCTTTTGATGGATCCGCTTATCCTTCTCCAACTGCTCCAAACTGGCCCACTCGCAGTGTAAATACGAACTGAAAAAAAAGAGTGAAATTTAATTGCCTTCTCCCTTCTCCCGATACTGTTTCTTTTAAGTGTACACCATCACTGTTGAAATATGCATTATTTGAAACCTACTTTAGCACAACTGCTAAATTACATCAGATATGTCTAGAATACTCTACTGAAGAACGTGTAGTCAAAAAAACATCATGACAACTTACTAGTTCTTGTATTTTACAAAGAATTCCTCGGCGTTGATATACTGGCCTGGGGATACCTTTAAGAGTCAAAGAAAGTTCAGGTTTAATTTAATGTGTTTTAACCAGTTATCAGAATCCAAATTATATTAAATAAGGAGTAGAGAGAGAAAAGTATTAACGTACCTCCTTTTTAGTTACCCGCATGGACAAAATTTTGTCCACAATGGCAGCATCTTCTTCACTTGGGTTTTCCTGTGTGAACAAATATTACTCTAGATTACATATCTGGCTCAGTCAAGTCAAATTAACACATTTTGAGCTTAAATAATTCACCGTTCACTCTCAGGCGATCCCTCTGTGTTTATGAGTTAGAGAAGAAATAATGGCTACAGAGACCAACACTCACCACAAAGAACTGCATGCTGGGATGGCCGTCAACATCCAGCTCCAGTTCCTGTTTGAGCTGAGCAGCTGTTCCTCCACTGATAGAAGCTACCGCTGCTGAGGTCGTGATAACATCCACATCTTCTTGCTCTTCCTCATCATCCGTTATCTTGATGTCCAGGTCCTCCGTGTACTTCTTCCTCTTCACAACACGATTGGAACGTCTCTTCTAGAAAAAAACAAAAACAAAACAAGTGAACTCACATGGCATCAGGATTAAAAGCATAATTATTTTGGTCACTGATAACTTTGGTAAAGGTATTGATCAGTGTATTGTTCATTTGTCTGAGATGGGTGTGTGTCTGTACCATAATCATGTCATCATCCAGTGCAGCAGGTGAAGCAGGACTGATCTCCCCATCAGAGTGGTCTGAAGAAGCATTCCTCTTCCTTTTCTTTGCTCCCACAAGAGTAATAGTACTGCAGGTGATGGAAATGGAGAAGAAAAACAAAGCCAAAATAAATGTTTGGCAAATGAACAGCAGCAAATTATGTAATGCATTATTTCTAACCATACAGAAGAGGAGGGAAGACTTGGACTTACTTCGGCTTTGACTTGGATTTGCTCTTGTTCCCACTTATCACTGCGCACCCAGCAACTCCAGTTGTTCCACCTTGTGTCTTCACTTTGCTGTTTTTATTTGACCCTGCAGTTTTGGGGGTATGGCCCCCAGAAAGAGCACTTTTCTTCTTGCTCCCACCACTGGACTTTTTCTTTGTAGCTGATAGCACAGTTAAAGTGCCCCCTGATTCTGGGGAGCCGTGTGTATTTGGAAGTTCGTCCTGGTTTAGGACTCTGGGCAGGTTCTTTTCACCACGTGCTTTGGCTCGTGCTATAGCTTCAGCCACAATGCGGTTAGCTTTCTCCTGCTTGCAGAGGACCTCCACTCGCCTCACAGACGCAGACTCACCTTGGGGGGCCTTGGTTATACGGATGGTCTGCGAGGGAGAAGTGGTTGTGGCAGAAGGACCTGCAGCTGAGGCGTTGGTTACCTTCATCACTGAAACTGTGCCACCAGCTGTGGATGCTGAGCTTGACTGTAAGAGGTTTCAAAGAGAAAGAAACTTGCTTGAGACACTTTACATAGCATACAATTAGCAACTATCTGTGTATGTCTGAGGGCCTACTTGTGGCTGCAGCAACATTTTGAGAGGTATTGCCACTCTTTGCCCTCCTTGGCCCTGTGAGATCTGCAGCACCTGTGGGCTGCCTGTATTTCCAGCCCCAGAGACGAGCTGATACTGTGAGAGCAAAAGAAAAGTCTGGTCAAGTCCTCTCAGTGACTTCTCAAATTAAATAAATATAGAAAAAAAAAAAAAAACAGAGGTGGAGAAGAGGGAGCCATATTCACTTTACAAACAGGTAATTACAAAGCTTGCACTTTTTTTCTCACCTTGACCCCCCCCTGTTGGTTGGGTTGTTGCTGCACTTGCAGCTGAATTGTGAGGACTTTGGGCTGTCCTCCCGCCTGACCTGCAGCCCGGGCCTGGGTTAGGGCCGCTAACTGGCTTCCCTGGAGCACCAGTTTACCTCCAGGGAGCTGACCCAGCACCAGCTTAGCTGGGGCCTGTTGCTGCTGTCCTCCCTGTCCAGTCTGGACCTGCTGGATTTGTGTGACCTGCTGCTGCAGTGTACTAGCTTGGCCTGCTACAGAACCAGCCTGTGAGGGCGGCTGAAGAACCAACGTGATGCGTTTTGCTTCTCCACCCTAATACAAACAAAAAGAAAGTGACAGTTATAGAGCAAGGGCTTGTGAAACATTGCCTTCTCTAAAAGCTAAACCTATTATAAGCACTGGAAGAAATTGTGGAGCTACTGGGGTGTAGTCTTTTTCATACCAGTTGTAATAAAATTCAGCACTTACTGGAGTTTGGGCCTGCATGGCTGGCTGTAGTTGTACCTGGCCCGGAGCCTGAACTTGGATCTGAGCTGCCTGGGCTTGGGGCTGGACCTGGATCTGCCCCTGAGGTTGAATTTGAACTTGGTTCTGTCCTTGATCAATTGTCGCTTGGGCTGGAATTTGAACTTGAACTGCTTGGCCCTGTGTCTGTTGTGGCACAGAGGTCAGCAGCACCTGTTTTACTGGCCCATTTGGAGACTGGAGCACCCTCTGCACCCCCGTAGTACCCGCCTTCACCTGTCCCGGGCTCGCCTGGTTCAAAACTGTACCCCCCTGCAGTATAGACATGCCAGGCTTGAGGGGAGTACCAGACAACACGCGGATGACCTTTCCACCAGCCTGGCTCGTGGCTCCTGATACAGTCTGAAGCACTTGAGCCTGACCCTGGGGACCTTTGAGAATAACAATTTTACCACCAGCCTGCTGTGTGATAGCAGCCAACTGCTGTGGCGTGAGCTGCTGAGCTATCTGCGTGAGCTGTGTTGTTGCAGTGGTGGTGGCAGGGGAGCTGGAAACAGTCAGAGGCGAGCTCAACAGGACAGTGCTACTGGTGGCCACACTGGTGACGACTGGTATGGAAGTCTGGACCTGGATCTGCGGCAGGGCATCGACAGCCGCGGGGGTCACGCTGGGAGCTGGGGCTATGGAGACAGTCTGAGGCGCCATCAGCGGTACCGGCTGCGGCGCGGGGACGTGGACAGGCTCTGGGATGGCCGGGGCGACAACGGGGTCGGTGAGGCCCGCGCTGACGGCCAGATCGGAGTCGGTAGGCGGGTCGACCTGGCCCAGCGCCAGCTTGAGGGCTTCCTCGACGGGGTCCGAGGAGCCCTGAGTGAACGAATCGTCAGGTAGGGCGTCCAGGTTGAACAAGGGTGTGTCCTCAAAGAGGTCCATGATGGGGTCCGCCATCTCGCCCACTCCACGCAGGGAGACGGGCCCAACGTTAAAAACTGTCCGATGTGGAGGCTAAATAGTTGGAGTCCAGTTCTTCAAAATTTTCAAGAAAACAGCTGAAGAGAGAAGAGAAACAACTCTATAATAAAGGCAACAGACACAAATCCACATTAGGAAGCATCTTTTGATTATATGCTACAATTCTGAACATTTAGAGGAGCTTAATGTTCAAAGATGGGACATATTGACTAAATAAAGGGGGGGGTTTCTACACAGTATTGATGGTTTCTGACTGATGTTCAGCAGTAAAACGGTAGCAATACTCCTGAATCATCTCTCAGTTTCATTAAGGCTGATTCATAACAATATAGAAATACACCTGGCCTAAAGAGAGAAAAATCAATAAAGGTCACCTACTGGGGAAAAAAAACCTCATTTTGCACAATCAGGAAGTGACAACTAGGCCGAAATTAAAGATACTTCCACCAAACCCCCCCGACACAGGTGATGTGTTTCTGGAGACAACTTCAGGTAAGCTGGTCCAGAACACCGAATAAGTGACGTCGGGGGGGGGGGGTTCGTTCAGGATCCAGGCTTGGGTGCGAGGACCCGGGCGTGCGTGTGTGTGTGTGTTGGGGTGTGTGTGCGTGCGTGAGAGGCTCGGGTTTGTGGAGGACCCGGGGAGGCTGAGATGCTCCCCATCACGTTCCCCAGCCCGGACCGACGGCTAGCATTAGCCCCCCGCCGCCACCGACACGTCCCGCTTACAAAAACCCCGCATCCAGCCGGGGCTCGGGGGCCTCCGGGGGGGCTTCAACGCGCCCCCGGACCCCCCGGACACCCCCCCAGGACCCCCGTGAGCCCCCGGGACCGGACCGAGGCAGCGTGCCCCCGCCAGCCCGCCCGACAACGTCCACGCTCGGCTTAGGCCGCGATGCTGTTTGGGGCTGCTCCGCGTCTGCCTCCCCGGGCCCCGGGGCGGCCGCGGGGCCCCGGCTCCCCGCCCTCACCCCGGCGCCCCGACCCCCCGCCGGGGCCGCTGGAAGGTACCTGAGCGTGGACACGCATGGCTTTTCTCCGTCTCACAACACTGGACCATCACAGGAAACGAGCCGCGGCCAGCAGGAACTAACTTCTGGGGGGGAAAGAAAGCCCAGCGCCGCGCCCCTCCCCCAGCTCCACGCAGCGGGCCCTCGGATTGGCCGCCCGCCGCCGAGGCCGGCCGGCGGCGGGGCTCTCATTGGTCCGCCGCGGTGCCCGTCAGCGCGGAGGGGCGGGACGAGGAGAGAGAGAGAGGGGGGGGGGGGTGTAGCCGGGTTAGGTTGAGGGGGCAGCGGCTGCGGCCTAGCTGGGTCCGTCCTCCTCCTCCTCTGTTTTTGTTTCTCACGCCGAAAAAGAGCCGCGGATCGGCGCAGAAAAAAAGGAAAAAAAAAGAAACGAACGAAGGGGAGAATGACGCAGACCCCCGCCGCCCCGAAGGGCCGCAGCGCCGCGTTTTCGCGCATTTATTTATTTATTTTTTTTTGTTGTTGTTGTTGCGGCTTTTATTGCGTTGACTGAAGCTGAAGGGATCGTGCGGGTTTGCCTGAGGGTGTGTGTGTGTGTCTGTGGGGGGTATTTGTCCGGTGAGGGATTTGAGTCGGTGCGACGGGTTCGAGGCGTTAAAAGCTCTTATTTCGAGTCTCCAGGACGGTTCGGAGACGCACTCCGCTCGTTTGTTTGCGCGCCTTTGGCGCCCCCCGCTGGACGGAGACGGCGCTGCACCCCGGCGCTCGAGTCGGTTTCAGAGTGGAAGTAGTTCTTTTTTTTTTTTCCAGGATGTTTTTGTTATTTCGCAAGTGATAAAAGGTATAATAAAGCAAATTTGTATCGTATGTGATCTATTAAAAGGGTGGATGTTTCAAGATGACAGATAAGGGCACTCATAATTTAAGGAAATAAGGAAATGGATGTGGGGGGGGGAACACATTTACATCTTGACATTTCAATTTTTACATTGAATGTCATATTAACATATTGATGTTACAAAAGAAGGTGATTTTCAAACTTTATGCAGAAGACCCAGACACATTCTATTTAAACATAATATACCAGTAGAGTCCTATCTAGGTTAGCAGAGACACAATAAATCGATGTTTTCAGTGCCTAAAATCACAAAAGTGTTTTTTTTTTTAAGAGATGATTCAGACAGACACAGAGTTATTGTGATGGCGAAGCAAGGAAGCGTAAGTGACTGCATGTGACAGTGTACCACATTTATCCATGGCAGTCATGTAGAGAGGAGGCTGCCTACTCGCCAAAGTCTCCATCTGTCTGCAGCCCTGCGAGGAGTATCCGCTATTCGCCTAGTTTGCACGGGTCCTCATGCTGGTCCGCTTGGTGCACGCCAACACTGACTCTGCTGGTGGGAGCTATATTTACAAACAGCTGCTGTGGCCATCAAAAGAATTATGGGACGGAGAATTATGGCTCTGCATTTGATTAAACGCTCACACTGTGACCGTTATATGCTTCACCCTTCCTCATTCCTTTGTGTTTCAAATTCCTGTAGGATGTTTGACAATAGCTATGACAGCAACACACAGGGACAATTTTACATGATTTTATTTAGACTTGTCGTTAGAAATATCAGCGCGCATAAACTTTTGTTGCAGAAAACTAGCAGACATATGAAGGAGTGTCACACAACAGCAGATTAAAGAGCACGTTTGGAAGCTACAGACAGAACGTTGATGTGGATCACAGCAGTGGCAGCGTTTTGAAGTAAAGCAAATATAAGCACAAAGTCTACATTTATGCAGCCACCGATCTGAGACACTTATTGACAGAAAAGAGAAGTGAATGCTGAGTATTTCAGCATCGAACTTTCCGCTTTCTTTGCTCTGTCATATGCATTTTCAAATTTGCACAATCCTCGTCTCAGTTTTATGCATAAAACACATTTGATCATGCACAATAAAGTTTTGTTATTCAATAATCTCTAACTTACAGTACTACAACCTCCTTATATTTGCCCGCTGTCGCAAGATCTGACGACTCGAGCCGTCCTTGCTCCACCTTCCTCACAAAGGGAAGACCAGGAACCCAGAGAAGGTGGAGTATTTCCACCCCCCCATCAGGTTTCCCCTCTCTAGTTTGAGGAAGGCCTTGTCTCCCTTCTCCATGATCACCAGGCCGGCGTTGGTGGCAGCTTCTCTGGTCACGTCCTGGTCACCAGCAAACGCTGAGAACATTGGCCAGCCGTTTAGCATTAAACTAACCTGAGGGATGAAAAAATAAATAAATAAAGTGAATGCTGTGCTCACATTTGTCCACTGATGTCAAAAATATTAAAGCAGCAAGATCAGGTATTTTACTTGTATAGTTTGTCTATTGTAGGCCTTTACAACATGGAAATTGAAGCTGTACACGCCTCTTCTTGGTGCCAGAAAGACACTGGTTTCTTGGTCGAAATGAGTTCCCACATTCACTAAAACCTGCGAAGATGGGAGGATATAGAGTTGAATACCAACAAATCCTTTATATTCCCCAAATAACCCAGCGAGCCTCAAAGTAGGTGTTTTTCCACACTGTCAAACCTCTCATTCTAATTAGCACTGATGTTTGACAACGAAACACTTAAAAATACGGCTCACAGAAAATCTATCATCTATTTTATCATCACACTGTAAAAAAGGTTTTAATGGCAGACACCCAGAATTAAATCTAAAAGCAGTTCTGTGCGCAATTATTCCATCTACGCGAAGAAAAAGTGTGATAACCGTTGGTCACTTCATGTTGACTCACATTGTCAAAGTAGATGATCATGGTGCGATTGCTCATGTCTGTGGGCTCGTGGTTCGTCTGGCGGCTGACGGAGAAGGCCACTCTCCCCGAGCCCGAGCGCACCGACATGCCCAGGGCGTTACCGGCAGGCTCAGAGGAAGGAGTGGAGTCGCAAACGACCAGACACTTGCCCTCCAGGATGATGGGATCTGTGTCGTTCTGGGCCCTGGACCCCTTCGGCCCCCACAACAAGAGCGCCATCACCAGCACGGAGAGGTCAAAGGTGACTGGCCTGGGACGCATGACTGAACCTTGGACGTTGGAATATCTTTTATGAGAAAAGTGTCATTTGGATAACCTGAAAGAGAAGCAAAGGGGGATCCTGCAGGGCGGAAAAGTGTGTGTGTGTGTGTGTGTGTGAGCTGAGCTGTAATCAGAAAACACAATCAGCAGAGTCTCGCAACTTTTCCATTTCCCTCTCACTTTCCTTCACAAATATCAAACCGCCTCGAAGCCCTACGTGTCACGTCAGCGGGGGCCAGACTGACAATCACACACACAATCACACACACACACACACACACAAAAAAACCCTCATCAGCAAAAAACTTGACAAGAATACAGAAGAGCCGTCAGGGATGAAGTGAGAGTGTGATATTTGACTGAGAGGATGCTGAGGAAGAGGAGTGGGTGGGGGTCAGCGGGGGGGGGCAAGAAACGGATGAGGTAAGATTCTTGGAGAGGTGACAGGGCAAAGATGCTGGAATGAAAAAAAAAAAAAAGAGCAGGAGTGGGGGAACAACTCCACTGAGAGACCATCTGTCCTTTACATACACCCCCCCATACCTCCCATTGCAACACACATTCCCTCACAGAAACACAGGCTGATGCCCTCGTTCACACACTCAGCAATGCAACAAAAAAACAACTAAAACAAGAAGCAAGCAAAGACATTCTCCTCCTCAGTGGCTGTAAAGCGCTGCGTGTCATTTACTTTAAAGCGATTTCCTTAAACACCAGAAAGGAGGAGCATAACTGTGAGTAGAAGCACTCTAAAGTCACTTCGGTGATGTGTTGACACGCATAAGTGCCTCACCGCGCCGCAAAAAACTACACCTCTTCAGCAAAAAAACAAAAAAAACAAAAAACAGGGTTATGAAATGGCTTTTTTGCTGCTGCAAGACTGAAGTGAAATGAAAGGAAAGGTCACCTGTTTCTGTCTGGAGGAGCTCGTATCCCACATCGGGCAGCAGCGGGCGCTTCGTCTCGGACGCTGCGGCTCTCGTTCCCCGCCGTCACATTATTTTTCCAGCACCAGTCGCTCTGAAATTGCAGAGGACGCTCTGCTCTCCTCCTCTCTCGCTCTCCCTTTGTGCCACCCCCCCTTTCCTTTCTCACCCTCTATGTTGCATCCTCCCACTCATCTTTATCGTGAAGTAAAGAAAATACGAGGATGATTCCGTACCGAAGCCGCTGAGAAGAGTTATTAAGCGGAGGCCGTTTACTTTTTTTTTTTAAACCTTTGTTTTATTCTGTTCCTGTCCTGGAGATGGATTTATGAAGAAAAACAACAGTCTCAGTGTTACCAGCACTTCCCTTTCAGACCAGAACATCAGTCCACGGTGAAGACGATGGCTTTTTCCCATATGAATTCACACACAACAGCTCCATAAGGAAAAATGTGCCCTTCAGTCCAACAGAGAAAATAAACAACGTGATAATGTGTTGATGGTTTACATAAATGTAACAGTATATTCAGTCGTGATATAGATAGATTTATCGATTTCTCCCACCCACTGTTCACTTTTTTGTATCTCTTTAATGAGTAAGAGGAAGACCTCTGTCTGAAATCACATCAGAAAACATCAGCAGGATCTTTGCTTCCATCATATTCTGTGTTTTTTTTTTGCCTCCACCCTCAGGCTTTAGTGACGATGGTGACGCGGCTGTTCAGCTCCGCTTTGTAGAGTCCGAAGCCCAAGCAGAGCGGCTGAGCCAGCGCGGCGGTGAACATGTGCAGGTGGGTCAGGCCGCCGGACGGCCCCACCTCGGAGAAAGTGATGGTCCCCGCGCTGCAGTCCACGGCGATGGCCAGTCTGTTGCCGGCCATTTGGTGCTGGAGGCGGGTCTTCCGGCGGTTGTGCCAGGCCGCGAGCTTCCTGTCGTGCTGCTGCGTCAAACTCCACGATAACTGGAGGACATTTAAATCAAAAGTCTGTCCAACAACAAACTAGTTCACCCTAGAAATAGTTGAGACTTTCAAATATCACCTGGACTGTAGCTACCTTGTTAATCCCGAAGGCGTTGCCCTCTTTCCCTTTCCGTCCGATACTCCTGTAGCAAACCCCGATGTCCCAGAACCCCTCGGCCTCCAGCTCCCAGTAGTGCGTCCCGGAGGAGAAGGTCTGGACCGTGAGGACCTGTGGCCAGTGGTCGAACCGCTCGGGGTGAGTGGCGCAGGGCAGGCGGTGCCTGACCCTCACCACCGAGCGGAGGTCATCGGAGACGCTCAGCAGAGGGTGGGCGGTGTTGGCGTCCAGGGTCAGGGGGCTGCTCACTGGACGGACACAAGCGAAACGAAAGGGCTGTGAGGTCTGGAGGGGGACTGGAGCCAACCGAGGGGGTCCAGGTTCAGACGCCACCTCAGGTGCTCCTGCTGGAGAGCTGATGAGTTAGGGCCGCAGTACGGATGATCACCACTAGGAGGCATCAGCTCTCAGGGACACGTTTCCATCTTTACATAGTATTGCTATTTTTATCCAGAAATCCTGAATACGAATGATAATCAGGACAAAGCTTTGCAGGCTGAGCTGTGGAGGCTTTTTCTGTTTCCACTTTATGGTTCAGAGCCAAGTTAATAGTGTGATCAGCCGGCGATAACAAATGTGTACGATTGTGGTGTTGATGTTCTCATCCAGGCATCTCACAGCAAAGCTCATCGAGCAGCTACAAATATGCCTCAGAGAAGAGGGCAGCGTGTAAAGGTGAGGTCTACGCATGTCTTCAGAGGTGGCACTCACAGAGCTCCCTCTTCAGATCGGTAAGGCAGCGGAGGGCGGCGGTGATGAAGTCTCGGTACTTGTGCTCCACGTCTTCCAAGATGTGTTTCCTGTCCAGACTGACGGGTTCAGGGACGAAGACCGGGCTGTTCAGGTCTGCCACCAGCCTTAAACACAAGAGCACAGCGCGGCTTTTCCTGCCAGCTTCACCCAGACGCGTTTGATTGACACACGCTTGTGCAGGAGGGGACGAGGAGCAGGACTGAGGAAAGACCTGCAGATCACACCTGATGAAGGACACCAGCTACGGCGTGATCACATCTACTACTGCACTGATCTCTATTGTGTAACAATCCATTAGACCCTCTAACGCCATCACCGACTGGTTGCCGACTTACTTTGTGTCGTCTGACTGAAAGGCCTGAGGGAAAGAAGAGTGAACGGCAGGTCACCAACCGGTTACAGCTCCACAACCCACCACGCTAACACGGACATCTGATGGTTTGATAACCGACTCGGGGCAGGACGTTTTTATTTTCCAGGACAGTCAGTAATGTGGAGGATATGACAAAACACTCAGAGGGGTCCAAACATTCACTGGGAGCAGAAGAACATTGGAGACACACCTTTGATAAACAAGGCAGAGAACCCAGAGGCAGGTTCACGTCTCTGGATGGTGTGGAAAAACTTGTCCAGCCACCAGTTTTTGATCACTGATCCACCTCTGGTGCTTATCTAATCAGTTCTGGTGCTTATTTAATCAAACACGGGAGCGGTGCTCTGCAGACGTCCTTACCCAGATGAGGAGGAAGGGGTCCGTCTCCGCCAGCAGCGAGGCCAGGTAGTGCTGGATGCCCAGCGTCTGGCTCATGTCGCCTCTCACCCGGGAGCAGTCCTCGTGCACACGCTCCAGCAGCTGCTCCCTCTCGTTCTTGGTGATGTCCCTCAAGGCCAGGACCAGGTTCTGGACCTGCAGCTGCAGGTCTGACCCCAGCTGATCCACCTGGGATTCGTCCTGCTTCAGAGATTCCTGGAACCAACCAGCCACAGTCTGCTGGTTAATAACTGATGACTGCACGGAACCCGGGTCACCTCTCCTGGGCCCTGGTATGGGGGGGGGTGGGGGCTTCCTGAGCTGATTCTACCTTCAGGGAGGGTCCAGACCACACATAGTACCTCTCACCAGTCAGAACACAGACCTGGCTCACTGGGAATCGATCCCAATACTCGAGTCGTTCGACTGTCCTGTACCTGTTTTGGTGAATCTGCATTGGGCTGATCTAAAGGAGGGCGGGTCAGGGACGGGACACTCACAGCCGTGGTAGCATCGATGTCCTCGAATTCTTTGAGGATTTTCTCTCCGTCCCTCAGCTTCTCGTCCGCTTTGCAGAGCAGTGTCTGGAGGATGACCTGTGGAGTCCACGACAGGTGAGCAACGGAAAGCAGTCACGCGGGCGCAGGCGTTTGCCCTTCAACCCCTGACCTTCAGCTCCTCCTCCACCTGTCTGAGGGCCTTGACCTTGTGCTGGGCGTGGCCCCCCTCCAGCAGACAGTCCCCACACACGTACAGCCGCTCGTCGGCGCAGTAGTAGCGCAGTATCTCCGCGTGCTCGGGGCACCTCCGGTGGGAGAGGTCTCCCAGGGGGTCCACCAGCAGGTGGCTGCTGAACGCCGGCCTCTCCAGATGTGGCTGGAGGTGGTCGGCGCACAGTGACACCTCGCACCTCAGGCAGGTCTTGACGGCCAGCGCCGGCTGCTCCCCGTCGGCCCCGGCGGGGCAGCAGTCGCACGGCACCCCGTCGCGCTCCTCCTGACACTGGGGGCAGATGAAGTGGCTGCGGCCTTCCACCAGGTCACTCCAGGCCTCGCGGATGCAGGCGGGGCAGAAGCTGTGGCCGCACGGCAGAGGGTGGGACTGGCTGAAGACGTCTCGGCACACTGAGCAGGTCAGCTCAACATCCAGGGACGCCATCGTGACGCTAATGGGGGATTAAGACCGATGAGCGCGGCGACGTCGCGGGCTAACGCGGCCCCAAAACAGGCGGAGAGCTGGATCCACCTCACACTGGAGTCACTTCTCTGCTTTAAATATCAATTCTGGAGTGTGTCTCCTTATTTCAGAGACTGAGACTTTAATTGCTGCTCCACTGTCTTTATGATGACCTGCCTGCTGATGAAGATGTATCCTTATTCACCATGTAATAACAATAACTTGATTTAGAAACTGCATTTCTTCATTCTTCTACTCTTGCCGACACATAAAAGTGTGATTTACAGGCTCTAAACCTGTAATCAGACACTGTTAGACCTGAATTCCCTGTAAGTGGGAAATCCTTATTTCAGTCCAACTGTGCTCCCAGACCATAATCCAGCTTGCTGTGCTCTATGAATAGAATCCTTAGCTGTTTATCTAATACTTGGAAACGTGGAGTTGGAAAAATGTACATACATTCAGAAATGACAGCACAATTACATTAAATCTTGCAAACACAAGCTGCAATTCATAATCTGGGTCGTCTAGTCTGTAAACTGACCTTAATCCTGTATTAACCACCAAATATTAGAACTGCAATTTAGGCAGTGAGCAATAATAAACAGTGAAGGACTTGAATACAGTTTTTTTATGGCGTTATTGGAATACTGACCCAAGGTAAGACTCAAGCGGCGAGGATCAGGAGATGAGCTCCGACTTAATCCACCTGCCGCTCCGTGTTCATCTCAGTTCACTGTGACAACTCCTCAGAACGAAACACGCTTCAGGAATAAAATGTCCTACCTGCTGGTCCCGACGTCTTCAGTCTGGGGCTGCTGGAGCGTGATTTGTGCCGGCCTCGGGTCAAGAGTGTTTAGGTTAATCCCAACAGCTTCACCTCCTGCTGGGAGAGGTCACATGACCCCGGGAAGAGCAGCGCCAAGGAAACTGCTCCCTCTTCTTCTTCATCTTCTCTTGACCCACTATTTAACAAACTTTTAACAGTTTTTCAGAGCTTCTCAAAGCATTAAATATCATTGTGAAACAGTGGGAAACGAGTAAATGGGAAAGACAAAAGACAGCCAGCGCAGGGGTTCAAACAGGTTTATTCAAACGGTTGCACATTATCTGTAGGAGGAAAACAAGTGTCAGTTCAGTTCAAAAGTGGGGAGATGTTGCATAAATCCACATTTCACGTCAAGTCTGTCGTTTTAAATTTTGTCTTTGAGAGACACCTAGTGGCCTTACTGGTGTACGACTGGCGTGAGCCGGAATCATGGGAAGTCAACCCCTCCGACCAGTTTAGAGGTAATAAGATCTATTAAGGAGCAAGCTGCTCAATAATTGACCTTTCAGAGACTATCAGGGTTTATCTATCAATCTGTCACCTCGTGACAAAAATGTGATGGCAGACGGGTCAAACCGCTGACCTTGGTGTGTAAAATAACCCCGTTCAGACGGTTGGACGTTCCAAATTCGAGCTTAAACCCAGCAAGAATCAGTGTCCAGGCATCGTGTGACTACTAGGAAACCACCGGTGAACGACGATTTCACCACGAGCATTCCTCCTGCTGAAGGTTGTGGGAAATGCCCACCTGTGACAATCATTATTCAGGCCAGCCTTTCGCTCCTGCGCGCGTCACCGGGAGGGAAACGTGCACGGACACCGTTTCCCAGAGGACCGTCTGGCGGCGAGGGCCATTAATTATAACAGACAGGGCGACAGACGGACGGAGGGACGGACAGACAGTACCGCAGAGGGCGCAGACAGGCCCAGGCAGTCGGAGCAGGCCCGACAAATACAAAGAGACGAGGGGGGCGCAGCGCGCAACGGCCGAGAGGGGGGGGAGGGACAAAAATCAATCCAGCCGCTGCGGCGCGTCTGCACCGACGGCCGGACAATGTGTCCCCGCAAGCAGGCATGAAAACAAGCCTCTGTCATAAGAGACAAAGCGATGCGCGCAAGGGGATAAATAATTGAAAAAATGCGGCTGCTCGACTGCGCATCGCCGGGAGTGGAGGCTGGGAAGCTGCGCCAGTGTCCCGGCTGAGACGGAGCCGGGCTTACCCAACATAACCTCCGGAGCGGCGGCCCTCCCACCTGTCATAAAACAATATCAGCGCCCACGATCGTCGCTGCGCACACGGTGAGTACTTTTTTTTTCCCCCCCTGCGTTAATGTAAAAGGATCGTGTCGGCGACGCGCGGCCTGCGGGAGAAATGCACATCCGGGACTCTGTTTTTTTGTAGAAGTCGTAATATTTTATGATTCATAACTTGTTATGATGCGGGGGCGCGCCTGGCGTGCAACAGGTCGACGTACAGTAGCGGGGGCGCGCATGGCTCGGCTGTATTTTCCGCTTTTTGTTCCAAAACATTTTTTTTTCCCCTTTACGCAACCGAACGTCGAGCAGCGCTGGCATAAATTAGCAGTAAAATGACGTTAGTGGCACTTTACTGTTCTGGTTGCGATTTAAAAATATATGAGATGTTTGACTGTACGGTAAGTGTTGTCATAAAGATGCTTTGGAAATCAGCAGAATTCACTGGTTCACAAACAAAAGTGCCAATAGCCATTTTTAAAAAAAATGATGTTTAATTAAATACATATATTACTATGTTATAGTAAATGTGCCTGTGCCCCTCTTAAAGGATCTTTAGGGTGTCACATTTCAAAACTACAAATGTCAGACCTCCGATGCTTTTTGTTATTCAGTCCAAGGCTCTTGAATGTTGTGAATGTGGGATGGAGGGTGTCACAATGGGACTCTGGTGAAAAACAGTTTTTCCTCCTCAGTCCGCCGTGTCTTTCTGTCAGTCGTCTCACTCACTGTCCACGTGGTGCACACTTGGAATGAGGGTGAAAAAAGGGGCATTGTGTGTCCAGTCAGTGGTCTTATGTGCAGGAGAGGCTCCGGCAGCGTGACGCTCACTCAGCTGTGCTCCCTCAACGCCATTGTTTGAAATTCCACCCAATTTCGGCTGTTTGCCGGGCAAACATGGGAGCCTGCGTCGGTGCAAGCGCAACAAAAACACAGAGGCAAGGTGGTGTTCTGGTTAAATGTCAAGAAAAGGGAGCAGGTTTTGATGATTGAATGGATGCAGGAATGGCTTTTGGGCACCTTAAACCCTGCATGCCACAACATGATGAACTTGAATGTCAGAGTGTGTTTGGGTTTTACTAAAGAGAGGCCGCGGCTCTAAAGAAGGGGTGTTCACCCGCCATTTGAATGCAAAGTAGTGGATGAACAAATGAGTGTGTGTGTGCGTGTGTGTGTGTGTGTGTGTGTGTGTGTGTGTGTGTGTGTGTGTGTGTGTGAGCGTTGAGAAAAGGAGGACTTGTCAAGAGAAACTGTCACACGCCACTTTATTCCTTTCTATGTACTGAATAAAGACGTGATTGCACACATTTTTGGACTCTGAAAGTATTTTTTTTTGTTGCCAGAGTAAAAAGGTGCGTGTTTGCCAAAACGCCACTACGTTGATCCCATCCGGCAGAATCACGTCACGTCAGGAACAGAAAAAGACCCCAGCAGCTTATGAGCCTGATTATCAATGCCTGCGGCGCGGTGGGGATTATACCTAACCAAGCCTGCGTGTCCATGGCTGGATTCACACCGAATGTGACTTTCAGACGACAATAAGATGCTTTTATTTGACATGCAGGGAATGTTTGAGGGCGTTTTTGTGATGCGTTGTCTGTCATTCAGCCACGCAAGAAGGTCCAAGTGGAGCTCAGGTCGAGATAATTTAACAGAAGTTGGTTTTAACGTTTTACCTGCATGCTGATGAAGCCTTTGCATTGGATTTATTGGCTAATTGTCCTCATTCACCCTTTGAGGTTGCAACCTCGATTTCTTTTCTTCCCGATTAAACGCAAATTTCTTTGCTGCGGCAGGTACAGACCACCCACGTAAACAAATCTCCAGAGAAAAGTGTGTGTTTCATTCATAAAGGAAAACCAGAAATTCAGCCAATGGCGTGACACAAGTTGCTGCCTGTTGTGTATCCACTGGGGGGGTCATTCTGAAGGGGGCCCACCAGAGATTAGCATAAACAAACAAACCTTGCTTACATTCTCTTATAGCGCTAAAGTTTGTTTAACTTTAAAAAGATTGCTGTTTAAGGCAATAAGCAGTGACCGAAAATGACCCATTTGTTTTTTTTTTTTATTTGAGATCTCGCAAAGCTGACTTTAACCAACGACAAATCAGCTTTTATTGAAAATTTGGGGGTTATATATTCTCCACTACCCCTTTTTATCTGCTTTTAAGTGCCTTCAGTGGGTGGGCAGGTATGGGGAGGTAAAGCCTATTGTCTTATGTGTTGCCCTGGAAACGAGTTGGGCTCCTCTACGGGTGAGCGGTGTATTCTCTGTGATCGGCGGAATCTGTGTGCCTGCAAGCATGAAGTGTTTTCCTGTCTGTCAGTGGGAGTGGTGAAGCTGAGAGATAAGGGGGTGGAGTTCTGATTTGAGTAATTTCTTATACTAACAAGTTGTGTCATTTCCCAGCAACCATCTGTCAATGTCGTTTTCCCCCCCTGATTTATGATCTGAGATAAGTTTAATAATAAACGGTGGAAGGCCATTATGTTGTACTGTTATTGTCTGTCATTTACAATGTGAGAATTATACTTAGATTTTCTGCTTTTAATTTCAGTCGATTACAACTTGAAGCCACAAGCCTCTACAATTATCCCAGATTCACCCTTTTGCTCTCCATCCTCCTTTCTGCATCGTTTACAGCTCCACTCTGCAGGCACTTAATCCCTAAAGAACTCTCAGATCTTCTCACTCCCCCTCGCTACCATCAAGCTCACTCAGCCAGTGCTCTCAGCAGCCCCTCAAAGGTGCTCAGCCCATCCTTACTTACTCTCTGTTCTGAAGACAAACATGGCTTCTCCCAAATTGGGGTTGCCAGTTTCCACCACCAATTCTTCCTCCTCTTTGGCGTCTGCCACTCTGTGTCCTCCACAACAACCCGGGAGCCCCTGCCATGTGCCAAAGGGCCCTCCAAGTCCTCTTGCATCTACTCCCAGCCCAGGCGTGACATCGGCTGCGCCTTCTAGGACCCAGCTGAATATCGCCCTGATCCTGGAGGAACTGAGAGTGCTCCAACAAAGGCAGATCCACCAGATGCAGATAACAGAGGAGATCTGTAGACAGGTGCTACGCCTTGGTGGGGCATCCTATACCCTAGAGACCCCTTTCCAGCACCTCCTTCCTCCCCTCCCTCAGCTGTGCCTGGAGGACAGTAAAAGGGTGACAAGCCCAACGACTCAGCCAACTTCATCGCAGCCTTCCAGCTCTGTGACTCCTCTCCTGGCATGTTTTTCCTCTCTACTTCCCGCAGAGGTCGCTGACAAATCCCTAAACTCAAACAGTTCCCTGTCTCAAATACTGAAGCCCCACAAATCCCAGGGAGAAGGAGTGGTAGGTGGTAGTTATCTGAAGGGGAGCTCTCAATCCTCAGTTCCCGTCAACCCTTCCTCGGCCGCTGCTGTGGCTTCCTCCCAATATCCACTCGCTCTGTCTTTGGCACTTCCTAATTGCTGTCTCAACGAGAAATCTTCCAATACTACTTTGATGAGTGGCCACATCGGCCGATCACACCAAAGCTCATCCCACCCCACATCGCTGTCTGCGCCCCCAAACCCAAAACAAGCTGTCTCTGGAGGACTAGAGTCTTCTACAACTACAGGCCGCCTGCAACACGTGTGCCGCTTCTGTGGGAAAATGTTCAGCAGCGACTCTTCCCTTCAGATACATTTGCGTTCACACACGGGGGAGCGACCTTACCAGTGCCCAGTGTGCCTCAACCGCTTCACCACACGGGGTAATCTTAAGGTGCACTTTCTGCGCCATCGTGAGCAGAACCCAGAGCTCTCGCTTTCGCTCCTGCCACCTTCTTTGTTTGGGGTAGCGTTAGGAGCCAGTTGCAGGTCAGATTTTGGAAAGAGCGCTGGCGGTACTGGTGACGTCAATGTCGTACAGAAGAGGCCAAAAAGCAGGCCTGAAGATGAGACATCTAGCAGTGATGCTGAAGCCAGTGGTACCACTGCCTTGTCTGCGGGGACCTCTGGAGGACCTACACCTTCTACCCTACCCTTGGCCCCAAATGTTAACCTGGCTTTGATTTCCCACTCTCTTCTGCAACTCAACAGAGCTGCTGCCGTAGCTGCAGCAGCCTCCATTACCTCCAGCACCTCCCACTCAGCGTCTTCGGTCTCCACCTCATCTCTGGTTACTTCCCTCCTCTCCAACCCTTCCCTGTCTTCATCCTCTGCCCTCGCCGAGCTGTTCAAGGGCGCCAAACAGCACTTTGATGAGAACACTCCGCCCATGGCACAAATGATTTCACCTGAAGACTACTCCCAGCTAGCTCATCTGCCTAAGCTTCTTTTCCCATCCATTTCCACTTCTTCTACCCCTGTTCCACACTCGTCCCTCTACACCCATCCAGCCTTAGGGCTACTACGCACACCATTAAACTCAGCTTCCCGCTCCCACCAGCATGCTTCGTCCAGCCACTCTCAGTTGTCATCTCCCTTCTCTACCTTTACTAAAGCCCCTGGTCCACTCACCGCCAGCCCATCTTCTCTGCCAATGACAGTTGCCACCACCACCCCGACATCTGAGACTTCCAAGCTGCAGAGGCTGGTAGAGAATCTTGAAAAGGTGCCTCCTTCCTCTTCACCATGGGTGCCGTCTTCATCAATCATGGAACGATTATGCAGTAACACCGCTACCTCATCCGCGAGTTCAGCTAACGGTCGTTTTACGAATGCCAGCACTTCCACCACTTACGTCATGGCCTCCCCACCACCTTCAACTCCTGCCTCCACGTGTGTTTCAAACTTCGGCCAGGACTTCATCGGTGCACTCGGAATAAACGCTAATGAAGTCAAGGCCATGGCAGGGGGGTTGCTACCGCCGTTAAGCATCACAGGTCCGACCACGACCCTCGCAAACAACCAGTGTGGGGTGTGTCTACGGGTGCTGAGCTGTCCCAGAGCCCTGCGCCTGCATCAGGCTACACACCTGGGGGAACGCCCGTTCCCATGTAAGATCTGCGGAAGGTCATTCTCTACTAAAGGAAGCCTGCGGTCACACCTGGCGACCCATCATGCGCGACCGCACAACGCGTGTGTGCAGAACTCTTGCCCCCTGTGCCAGCGCAAGTTTACCAATGCCCTAATGCTCCAGCACCACATCCGCATGCACCTCGGTGGGCAGCTACCCACGGACGGCACAGAGGCTCCTGCACATGAGATGCCAAATGAAGCTACTGCTAAATCCCTGTCACAGTCTCTGTCCCAGGCCAATGATCTAACTACCGCTTCCAGCGAAGCTTCTCCTTTACCGGGACATTCTGTGAGCCCAGCAGCGGACACGTCCCCGGTCTCGACCAGTTTCAAATCAGTGGACAAGTCTCGATCCTCCAGCCCAGATCTTATCCCGCCTCCCGATCTTACCCCTGACCCCTCCATGAATCCGGCCACACAGACTCCACCACAGGCCTGTATAGAACCGCCTGTCCTCAGTGTCAGCGCTCCTCTTCCAGCTTCCCAGCAAAGAGACCAAACGTCCCCAGTTGACAACCAAGATGAACAAGAACCCAGCGTCGACATTTTTCTTTCCAAATCTCCCCCATCACCCATTTCCCCCAGAGTCACCAAGACAATGGTGTCTTCTAGCACTACAATAATGGATTGTGTTGACGATGAGGAAACTCCTCCCCCTGATGCGTTTCTTTCCGGATCAAACCCAGAGGACCTTCAGAGCACATCTGCCCCCAGTGCCCCCTTTGCTTACGCCTCCCCCAGCACGTCCAGTCAGGATGTCAATGCCACGATGGTCTTGGAACTGGACTCCAGGCCCCAATCACCGGAACCCATGGAAGAAGACAAAGAACAGCTTCCTTCACCAGCAACACCAAAGCAAGACCAAACAACTGTGCCCGAGGACGCGGACCCAAAAATGGCATCGGCGTCGGAGACCGCCGACGCTGTCGATGCTGAGGCTACTGATGCGCCGCAGACAGCCGCCACCTTTACCAGGGAGACTCGCCAGAGCTTCCATTTTGGTTCCTTTGACAGGGATAAGCAAGCGGAAGGTGTTGAGGTGAAAAGACTGGCTCTGGGTGGAGAAACGGAGGCTTCGGCCTCCATCAGCCTCGTCCCGACCCTCCCCTCACCTCTGTCTCGTCCTGAGAAGAAGACCTACTGCTGCGCCGAGTGTGGGAAAGAATATGCCAGCCGCAGTGGACTGAAGGTGCGGGTAGATCTATCACATCTAATTCTTTGTCCATCACCTTTATTAATGTATTGGCGATAGTCAGTAGTTTTTATTTTATCCTACCTAAAAGTCTGTCTCTCTGATTTCGCAGGGGCATATGAAACACCACGGCGTTGTAACAAAGACACGTACGCAGGCCCGGAGCATCCGCTCCTCCACCGAACGTCTTCCCTCTTCGGCATCAATGACCTCTTTAAACATTCCTGCCACCAGGAGCTCGACGGGCTTCTGGAATCAGTACCAAGCATTTCTCAACAGCGCCACCAACAAGCCAAATGACGAGCCCACCTCCGGCAACCAGGCAGAGAATGAGGCAACCGAATCGCCCGCTCCATCAGATATGGAGCCAAAAGCCCCCAGCGAAGCAAGAGGGGATTCCAGCGAAGGGCGCTAGGGTGACTGACAGTGATTGTGGGTAAGGTTTTGGTGTTTTCACCCTGTTTACCTGTCGGTGAAGCCTAGTGAGCGTTTGCATTGTGCTGCTTCCTCAACATATTTCACGTATCCTGTCAGTTTGATTGTCAGAGTAATATGTCTGTTCGTGAAAGTCGTGACTCAATCAGCATGGTATTGTGTTAAAAAAAAAAGAAAGGAGAAAACAAAGAAATAAGTTGTTCCAAGCTTAATGCAAATGCAGAAACTGTATCTCTGTTGTATAAGTGTTTCATATGAGAAGAGGGTCAAAAATGATCCGTGGCTTTTTCTTTTTACCACATTAAAATATATATATTAGGTGCTAATTAGATAATTAGTCACAACTATATGAAGATAACAACTATTAGTGTTGTGCCGTACACAAAGACCGTCCAGTGGGCACCAGTGGAGCTGTGGGCGAATTAAAAGGAGTTTTTGACAATGTTGGCCTGACTTAGATTTAACGTTTTACCTTATTATTATTATCTTTTAAAATAAGACTTAGACAGTTTGTTTTCTCGCTGTTCACTCACTTACGCGTGGTTCATTTTGAACCCTATGGCCCTTTGACAGCAGAACCGCAGCTGCGGTGTTTGTAATCCCAGTGAGGACATGTTCTTGTCTGTTACCTTTGACCTTGAAATTTGTGAATATTGATTGTTGTTTGGTCCAACATTAATACCTGTAACTAATTTTCAGTTACTAAAACTGTAAGTTACTATATATCTATGTCTTTGTTGTAAACTGTACCCTCAATATCTCCATAATAAACCTTGGGAATTCCAGTTCTCCGCCAGTAGTAATGTGTTGAAATGTTTAAAGGTGTGTGCATGCAACTGCGATGTCTCAGACTCACATCGTGATCTCAACGCTCTCCATGGTGACTAAATCTCCTCTTGTGTTGCAACAACTGGGATAAGGAGGAAGTTTAGAGGGGTGTGTGAACATAAATCTACAGGTAGGGTGTGTCCAGAGTCCTAAAGAATGCACAGCGTCTTTGTTTCCACAGCAGTGACCTTATGTGATGTGAAATCCATAGCTCCCATTACCACAAATAAGGGGAGTTCCACCATCTGCATGCCAATGAGTTTGTAATGTCAAAGTAACAGAAGGTACATGGAGAACACCACAAAGCTGTCTGTGAGCAAATGTTGCTCATATTCAGTACAGAATATACAATACAGAATGTTTTGCTTATTAAACCATTTTGAGAACAATTTGTCAATTCCTGGCCCAGGACATGAAATCGCCTCCATCTCCACTGAGACAAAATATTGCTTTTCCACTCCCAGTAAGCCTTTTTTCTTCCACTATCAATATTTACTCAATAAAAGGCGATAAATACTTCCTCATCTCCTTATTAGGCCATTTGAGCTGCTGATGTATTTATAACCTGTGACGTTAGAGGGCGCACTTCTCACTGTAAAGTCCTCGAACCTTCATATAACAATGTGCGCAAATTTCAGGTAAAAAGCACTAAGGTGAGTTTAAAGCATAATTCTAATACCCGTAGAAGTGACAGAAGTGACTTATTTTGTAACGGGGATCATAAACCACCATTATAGGAAATATCTTATTTGACATATTTTCCTAAAATTGTAAAATCAATCTGACCTCTTTGAAATCTGTTTTTTTTCTTGCTTTCTCCGAAACTTTTCCACTCTGTTTGTATAAGCAATCTTGAACATTCCAGTGAGCAGTGAAGCATTTGATGATCGTCAATTTTAAACCAAATGCGAAGGTCATCAAGTTAGTTTCGGCTGTCCGCGGTGGAGGGGCGGGTTGGATGAGGAGGGGGAGGTTTACAACCCTCTACTTTCCGGCTAAAGATCTCTGGGGAGTATCAAACTACCACGTCTGCAACGAGCGGAGGAGAAGAGAGGATCAAAATAAGCCGGCGGAGAGGAGAGACTGTCCGAGCGCGGAAAACAAAGGCGGCCGCAACATCTGGAGCAAACTTGAGTTTAGGCGTAAAAGACGCGCAGCCATTTGGACTTCCTGTTCCCAGTAAGGTCCGATAATAAAAGGAGAATGCACAGGCTGGACTAATCCCTCTGGTGGTCCTTTGAGAAATAAGTTTCAGAAACGCGCCGCTGCACATCTGCGGGAACCTCCACTTTTTGCGCACAGAATCTGTGCGCTGAACGCGCTTTTTGAGAAATCTCAGATAATGATTTGACAAGTTTACAGGTAGTTGGTTAGGAAACAAGTGTTGGGGGTTGTTTTTTTTCTTTTTTTTTTTTCTTTAACATTTTAAAGGTGATTGAAGCGATGTCACCAAAGTTGAAATCGCTTGTCCGGCTGCTGCTGTTGGCGGCGGTGTGGGAGCTGAGCGCGCAAGGAGCAACGGACAGAGAAGTCAAACCAGAGGTGAGGCGACACACAAAGGATTTAGCATGTGTCCATAGTGCATGACTGGAGAACGTAACCGAGAAATAAAGGAAAGAAAGTACGCAGACGTGGACAAAGACACGGATGAAATGCGTTCTCGAGTAACTAATTCTGTCAGAGCTTGCGTCTGTCATTTGGCCAAGCCCACAAAAGCAGTCTAATAAATTCGGCTTTGTGAAGGATAATAACTGTAAAAACAAAAATATGGGAAGGGCTTTGACCCTGGGTGAGAGGAAACAGCCCATAATGAGGGGAGCGCTAGGGAAAAAACGCTGAGAAATGCTGAGCAGGCAGGAAAGAAACAAATGCAAAAGGAGAGGCTGATAGATGTTGGTGGCTTTATTCTGAAGGAGGATGTAATCACCGACATCTGTCCCGAGTTAAAACCCTTTCTAGGGGAGGTGGGCCTAACGATCTTGGAGCATCTGCAGCATGTCAGCCGTGACGGTTGTGGAAAAAAAAATCACTTTTAAGCCTTTGAACTCCGATTGTCATCCAAAAACCTGCTGAGCTCAGCCAGGGGAGACCTGTCCCTCTCAAGTCTGCACAGCAGCAATCACCCAAAACCATCCAGAATTTCTCAGAGTTCTGCAGGAAGTGGCACTGATACCATTCCCTCAAGCACTCTCCTCCTCAGGTCACATCGATGTTTGTTTAAGAAACGCTTGTGTGTGATTTTTTTCTGGTAGGTCACGCACAAGTGCCAAATATCTCTGAATCATTGGATCCATCTTGTGGTTTGTGGAAGATGGAATGATAATTCCATCTGTACTCGAATTGTAACTCAACACAAATGACCTACATATGACTGAATATCTGTGATTTGATGGGAATCTCCACAGTCAGCGTACGGGATGGCAGCCTTTCAACGCCAGAGTAGCATCATTCTGATTTAGATTCCCTTCGTTCGATGACAAAGTGTCACACTTTTAGACATCCACCCTGTAATCATGTTGCATGGAAAAACCCGCCTACATCAGCACCTGGGTCCACTGGAAGGAAGTCCAGGGGAGCGTTTTCCTGCTGGTCAGTGTGTGTGCGTGTGTGTGTGTGTGTCAGCCGTCTTGTGAGGCGTTTGAGGATGTAGACACGCAAGTCATGTCCTGCGGGTTGTGGCAGAGAGAGGAAGAGGGCAGTGGGACATTGTTTGGTTAGTGTGTCAGCCACCACCTGCCTGTGACACACACACACACACACACACACACACACACAAACGCATGCACGCATGCACGCAAGTCGTCTTTTACGACACACAACCTCCTGCGGCCCGGCGCTGAGGTCATCTGCTCTGAGGAAGAGGAATGGCCATGAGATGATGAAAGCGGAGCAGACAGTGAGGAGGCTGTTGCAGACTAGAAAGGAGGACATTGTGGTGACGGGGGTGATGCAATCTAAAGAAAGGATGCGTGGAAGACAGGAAGTGAATTATATTCGGTGTGACGCATCCTGCGTGAACATATGTCGTCTTTCTTCTGCCCCAAAGGGAAGCGTTAAGATAGTGTCATATCTGGTCCGGAAGGCAGAGGATGTGAAAGGATGAAGGGGGCGAAAGGCGAAATTTAGAGATGTTTTTTTTTTCGCGTGTCGTGCGGCCACAGGTCCGTGTTTTTCCACTCCTTTGTCACGAGGCCTCGCTGTAGCTGGCTGGAGAGCCGCCGTTTAATGGACAACAGCTGGGGGACCGCACGGACACGTTTAAAGATGTTTCTACGTGTGTGTTGGGCAGATGCCAGCTTTTTTTTTTTTTTCCTCAAAAGTACGTCAACAAGGACGAGAACGGCAACAAGTTTTTTGATTTCGACAGTCAACTCCCCGGAGACACGCGAGCGAGCACCAAAAGCCAGTAATGAGCCGCTGCGGGCGAAGAGGGAGCAATCATTTCATACGTTTATGACAACGAGCAGCTGAAGCCTTTTGGGAGCGTGTGCGTGCATGTGTGCATTTGACCCATATAACCACCAGTGAGCCGTGGCCATGAAGCAGAACTTCATCTCCTGGCCCTCATTAATGGAACATCTGACTCTGAAACCTCTGTCTTATGCTACACAAAGACATCCATGGCAACTGTTTGCTTCTCTTAATTCTTCCATTTAGCCATAAACGCTCATGACTGCAGGGCTCAAACTCCCAGACCTGAAAGACGGAGTTTTCTTGATGTGACCGGAAAAACAATTAAACCCATTATCATAAGATAGTGGTTAATATTGAGAAAGACAGTTGGTCGTCAAACTGCCTGTTTAGTTGAACCTTCTGAGTAGTTACAGTAAAGATACGGTATATAGGACAAAGAGTGGAAAATCAGTTCACCTGTTTATACAACGCTAATTAATGGATAAACCTTTAAAGTGATCAGCATAAAGCGGATTAATTAAGCAGACTATTGATATTTGTGATGCTTCATACTCAAAGCCGTTACTAACGCGCGGATTTATGGTGTGTGGGTGAAAGTGTTCCTGAATTAATTGGACAAGGCTGTGGGAACCACCAGTCTTCATCACAGGCCCGCATCAGTCTGGGCCGTCGTTTCCTGTGCCATTGAAAACAGTGACCGTTTCCTCTTCCTGCCGCTGCTTTAGTTACTCAGCCCATTAGCGTGCTCAAAAATAGCCGGGTGCCAGGGTGAATAAGACTCTGTCGAGTCACCTGAGGGAGCTGTGAATCAGGCGTGGGAGCCCAGAACTTAAAACAAATGCTCAGTGTCACTCAACAGCAGCCCTTTTGACCGCGCCGAGGCCGAAGTTAACGCGCTGGAGAAAGGAAAACACAGAGAAGGTGTATGGGAGCAGATTAGGGTCGAATCACCCTCCGAACACAATTTTCTGTATGTTCAGATTGAAATACATCTGATTCAGAGATCCTGGGGCTTGTGTTTGACTTTCCCGCTGGGGTGGATGAACTGTAACAGTGAGTCTTTATGTGTCCGCTGGAGTGACTCAGAACCAGAATGCACCCATTCAGTAGGGAATGACCTCCGAGTGTCTGCAGGACAGACACAGAGGGAAGGATCCGCCGGCCGGCTCCTGCGTTTGCTGGGTTATTAGTTTAGAAACGCTCCAATCGGCTTGTGAGAGATGTTTGGGGCTTGAGAAATGTCATATAGGCGGCAGTAAGGTTGGAGCTCTGGGTGTGGCCGGCCCTGCAGCTTTACCCTCAACTTTCTGGGTTTTCCATAAGATAGGGATCAAGGAGAAGGCGTGGAGCGAGGAGGCGAGGACAGAGACGAGAGTGGGAAGACTTTGAGGTTTTGGATGCAGGGATGAAGAAATTCCCACTGAAATTACTGGCTGACTGGGCAGCCGCTGCCGCCGGGCTGGAGGTTGCACAAGGCCGAGGCCCAAGCTGGGACACTCCCGTTCTGTTCTGCTCCAAACAGGCGCGCACTGTGCCTATCCAAACGAGGAGCTCCCATTCAGTGACAGCACTCCTGGCGTGTCCCAACACGTGATTCTGCCGAGGTGGAAACGTGCAGAAACATCCACCGTCCTCTCACCCAGTCGCAAAAAAAACAAGAATGTATAGACGTTTATGAGCAACTCGTTTGCGGGGAACTTCTCAACGTTATAGTTGATGATTCCAGTAAACGATAAAACACGTCATTAAAGCTGAGTGGTTTCCAGCTTCAGTTTGGGAGGTTAGGAGAAGCTCTGTGGGCGAGAGGTGTGGAGCTATGGCGCTGGAACGTCCCCAAGGACAAAACAGTACGGCGGCGAAATGGGCTCCTGAAGGAAAACAAGGTCAGGCGCGGCCAAGGCCGGGCGAGCCCGAGGCTGGTGGAACTCGCTGACCGTCAGGGCTTGTTATGCTGGAGCCTCAAACTTCTTGGTGGACAAGCTCAACAGGCGAGTTCCGTCTGCGTGGACGTGTAGCGACAGACCAGCACAGAAACTGGAGGTTAATGGTTAAACCTTCGAAGGGTTGCTTCTCCTCCCCGGTTTCGGTCTGGCAGCGATTTGCTGAAACCTGAACCGCCTTTGTTTGAGGTTTCTTCTTCGGGGGTTGTTTTGGACTGTTGAACCCTCAACAGGGAGGGGGGCGCTGATTCAATAGCTTTGGGGTTACGTTATTAGATGGACGCGCTCCCGGTCGATGTTGCTCTGAAGGTCCTGACGCAAAAACAGAACCGTTATTCATGCTGTCAGCGAGGAATGTGTTTTCAATGCTGCTGCGGGAAAACATCAGGGAACTCATCGTCGGGATTAAACCGCGGCGTCGTGACTCGTGGCTTTGATAAACAAAAGTCAGGTGACCCCGTCACGTGCTTTTCGCTCTGTACCGAGCTAACCGTTGCCACGCCGACGTTCATGCCCACTCACCGTTGTCTCCTTCCAGTCATGGCTGCAGCAGTACGGGTACCTGCCCCCGGGCGACATGAGGACGCACTCCCTCCGCTCGCCTCACTCCGTGACCTCCGCCATCGCCGCCATGCAGAGGTTCTACGGCCTCACCGTCACCGGCAACATCGACGACAACACCATCCAGTGAGTTTGGAAGCGCAGCCCGAAGGCCGCGGCGCCCGCGGAGGGAAGCCTTTCCCGTTGTTCTGAGCGTTCCCGTCTCTCCGGCAGAGCCATGAAGCGGCCGCGCTGCGGCGTGCCGGATAAGTTTGGGGCAGAGTTGAAGAGCAACCTGAGGAGGAAGCGATACGCCATCCAGGGATTAAAGTGGAACAAGAATGAGGTCACCTTCTCGTAAGTGCCGCTCTAACTTGGCCTTGCGTCAAGGCAATTAAAAAGGCAATTACTAAATCTTTCTTGCTTCCTGCTTTCTCACGTCTGGTTTCGATTTCCCAGTATACAGAATTACACCCCCAAGGTGGGCGAGTACGAGACCTACGAGGCCATCAGGATGGCCTTCAAGGTGTGGGAGAGCGTCACGCCACTCCGGTTCCGGGAAATTCCCTACAGTTATATAAGGGACAAAGTGGAGGAGTTTGCAGACATCATGATATTTTTTGGCGAGGGTTTCCATGGTGACAGCAGTCCCTTTGATGGCGAGGGGGGATTCCTCGCCCATGCCTACTTCCCTGGAAACGGCATCGGCGGAGACACCCACTTTGACGCAGCCGAGCCTTGGACCGTCAAAAACCGAGATCTGACAGGTGAGCCTGCCTTAAATACGTCCTGATGAACGGTTGGGAAAACCCCCGATGACATAGACTGGGAGTTTCTGGCGGTGAGGAATATTGATGTTGGGAGGAAAAGGCGAGCAGCAACGAATCCAGCGAGTAAAAGCCCGAGGCTGCGAAAACGCTACAAAACAGGGAAGTGTGGGAGCTCAGCTCTGCAGCATCAGCTGTTTAGGACTCTGACACATCATCATATGACCTCATTTTTGGTTACTGCCATCCTTTTGCGTGTTTGAGTCGCTGAAAAACACAAAGTACCTCTTCTATTTTAGTTGTGGCCAGAAGAATGAGTGTTGTTTTGGGCTTGATGAATTCCAGGTAATGACGTTTTCCTGGTGGCGGTCCATGAGCTGGGTCACGCTCTGGGCTTGGAGCACTCCAACGACCCTTCGGCCATCATGGCTCCCTTCTACCAGTGGATGGAAACAGAAAACTTTGAGCTTCCCGATGACGATCGCAGAGGCATACAGCAACTTTACGGTGAGTTATCAAGCCACGCCCCCCCCCCAAACCGCCGCCAGAACCCCCGTTTCCGGTGGCTACAGCTCCGGTTTTGTGCCTCTGCAGGGCACGGCTCCGGGCCCCAGCCCCCTCCTACGCCGGACTACGGTCCCCAGCCCACACACTCCCCCGACAAGCCTCGCTTTGGCCCCAACATCTGCGACGGCCACTTTGACACCATCGCAATCCTCCGGGGAGAAATGTTTGTGTTCAAGGTAAATTCAAGCGCCCCCGTGGGGAGGGATGGGCGGCAGTGGAGTGATCAGCTAACGTTAACCGTCTGTCCCAGGATAAGTGGTTCTGGAGGGTGCGCAACAACCACGTGCTGGATGGATATCCCATGCCCATCGGTCACTTCTGGAGGGGAATGCCCACCCACATCAACTCTGCTTTCGAGAGAGAAGACGGAAAGTTTGCCTTCTTCAAAGGCAAGTCCGGTTTTCTAATTGAACAAGTCAGATCCCAGATTTAAGAGCAGTCATCCTCATGCTGCGTTTCTTCCCTGACTTTTTCCTGCAGGGGACAAGTACTGGGTGTTCACCGAGTCCCTCCTGGATCCCGGTTACCCCAGGAGCCTAAGCGAAATGGGCAGCGGACTTCCCAGAGATCGAATAGACGCCGCGCTCTACTACACGCCGTCGGGACAGACGTTTTACTTCAGAGCAAACAAGTTAGTCATAAAACATCATAAACCTCAGGAAAACATCCTGCCTGCGTCACCCAGACCTGTTTAATCCTGAGGTAGCGCTCAGGCGACAGTCCTGAATCACAGAATCTGCTCCTTGTCTAAACACTGCGAGCAGCCCTGAGTAAGCACACCACCACTTAAACCTTTGTCCTTGTTATGAAGAGTTGGGAAAATGTCAGTCAGCGATTACGCTGGAACAGCCGCTTACATAAACAAAGGCAAATGGAGTTATTTAAAAGAAACAACCAAAATTGCACGGAGCAGATGTCCTGAGAACAATTTCATGGCTTATTTTCAGAGGCCGGTTGGTAGAATAGTTGATACTAATGACAGAGAAGGTTTTGGGTTTCACGCTGAGGTGCAGCTTCAGGATGAGTCACCACGTCTTCCAGGTTTGGGACCGTCTTAACGAAAACTCAATAACCTTCTCCTCTCTGGTGCCGGCTTCAGGTATTATCGTTTCAATGAAGCGTCGCGATCCGTCGATGACGGCTATCCGAAGTCGATCAGCGTGTGGCAGGGAGTGCCCGACAACTTCAAAGCAGCCTTCATGAGCAAAGATCAAGGTAAAAAAAGGGTGTTTGGACGGCCGGGTTCAGCCTCCAGGCCGCCGTTCGGTCGTGTCACCACTCTTCTTTTCCTCTCCTGTCTCCCCTCATCAGCGTACACGTACTTCTACAAAGCCAACAAGTACTGGAAGTTCAACAACCAGGTGATGCGCGTGGAGCCGGGATATCCCAAGTCAGCCCTGCGGGACTGGATGGGCTGCCCCAACGAAGACCCCAAGACGGACGGAGGCAAAGGCGGAGGTGGACATGACAAGGACAAAGAAAGGGAGAAGGACAAGGACCGTCAAGATAAAGAGAGAACCAGGGAGAGGGAGAGGGAGAGGGAGAGAGAGAGGGAGAGGGAGAGAGAGCGGGAGAGAGAGAGGGAGAGGGAGAGAGAGCGGGAGAGGGAGAAGACCGAGGACACGGAGGTGATCATTGTTGAAGTGGGTGAGGACGACGCGGTGAGCGGGGGCAACAAAGTGGCGATGGTGGTGGTGCCGCTGTTCCTGCTGGCGTGCGTGATCGTGACGCTGGCGGCCCTGGTGTTTTTCCGCTGGTACGGCACCCCGAGGCGACTCCTCTACTTCCAGCGCTCCTTATTGGATAAGGTGTAGGCGGACGAGGGTGAAGAGCGGCGGGGGGGAGCGTAGAGGGGGCGCGGGAGAAAGGGGCGAAGCCTCCTTACCACTGCCTTTTCTGTCCTTTTTCGCCCTTTCTCTCGCCCCGTCCCTCCGCGGTTCTCCCGGGCCGCTCGCCTCAGCCGGCCTCGTGGTCACTGACGCCAGCTCGTTGCTGTTTGTTTTAGCCTTTTTTTAAATGTCTTATTTCCAGTTTTTTTGTAAGTGGTCAGTGTTCCTGTCCTCGTGAATTTCCGCCTCGACCCCCCCCACGCCGCTCACCCCTGCATGCTCCTTCCAGTAAGCAGTCCTGTCGCTCGCCCCCCCCCCCCCTCCACTTGTCGAATTGCACATACCCATTGATGACCACATTTGCGAACGGCGGCGTAGTCGGTGTCTGCCAACCCCCCCAACCCCCCGGGAAAGTACAGGGAGACACACGCGACTGAATTGAGCCACGTGCATTCGTTCACTATCAGAGTGCACGACTGGCGGCGGCCCCGCGGGGACCGCCACAGGCCAAGGGTGAACGTGTCCGAGCCAGTAGGGATCATAAAAGGGAACCAAAGCGCCAACTGATGATGAGATACTCTCCTAGATGCGAATGTCTTTTTTCTTTTTTTTTATACTAATGTCTTTAGCGCTGACTATTAAAATGATGTCATTATAATTATGACTATTACTATTATTGTTGTTGTTGTTGTGTAAAAAAAAAAAAAGTGTGTGTTTTGTACATTGTCATTAAAAAGTCCTGCTGGACAGTGACATTCAGTTTTGAAAGTGGCCTTAATTTTATATTTGTGGGGACAGTGAATGGGGACGGGGATTATGTATTCTGGAAACTTGATTTTTTTTTTTTTTACCTTGAATTTTGAATCTATCTCAACTGAAAATAAATTGAAGATCTGAAAATGACTCCTTTTTGTCATTGTACTTAATTATAACCCATGTTAATCACAAGTGAGGGGCTAGTTAGCAGCAGCAATGATGATAATAGTGATAATAATAGTAATGATCTAGTTTTTGCAATGAGTTTGTGCTTTCCTACTCTTATATAAGCATTTCTTACTGAATAAAGTCATTCTAAAATGCTTTCTGTGCTTTGATTTTCACTTAGTCACTTTCTAACTTATCACAGGCTTTTAGTTACATTAAAATAAAATCACAGTGCTGTTAAAGTCAAAGATAAAGTGAATAAAATGGAAATACTCAAGTGCATGTTTTATCAGTGTTATGCTTCACAGAAGTCTGGAGGACTTCCAGCTCTCCGGAGCTTCTATCGGTGACGTTGCTCCTCCTCCCGGCCTTTCCCAGTCCTCCTGGACCTCCAGGTTTCTTGCTCCCCAACCGCACCGCTCCGTTACTGGGCCACGGAAAATGTCAGGCCAGAAACTGGGATGGAAAAGGCGGAGCGGATCCAGCGCTTAAGTAGAAACAGGGATGAAGATGATGTGAAACTGTTGTACAGCAGGAAAACATATCTCGGCTATAGCGACTGCGTGTGTGCGCGCGCGTGTGTGCGTGTGTGTGTGTGTGTGTGTGTGTGTGTGTGCTAACCAGTGCAGCACTGGGAAGAGGGGCCAGTTGGCTTTTGGCCCTTGTTTTTGTCATGGATGTGCTGACACAGCCCCATGTGAACGCGACTCATTAGCGTGGCAACACAAACACGGCGTCACGCGACCTGCGCGGCGCTGACCTCCTCCATCTGTCCACCGTGCAGCGGGTGTGTGTGAGAGCGCTCCACCACCGGCCCATAAAAGCTCAAATATCCAACTGGAGGCGTCGCCCCCCCCCCCACTTCCTAATGATCCTGCTAATGAACAGGTCTCAGGGGGACCGCGAGGGCGGGGGTCCAGCACCTCTGTCGTGGGCTCTGATTACACCACCGGGGCTTCGGGCGGTTAAAAGCATGACCCACGTCGCCATGGTGCCCAAAAAGACGGAGGGCGCCTGGTCGTCTCTTCTCCAGCGAAGCATTTTTAGAAGTCAGGGCTGGGGAGAGAAGTCACGAGGCTTTATGGGGAGGGTGGGGGGGGGGGGTGGGTGGGAGTCACATTTGGAGGCCAGAGATGGAGCAGGATTCCATGAGCAACATCTGGAATTCCAACTGCATCATGCAGGCCAGACACACAGCAGGCCACAGCTATGAGAGCTGGGGGGGATGGTAGCGGGGCTCGTTTGTTTAATTGTTATTTTTTTATGACATCAAGGCCGGGAACGAAGAATGCAAAAAAAAAAAAGAAGGGGAGGTTTTTTCTTTTTCCTTCCTCAGCAGATTTCAGCAGGGCTCGGTCGGCGGAGAGGGTTCTCCTCTCCTCAAACGAGCTCCCTGACCTGCACGTCTCAGCTGCGGGTCAACGTCTGATGTTTTCTGTCTTGCCCAGCTGATTCTGCAGGGCGAAGGAAAAGAAGAGCCTCAGCAGAATCCTTCCCCGCAGTCCCCTCTGTGTAACCGGAGAGCTTTTCTTCGCTGTCTGTGAAATGACTCACTTCTTTTTTACACAAAGCCCAACGACAGACCACGGCACAATGCTGCTCCAGCCATGCGCTCACTCTCTCAGATTTCACCCGGATGAACAGAAATGTCGTGGCTCGCCTGGGTTGCAGGTTTCTGAGCCGTTTCACTCCTCAGATATCATGAACAAACTGCCTTTGTGTTGGTCTCCTTTGTGCCGGACATTCCCTGGCCCTGTTTCAGCCCACAGGCAAACAGGGGAAGTCCTGCTGATGACCATTGTGTCTCACAATAGCGAGAAAAAAAAAAAAAGAAAAGCCTGATTCTGTACTTACAGAACCAACCTCAGAGAAAAGACTGAGTAAGTACCCCTTCATATTCTAATAAATTGTTTCCAGAGGGTTGCATTCTGCCCGGCAACAAGGATGTGGGATCGCAGAGAGGGGCACTTTCCTCAACTGGTGTGGTGGTTTATATAGGTTACACGTGGTTTTCATCTGCATGAGTTAAAGCTCTGCCACATCCTGTGTCAGACACTAATACGACAACAGGAACCGAAGGTCTGCATGGCGCTCACGTCCACGCAGGATGTATGGCGAACCTCCCCTCCATGAAGTTGCCGTCCCCTCCGAGGAAGCGTCTCGTTTACGTTGCTCATTAATGCAGCGGCCTCAGCTGAAAGTGTGTCAAACCAATAAAGATCTGCAATGGATTGTTGTCAGATGTGCTTTTAAACTGGAGGAAAAAAAACAGTAAAAGAATTCAAGTGAAACACGCACGCTGCTGTGAGGCACACTCCCAGTGAAATAGGATCAATACCTAATGCTTTTTTCTGTTCACTCTGCATTTATTATTCCGTTTACCTCCACAGGAAGCCGTCCGCGGAAAAAAAACTTTCCTCGTTAGTGAAGCGCGATTTTCCCCCCCATTTCTCGTTTTCATCGCGTGTTTTACCAAAAGTTGATGAAGCCGTGCACTTTTGCACCCCCCCCAAAATCTGCCGCACGCCCCTTTGTGCTGCGTGCCATATCTGCACTTTCAGATGGGAGCGGTGTGACGGGAGCAGGACTTCCAAACAGCCAGAGGGAGGCTCGGAGTGGTGGGGGGCAGAAACACAGGTGCAAGGAAGTCCAACAATCAGCAGTCAACTCCTTCGGGTTGCTTTGCTTCGGCCTTCTAAGATCGGTGTGGTTTCCCAAGCCCACGAAAAAAAAAAAAAGGGAAAAAAAAGAAAGCCTCCATGACAGGAGATGCTGAATCAGGCTCTCCGGGTCCAGCTACCCTTCCCCTGACCCAGCCGTGCCCACGAGGAAATCCCCCTGCTTCGCTCAGGGCCTTCTGGATGATTAAACATACTGTACGTTAAAGTTATGGAGTCTTCCTCCAGCTCCTGCGGTCTCCTAATGAAGCATCAAACGAACCCGCGCTCATTTTTTTCTCTTCCCCGTCTCACCGCCATCACAACAGCGCTCATCTGGTTTTCATGAATACATACATGTCGCCACACAGAGGGGGAGGAGGAGAGCAGGGAGGAGGAGGGGGAGGGGAGGGGGAGCACAGATCAAGGAAAACTTGAACCTCATGGAGATTGTCGAGATATCTGCCTTTAATCATCTCTCCTGCTTTCACGACACCGGTCGGCGGATTTCCAGCGCAGGATCACAACAGAGACGGAGCGCGATGGAAAACATGGCGGCGAGAGACTCCGACTGGGGGGGGATTTCAAAGAATGCCTGAGATCAGAAAGGCCACATCAGAGGTTTGAAAGAGGAGCTTCGTGGGCCTCCAAGACGGGCTGGACCCAAAGATCCATGTGGTTATGCAGAGGAGGGGGGGGGGGCGAGCTGGGGCTGCCTGCAGTGTGAAAACATGTTTTTACTGCTGACCCATCAGAGCGAGAGGGGACTCGCTTAGCCGAGAGGTTGCTTCCTGCAGGTTTTACTGCTGACCTGAGCTCCACTCTGGACACGGGCAGCCCGCTGTGCAGAACTTTAGTAAACAGAACATGTTCTGGAGAGGAGGAGATGGTCCCTGACAAGAAGCAGCACCGAGAAATGAAAACAGGGAAGAATAGAAGACGTTATTCTGAAGAATAGAAGACGTTATTCTGAAGAATAGAAGACGTTATTCTGAAGAACAGAAGACGTTATTGTGAAGAATAGATAGTTATTCTGGTGCTGAAGAACAAAAACATGACAAACTGTGGAACATTCCACTAATAAAACCAAGTGATGGGCAACAGGTGACGGCATTATTACATGGATGTGGAAACGTTCAGGGCGAACCCGAGGCGCGTTAGAAAGTTAAATGAGACGACCCTTCTGGTCGTGGGCGTTGAGTGAGAGCTTTTCTCTGGTGGGCTTGGATCAGAAACACACTCGCTTCACTGCCCCCAAGCGGGCAGATCGGCCCCTCCAGAAGATGACCTCATCGATCGGGGTGTGCTGAAGGCCTCAGCCTCGACTCTGATGACCCCAGTCCTGCTTCAACATCAACGCTGCCATGAAAGAATCCCTGAACTTTCCATTCGGTCACCACCTCCCTTATCTGGAGGACCTCTGAAGACCTGGCACACAACCTGAGGCACACACCATCAATCACCACAATCCTCCCTGCTTATCTGAGAAGATAGGTCCGCCTGGGAGACCCAAAGCTTCCCCCAGCACATCTGGGCCGCCTCGCTCAGGAAATGGCTGCAGGGCTGTCAAGAGATGCCAGGGTGAAGGATTCACTGGTCCTCCAAGTCCAGACCCACTCGAGTTGCATCAGGGCAGAAAAATGTTCTGCTCAGCGACCAGAGAGCTGTAATTACAGAGGAGCACTGCTGAGCTCTGCAGGATGAACATGGAGACCGGAGGGATGGAAGGAGGCCACGGACGAGGACAAATATAAGACCTACAAGATGCAGACTAAACAAGACGAAGGCAACAGAGATGTGGAGAGCAGGCAGAACATCGGGAGAACTCGGCCTTCGTTAGGAAAAAAGAAAGTTATCAGCAGGAAAGGAAGCTTGTCTGAACAGTCAGACTTCAGATAAGATTGTACTTGATCTTAACCCTCCCGTCAACCCGAGCTGTCCAGTGAGCTGTGAGTGACACCTTGTGGCTTCTCCCTGCAGAGCATTCCAGTCGGAACCGAGTCATCCTCGACGGCAGCGAAGAAACCAGAATGCAGAGATGCAGAGCATCAGTGTAGTTTTTATTATTTTATACATTCACCAATGATAGGTGTACTCAAAGAAGAAATTAAAAACAAAACAAACTTGGTACTAAAATGATAAAATGATTTCAAAGGAATATTAAAACCATTGTTGAGAGGATTTCTTACGCTACCTCCCGTCCCAGCCCGTGTTTGACACTACAGGGTCTGAGAACGGGAGGAGGAAGATGACGCTCGATGAGAGATGACCTGTGTGGTGTGACTGAACCCACTCGCCTCTGAACTGAAATGAGAGAGAGGAACACTGCAGTCTTCGCCTTAGTAGTTATCTCACACGTCCAAAAATACCCCCACAGCTGCCTCATTTATAGACTCGATTGTGAGTAATCTTTTAAGTCTGTACAAAATGCCAAACACACTGTTTTCCAATATATATAATTTTTTTTTTTTTTAAGATTTATGCGAGCCTCAACGCAGAGGGAGGAGGTTCCTCTTCAGGCAGAACTGGTGACGAGAGCCTTGGACTACATGCAGCAACAGGAGGATCCTCGTTCCAAATTTCAGAGCTGTTAAAACACTGAAGACCACCGGTAGCAAAGTACAATTGGCACCTGGACTTTGGGGCAAACGGGGAGCACGGGGAAGTGAACGTGACCCAGTGTGCTACACTGCTAGGCAGTCGAAAACAGGAAAACAGTAAAGAGTAAAAGAAATGCAAATATATAAAGAAAAATATCAAACCCTGACGGGAGCGAGACGTACGAGCACACTGGAAATCAACACTGCAAAGAAATCATGGTCCCCTCTAACAAGCGTGACTGGAGGTGGAGGTTCGCTCGGGAAAACAAAAAAGTGAGACGTTGATGACATCACTTGGTCCTCTGTTGGGTCTCGGTTTAAGTACATGTAGTGAAAGGCAAACGAGAGAGGGTGGTCTCTGACAGTTCTATCATCTGATCGGCCGTTAGCGCCGCCTCTCTCGGGGGTCGCTGCGGCTGCGGGAGCGCCGGCCCCCGCCCGCTCCGCTGCCCCCCGGCCTACGGTAGCCATCCCTGCGTTTGTCATTGTCCCTCTCCCTCTCCCTGTCTCGACCCCGGTCTCTCTCCCTCTCTCTGTCCTTCTCACCCTCGCTCCGCTCTCCCGCGGCCTTCATCCTCTCCTTGCGCTCCTCTTCCCTTTTTTTCTCCTCCTCCTCCTCTTGCTCCTTCCTCTGTTTTTCGCGCTCCTTTGTCCGTTTTTCGCGCTCCTTCATCCTTTCTGCTCTGGCAGCCTCCCGCTCGATAAACTGAAAAGTAAACAAATAAATCAAAATTCATTAGCGCAAAGGAGGCCGAGTGGACGGCCTGATAAAGGGCAAAATCCTGTAAAACGAGGAGGATGAAGTGACGTGTCTCACCTGCTCCTCTGTAAGAGGAAGCCAGTATATACAAGGGGCTGCTTTAGTTTTGCGGAAGAGGTCATCCAGCAGCTTTGCAGGAGGTTCTTCAGGTTTCTCTGCAAAAAGAAAAAAAAAAAACAGAGTGAGAAGAGCAGCGTGGGATTGTTTTACTTTCAACTATTCAAGTTCTTAACCACTCGGTCTGCCTTTATTTTGCTGCTACGCTCGAAGCTGGACTCAGACATCAGTCTCCGTCTCCCGCTGGTGCCCCTCACCTTTCTTCTCACCCTTCTTCTCTTTGCTCTTCCCCCTCTCCTTGCGTCGTCGCTCTCTGGAGCGTGATCTCCGGGGGCCTCCCTCCTTCTCATCCACGGGCTTGCCGAACTCCCGGACCTTATCGCGATCCCACTCGCGCTCCGCTCGAGCCTTCTCTCGGCGCTCCATCTCGCGCTCGCGCTCGGCCCACTGGTCTCTGTCTGGGAGGAGAGGGGGCAGAGCCGCCGCTCGACTGCGCCCGGCGTCGGGCCCTTGTTCCTCCGCTCCGGCTTTGTCGGCTGTGCCGAGGCCTTTGTGAAAGTCCAGCTGCACGAGAGAACGTGGTCAGCTTATGGATGCGAGCGTCGACGTCAAGAGAAAGTGAACCGGCTTTACCTCATCCTGCTCACAGAAGTCCACTCTGAGCACCTTCGGGTTGCTCTGAGGCCATTTAACACCATGAAGAGCTGCTCTGGTGGTGACAGCCTCCTCCGTGCTGCAGTACTAAAGAGAGACAAACACCCTGAGTCACAGGAGAAGGATCCGCAGTTGGGAAGTAGTCTGACAACGACAGAGGGAGCTCTGGAACTTACAGTAACATAGCAGTGAGACTTGATTTTATCGATCCAGAAGCCTTCCTCAACCAGGGTGCCCGTTCTACTGAGCAGTTCTTTCAGCTGCCCGAGAGTGAACGGTCTCACCTGCACCAGTCACACAGCACATCCACACGTGTCTTTAAACAGTCAATAAATGTAGCCAAAAAAACATTATAATGACAATTATGTTCTTTCTCTGTGTTGCTGCAGGATTCTGGAGTACAGACAGAGTAAGAACCTATCAATGAGAGCACGTTCTTCAAAAGCACAGTGATGTTGTGGAGTGTTCCTCACCAGGTTGCTGATATGTACGATACAAGAGACTTTTCCGCGAGGCGGTGAGGGCTGCCGAGCTGTGCGGACAGGATCGTCAATTGTGATGGAGACTCCCGTTCTCTGCTGGCTGATGGAGCGTCGGATGAGCGTGTCCCCGGGGGTCGCTGTGAAGAAAAGAAGAATCAATTAAAGAAAACTCAAATGGGCCTCATCAATATTCTAACCAAAAGCAGTATTTAGTCAAAACTTGCCTTGGGAACCATTACCAGTGTTGATCTCATGGCTGGTGTCTGATAGGAACTTGGGTTCCATGGCACCTGGTAATGAGGTGTCCATCTTCTCTTCATGCTCCTTTGACACCTCGTCTGCCTGCAGCGCGTCGTCTTCCTCGTATTTACTTCTCTTTGCTTCTTTCTGTCCATTCTCCTGACTCTCTGACTGCACCACCTGCAAATGGATCAATGTATCAACTCAATTCTACATCTTGAAACTTGTGGAAGCTCAAACTTTAAAGAAAAAAAAAAGAATACCCAGTCAGTTTAGTAATATAAATAAAGAACATTACTTATATTTTGACTTACTACATGTTTTTTAATAATACTAACCCAAAACTGAAAAATAACTTTGTTGGGTTGTTGACCAACCTGTGTGACAGTTCGTCGGATCTGAAGGTCCTGGTCAGAATTCTCCTGCTCCTCATCCTCAGCACCAGACAGGGCAGCTTCCTCTGGGTGCAGGTCCACTACTGCGTCCTGACCGAGACACGGCCGAATGTCTGGGATCAGAGACTGAGGACAGCAGGACATGCATGCATGAGATGGATGGATCCAAATACTTCATAGGCATAAACATGCTACAGCAGCAAACCACATGAGATTTTAAAGCCCCGAGGGGCTTCCAGTGTGTGCTAAAGTACCTTGAGGGAGTCTGTGGTGATACTGATGGAAGGTTTCTTGGCAGTAACTGCTGTGCTTGAGCCCCACCTCCTCTTACGACCTGCTGCAGCCACAGAATCTTGCTCACCCTCCATGCTCGCTGAGCCTGGGGATGATTTGCTGCCTAGTTTAAAAAAGGAAAAAAAGATACAGTTAATCCTCATACATGTGTAAGAGTTGTATTAATATTATCTTAATTCCTGAGAGAATTTGGATTATTGCACTTACTGCTAAGCGAAATCTTGCGAGCTGAAAAGGCCTTTGGTGACTGGAAAACAACATAAGAAAGAGCATAGGCTTAAAAAGAGCTCAGAGGGACACCATGTGTTGGCAAGAGGTGCTTCAAACTGGCCCAAAGGATTTTGTGGCCAGATGTCAAAACTTGTCAAAAGTCACTGTGTACATAAACCTGTGATTTAGATTTTTAATTCTGGCCAGCCCAGAGTCAGAGAGGAATGAAGACCTGGTGATGATTGCTGCAGATGCAGCGTAAATGATAAGTTACCCACAAGCATAAGACAAGATTCATCTAGTGCAGCTAAGAGGCATCAGAGGCCACAGCCACAAACATGAGACATTCTTTGATTGTTCCCTTTTGATTGTGTGATTGTTCTACTGCAGACTTGGAGGTTTATCTGTGGTCACCTCTGGACAGGAGCGGCGTCAGTAGTTTGCATGTCATAACAAGGCAATCCCCTTAAGTTTTGAATATTCAATTAAAATGCGTTGAGGCTAAAACACCAAATAAGTGACACCAGCATCCAACTGATTTAGTCACCGGCACAACGGCCAAAATGATTCACAATAATTTATATAACTTACCTCTTCTCTGGACTCAGAAGGCTTCTCTGATTCTGCCATGACTGTTTCCTTCAGCGGTCTGCATCACACGGGAAAAACGGAGCAGGAAAATGTGGAACAGATAAGAGAGACGTAACGTTAGATCAATAAAAATATCACTGCCAATCCAAATTCCGATAAGAGCACACAAAACCAGCAAAGTGTTGTTCCACCACCCCGGGAAACATTTACGTAACGTTTACACATCTCAACCGCAGAATCTAAATTATAAAACAACAACAACACACGTGCCGCGCATACTTAGAAACGACCCACAAACACGGAGCAGCTAATGCTAAAAATAATTAAATCACGTTAAACGCGGATTGTTGGACCTTCGCCTGACAGGGGCGTCCCCGCGCGCTCTTAAAGGGGAGTAAAGCCGGCCGATCAATTAACTACCTGCGCGGTACGCGCACGTGCCCCGCGCGTCTCCCCGCCGGCCTCGCGCGTGAGCGGATACGGCCGTTAGCGAGGCTCGCGGAGGGCTCACGAGACCCCCCACCCACCCCAAAACCGAGGGCCGGCCGCCGCTAACGCCGCTGCCGCGTCGCGCCGCTGCCGCGTCGCGTTGCCGCGTCGCTCTGCCGCGTTGCCGCGTCGCGCCGCCGCCGCGTCCCTCCTACCTTCCTCCCGGCTGGCGACGCTCATGACCGCAGCGGCGCCGACAACGCCTCGGCGCTGCTCAGCCGAGCCGATCGAGGGTGTGCGTGCGTGTGCGTGTGCGTGTGCGTGGAGGAGGAGGAGGAGGAGGAGGGGGGTAAGGAACGCGACACGGGGCGGCATCGGCGGCTAAAACTAGCGGCGGCGCACAGCCATGTTGCAAAGACGGGAGAAAAGAGGCAGGGAAGGACCCGCATCTTCACACGGACTTCAGGAGGTCTCACGAATCGCCTGATGGGAAAGTCAACGCCAGGCACGCGCCCACCCACCCCCCCCCCAACCGCAGCATCAGAAAGCTTCAACACAACATTATTACGCCCGTCGTGGTATTTCTACCCGGACAATGGCGATAACGCGTTTTTATAGGCGCACGTCACACGTGTTAACGTTGAAGAATCCAACGCACAATTTCAATGATATCAAGAACACACACCTCCCAACCGCACACGCACACACACACCGACAGACGCGTGTGTATGAAGCGCTTGTATACGTGCCAAGTTCCCATTGAATTATAGTGCATTTATTACATTGTGGCCAATTACTGTCCAAACGCACAAATCACCGTTTACTGGGGGGGGGGCTTTAACCGAGATCTTGAATGCAAACCTTTGCTCGTCCCGTTCCTCCTCTCCTTCGCTGACCTTTCTCTTCTTCTGCGTCTCTTCTCTGGGTTCGTCAATCGAACGCTTCTGAGCCTTGGATAAAGTCCAACAAACCGAATGAGCGCGTGGGGGGGACAAACACGACCTTTCGCCGTCTTCTCGCGTGTCGTCAGGCACCCGGCCTCACCTTTGTGCAACCGTCGTCGTCGGCAGCGGCGCCGCTCTTCTCCGCAGGCGCCTCGCTCTTGCGGGGGGAACCCTTTTCGCTTTCATTTTTTAAATCCTGGAGCCGAGGCCCCGGTGTCTTCCCGTGCTGTGGCGAGGGACCCCTCTCGTGTCTGCTATCCTGAGAGAAGAAAGGGCAACACTGGCGTCACTGCGGGCCGCTTCAGAGAACCACCCCCTGCGCCGTGGTCACTTACTCTTCTGCTTCTCGAAGGGGAGGACGATTTGTCTTGAGAAGATGAGGATGAGCTCGAGGAGCCCGACGAGGAAGATCCAGAGTCTGACTCTGAGGAGGAGGAGGAGGAGGAATCGTGCGACGAGGACCTCTTCCTCGCTTGCTTCTCTTCCTTATTTGCATCCCTTCCCCTCCCCTGATCGGTCTCCGCGGAGCTTGAAGGCTCCTGGCTTTCCTCTACTTCTTTGTTTTCTGCGACAGGTTCCTCCGCCCTTACCGGCTCCTCTCCTTTCTTGTCATCGAATCGGAGGCCTTCTTGCTGCTGTTCAGCAACATCAAGAGAGGCGAAAGATGAGACAGGGGTGTCGGAGAACTTTCGGGGTCGCTTGACCACTACGGAAGGGGAGGAAGACTGGGGCTGAACGTGAGAGTCCCTTAAGAAACGGAACTTCTTGAATGAAGACTGGGGGGAGGTTGATGGTGATGTGGGCGCACCAGAAGCATCGTTCCGTGAAGAGGAAACATCTTCCTGCTCTCCAGCATCTGTCGATGACTTTCTACCTGGTCCTGTAGAGAGGGAGGGAGGAGTGGGCAGGGGGGTGAGACCAACCTCACATGTACGTTTGGACTGAGGGAGGTGAAGCTCCCCCTCCTTGTCAGCCGGCTCAAGAGCTCTCTCCTGCTCCTGCATAGCTTTGCCCTTTTCCCTCTCAGCTTCCTTCCTCTCCTCTTCCAATGCACGCTCCTTTTCTAGCCTCTCCTGCTCTAGCTTTTTATCAGCTGCTACTTTTTCCTCCCTCTCTATCCTCTCCCTCTCCAGTTGTTCTTGTTGAGCTTTTTCTTTTTCTATTCTCTCCATTTCTAGTCGCTTTTCCTCAAGGGCTTTTTCTTTCGCTATTCTTTCTTGCTCTAAAGCCATCTCTTTCTCAATCCTCGCAGCCTCCATTGCTCTTTCCCTCTCCAATCTCTCTTGTTCAAGAGCTCTTTGTCTTTCCCGCTCTAGTGCTCTTTCCATTTCTTCCCTCGCTTGCTTCTCCCGCTCCTCTTTTTCTCTCTGGATGCGTTCTTGTTCCAGAACCCTCTGCCTCTCCAGCTCTTGTCTTTCGCGCTCTCTCTGCCTCTCAAGCTCCTGTCTTTCGAGCTCTCGCTGTCTCTCCAGCTCCTGCCTCTCAAGCTCTTTCTGCCTCTCAAGCTCTTTCTGCCTCTCAAGCTCTTTCTGCCTCTCAAGCTCCCTCTGTCTCTCAAGCTCCCTCTGTCTCTCCATTTCCTGCCTTTCGAGCTCTCTCTGCCTCTCCAACTCTCTCTGCCTCTCCAGTTCCTGCCTCTCTAGCTCCCTCTGCCTCTCCAATTCCCTCTGTCTCTCCAGTTCCTGTCTTTCGAGCTCTCTCTGCCTCTCCAGTTCCTGTCTTTCTAGCTCCCTCTGCCTCTCCAGCTCCCTCTGCCTCTCCAGCTCCAGGGCCCTCTCTCTTGCTAAGGCTAGCTCTTGTTCTTCTCTCTCTTTCGCCAAAGCCAATTCCCTCTCCTGCTTTTCTCTTTCAAGAGCCAGTTCTCTCTCCCGCTGCAAGGCCTTTTCTTGTTCTTCCTTTTCTAATGCCTGCTGTCTTTCAATTCTCTCTCTTTCTAGAGCCCTTTCCTTTTCAGCTCTTTGCAGTACAAGTTGTTTTTCCCTCTCTTCCTCCATTGCTTGTTCTTGTTCAGCTATTCTCTGTCTCTCTTGTCTTTCAACGTGTTCTGGCTCACTACCACCCCTTCTATTTCTTTCTTCTGTCGTAGTGGCTATGAGCACACTCACAGGGGCTTGAGCATGGGCCGAATGTGCTCCTACATCACCCTGGCTGGTGGCTGGAAACATGGGAAATGAAACATGGCCACCGGCGTTGGCTGTGTGGGTGATTGCGGACACCAGACCCTCTGGAGGTCCTCTGCCAGGAAATGATGAGGCCGAGGCAGAAGTGGTGTCCTGTCTGTCACCATTCCCCTCACCGCTGTGCCAACCTACTCCTGAAAATGCCCCTTCTGAGGCCATCTTACGTGCCAGAAGGGTCAAGGGGCCGGGTTTGCGCTCAACACTTCCACTCTGTGGCTCTGGGCTGCTACTGCGACTGTCACTGCTGGAGGAACCAGAGCTCGAGGTACTAGGTGAGCGCCTAGGCGGGGCTACCTCTGGACTAGGGGGGCTCTGCTTAGGAGTGTCAGGCAACGGGAAGTTTAATTCTGGAGGTGGGGAGGGGGGAGGTGTAGGTTGGCGGAGTTGAGGGGACAAAAGAGAAGGCATGTGCTGCTGCTGCTGCTGGGGTTGATAGGATGCTCCAGACCTCTCTCTGGTCAAGGGCCCTCGGGCTGGCTGCCTGAGGCTTCTCCTGCCACCACCGCTGTTCCAGTCATCATCATCGCCATCTTCCTCGCCTTCATCGCTATCCTCATCATCGCTGTCTGCCCCGACTTCGTTAGAGGAAGGATGTCTCTCTGGCCACTGCTCGCCACCGGGGACACTTGTGGCTACAGAACCTGAAGCTGGACTGGGCACGTCGGCGTCCCGGTTCTGGTTCGCTTCCCTCTCGTTCGCTCCGCTGAATCCCTCCGCAGAAGGGCCGGGTGGCTTGTGTTGTTCAGCTAATGCTGGTGTGACATCCTGGTGAGAACACCAGAGTGAGCGATTCCGCCACAGACACACAACGCGGCTGCAATCATTTCAAAACCGATGCCTGACCTGCACTTGAGGTGGGCACGAAGTACTGTTATTCACCTCTCTGTGGCCCTCTTGTTCTGTTCACCACACAAAAAAAAAAAGATGAAATTGAGTGAGGCAATTTGCTTCGTAGCCGTTGAGATTTTGACAGACACTTACCGTTTGTGTCATACACCTCGCGACTCTCTCTTTCCAGACGCTGCCTCAGGAGCTCCTGCTGTTTAGCCAGATACTGCTTGATAAAACTGTTCTGGCTCATTTCCTCACCAATCTAAACAAAGAGGCCATCGTTTAAAAAAAAAAAAAAGGAATGCGTGCTTTTGGTGTAACTAGAGCATGCCATCTAACGGCATACCTACCACATGCCGCTAAGCACTTCTGATCACCTCACCTGAGAGTTTGGTTGCAGCCCAACATGAGCTGTGGAGGTCCTCTGTAGATTCTCCAACATCAGTGCCTGGTTCAAGAAAAAAAAGTGATTTCACATAAATAACAAGTAACCTGGGTCTCTTGTGGACTGCTCCTTTCTGTGCAGTAAATCATTTTAAGTGTTCTAACTAACTTTTTAAAATTGCTTTGCAAAAAGGTATCTAGGATAATTTAAACAACACACAAAAAGATCCATTACTAACAACTTTAACCCATTTAATAAAGCAACAACACAGCCAGAACATCAACCCAGGTAACAACGAGCTGCTCTGTCTGCTCAGTGAAGCTCTCTGCCACCAGTATGGGTCCAGGCCGACACCAGTATGGGTCCAGACCGACACCAGTATGGGTCCAGACCGACACCAGTATGGGTCTAACCTGCCACCAGTATGGGTCCAGACCAACACCAGTATGAGTACAGACCAACACCAGTATGGGTCCAGACTGACACCAGTGTGGGTCTAACCTGCCGCCAATATGGGTCCAGACCAACACCAGTATGAGCCCAGACTAACACCAGTATGGGTCCAGACTAACACCAGTATGAGCCCAGACTAACACCAGTATGGGTCCAGACTAACACCAGTATGAGCCCAGACTAACACCAGTATGGGTCCAGACTAACACCAGCATGGGTCCAGACTAATACCAGGTTGGGACCAGATCGACACCAGTATAGGACCAGACTAACACCAGCATGGGTCCAGACTAACACCAGTATGGGTCCAGACTAATACCAGGTTGGGACCAGATCGACACCAGTATAGGACCAGACTAACACCAGCATGGGTCCAGACTAACACCAGTATGGGTCCAGACTAATACCAGGTTGGGACCAGATCGACACCAGTATAGGACCAGACTAACACCAGTGTGGGACCAGACTAACACCCGGTTGGGACCACCTGACCAAACGCTGCTCCGCGAGGCCGCCCCAATGTAAACAAAGTGGCGCACGCGGCGGCGGCGGCTCGCGAGCCTCCCCCCACCCACACCCGAACGCGTCACCACCAAGTTCCCCAAATTGGCGGAAAACAGCCCGAAACCGGCCCGAGGAGCCCCGGTTCGGCTCCTCGGGCCGCAGCTCCACCGAGAGCCGCCCTCCGCTCCCCGCCGGACCGTCGGGGGGCGCAGAGGGGCGGCGGTGAAGCCGCGGGGCCACGGCTGAAGTCGGGGGTTAGCGCGGGGAGCTAACGCGGCTAACAGGACAACATCACCCCCCCCCCCCGACACTCTCCCACCTCGGCCCAACAAGTTTATTCAACTCCCCGGCCGGCTCCCCCCGCGCCGCACGCCCGCCCCGCGGCCCAGGCGAGGCCCCTCTGCCCCGCCCGGACGCTCCCGGAGCCCCGGGCGGGAGCGACACCCGCTCGGCCCTCCGGGGAGCATCAGCCCGTCTCGCCGCTGACGCCGAGCTCGGGGCCCGGGGCCGCGGCCGGGACTCACCCCCTTGAGCCGCTTGATGAGCGTGTTCTTCTGGCCGCTCTTGGACAGCCCCCTCTCCTCGAGGGCGGCCTTCAGGTCCGCCACTCGGAGGGACTGGAGCGGTCTCCCGTCCAGGGTAACGTCTTCGAGGTCCGCCATTTTCCCTTCCTCTGGTCGAGAGCGACGAGCTGCGCCGCCCTCCGCCGCCGTCATCGACGACCACTTCCTCCCCGGCCAGAGACAAACGTTTTTTGTTTTTGTTTTTTTAAAAAAACCCACTTTAATCGTTCTTCTGGATGAGTAAAAAAAAAGAGTATATTTGAGAATTTTATGCGCAGAAATAATCGTTTTTTTTTTAATGAGAGGGGGCGTATGCGCAAATCCTGCGCAGGCTTGACGCCCCGCACGGCGCTCTTTGATGTTCTTCCTGTGTGTCTGTCTTTGAAGAACAAGGTGATTTATGAGAAATGATGGGCGCTTAGAACGATTGATTTCCAGGGACCGCGTGTGCGGCTGCGGCTTCGACGCAGCTGGGCTTCGCGTGTAGGCTCGGAGCCGGCGGGCGTCCGCAGAAATGTCGTGGTTCCGTCACAGCGAGCAGAGCCCGGATCAGCAGGGGCCGTATCCATCTGGGAGCCTCAGACTTCCTTCCACAAACGCCTCCTGCAGCGGCTCTGATCCGTGCACCGGTGGCCCGGCCTCGGGGTCCTCGGCTAATCAACGCTGGGGCGGCTGCTCCCACCCCCGTCTGGAGGACTTTCCGTCGGTGCCGGCAGACTGCCCTCCCAGCCTGGAGAAGCTGTCGGGCGTCTCTCCAAATGCGGGTCGGGTGAGGGACCCGGGGCCCATCTCTTACCTGAGTCTGCAGGAGCAGCGCTGCGTCCTGAGCTGGTTCAGTGGCTGGAACCCCTCGCAGAGGGAGCGATTCTTCCAGGATCTGCTCGGAAAAGCCGTGCCTGGAAAAGTGTGCACCCTCCTAGACTCACTCAGCACACTTCAGGTACCTCATGCACTTTCACCTTTTTATGAATTCAATCCAGTGGCCTGTCAACCCAGACATCACCTGTGTTCCTTGTCTGTCCAGGTTAAGGACAAACTACCAAATATCTTTGAATGCCAGCTGCGCCTGTGGACCCAGTGGTTTGAATCGTGGAGGGAAGACGAGAGGAATCATTTCCTGCACATGTTGGAAGAGCAGGATCCGATATTTGTCGACCACTTTTACAAGAGTGTGGCTGGGACAGCAGGGAGAGACTGAGGAATCGATGTTGGCCACGTCAAAGTGTTTACGTGTGAGAAATGTGCAGAAGAAACGAGACAATTCTCATGAGAAAACTTTAATCAAACAGTTGTCAAATGAACAGAATTGCAGGTCTGAAGATTCCCAATGAGATATTTAGACTGTTTCCTATACAACTTTACTCCTGTTTTTTTTATATATATATATATATTGGAGATATTTGCATAAATTTCTGAAATGTGAAATATAATTGCATGTTTGTTTTTGTTTTGTTTTTTTTCCAATGTCGCTAGACATTAAACAGCAATTATGACCTAATCGTGTTTGACAGTTACCTGCCATCGCACGGGAAACAATCCAATTTCCCCTTTATTGTATCCAATCGGTTGATCCAGGACTAATTATCTGTATTGAGGTCTGCTTGTCAACGTCCCCTTCACAAAAATTGATGAATGGGTAGAGCGTGTCTGTGAACGTTTGGCCAGTGAAGGAGTACATGTGAGATCTGCTTCCCACATCATAGATGGACACCTGCCCTCTGTTGTAATCCAGTAAAATGCCAAGTGTGACAGGTTTGGTCTCAACTGGAAGAACTGTCTTGGCCTTATCGATAGCTCTGAACTGGCCCTGTTTGTTTAGGATTATCGTCCAGTAGCCTGCCCCCGGTCCGAAAGGGATTATTCCTTTTCTCTGGGCAGATTCACTGGCAACACCAATGTGGTAACAAAGCTGATCACCTACGTTGACCTCCCAGTAGTTTTTGCCTGCAGAGTAGCCGGTTTTGCCCAGAGTGGCCAGCGAGACATCGAAGCGACCTGGGTGGTCCTGGACGTTGAGTCCGTATTTCAATACTTCTAACCTGGTGTATCCTTCAGACAGACGTACTCTGGCGTTTGCTGTGTTTGGATCCATGGCTATCGTTCCTGCACCCAGAAGAATGTGGTTGAATCAATATTTAATCAATCAATCAATCAAGGTCTGTTTTAACATGCAACTTCTGTAAAGTCTGGTGAGTGGGTTAGAAGAGGGACTAGTTCAAACTGGAGCAGCCAAGTTAGTGATGGTTAAAAAAGTAACGTGTTATGGCATCAGTCACAACACTGGATCTAATGTCATGACTTGTATTAAACCCCACCTTTGAGCAAACCCTCCAAATCAGTCTAAGCCCACGAGACATTTTCTACTGGTTAATTAGTAGTTAAACTGGTCACGATGTCGAAGTGCTCCCACAGTGACCCTGGGGTTCTGTGTTAGTTCATGCATGTTCCTGTCTCTCCCGGAGACGCTGCATGCAGGGTGACTTACTGGGATTGATCGTCGTCTCTTCCTTCTCTGACAGCCTGTCGTTAAGATCTGAGGAGAGAAAGAGCACACACTTATTTTCTGATTTCAGCATTCAAAGCACTTCTTGTACCCCAAAACAAGTGAAGTCTTACCACCCACGACGTTTTCAAGACGCGTCTTCTCACTTTCAAGCTCTGTAATTAAGACAGAAGAAAACTATGAAGCAAACAGACACAGAACTCTTCACAGAATTAAAAAAAATATATCTGAGATTCGGTATTTGGTTCGAACTCGACACGGGGGGGCTAAATTATTGTGTACTGGCGCCGACTGGTGGCACGAATCTGTATAGAAACGTGGCAAACAATTTCCCACAGGTGGCTGCAGGCATTTGAGCGACTGTCGTGGAGGCCGTGAACTACAGAGTGGGAGCTGGAGCACTTCCGCAAATCCAACGTACTCCCAATGTCCTCCACCAGGTTGTTGGTCTGGATGGCCTGCTCCTGGAGCTGCTGTGTCAGCTCTTCAATTGCGGTGCTCTTCTCCCTGATCTGCTGGAGGAGGAGCTCGGAGTCCTTGTTGCTCTGCTCCAGCTGCCTCTGCAAGTCTGCGTGATGAAACGGTCCCTGGGGTTAGGCCGGGACGCTGCACCCAGCCGTCCTCCGTGGCTGCTGCTGCTGCTGCGACCTCTCACCTTCACACTGGGTGTCGGAGTCACCGCGGCACTTGTCCATATCCTGGACCTGCTGCTTCAAGTCTGACAAATGACATTGAGTTCTTCAGAAGAGTCAAACACACGCTTCAAATAAGGCATCGTTTCATATGAAGACAGACATTTACACATTTCAAAACTCTGAAGAGGCGGGAAAGAATGTCTGAAAATGATGAAATACCAGTTTTAAAACAGGTCACACACACCATCATTTGCAGTTTCCAATCTTCTGTTCTCCTTTTTCAGTGCTTCTATTTGTTGTTGCAAGTCTTAAAACAGTAAAACAATGATCAGAAGTCACAGGGGGGAAAAAATCATCATTTCACATCAGTGAGGAGCTCAAGAGGCTCACAAGTTGTTGAATGTTATGATGGAGGAAACGAACCGTTTTCTATGGCTTTTGCTGAATCCGACACGCCTTTTTGAGCCTTTTTGAGCTTTTCCTTCAGTTGAAGAACCTCCATGACTAGCAGAGACACAGCGGCAGAGTTACTTTGACCACAGCAAAGAAGGAGAGAAGGATCAGCGCGCAACCGCTGTTCGTACTCATGTCATTATTCTCCCTGTCCGTTTCCTGGAAGAGCTGCGTGGTGTCTTTCAGTTTCTTCTCTGACAAAGCCAGCTGCTTCGTTAGCTCTGGAAGGATCCACACACCACGAACACACCTTTATTCACATCACCTGCTGGCGGGCTTACAGCTGCAACCGCACTCTGACCTTTGACCTTGTTGGCATTTTCGTCTCGGAGGTTCGCTATCTCCTTTTCCGTGGTATTGATGCCTTGGTACAGCGCCATAATTTGAGCCGCTGCAAGCAAAGGGAGACACTTTTAGCGTTCCTTTGCGCATTTTGCACGCGGGTGTGCCGGGAGACGGAGAAACGTTTACTCAGTTCAGAGACCCTCGCGCCACTCGAGTCCAGCATCTGGGTCTTGTCCTTGATCTGCTGATTGAAGTCTTTCACTTTGTCCTCCAGGTCTTTGACAGAAAAAGAAGGAGCACTTTCTCACGAGACACATCACTGAGTTGTTAAAAAGCCCTTAAATTAAAAGAATGAGCCCCCCACCTTTAATCTTCTCCGTGTTGGCTTGCGTCTGTGTCTTCTCTTGCATCTTCAGTTTCGCTATCTCGTCCCGCTGAGCCATCATGATGAACACTGGCGGAAAAAAACACTTATCAGGTCAGCTCAGTCGGAATAGCGGCGCCTTAAACTACCGAGACTCACTCAGTTTGGTGTTGTCATTATCGTCTTCCTCAATTCTGCCAATCATCGACTGCAAGCGTTGCTGGAGGGCTGCAACCACGAGGGCCACAGACGCGTTAGTTCGTGGCCTGACGTGCTATGAGCTGTTCACCTGGAGAAACCCACCTTTTATCTTTGAAAAGTCCATGTCAGTCTTGGCAGTTTTGGAGAGTGCGTCTATCTGTCCTTGTATCTTAATAATCTGTAAAACTGGGAGGGAAAGAGATGCACTTGACAATCGTCAGATGCTGGGACACAGGCGTGGTTGTCCTCTCTTACGTCTTTGAGGCTGACCACTTCTTTCTGTGAGCTCTCTTGTTTTGTTGGCAAGCTCAGCGTTTTTCTCCTTTAATAGCTTTTGAAGTTCTGCAGAAATTATCATAAAAAAAAAAAAAGCTTTGTTATTTGCAACCAATTTCAGATTTTACTCACAGGACTCGGACTAACCGACCTTCGAGCTTGGCTCCAGGAACAGACTCTAGAAGTTGGCTGTTCAGGTCTGTCACTTGCGTATTTAAAGTAGAAACCTGGAGAGCTTCACGCCGTGGATTTGAAAGGTGAACAATTATCTCTACAACCTCGAACACATCACAGCGGAGGTTTGTCGGCGCTCACCGAGAGACGATACCACGTCAGACTTGGACTGCAGTTCCTTTATTTTGAGGTCCAGGTCGTCCTTCAGACCTGCACGGGCAGACACAACACACGCTCGTGAGGTCGTACAGAGGGGCTGGTCACCGGTCCTCCCCATATCTGATGGCGGGCCTTGGGGCTGCGTCACCTTTGATTTCCGTCTCAGCCTTGGGGCACCTCGCTTCAGTCACGTTCAGCTGCTCCTGCAGACCTGGAGGGGGAGGGAGAGGAAACCCTGGAGCCTCGTTCCTTCCAGCAGAAACCTGCGCGAGTGCCGCTGAGCTCACCCCTGATCGCGGCCTGGTCCTGCCGCCGCAGCGCCTCTGCCCTTCCCAGCTTCTCTTTCAGCTCTGGAAGCAGTCAGGTCAGGTTCAGGTTGGAGGTCTCAGTGTCGCGGCAGCAGAAAGTCTCACCAATGACGGCAGGCAGTTCCTGTAGCTCCTTGCCAGTCTCTCGGAGTCGGTTGTACGAGCGAGCGGCGCTTGTGACTGAAGGGGAGAAGGACAGCACGTCTGTCCAGACCCTTGATTAAAATGAAAATATCGGTCTGATCTACTAACCTGAGTCAGTGTTTGAGTTTAATGCCTTCAGCCTGTTGGTGACTTCAGATATCTCCTTCATAATATCTGAAAAAAATGCGTTAAAACCGATGTTGGGACACAAGGGGGACGTCAGCGGCAGCTTTTTGTCAACCCGAAGCGTTAGATACCTGCTTTCTGTTTTTCAGTTTGGGGACTTGGAAACGACTGTTTCTCCAGCTGTGACATCTGATTCCACAGCTTGATGGTCTTCACGACTAAATGGGGGTCACAATAGAGGCAGAAGGTCAGCGGCAGAAGCTCCTTTGGCCGGAGACGACCTGCTCGACTGGTGCTGAAGAGAAGCATCACACTCACTCAGCCTCGTGGCTTCACTTCTGTCTACTTTGGCCAGAGCAAGATTCAACAAGTCTTGGTACTCTGGGAGAACACAAACAGGATCACACACACACACACACACAGTCGTTGACGCTTTCGCGTCTCCAAAACTGCGATCTGAACGAACAGAACGGCAGTGACAACAGACCTTTTTCACTCATGTAGCCACCCTCAGCTCCATCCAGGTTATTCTGGTTTCTTTTCAACAGCAGGGAAAAAACTGAGGTGGACACGTGGTTTTAGCTCCCCAGAAGCTGAGGGCCAAACGCTCCATCCCTTCCTTTCCTTACTAACTTACTCTTTGCTGCTGTGCTGTTCCCGCTTGCGTTTAGCTCTTCGATCGTCCTCTCAAGCTCCGTCTTTGTGTCTGATTGAGAAACGCGCGACGTGAGCGTGAGCTCGCGCTGACGCTCACGCGGAACGCCGCCGGGAACTTACTCCTGTGTTTTTCCGCGGGGCTGGTGCAGTTCTCAATCTCTATATTCTGAAGTTTGTCCACCAAGTCTGTTGCAGAAAAAAAGGGAGGTCAGCTGGAACTCGCCACAGTCCCGAGAAGGAGAAATCTGCTCACCTTGAAATTCTCCCTGAAGCTTGCCGTATTTCTTTTCTTGATTTTGAAGCCGAATCTGAAGAACTGGTTTAAAACAGCACGTTAAAGGTCAGTAAAGTAAAGGTGGGGGGGGGCAGAGAGAGATCTTGCCTTTTATATTAGCATGGTCTCTAATGTTGGCCTTGGTCATTTCCATCAGATTTTCTTTCAGCTCTACAACAGATCAGAGGTCATCACACAGCCCCCAACGTCAACCACGAAGTCGGAGCTAATCAGACACTGACGGGAGATGGTTAGGGACGACGCTGCTTGGCCGCTGGACCGTTCTTTGTCCACGTTCCTGAGGAGGTTGTGAAGCTCTGCCACTTTGGAGACTGACGAACGGAGAAGGGAAAATAGGAGATTGGCGGAAGCGCGAATGGTTTCCGGTCACTGTGGGACAGAGGCGCCCCGGTTTTACTCACCCAGCCTGGCATTCGTCTGGTTCTTCTCTGTCAGGTCGTCCATATATTGCTGAAGCTCCATGTTCTTGGCTGTGAGATCCTTCTGGAGCTCTTAGATGAGTAACAGAGGAACTTGTACATGGTGCTCTTGTTGTGGGGGGGGGTTGAAGGTACTTACGGCTTATGTAAGTGGTTTGTGAGCTCTGCAGGTTTGACAAGCGCTTCTTCAAATAGTCCACCTGGTTCTGCAGAAAGGTGACCTTCAGCACTGGAGCAGAAACACCACAGCGTCAGGAGGTTCAGGATAAGAAACACTTATAAGATGTCTGGATGTCTTACTCGTCTTCATGTTTTCGTTCCCGCCGATTCCGCCGATGAGGCCGCCCAGTCGGTCCTGTACCGCTGGGAAATGAGAAGTTCATGGAGAGTAGAGTCAACACCAAGAGACTCCATCCATGGCAGCAGGCCGCAAGAGAGGCCCACCTCGTAGTTGATTGTGACTGGTCTCATTTCCAGGTGATTTCTGAAGACTAAACAGCTCTTTGTACCTGTTGATGATCTCCAAAACTGAGGGGGGGGGGGACTCGTTGAGTTTGGAATGTTTGAAGACGACTTTGTCTGGAAAAGAGATCCACTAACCTTTGCCGTTTGTGTTTGGCATCATCTTGATCTTGTCTATCTTGGAGAACATCTCCATCTGCTTAGCCTCCAGCTGATTCTTCAGCTCTGAGAGTCAACACAGAAGGAAAAACTCTTTAAATCAGGCTTTCACCAACCATGACATCTGCAACGGAATCTCTGATCAAGGCCTGAATCAGCAGCCAGCCGTTCACACGTCCCCCCGTCACTCACCCGTCAGCTTGTCCTGATTGCGTGTCCTTGCGATCTGGTCCTCCAGATTATTTATCTCTTCCTGCAGTCTGATCACAGTCAGAACTAAACAGGGATCAAAACAAAATATGCCGCATGTGACCCAGTTTGGTGAAGGCAAATGCTGATTTCTGTGCCACAAGGACTCACCGGGGGCCGTTGCAGTATCTCCTGTTCCCGCGTTCATCATTGAAAGCAATTGGTTGAATTCAGCCTTTGTTTCTGGGAAGGGCGTAAGTCAAAATTCAAATGTAAGAGATAAACCTCAGAGAGCGGAAGTGACGAATATATGCAGCTTACGCTTATAGCAGATTTTTCCCTTTGACAGCAGGACTCTCTCCAGTTCTGAGAAAATAACAACGCAACAGTCTCACCGACATCCGTAGGTCCCTCACCTGTCTGGAGTTCTTATCTGTGGCAGCAGACTCACCCTTGATTTCACCCTGAGCTTCTGTGAGTTCTTTGTCCTTGGCCTGCAGCAGGGTCTGGAGATCTGATCAAAACAACCCCTTTCTTTGATAGCACAATCCCCTTTTGGGAAACGTGTACTGCTTCTAACAGGACTTACTGGTGGTACTTACTGGTGGTTTGGCTGGCTTCTTCTTCTGCCTCGGTAGTGTCCAGGTCTCTTATCTCTTTCATCGTGCTGAGGATTCTCAGGACTGGCCATGGAGCAGATTTCAGCGTTTAAGTGAATGAATAAAAGCCACTGAAGATGCACGCTTCATCTTATTCATCCTTACTTAGTTGTGCCTGGATATAATCTGCTTCCTCCAGTTGTTTCTGTAACAGCTGCTGCTTTTTCTTCAGCTCCTCTAAGGTGAATCTTATCTCTAAACAGCACATTCACGCCATTAAAGGTTTTTACAGTCAACAGTGAACGTGTCTTTTCAGCCTTGTACACTTCCAGATTTGGCGTCGCTGTGGTGTCTCACCTTTCATTCTGGTTTCACTCGTTTTTTTCTCCCTGGCCATCAAATCTTCAGCTTTCACTATTTCAGCCTGCAGCTTTAAAATCTCCCTTGCTGGAGGACAAAATGGTAAGAAGCTGTGGAACCGATGCGGCCGCAGGAGAACACCACGTTGAGCTGCTCACTCACTGATTTTTGGATTGTTCACGTCCTTATTCAGCTCCAAAATCTTCTTCTTGAGAAGCTCGAGTTTTTGGTTTAACTGGCGCTCGTAAACTGGAAAAGATGCAAGATGAAGACGCGGCAGCACAACCGGACCGGAGGACTGAGGGACGGAGGTAGTCACCGTCATAACTGCCTCTGGACTCGTTGATGTAGGTTCTAATGAAACCCTGGACTCTCGCGATCCTACCTTGCACAGAAATCAACTCCAGCACTCAAGGACCAACACAAAAAAAAATTCATGTTAGCAAATGAACCCGTCACAAACCGCAGACGTTGCCATAAATCTATAGTATAAAGACTGACGGGCTGAAGTGACGTCACTTCTTGGCAGCTGACTGATCAGTAGATCCAGTCGGGTTTGTGTCTCTGTTGAAAGAAAAATAACAGAGATAAGGGCGAATCATGAAGGGTAGTGGTCAAACAAAGCCTTTAAAGGGATGACAAACAGGTTACCTGTTAATAACCTCTGTGATTGAGCCGTTTCGCCACCTGATTGGTCCAAATTCCAGATCTGATTTTGTAGCGTGATGATGTCATAAACTGAAGAAAGAGAGTTTTTAGACCTTTTACAGCTGAAAACACGGAAGTGCCGTCTGTTATAAATTTGAGATCATATGCTGTACAGTGTCTCTGAGTGCCGTTTATATCAAACATATATTTAAAACGTGTCTTACTCCGTGATCCGTCCTTTCCTGGATATCTTTGGAGCTGCTGTTTCAGAGTGTTCAGCTCTCTCGTTTTCTCCTCCAGCTCTTTACTCAGCACATTGACGGCTGAGTTTAAATGCGGAAATCGCAGCGCAGCCACCGATGCAGGGAAAAGGACGAGTAAGAGGAAGACGAGATGAAATGAAGGACAGGTCGGTGGCAGCCAGGGAAAAAGTGGTGGCCAGACTCACCTTGAGCACTGGAGGCGTCTGTAGAATTTGCAGCTTGATTGAGTTTCACCTGTAACCTCATCACTTCCCTTGTCAAAGTAATTATTTTCAGGACTGGAGAGGAAAGAGAAACCTCCATGTCACATTAAAATCTTTGCGCTGATTTTGAAGAACAAAATTAGCTGAAATCAAGTTTGATAAATGTTTTTATGAAAGCCTCATAATGGATTAAAAAACTTAATATATATTATATATTAATAAAGTGAAACTCTTTATTATTTAAGTGCCAGCAAAAGGAAGTAAAGTAAAACCCATTAGAATGCATGAAGATGCATTGAAGGGAATGTAGTTAAACTTACGCAAAAAGTTTTCGCTGTCAGATGTCCCCAGAAGTTGCCTCATTTTCTTGTGTATTTGGGTCTGCGGAGCTGTCAGAATCAAGAGCACAGTTGAAAATGGCGCGCGCATCATCCGAGCACGGTGAGCAGTCTGAGCACGCGGAGCCAGTACCAGACGAGCCACACGTGGCGAGCTGCCTCCTCAGCCGATCCACCTCATTGCTCAACGTGGTGGTCTCCCTTTCTGTTAGGAGGAGGTGCAGTTACATCAGGGCCGACATCCCGACTAATACGCCACAATATAAAGGGTATCCGCTCACCCAAGTAGGTGTTTAGGGATAATGCCTGCTGAAGAGGCTGATCATATTCATGACCTAACGAGTAATGACAAAACAAATCATCAGCTCTTTATTTTTTTTCCCCACTTGTAAGCACTTAAGACCACTCACCTGCACAAGTGGCGTTGATAGACTGTGGAATGAAAATATGTTTTCAGTCACTCTAGTGTATTAGTATTAATATTCTATCACTCTAGTGCAGTGGTTCTTAACCTGGGTTCGATCGAGAGGGGGGGGTTCGGCTGAGGTCAAGACACACACCCTACTCATATGATACGTGATGACACGCCCCGCTTGGCCATCATTGGCTGCAGGTGATCACCCTGCAGTGCTTGGCCAATCTACGCTGCAGGGAATTTGGTGCACTTGTGGTCGGACGAATATGCACTATATGGATTTACCTGTATAACAGAATGTGATGGGAGTCCGCGTCCTATCTGCATAATTTGCATTGCCAAGTTAAGCAATTCTAGTATATTGAACACAGTGATGTTAAAGCACAGTTCATTTTGAGCAGCACAGCATAAACCTATGTCTTGAATTTGAAAAAAAAACTTTCTTTTCAATAAAGAAGGGTTTGGTGAATGCATATATGAAACTGGTGGGGTTCAGTGCCTCCAACAAGGTTAAGAACCACTGCTCTAGTGGCAGCGTCTAGTAATTGATGGCACGCTGCTCAGCAGAAATGATGTAGAATATGACATCGATGCATTTTTAAGGCTTACTTTTTGGCCCAAAATCATTATTTGCTGTCATAAAAACATCTATCGTGCACCAATCACCTGCTGGATAAGGCTTGCTGTTGCTTTTCAACAGTGGAAATAATAAAAAAATTGCTCTTAATGAATCTGGGCATTTAAATCAATTCTATATGGTTAGAATTATGAAAAAAATCTTTTACATTCTTTACATTTACATTCTTTGCCATAATTTCATGTTACAGAGAATCATGAGAGTTGCTTGAATTTTCCTAAACCTGCTTATGTCAGTGTTTGAGGGACTCACAAATTCTGTGAAACTCTGGTAATATGTGACGTCTGCATCCTGTTGGGCTGAGAAAGCAGCAGATTACTGACTGAAATCAGAGTGTTAATGGACAGATGTGATTTAGTTCTCTTACCAGCCGTGTTGCTAAACGCTGTAAGGCCACAGACGAGCAGGAGCGGAACCCAAACTGTGTGGGAGACGACAGCCATTGCACCGGTCTTTGTCACAAATGCAGCTCTGTTGACTTAAATACATCAGGTTTGGCAGCTCCTGCAGAGGTTTGGCTTCCAGCCCCTTTTAAAATCAATACTCAATGTAATAACAGTTTATATATATAAAGCGAACACATTTCATTCCTAAAAGTGGGGAAACAAATCCTCTATGTACAATAATGTAATAGTGCGCAACATAACAGGTGGTTATTCATTATTTTAAATACCTGACACTAAAAATAATTAATTGTAACATGTAGCAATTTATTTACACTGAGTTAATAATTCAATCAAACCTATCGATTTGTTTGCACAGTCTTATCATTATCGGGAAATGTTTTTTTTTTTTTCGTAACGGTAGTTTAACCGCTTCCCACGCCTTTTTTTTATCAGCGTTTCCAGTAAAGAACAGTTATTTCTGTATAATACAGTAGGGCCGCAGCGCCACCGTGCGGCGGGGCCTGGTACTCACGCCCACAGTGAGCCGTGAACTAGACCAAGGTTCAGTCCAATTTCCCGATGGGTGAGGGTGATCTTACTGCATTTGCCTTTTGAATTAGACAACACGTAAATAAATAGGAATGTGCAATAGAGCAGCACGCATTATAATTACCGTGAACCTGTGATGGATCCAACGGACCTGTCCGACGTGTGTGGGCAGCCACTGTACACGTGACCAGAAACCTTTTACCGTCCTGTTTACACAAGCCACGGTTAAATACTACACAATAAGCAAGTAAACCCACATTTTGCACTCAAATACACTTGTGAAGCCTATAACGGCGACTATCGCGGACTTGAATGCATTCGGACATGCCACATTTTAGAGTTTGACCACTGACTGCAAGACGCTCCGTGTATTTGGAGCAGAAAACCTCAAAGCTTTCGGTCCCCCAATTCTGTTGTGACCTTAGGAACAGCATAGAGTAAAAAGCCCTGAGGACGGGGACCGTAGGCCTCACTATTCAAGATTAAAACGACGATAAATGAAATGGAATCATCTGAAGGATAGCCTTGTAAATCATAACATCACATACACCACATGCAAATATAATATAATATAATATAATTTAATATAATATAATATAAAGATGGCCAATTTACTTTGGAGTAAAGACAATAAAGGACAAAGCTGGAGCCGCATGTGGCCTTCTGGACACGGTTTTATAAAGGATCAACGTGACCACACGTGACCGCGCATCGGGCCAATCAGAGCAGAGGTGGGCGTGGCTCCCGAGCGGGTCAGCGATGGACGGAGGCGAGGGCTGCTGTCTGCAGGCGCGGCTCACGTTTTCTGTCTGGTTTTCTGCAGACAACAGCAGCTCCTCCACCTTCCGCTCTCCCTCATTCACCCCTCGGATTGACCTCTTTCTGAGCAAGGTAACGTTTCTGTCACACAATGACTGAATTGTTTTGTTTTTATTGCACTTAAAACGCGTGGGGTGTATTTAACGTATTTATCGTATAAAACCTCGCAATTGTTGTCCTCAAAATTGTCTAATCATTTAAGAATTTGTATTTTGTCTTCATGCAGTGTTTTACAACATATGTGTTAATTAAAGCCGCGTCTCTCTAACTTTGACGCGTTATCGTGTGTATTTTTCGCACACAGTTGTAAAACTCTGTCGAAGTTCACATTCTTGATAACAGACGCACACGTTACATCACTGTGAAGGAAGATGTTGAGTAACAAACTGCACGAAATAGGAAGGAAATAAAAAGACAATTCAACGCACGGTAGTTTATTATTTCAGTTGCAGCGATTCGATTTGAAATCTTCGTTTGATATTTGTTTTCACAACATCCACGCACGGTTAACACTCTGTGGGGTTGTTTTTCCTTCTAGAGAAAATGGGCTTGTCTGGTTGGGTGTGTTTGGTAACAGGTGCCTCCAGAGGTATTGGAAAAGGAATCGCTTTACAGCTCTCTGAGGCCGGAGCCACCGTCTACATCACAGGGCGACAAGAGAGGACCCTCAAGCTGACCGCCGCCGAGGTGGACGTCCGCATCATGGTCATATGAGAGCGAGCTCTTCCAGAGGAAAGGGGAATAATCTCTGCTGTTCTTACAGGTACAGGAGAGGGGTGGAAAATGTGTGCCGGTAATCTGCGACTCGACAAAAGAGAAAGACATCGAGGAGCTGTTTGATCAGATCAAACGCGAGCAGAGCGGCAGGCTGGATATGCTGGTGAACAACGCCTACGCTGGCGTCCAGGTACTGCGCGGTCACGCACCGGCACCCGTATCGCATTCTTCATATAACGCAAAAAGAAAAAAAAAAAAACCCCCGCCGGGTGAAATGTCGTTCCAGGACATCTTTGAAAACATGGGCAAAAAGTTCTGGGAAACCGAGCCGTCCATCTGGGACTCGATCAACAACGCTGGCCTCAGGTACGAGCCGCCGTCAGCAGCCTGCCGAGGAACGACGCCACGTGCCGTCGCTTGTCGTCGGACCCGTTTTGCACCATTGGTTAAAAGTGGTTGAAGGGTTACTGCTGCTGAGCGAGGTGGTGAAACAGCCATCAGTTTCCTGCACAGTCATTGTTTACGCGCTCCAACCCACAGTGGCCTCTGTACACTCTTACCTGTGTGACAGGGGGCACTATTTCTTCTCCGTGCATGCCGCGAGGATGATGGTTCCCCAAGGTCGGGGCCTGATCGTGATGATTTCCTCCATGGGCGGGCTTCAGTACCTCTTCAATGTCGCCTACGGCGTGGGCAAAGCCGCTGTAGGTTGCCCCGGATTCTATGTTTACCCGGTCCGGGTTAAAAAAAAAAAAAAACCCTTCTGGGGGAGCTGAAGTGCTTGTGCTTCGTTACCAGTGTGACAGGCTCGCGGCAGACATCGCCATGGAGCTGAAAAGTCACGGGGTGACCGCCATCAGCCTGTGGCCGGGGGCGGTCCAGACCGAGATGGTGTCTGACATGATTCTGGACAAAAACGTCGTGGAGGGCGGACAGTTCAAGGTGCTTCTAACCGTCGGGGCCCCCTCATGGTCCACGTCAGCTGTGTTTTTTGGAATGCTCAGCCTCCCGGTGTGCCTTTCCCTCAGATGAGGAACGTGTTCGTGAACGGAGAAACCACCGAACTGAGCGGCAAGTGCATCGTCGGCCTGGCGAAAGGTAGGAGCAGTCCAGAAATACGACGGTAATAAACCCAGATAGTTTATCGGGAAACTTGCAACATTTCCCTGACGCGAGTCCACTTCCCTCCCCAAAGATAAAAATATGGCCTCACTTACTGGGAAAATAGTCATGACCTGTGACCTGGCCAGACGTTACGGCATAAAAGACATAGATGGTGAGCAGTTTGAGGACGCGTCTTCCTGGTGTATAAGACGAATACTGGCTGTTATTGACAAACTTATAACCTTTTTCTTTTTCCCCCCAGGACGGGATGTAGCCGATTACACGTCGGTTAAATTCTTGATGAGTCAGTCGCCATACTTCTCCTGGCTGGCACCTTTGGTCCCTTCCTTCATACGGGTGCCGCGCTTCGTGCTGACCATAGCAAATAGCCGGTTCTAGACACTCGAACACCGACACTTGTCTCAGGTCACGTGCTCTGAATGTCAGATAACCCTGGAGGTGTCATGCTGCTGGTGGTGGTCATTATTAGTGCCATAAAAAGCCCATTATATAAGTACAAGTATGATTTATTTTAAAATCAAGGCGTCTTTAACATACTTTTGTATGTTCCATTAATGTAGTTTGTAGAAGAACACATACTAAATAAGCATATATGTCGATATGAAACCGCATGTTTTTTATATTTTGATATCCTACTCAGCACTTTTCTATCAAACATTTAAATACAACTGCATTAAACGACGTACTATTGAGACCTGATTTAATAAGGAATAAAGCTGATTTTCTTGTGTTTATACTTTCTATTTATTGCTCCACTGACAAATGGAAACAAAATGCCTGTTTGATTGTTTTCATTAACCAAAATGTGACATTCTAGGGAAGGCTTTACATTAACGCAACAACTGAGCACAAAACCCAGAATCCTCAGGCAGGCAAATACCTCCGTTGAGCGTATTGGAGCAGGTGTGCGATCGATATCGATACATCGTTGAAAAGTGCGGGCAGCCTTTCATCGATTTCGCCCCAACTTTGCGCAACAACAAGACTTTTACCACGCATTTGCGCATAAAAAAAACCTTGCTTACTCCCTCTCCACTTCACCCAGCCTGTCTAACGACCTTGCACACCCGCGCAAATAAATGTCTTCCAGTTTAAATAAACTCCAAATGAACAAATTGATCAATTAAGCGTAACAAATTGGCGAGTCCCCGATAAGCCTATCAGAGCGGGCCGATCGGACGGGGGCGGGGCCGGGGGGTGGCCGACGTCACGGCCCCCCCTCGACCAATCGGAGCGGCGCCGTCACGCCGACAGCCGCGTTCGCCCAATGGCGGGGCGGCCCCGGGCGGCCTGGCCCCGCCCACCCCCCCCACCC